>JARHVA010000001.1:6692500-7892500 GCA_037957365.1 Torreya grandis | reverse complement strand
CTCCAAGCAAATGTTGAAGACCAAGGTATCACAAAGGTGATAGCATGTTGGTTTTCTTTTCCTCTCCAAGCAAATTTAGAATTACATCATGTGTAGCATGTCTAGTTGTTTATGGAAGTTTATAGCATGCATTTGAGAACTCATATGATTGTAGCATGGAGGTATACGCTAGTTGTTATAATCAGAATTGTTATAGCATGCGCAATTTGGGTTGGATATGCATATAATGAACCTATAAACAGCAGTAGAAAATTTTGTAGCATGTTGTATCCACAAAGAAGATGGTTGCTGCAGGTTCTCCAGGTTCTCCAAATCAGTTTTGGTATGATAGCAGTTAGTAAACATGTTGATGGGCATCTTGCAGCATGCTCATGAGCCCAAATTTTCTTTCATGGAGGGAGAAGATGAGGCAAGCCATTAGATCATTAGTACATGGTGAGAAGCGTGTCCATGGTGAGTAGCACTCCACAAGAACACTGCTGATTGTGACAGATGTATGTTTTGACATCCATGTTTCTTCATTGAATATGTTTCATTCAATGTATGTTGTGTTTTTTTCTATTCAAGTTTTGAGTTACACGATACGGACAACTATGTAAATGGAACTGAGTTTTCAATCCATGTATTTTGCAAGATACGGACAATTTTAAGACCCAAGATAAACGCAATTTGCAAAGATGGTGACTTGTTGCAACACCACTTACATTATGCAATATGTTTTCTTTATTTTTTAAAAGAATGTGAACAGTGAGGGGGGGTGTTGTATAAGCATCTCCTAAAGGAGAGCCTCCCTCTAGCCTACAAGCATGTGCATTGCAAAAAGGGTCTGAGCAAATCAGCCAAGAGAAAGATCGAGACACCGAAGAGTGCAAAAAGGTCAGCTAGTAGAGATTGGGAGGAGTCATGGACTCCTAAAGCTTTCAGTTTGGGCAATCACTCTCCAAGATAAAGGAACAAAGTATAGTCCAAGGGGATAATGAAAAGGTATCCCACATGAGAAAATAGAAGGTAAATCCTCATCTTCTTTTAATGGAGTTTATGTAGGATCAAAAGCCTTCAAATTTGGGGCGTATGATCCGAGTTTTGGATCAAGGTCATCATCAAATTCAGTTGGTAAGACAATCAACTGTCAAACATGGGTTAGGAGTGTCCAAAAGAGCTAGTTTCTCTTTCAAAGGCTAAATCAACATATGGTTGGCATCAAAAATACTTTTGGAGTATATATTTGCATTCCTCTCAAAAAAACAAGTTTAAAAAAAGGCATGTTCTCTAGAAGGTACAGGACATCTCAGACTGAAAAAACATACAAGTTCAAAAAAACTGCGGTGTTGTTACCAGATGCCAGAAAAAGGCATGGTTTCACCACACTTCTTAGTTACAAGAAAGTTGAAGGGACATGGGGGACGTTTTGTCTTCAGTTTCTGACTTTTGGGCTTTTGTTTTCGAGCCAAAGGCATTGTTCTTGTATATATGGACCTATAGAGTTCATGGAAGACATTGGAAGAAAGCACTCACTTGGTGTTGAGTGCATTCCTACAAAGCTAAGGCAGATTGGCAGCAATCAGGCACAATGAACATATGGGAGTTCCGTCCAATGCATTGAAGGCAATCAAAGATGCAAAGTAGAGTGTTTTGAACACTACACTACTGAGATGGCTAAGCTCAGTAATCTCTCTTGCTGAAAGAGCAAGTTATCCACTAAACAGTGCAGAGGTCATTGCAAGTGTATGAGCCATTGAGAAGTCAGTGTCCTTGTAATTCTACAATGATTGTAAGCTTGTAAACTGCAAAACATAGTGGAGATGAGGAAGCATGGCTTCACTCTTGCTGGATTTTTCTCACATTGAGTTTCTCCATGTTAATGTCTTGTGTTATCTCTCTTTGTTAATGTGTTTGTTTCATTTGATCGCATGCTTCAATTCTTACAATTGGTCTATCATCTCAAACACTTAAGAGAGCACAAGAATGAACTAATAGAAGTATAGTACTTGTTCAAAGAGCCTCACATCTGTTTTGCACTTCTATATAACCATTTGAATTGCAATTATGTAGTAGCATGTTTAGGATGTGAAGGGTAGTATGCAATGTATGTAACATGTAAGAATTGCATGTGAAGGGTTGCATAGTCATTGGTATGCTGTAGATATCAATCATAAGAGCCAGATTACATCTTATTACAACAGTTTGGGTGTTGTTCTATAGCATAGAACTTGGGGACAGCACTTGTTGGAATAAATCCATCTTTGATGTGTCGTGCTATGGGATTTCCATACCTGCTATGGATCAAAATCAATAATTATGTCATAGATTTAGGACACTAACCACTTGTTATGGATAAACAACCATACGTGAATGACAAACATGCAAAATTATTATGGCAAGAATTTTCAAAAATTATTAATTTTATATGGTATTTAGACAGGAAGGTGAAAGCAAGGAGCAACTAAGATTTCATCAACTCCTGACAAATCTGAGAGATGCACATCCGACAATTGAAGATTGGAATTTGTTAACCTCCAACATATGAATAGAATCAGGACTTGTAAATGGAGCCCTAGGATATTTTGAGTATAGTCTACAAACCCATAATAGCACCGCCAAATCCATCAACATATGTTATGGTAAAGTTTGACAGATATTCAAGAATGCAATTGGGAGACGAAACTCCATGTACAATTCCTATTACACCAATAGAAAGGGGACACACACACCAACTTCCCTTACCACTGGCTTAAGTAATATCAATACACAAATCACAAGGCTTGACTCTAACCAAAAAAACAATTGATATAGGACATTCAAAACCACAAGGGTTAATGTTTGTGGCTATCTCTCATGTAAAATCCTTGGAAAGACTTAGAATCTAACCACCATTCCCATATGATCGTTACGAAAATTTGACGACAGAAAAAGGAGTTGCTAACAGGAAATCTGAAGGGGAGAGGCTTAAGTCCTTGGAGCTACAAGAATTGGAATAAGCCAAAACATAACTCATAGTCATTTACCTTGATGAGTAATAATCATTTCCATTCACATTAAATTCTTGTTTTATTGTTAATGTAATATTTCTCACAACATATTCATATCAAATGTGTATGCCTATTAAACATATTGGAATCTTGGACAATGTTTAAATACTACTTATATGTATATAGTATGTTTCATGATGGATAAAAAAATACATCTTTCTTTTAGTCTTTATGTCTGCATTTGAAAATGATGAATGCAACACCTACAGGTACACTAGCTTATATATCGTAAGTACAAATATCTAAAAAACACAGATAGATATTAATTTCGAGGCACCTATTACATTGTTTTTTGGCTGAACATATATAATAAGTTTCATATTGGAGAACTTACCAGCAGTCTAGCACAATGGCCCAGGTCCAAACCTTGCGGACTTGCTACCCACAATTTTGCAGAGACAAATAATTTGGGAGAATAGAATTCGCTCCCTCTCCAAGACAATTTGTAAAATTGCGTTGTCCAATTTAAAAAATTGATGATTCTAGAATGCGGAAGAGCTGGTGGCGGGTAGATTGCTATGTATGCAAGGTTGGAAGTTGGATAAGGTGCATGGGAATGTCATCATGTCCTCGCCAGTGGTTTGTCTGCAGCTCCAAAGTGGCTTTTCAGTTATTCATGGTTTTTCTAGCTTTGGTGAGTAAACTTCTCTGTTATGTCTGTAATAGAGTAGTGGATTTAAGGGCGCTAACACAATACCTAGATTTTTTTAATTTTAAACGCAATATTTCCTTAAGTTCAGGTTTATAAGGTTTATAACACTGTGGATTGCGAAAACTAAGTCTTTAATACCCGGATTCTTTACTATTTTTACGCTTAAGATAAATATCGTCGGCGGCCTGGTTATTTGTTATGTGGCCGTTAGGGTTTTAGTATTGTTCTGATTCATATCATCGAGTTTGTCTTTGGGAGGATTGTGGGAAACACTGTGTCAAGCCTTGTCATTTTCATATTTGTGCACTTGTGTTGGTTCTATATCAGGACTGATGTTGGTGTGGTTAACATGTTTTCCAAGCCCTGCGTTGTTTTTTTACCTCGAATTCAATAAGCTTCTATCAAATTTTACTAAAACCTACATATATACAAATTTAAGACGAAATTATGCAAATAAAACCTATGCAAACGGAATTCACACAGTAAAAATTGGCACAAGAAAAATGTCAACATTTTTACCTGTCAAAAGTCTCGGCGTAAAGGAATCTGGGAAGCCCTGAAATACAAAATGTTACTCACACAACCATTTTCGTGAAGTCGTGATTTCCAGACAAGAAAATTGATTTGGGGTCGTGTATTGCATGACACATTATTTAAATATCAAACCACAATAATCACAGCAAGTGGACTGGGCATCAGGTGTTCTTTTCGTGTCCGTTACCTTTAGTTAGAGTGGAGTTTATTGGTTAATGATTTTTATTAAATTTGGATTTATATTTATTAATTAATTGTTTTGATTTTCAGTGGAAATGGGATTTCAACATTTTTACATGCTAATTACAATAATACTTTGAATAATAGTTTGACCTTTTATTTCTTTTAAGGTTTTGGGTATTGAAGTTTAATTACAGAAGGGAAGATAATGTGGATTAGATCTCGTCTTCACTTGTTTTAAAATGAATTTTGATGGTGCATCATGAAACAATCTTGGAGTATCAAGAGTAGGGTGTATTATCAAGGATTATTACAAGTCCCCGATCTGAGTAGCTTTCCTTAAGTTGGTTGATGGTACCATTAATGACGTTGAAGTCCAAGCGCTAGTTTTAAGTATCAAGTTAGCTTTGTAGTGTGGGTTGGCTAAGTTGATCATTAAGGGGGATTTTATGGTCATGATTTAAGGTATTCGCAAGAAGGATGTTAAATATTGGTCGATCAAAAAAATCTTGGAGAGGATTTGGTCTTAGTTGGAGACTATCTTCGCGGAAAGATAAGCATTGCTTCAAAGAAGCCAACTCAGCTACAAACTTTCTTGTAAACTAAGGTATTAAGCAAATTGTTAATCTTGTGGTAGATAACCTAGCCAGTGCATAGCATGATTCTACAATAATGCTTTCGATTGACCTTGTCTAGTGGTGTTAGTGGTGCTTGTATTATTTCTTAATTAATAAAATATTTTTTATGACCATCTACCCTACCATTTTTTCGGCCATCCCTGAATTTCATTTTGGTGATGGTTGGCTTTGTTGCCATCTCCCTAGAGTAATGATGGTCACGTGTGAAGGGGGCAGCATGTTTAAAGCATTCTTGGACTTTGTTTTTGACATAATTGTTTATTTGGTTCATTTTTTTGTGGCACGTTGGTTCTCTCTACTCCTGGTTAGCATGGACCTTCCATAGATGGTAGTTGCTTCTAAGATGCTTTGCATCACAAGGAAAAAGCGAGATATGGTTTTCTTTATGTCATATCCCCTTTCCAGTTGACATCTCTTGGAGCTGATGATTAGCCTATTATGCGACCCTCGTAGGTTGATAGGATGGATAGAGGGTCATGATGGAGCTTGGCTTGGCTTCGACTATCAGAATTTTTCCAGTTGGCTTTCGTTCGGACTCTTTCAAACACTGTTTGCCTAAGTTCCTATTTTTTAGGGATATTTGACACTCAGCGGAGCACCCCTGTTATGGTATGGTCACGTGCGGAATCACTCCCTGGTTCACCAACTTCAGACGGTTCGAGAATCAGATACTTTTTGAGGGAGATATTAATATTTAATTGATTTAATTAAATATTAATTATTTGGCATAATTATGACTTAGGCGTTTTGGGCCAAGGGGGCGCTCATTATGAAGGGGGCCGTTTTAATTATATTTTTATAATTAAAATTGTGTTTTTAGACTATGAAAAAATTAAAAGAGAAGGAAACCCTAATTCTTAATTATGAAACCCTAATTAGGGCAAGCGCACCTTTTAGAGGATATAAGGGTTTCTCATTGGAGGGTGTGCCATTCATTTGATGTTGAAGACAAAATTTTTGCTAAGTATTTTCCTGAGAAGACTCAGCCAAGGGTTTCCAGTATTCTATTTGCATTGAAGAACATGCAATCTTCAGTGTGTACAATTCAGAGGTTGTGAGATATCAGCTGATCTATTGCCGATTTGAGAGATAACTTCACACAGAGGTTATCACAAGGGTTCACAGGTATTTATTTCATCAAGGTTTGATCCAAAAATAATTCAAAATGAGATTCCCAGTAGTGGCACAATTTTCTTGAGATCTGGAGTCCAGTCGTACCAGGCTGTACTGTATTTATTGTTACTATACAGAATTTGAAGTGCATCGTTAGCATAAGTGCGCAGCATCGGCATCACAAAGACCGACATCGACTGAACATCGACAACGCAGAGATCGACATCAGTCGACTACACACCGACATCGGCATAGTAAAATGACATCGACAAACATCAGCAGTATTAACCAACCGATCGTGGCAATATAACCGACGTCAGCGACTGTGTTTTTCAAACAGCAACCAGAGAAAAGCTTATTTATTGTAGTCGTACCAGCCGTACCAGATCTAGGGTTTATTTTTAGATTGCAAAAAAATTATGTTTTTGAACAATATTTTATATTATTTTGTATGCATCCAAGAGATCCTTTATTGTAATCATCTGGAGTGAATAATAAGATCAGAGATTAGCGAGTTAAAAGAGTATACTGCTATTTATTTATTTATTTGAATTTATCTGGCAAAAACACATTTTTCTTTATTTCATGCAAAAACACCAAAAAAAGCAAAATACACAAAAATAGTCAAAAAACAAACAATTTCAGAAATCAGGGGGAAACAGGGGTTTCTACACTTTAGGGATAAAGACCAAAGTGAAGCAGTTTTTGGGTTCCAAGTCATGCATTTTGTTAGCCATTTTTCACTCCTAGGTTTTGCATCTTTCTTTTGGATAAGTGCAGCATCTTTATTGGTTCATCCCCATAGTAAAGAAAGACCAAGTGTTATTTCCTTTGAAAGCCTTTGTTTGGTCCTTTTGTCCAAGTCTCAAAGGAATTGTTTCAGACTTTTTGTCCAAAACAAAAAGTCCAAAAGAATTGGTCCTAAATAGGTTTTCCGAATGGTACATTTCAGGAATGTTGAAGGATCATTTCTAAAGTGAAGGGACACTTTACACTTTTTGAAGGGTCTTTTTCTCTTTCGAAGGGTTTATTTTCAAAAAATTTATCCGAAACAACATTTTCGAAGGGTTTGTTCTTTCTGAAAAGTTACAAAAGTTGCAAAGGAGAATTCTTTCATAAAAGTTACAAAAGAGAATTCTTTCAGACTTTTTGTTTCAGACAAAAAGTCCAAAAGAATTGATCTTTGCCACTTCTCCGAAGGAAATGTCTCTTACAACTTTTCTAAAAGAATTATTTCAGACTTTTTGTTTGAAACAATCTTTCTGAAGGGTACATTACAAATTGCCGAAGGGTTTTTTTCTTCAAAGTGTCCTTTAGAAAAAAGTCCAAAGGGACACTTTCAAAAAGCCTGAAGGGCCTTTTCCTCAAAGAAAGGTCCATTTTCATTCTTTTGAAAGGCATCTTCCAAGGAAGGGTACAATTCAAAGGTTTTGAAGGGTCTCTCTTTCAAGAAAGTGGTCACTTGCACAAGTCCGAAAGGGCAATTCCATTCTTCTGAAGGGCACTTCAAGTTTTGAGATGATCTTTTCACCTGCAAAGTGCCCTACATATATTGTCAAAGGTGATTTTGTTGCAAAAGTGTCCTTCGAAAAAGGTTCGAAGGGACATCAAAAGAAGGTTCCAAAGAGAAAAGAAAAGGAGCCCACGGGAAAGTTGTTTCAGACTTTTTGGCTGAAACAAAAATCCTGAAGGAGCATTCTCAACAAAGGTGAACCAATCAAAAGGGGCCTAAAAGGTGGATTCTTTTGAAGAAAATGGACGAGGATTCTTTTGGGGAAAATGTTTGAGGAGAATGCTCGAGGAAAATAGTCTAAAGGGCCTTTTCAAAAGCTCTAAAGGGCACCTTTCAAACAAAGTACCCTAAACCCAAGGTCCTTTTCGTGACAAAGTGTCCTTCGAAAAAAGTCCAAAGCGTATAGACACTTGTGTAGAGTCCATAGAAGGAGTGCTGAAGGGCATGTTTGAGCAGTCCAAAGGGAGGATGATAGGAAGGTGCCCGATAACAAAAACTTGAAGGAAAATGTTTATGAAGGAGTTCTCCAAGTGGAATAATGGTTGAATGAATGTTAACTTCATGACAGTGAGCTAACCATTGGTGTCCAAATAAAAGGATTTAGAAGCAGATCCAAAGGCTCGCATCCTTCATCCGTTGATGTAGTGAGAGAGCCCATATCACCATTGATCAACTAGGATCCGTGTCATTTTGTAACAACCAATCAAAGGAGGAAGACAAGACCAATGGACTGAAAATGACAAATATGCAATAGGTGGATAACTGCTTTAATGCCATGACTTAGACCAAGAATATCATGTTTCTATTAGCGCAACCATTAGAGAAGCATATTTGAGGGAGCAGGTTAAATCGTGTAACCATAGGAGATGATATGGATCAATCAAATGGTTGGAATGAGCGTCCCTTACAAAGACAGTTGTAGCTGAAGATGGAGACTTCCAGCCAATTGATTCATCTATTTGGTGCCAAAGGTCTCCCCCTCTCACTTCCTCTCTGCTATATATATGACCCTTTGGCTAGTGAAAAAAGGCACACACAATTTATGGCGAAGCCCTGCTATAATGGTATCACGTTTTGCCTTTAAGCATTAAGTACTAGTCTATTTTATTTCAAGTTTTGAGCAATTTTCTAAGTGTGTAAGAGACGTTTAGTGATAGCAAGTGATGGTTTTCATCATTTTGTCCTTTGTCCTTCATCCCTGAGCAGGAGTTTTGGATCTAACTAGTCACACAGAGTGTGTTTAAGTGTATTGAATTTCTGCATGTGTATTATTGTTCTGAAATGTGCAAAGTTTGCCTTTCAGTTCATTTGCCTTGTGTCATTTACACATATCACCTCTATGTTGAAATACTTGTGTTAAAATCCTTAAAGCTTGGGAATGGTCTATGTGTTTTGTTGTATTGTGCACTAGACTATGATATTCATGTGGAAGATAATCTTGGTGATCACTATTCTTAGAGTAAGTTTTCCTTTTCTACAATTTCTAACTCTTTTCCCTTCAAGAAAATTGGTTTAGACATAAGTGGTTTTACAAAGACACATTTAGGGAGCTAGCCCTTTTAAATCTAGAGGTTCATTTCCTACATAGGTATAACCACATACCTGGAAATGTCCCAGCATTGCCCAAATCTGGAAGAGGATTGAACACTCTCTTATAGGGTGCAAGATTTGGAGACAACACATTCTACAGTCAATTTTGATAATTTTGGGGGAGGCTTTTGTCAACTCTAATAGTAAGGTCAAGATTAACTCTTTTGTGGTCTTAGTCTTTGCTTCCAATCTGCTTTTGCTTCTCGAAGACAAGCAACGAATAATTGATTTAGTGGATTTTTTTGTGAAACATGTTCATAGAGTGGGTGTCATCAAGTTTGTTATTACGTTTGACCTGAGAAATCGTATTTTTCTATGCTTTTTTGGGAAGGGATGAAGTGGGCTTGGTTCCTTTGGCAATGTTTAGGGGACTAGAAGGAAGGTTTGCTACACTCTTCAACTTTTTAGAACAGGGTTTGGTGGCTTCAAAGGACACTCCGTCACAAGTCAAGCATTTCCTCTCAACTCCTCCCTTGGAAGCAACAAAAAATCATATTCTAGATTTGGAGGCCCTTTCGCATGCAAGGCATTCTCCGATGAAAAAGGTAATGACTTAATTCCTGATCTGCATGGCTAGCAGAGCAGTTGTGTTCTCCCCTAGCTGGGTGGAGACCCCTCTTGGGACCTATTTTTGGGCTTCTTCTAGTCTTATGTGGGAACTTCTGGTTTAGGTTAGTTGTAGCATGAGTCTGGAAGGCACTTTCATTCACAATGGGAAGTGGTTGGGTGGCAATGAGACTTCGACCTCTCAACAGGGCTTGGTTGTAGGTTTGGGTATGGATTTGAAGATTACGAGCGTACTGGGGGTGGGTGACAATTACGGTGGATTGATTGGATTACCAGGGGGTGCTTGCATGGATGTTGAATCTGACTCCCCATCTTGCTTTGGATGATCAATTTCAATGTAAGTTTCAGCATGTAAAGTGGTTTTTTTTTTTGTTGTTTTCCTCCATTGTCTTTCTCTGTATGTTTTTTCAACGTGAGGTGTTACCTCCCTATTGAATATGTGTAATGTAGTGATTTGGCACTCTTCATCATAGTGATTATACTTGCCCTAGATTTTTAACCTTATGGTCAATTACATGTCTTTATCTATGTTTTTTTACAATTATTTGATATAAAGGTAAAGGACCCATTTAACCCTTAATAACTAACCCAAAATTAATAATATAACTTTGTCTTCATAATAATCAAAAATATCATGACATAAAATTTATAATTATTAATGTATCAATATATAATATATTTATTCAATATGTCAAAAAATATAAATTAAAAAAAATATTAAATTTTCAAATAAAATAAGTATTGTGAAGCGGCTTTAGTACCTGCTGTGAGTAATTGTGAGATATGGAGATATTGAGATAAACTTAATCCTGTTTGAAGCTAGTGATTCCTAAACGACCTAGATTAGAGATTTAAGATGGACTCCAAATGAGAGGCATTTATGTCGATAGTATGTTTAGGCAAAAACATAAAAATCAGTCTGGAGAGTGGTTAGGAGTATTACAACTATGTTTGAATAGTTAAGACCACAAGTGGAAGGTGTATAATTCAAGTTTTGATATAAATTAGGTCATATAATTCTTAACATCATATCACATAATTTTTCTGTAGTGAAAACACTAATGGTATAAATACAAGAATAAATATCTTTTTTTGGTACTTCCATAGACCGGGTAGAATGAAAACAAACACAAATGTTATGCTTGTAGTGGATAGGTTTAATTTTTTCCTAAACAAAAAATCCTTTAAATAAATAAACAATGAAGAAATATAATGTTTTACATGACTTAACCCCAAAAAAAAGCCAAAAAAAACTAGGTGTCCGATTGAAAATTGAGACTATTAGAAACACCTAAACCGAACTAAAGGCAAAAATGTAGGTTTATTGATGATTAATTAATTGAAAATTCATATTAATATTTTTATATATTAAATATTGGTTATCATATATATATATAAAACATTAATTATATAATGTATATGAATATTATATATATTGTATAATATATTTAAATATTATCTTATATAATTTATAAATATTATATTATATAGTATATATTTTAATATAGTTTTAAAATTTCAAACATCGAAATTATGAAAAAAAAAAAATTGGCGAAGATAATTAAAAAAAAGAAGGTGAACCATACATCTTTGTAGCGAAAAACATAATGGCCTCGTAGAAATAGATTAATGTCCAAATGTCACATCATAAACATTTGTTGAGTTGCTCGTGCAACATCTATTGAGTTTCTTAGTTCGACATGTATTGCAATCTAAGGAAAGGCAAGTGACAAACGAAAAAAATGACCAATAGATAAAATCCGCTAATTAAAAATCTGTCTCACAACACAAGGTTCAATGTTCGCACCAAGTTTTATATTTCTCCCTTTTTATTGTACCAGCCACCCTGTTACAAAGCCACATCGTCAACTATTTTTTTAGGTTTTGGTTTGGTTTGTTGTTGAGTAGTCGAAATACAATATAACAATTAATGTGTTGGTAATTTTGGAAAATCCATTACATAAAGCATATCTTATAAGTATGTGTTTTAAACTTTGTCATAGAAATTTCTAAAATTTTCCATTTTGTTTTTTTTGGGTAAGTAATAGTGTTATTTTTTGTCAAGAACACTACATCTATAAAGGTGGAGGAATTAAATATAAGGAAGGGCAATGATAGAGTGTAGTTTGCTCAGCTAAAGGGAATCGCAGGCAGCGTTTCATTAGGCTTAGTTCAAGCAAGGTCGAAGAAAATCGAGGCCCTGTATCATTCCCTAGTGCAGATTGCCAATGTGTCAAGTACAATGGGCTATGGTGCATTAGATACCATGATGGGCCCATTCAATCGCAATAACATGGGTGCACCCTTTGCATCTACAATGTATATGCATTCTTCTTAGTTTGCTTTCCCAGGTTCTGCAATGGCCTATGTTATGTTCATCCTTATGAACGCGTTTAACCATCATTTTCGCAATAAGTACTTGACCTTTGTTCTATAATACTGGTAACTGTAAATTTTTTTAATTTTTTGCCTTTATTAATTAAACTTACCCCTCTTTCAAAGATTTCCTTTCAGCAACGCTTAGAAGTAAGCTTTGGACAAGCTTGGCCCTGTTAAAGGGTACAGAGCATCCCTACACCAACCAACTTATTATTATCGATTCATTGTCGACTTTTCTTTTTTCACAAATCATAATTAATATTTAATATTTATAATTTATGCGATTTCATTGGATAATGTAAAATATTTATATTTTTTAATAAAAAATGGACCAATTTCCCTAGAAAAATAATCCCTTCATGCAACTTCAACCAATAAAAATTAAGAAAAATAATCTTTTTCTAATTTTTTCTTTTATAAAAAACAATGTTAATTTTAACTTTCGTATATAATATCTAATAGTGTGCCCGCTCTTTCTATTTAAATTGGGTCGTTTGAATTTGCGGAGAACCTAAAAGTCCTTCCTTGTGTACTTAAAACCTAACCTCGACACCTCGCATCGAATTTTTTTTTTTTTTAACTTCATTTTTTTCTATGCATATTTCCTCCATTGAATCGCTTGAAGTACGTTGACCCCCCACCAAAAAATAATAATAATAATAATTATACATAAATTATTTTTATAAACATTTATTTAATATTTAGGTCTCTTTGAGAGGTCAAGTTTTTATAAGAGATGAAAGAGTATAATTAGTAGTTGTCCCAATGATATAAGGGATGTCGGAAAGAATGTACTTTTTTGTTTTTGAGGTATCAATATATTAGTAATATATTAGTAGTATGGATAAATGGAAGTAACAAAATAGATTTTGGGACTTCAATGTCTTGTCTTTATATTAGCGACATTGTATCATTGATTTGAAGTGTACATCAAACATGAAGTCTTGTTTCAATCAAATCAAATATGTCGCCACCTTGCAAGCTAGGAAATCCAACCACTGACATGACTCTGGGTTTGGTATATAATATGGGCCCCTTGGCATATGGTATCACATGAAATACCCTATTATTGCCATTCACTGTCACCACCCAGTGCATGTTGAAATATTTCACCAATCTCATATTATTTTTTGTCTTTCCCTTTCTTCTAGAGGTTTCAGTTTGGTGTTTCCATATGCATCCCTTTCTTTTAGGGGTCTAAGTATATCGTCTATGTATATTCTTTAGCCTAATGTAATTCCTTTGGGATAAATTGGCATTATGGATGAGTGGAAACTACATAATACATGATCTATCATAACAATAAAATTGACCTTAATTAGATGTAAACCAAAAAAATATATAATTCACAATATTCCAGTTCGAGAGCAATAATTGACAAAGTGAGTGCTCAGCAAAGTATATTGATTTTTTTAAGATCTAAATTTATAAATTATCGTGTATAATACTGTGTCCCATTAGGTAGCGAGGAAAAAATTAGAAAAAAAAATCCTAAAAAATACTTAATAATTTTTTAATAAATATGCACTAAATATTTGTATATATAATTTAAAATATATTTGTTTGAATAATGTCAATGACCCAAATTCAAGATATTTTGAGGATAAGATGGAAGTTTATGTGGCCCCTTTATGCCAAATAGTGGGACACACTAATGATTTGTTTGAAGCAGCTCATCCTTATGCACTTCTTTTTGCACAACCACACAAACAATATATACTATCATTTAGTGTGTATAATTCAACATAAAATGTAACCCTAAAACCCCTCATGTTTATAACTACAAAGTTGTCTTGTGCCATGTCATGCCACACTAGACAATACTGCAGAACATCCATACTACGTAGTTTATTTTGGGAACGTCACACCATATTGTGCCTTGTTGCATAGCCTCCAAAACTACACAACTTCCATGTGGAGTAGTCCTTCAACTTCAAATTCTTTTGCAGATCACGTGGATGACACAACTATCTTTTGGAGACCTTTTACCATACCATAAACCACCTGAGATCTTTGATCCATCTCCAATAGATATCGCACATGCTCCTATAATATCATAGTTCAATATATGAAGATCATAATGTAACACCCTAGCATGCATCAAAACTTATGCAGTATCTACTAGGGGTTCCTCAAGGTCCTATACACGTTCATGCAATACCATTAAGGTCAACTCCCATGTTGTTCCAAGATCCATGCCGTAACATATCCAATATTCACCAATATGTAATATAATCCACTGATGTAGAATGTCATATACAAAAAGATATGAATATAGGTATTTCCACATTTTCCATTTTTTTAATTAGTATCACTAAAAATAATCATTGTATTTATAATAATAGTGTTGATTTCTATTTATTTGGTGAATGGCGGAGAAGGAAAACTGCGAGCGAAACACAAGAGCACCCAATTTTGGCTAGTCCACTGTCCACTTGGGTTCAAATCCCTACCAATATCTGCATTCTCTCTCCAAGAGATATGGTGGTTCGATGTATTTTAATATATTATATACAATAAATAATAAAATATTATTGTATTAAATATTATATATTTATGTATAATATTTTATATTTGTTATATTATATTATTATTCAAAGGCATTTATTTTTATAATATTAATTAACTAATATATAATATGCACATTAATTGGCCATGAATTTTATAGGGTCAAATAAGAATAAATAATACATTGAAATGCACACCATAGTTTGATCCATTTGACTTATGACAGATTAACTACCAAAAGCTACTCTCAAATCACATATAAATCTTTCCATATGTCATGCATGGGACTAAATAGTGGCATATTGGTATACTTAAGATAGAAACCCTTTTACAATGCCCAATGTTCTAAGGCACAATTTGTCTATCATTATCATCTCCATCTTAGATTCATTCAAGTAAATTGATACTTGACTTTTCTTTTAATTAACCAAAAAAAAAATCATAAAAATAGAACCTTTTGTAAGTGTATGGATCTAATTTGTAATAAACAACCTCAAGACTTTACATGCCCTTCACATATTGTAGAGGGGTGTGCAACTTACTCGAAGTCGACATCTTTGATCATTTATTTTCGATTGTCAAAGGTGGATGAAGGCATCATGAGGGTTCATTGTTGTCATTTGTTACATCAACAACAATTACACATCAATAGATGATTTTGTGCCTCTACCTTGTAACTTTCATTACACATTTTTAAGTTCACACTTGTGTAAAACAAAACTCTCTTTGAACATATCCTTCTTTGTTCATCTATGAGTTGTGTCCTTCTCTCTATAGACTATTATGTGGTCCATTTCAATTGCTTCCTCTAATTTAGTCATTATTGAAGCTACCTTCTCCTCTAGACTAGTCATTATCAACTCATAACTCAAGGGAATACTCAAGAACTTCAATCTTCTAGCTTATGATACATAAATAAATATTCTTTATGTGCACAATTTATATCAAACCTACGACAATTGTAAAAAATTATCTAAGGATTGCATGAGAAACTGTAAACTGATAGTTATGTCTCATGAAAAACCCATGACTATTGACCCTATTTAGAGGGGAAGGGCAAATCCATATAGAGAACGTAACGAGATGGGTGATGATGATGAGGAGTGATGATAGGGTATTTCAAGTGATGGACTTAAACAAGCCCAACCAGACACACGTGCAAAGTTCAGTGGCATGTGACATATGTGAATACAATATGTAGGTTCCACCAAATTATTTAAGTTAATACTTGGTTGAAATAAATGTCATCTCGATCAATACAGGTGCCTCTTTGATGTATTTTTCAACCCTATGTTGTCATGATGACCATATGTTTGACAGTGTTTTTTTGAGTCAAAAAGTTTGAGAAAGTCCTTTCAAAATCTTTTTTTTAAGGTTGCGTGTTATTATGATGCAAGGAATTAGAAGGCCATAGTGCTTTGATAGAGCATATAAAAATTGGTGGGGATTCAAACTCTCATACAAAAAATTACCCAAGATTGGTTATGCTTGTGGTCCTCACAAAAATTGTACTTTTCTTCTATTCACCAAATAAAACAAAATAAATACTATTGTTATGAATATAATAGATGTTGTTAGTGTTACTAATAATGAGAATATAACAGCTTGTACATATCTATTTGCACATGGCATCATGCATCACTCAAATAGATTATATAAAAGGCATCTTTCATTGAAGAATTTTTTTCTATTTTTTGTCTAATTGATTTTAGAGTCATTTAATTAGGTTTTGTGTAGTTAACACGATTACAATTTTTATCAATTTAGTTTCAAACTTGTCTAAATTGACACACGATGCATTCTATATGTTTTAGAAAATCCATTTGATATTGGACACTTATTTTATTCTTGTATTTGGTAATTAAAATATGTCGATGGAAGATAAATATTGCATTGTCAAAAGTGACATGTCATTGAAATTTGAACATTTTTTTCCAAATTTTTTTGAGTTTCTCATTGAAATACCTCATAATTTCCCCTTGTATATAAGGGAAAGTGAAATTGATATATAAATTAATCCTAGTTTGGAGAAGATAAATCAAACTAGTCATTCCACTTGATGGTACATTTAGACAATCTGGGTCATGACCAATATGGATCTGTTAGACCTAACGAAGGGGTCTCTTACTATATAATATCATTAGAGAGAGTTCTAAAGCCTCTAATTGAGCAATACCACACAATAACCCTAGCTAGGTCCAACGGTTTCTAATAATGTAAAGTAAATCTAATGTAGTGCTTACCAAAGCTTGTGGCACAAATGGGGGATTGTAAACATAAATAATAAACATGCAAAGAATAACTCTACTCAAGTCATTGTAGAGGTAATCCTAAGCATGGAGAGATAAATATATTCACAAGCCATTACTCATGCAATTCTATCTACCAAAATAGAAGAATAAGAGTTAGGAATATTTACCTTGAAGATGAGCCCATCGAAGCTCAATCTCTCTCTTGGCCAATGGTATTTTGCAAGAAAATGTTGTTGTTTTTTAGGATCACAAAGATAAGTCCTCTCTAGGCTATAATATTTATCCTATGCATCTAATATATTTCCAAAATACAAGATTCTTGTCTCCAAGTGTAAACCCTAAGCAATGATTCCTCTAGTAAAATATTGGAATAGTAAATCGTCAAGAAGCGTAAATGAACAATTCTCTTTATCTCTATTAGAAATGAGGTGAAGGATGTGTTCCTATAGTTGGATATAACCCTAAACCCTTCTAAAATTTTAGCTGACATAGTTAGCCTAGTCAACCTAGTTGTTTAAGAAATAAAGCAGTTAGGTCCTAGACTAAGTCGACTAGGCCGATTTAGTCCCATAACATGCTCAATTCCCAGAACTAGGTTAACATGTTCGACTATGTTTAGAGGATGGTAAAAAGAGGTTCTGACTTAGGTAGGGGCTATTTGAGGTAGTGAATTACTTGGAAGAGCATGTAATGGAGGTGTCAAAGCCTAGATAAATGTATAGGAGGGACTTGTGTTGATTTTAAGTGGTGGTATAAGGAAAAATAATCTTATGATGCACCAATGGTCTACCTACCCCTTTCCTAGTGCACCATTTAAGGCATGTGCTCGAAGTGATTGAGACTCGATGGGTTCTTGCAAGAGAAAAATCATCAATAATTGATAAAGATTAAAAATATTATGTGTATACATATTTCCTAGTTGAAGCTCATCATGTGTCATGTAGTTGCAACACAAGATGGTGCTTCAAGAAAAGAACATAGCAACATACAATGCTAAGTGAAATAAATTACAGTATTTTAAAGCATAAAATAACTGAAAGTAAAAGACTGGAAGGAAATAACCAAAAAAAAAAGTAATGTATGCGTATCTTGACTTACCTTTATCACTGAACGGTCATCTGCTATGTTTGTAGTTTTAATCATGGAGGGCACATAGACTGCTTTGGATAAACCCTGAGGATACAAAACTAAAGAGCAAAGATAAACATACATAGAAAAGTGAAGATAATTAAAATGTGTAAGCATGACGTGCTTAGAAATTTGGTAAGCTAGGGTGATAAAAGGTAAATTTAGGACCAAATGACCCAGCCAAAATTTGAGTAAATCAGGTAACTGAAAAGCCAAGGCTACTAAATGATTAAAAAATTCAAACCAATGTACCTTAAGTAAGAAGGGTAACGAGCCAAATTAAATTAAGGATACATGAAAAGGAAAATCTAACATCAATCTAAAAGTAATAACAATCCTTACTTAAACAAAGATGCGAAAGAAAAAATAAAACAACATTGATGAGTGAAAAGTAGCAATCCAAACTCAATCATCTATGGAAAAAGTACATGAAAGTGAAAACAACATTGATGAGTGAGAAGTAACAATCGAAACTCAGTCAACAATGAAAAAAGTACAAAAATAAAAGCAATATTAGTGAGTGAGAAGTAACAATCCAAACTCACCCAACAATGGAAAAAGTACATAAATATTGAAATGGATGCAGTTATCAAAAGAAAGAAATGATAAAGAATGTTTGTAAAAAAATTTAAATGAAACCAAGGCAATTATAAAAATGTAAAGCAATGGTGTAAAATAATATAATCCATATTCACTCAAGCATATTATTTTGTTCCAAAGATAGATCAAACCAAAACAAAGTAGTGCTAGCGTGTTTAAAGCTGTTGAAGAAAAGGAAATATAGAAGTGGGAAAATAGATATAGAATCAAACTTGCTGGTCAAGGGGGGAATGAAATGGGTGGTGGGGGAGATGTAGGACCAATGAAGGTAGAGAAACTCTTGATTGAAGTTAAGACACTAAAAGTAAGTTTGTCAAAACAAGAGGACTTTTGACATTAAGGACTCTGAAGAAATTCTCCTAACCACACAAATATTGGATTATGAAATTAAGTATGAATCTCATCCCATGAAGGTTGTATACATGAAAATTAAAAGGGACCTACCTTCCCACAACATGATCCCCGTTCCTCAAGACCCCTTATAGAGTCATTAGTCTATTGTAAATGTTGTGTACTTGCGTGAGAAAGTAGGTAACACTGGATAATTTTGAATTTTCCTATCCCAATGTACTAGCCTACGGCACCCCAATGGACCTCGGCTCTATTATGAGGCCAACTATGGATTTTGAGCTTCAATTGGGGATAGGATATGTGCTATGAATCACTTCTATTAGTGTGATGTTGACTTTTAGATTTTTATATTGCCTTTTGATCATTGTCCTTCCTTTAAATGGTTTGGCTTTTAACTTTTGATGGATTTTTATATTCCTCCTCCATACAAATTCAAAGAACCAAACATGGGTGCTAAAAATGATTGTCATTTGAAAACTTTGGACTCGTAGCTAAGAAAAAGGACTTAGAGATCATGGTGTTTAAGAGTCTTGTTTATTCATGTTAAATAAAAGTATTATTGTGACTTCGACCTTGCTTTATCCAAAGTGGAATGAAAGGGACGGAAATCAAGGGAATATGAACATGAAACAATTTGAATTACCTTAAATCATAAAAAATGTGACAATGTTAAAGGGATACAATAACCGGTAAATATGATTCCTTATCACAAGGATGTATGTAAGTGTCAGGAAACATGCTAACATAGTTTGTTGTGCAAGTTTTATCCACAAAGAAATAAAAACTAAGGCAAAGAATATGAAATCACAAACTTTTAATCATTTTTTAACAATCTAAGAAGAACACTTGGTTTGCAAAAAGATTTTGAAAGAAAACATATATTAAATGAGAAGAGCTTGGTCTTATCCATGGTCTTACACTGCACCTCATAAAATAAAAACCCGAGTGGGTGTAAAACATGAAAAATTATATTTGTGAGAATGAGAAGATCCTGGTCTTATCCATGGTCTTACACTACAACTAATAAAATAAAAACCCAAGTGGGTGTAAAACATGAAAAATTATATTTGTGAGGAATGCTTGGTCTTATCCATGGTCTTACACCACAACTCACAAAGGAAAGAAGAAAATGAAAGAGGTTCATAAAATAACAAACTTATGATCAAAGAGAAAAAAATATGAAAGTGGATGTATGAAAAAAAGGTATTCATGAGGAAAATTGGGTCCTATCCATGACATTACAATGTAACTCACGAATTCATTAAAAATAAAAATCAAAGAACCAAGGGAGGGGACTAAGGTTTGTGTATAAAATACATTATTGAAAATGAGAGATCGTTGGAGAAGTCCTGAAATAAGTGTTAGTAGGTCAACATACAAAATTATGAAAAGAAGGGAGATATTCAAGTGAAATATCTCTTCAAAAATTGTGCATTGGTAGGTTCTTTGAAAATATGGACTTCATTAGTTTGTAGTCGATAAATACTAGGACCAAGAATGTCCTTTACTAAGTAGTTCCCCACCGTTTTGGGCATATTTTCCTTCTTTGTCATGGGTGTAATCTTATTTGAGGAATAAGTCAACATCATTAAATGTTTAGACTTTGACCTTTTTATTATGTTGTTTACGAATTTGAACCCTATATTGGTGGTTATACTATAAAGCAGCCAAGCGATGTTCATCAAGAAAGCCTAAGCCATGAAGACAAGCTTATTGTAATTATTCATCAGGAATTATGCGATGAAGAGATATACGTAAAGATGGGAGTTCAACTTCTCATGGTAACATTTATTAAAAACAATATACTAGTGAGAATGGTGTAGCCCCAGTGACAGTACGTATGCTAGTATGGTAAGCCCAAATTGTGGGATATAGATGAAGGTGCCAATCAATATGAGTTTTTTGAATAGTCTTTTGTAAGAATTTATTTAGAATTTTGGTAGTAGCCTCTGCTTGGCCATTCCTTTTAAGATGGTAAGGTGTGGAAAATTTATTGGAAAATTTAAATTTAGCACATAATTATTTCATGTCTTTGTGTTTGAAATTGCCACCATTATCAGAGATGATAGTATGGGGAACTCCAAAATGATAAATGATTTGGTCGGAATAAATTTAGAAATAATAGTTCTTGTGACATTGACAAGAGGCATCGCTTCTACCCATTTGATAAAATATTCAATAGTAGTAATGATAAAGACATGGCCATCTTATGACTGAGGTAATTTTCCAATGAGGTCTAATCCCCACATAGATAATAGCCAAAGAGACTCCACAATTTGGAGTTTCGTCAATGGTGAGTATATTAGATCATCATAGAGTTGACAAGGATTACACTTTTTATAAAAATTAATAGCATTTTTTTCTAGAGCATGCCAAAAGTAACCCATACTTAAGCATTTGCATGCTATAGCATGTCCGCTACAGTGACCACCATAAATTTCTCATGTGCTTGTTCGAGGAGAGTAAGAACCTCTTCTTGTATTACACAATGAAGTAGGGTACTTTCTGCATTATAATGGTAAAGGGTGTTATATTGAAAGACATACTTGAAAGCTTGTTTTTATGTTCAAGTTTTTTCACAAGAATCTATGTCTGGAGGGTAAGTTTGATGTTCAAGAAATTGGATTATGTTTTTATACCATGGGATTTATCGAATACTGACAGCCTCAATGTGATAAATGAGCGAATCATTTGGTTAAATAGAATAAGGTGATTTTCTTATTTGGATAAAAATTTGGGAACCATTAAGTAATTGATAAGGGTGAAATAAAGATGTTGATGAAGCAAGAGATCAACTATAGAATTTTGATATCTTAGAATTGATTCAATGGTAAAATAAGTAAATTATTTGGTAAGTGTGGTATCCATTTGATGATATGTGATTATATTTTCACTTTTACATCGATAATCACCATTAGCTTGGCGATAGATAAGTTGTGAATCACCCAAATCATGTAGATATGGGATATCTAAGTCAAGTGTTACTTTCATGCCTTATATTAGTGACATCAAAAGTTAATCAAAAAGCTAAAGGTATGATCTTACCATGTGGATTTGTTAGAATACATCCAACCCTAGCTCCTTGGAGGCATTTCATACCTTAAAAGTGCAGTGTTTAGGTATCTTCGTGTAAATCAAAGGTAACCTTAGGTAGTTATTTAATAACTACTTTGAATTTAGTAGTATCAAGAGTGATATTGGTAATCTTCTTGATTATTTGCTTCTAAATTAGCAGTGAAATTATGAAAATAATCTTTGAGTGAGTTAGCTTGGTTAAGAACTTAAATATGAAGAATGTTGTTGTTAGGGAGATTATCTCAAAGGTGATTTGTAGTTGGTAAAGGTGTTATCATAAGTTGGTCGATGATGACTTGTCCTTTAACATATTTTTATGTGATAATTCAAAGGTCAAATTCCATCAAGAGGACCATCATTTTCCAATTCTATCTAAAGGTAAGATTGCTTTGGAGAAGAAATGATGAAGTGGATCGGAGTGAACAATGACATAAGTGGTCTGATAGAGCATATAATGATGGAACTTTTCATTTGTGAAATATATAGCAAGGCAATCATATTCTACTTTGGTATAATATTTTCATAGTCAATTAGTCCTCGAATGATATAATAAATAGCACACTCTCCACCAGTATCATCTTATTGGATAAGAATTGCCCCCACCAATACGAGGGTAGAGGAGGTATATAAGATTAAGGGATGATTGTTTAAAGGTGGTTGAAGAGTGGGAGGATGGAGCAAAGATTCTTTCATGTTATCAAAAGGATTTTGTCATGAATTTATTGTTGGGGATCAACCAACAATGGATTACACTTGTGAAAGCAATAAACGCGGAAATAAATCAGATAGATAAGTAACTGAAATGATAAATAGCACAGAACAAGATATACAAGAAAACACCCTGAAAACTTGTATTAAAACTCTTTACAATAGGAATACAATGAAGAAACTTCGTTCTTCCACACCTCTCTCAGATGCACACAAGATCTCTCACTAGATCTCTATTCCTCAAGAGCGCTCTCTCAAGTACAATCAAATCCAACAACCTGGATTGATGCAACTCAGTACTGTCCTTCAAACATTCACAATGTTCTACTCATACAGTTCTACTCTCATACTAAGCTAAGAAGATCTTTCCTACATATAGAAAAATAGGAAACATGAGCATGCTCTTACAACAAACAGTTAAGCCTCTTCAATAAGGGATCTAAAAATAGTAATGCTAATAATAGAGACGCAACCTTGAGTCCACAACTCAAACTTATCATGCAAACACTCACTTCTGTCCACGGAAATCGCTTTCTGGACACACAGGTAACCGACGTCAGTTCTTGCCTGTTCGCCTGTGACCGTCGCCGGCCGACCCTACTGCCGACGTCGGTGCCTCTGTAACTGCAACTGACCGACGTCGGTCGCTCCTGATCGACGCCGGTGTCTGTGTAGACCCGAAACTGTTTTGTATGCTCCTTGGTGAAGCTTTTAGCTCCACACCCTAACAATCTCCCACTTGGAGATAAACCAGCTGCACCAATACCTGTACAACAACATCTTCTAGCTCCTCCATCTTCAACTCAATCATGAAGACCAATAGAAGTTGAATGAAGATTCAACTTCTCCTTCGTAACCGGCTTTGTTAGCATATCAGCAGGATTCTTGTTTGTATGGATTTTCTCCAGCTTCAACTCACCATCTTCCAATACCTGCGGTATGAAGTGGTACCTTAGCTGTATGTGCTTGGTTTTTGAGTGAAAAGCTGAGTTCTTAGCTAAATGGATTGCACTCTGACTGTCACTATACAATCTGCAACTCCCATGCTCCCTTCCAAGCTCTTCCATGAACCGTGTCATCCATATCATCTCCTTGCTAGCTTCTGTGGCTGCAATATACTCTGCTTCTGTAGTTGACAAGGCAACAACCTTCTGCAACTTAGATATCCAGCTAACCGCCGTTCCACCTACAGTAAAAACATAACCTGTGGTGCTCCTCCTGCCATCCAAATCCCCTGCCATATCTAAATCTACATAACCATGTAGAGAACTATCTGAACCTCCATAACACAAATGTCTACTGCTAGTTCCTCTCAGATATCTAAGGATCCATTGAACTGCCTTCCAATGTTCTTTACTTGGATTAGCCATATACTTACATACCACTCCCACTGCTTGGGCAATATCAGGTCTAGTACACACCCTTGCATACATCAAACTTCCTACTGCAGAAGAATATGGAACCTTACTCATGTACTCTACCTCTTCATGTGAATTAGGACATTATTCTTTACTTAACTTGAAATGTCCAGCCATAGGTGTACTTACCGGTTTTGCATCCTGCATATTAAACCTTTCCAACACCTTGTTCACATAATCTTCTTGAGACAATATCAACCTGTGATTTTTCCTGTTTGTCTTAATGCTCATACCAAGGATTTTCTTAGCTGCTCCCAAATCCTTCATAGCAAACGTTTGAGCTAATTTTACCTTAAGCTCTGAGATATCCTGCATGTGAGACCCTGCAACCAGCATGTCATCTACATACAACAATAGAATTATATATCTACCGTTATCAAATCTCTTGAAATACATACAATGGTCTGATTGACACCTACTGTAGCCATGCTCAGTCATAAACCTGTCAAATTTTAAATACCATTGCCTTGGAGCTTGCTTGAGGCCATACAAGCTTTTCTTCAGTTTGCACACTAGCTTCTCCTTACCCTTGACCTCGAATCCTTCTGGCTGTTCCATGTAAATTTCCTCATCCAACTCTCCATGAAGAAACGTTGTCTTAACATCTAGCTGCTCAAGATGCAAATCCTCAAAAGCAACCAAAGACAATACAACCCTTATTGAAGTCATTTTAACAACAGGAGAAAAAATCTCACCAAAGTCAATACCTGGTTTCTGTGCAAATCCTTTCACTACCAATCTGGCCTTATATCTCATCTGTCCATCCTCACCTTCCTTCAACCTGTAGGTCCATCTGTTCTTCAGTGTTCTCTTACCAGCTGGCAATTCAAGCAAATCCCATGTTTGGTTCTCTCTTAAGGACTCCATCTCCTCAACCATGCCACGTTCCCACTTACTCCTAGACTCCACCTGTAATGCTTCTTCAAAGCTCTCTGGTTCTCCACCATCGGTTAGCAATAAATAATATAAGGAAGGAGAATATCTAATTGGAGGCTTACTTACACTTTCAGACCTCCTGATGGGTGTCTTGGACTCGTTCTCAACAATCTGTCCACCCAAATTTTCTGACAGTGACCGACCTCGGCCACCTGTAGACCTGTTACTGGCCGACGCCGGTTCTTCCTGGCCGACGTCGGTGCCTGGTCTGCCGACGTCGGTCTTTGTACGACCGACATCGGTTTCTGTACTGCCAACGCCGGTTCCTAACCTGCCGACGTCGGTCTCTGTGTTTTCCTGTAAGTGATTATTTCTTTTTCTCGCGAGCTCATTTTGGACCATAACTTCGTCCAATTCACTATTGCTCTGCCCAGATTGATCTAGCTTCCTTATCTGATCACTGTACATCACTCTTTCGTTAAAAACAACATCACGACTCATGATTACCTTGTTAGTTCCTAGATTCCAAGATCTGAAACCAAAATCATCTGAGCCATAGCCAATAAACGTGCACCTCATAGACTTAGCATCAAGCTTCTTTCTATTTTCCTTATCTATGTGCACAAAGGCTTCACAACCAAAAACTTTGAGATATGAGAGATCTACCTTTTTACCTGTCCATGCCTCTTCTGGAATTCCACCATCCAAAGATGTAGAGGCTCCTCTGTTAATCAGGTACACTGCGGTGTCAACTGCTTCTGCCCAAAACTCTAAGGGCAACCCTGCATGCAATCTCATACATCTTACACGCTCCATGATAGTTCTGTTCATCCTTTCAGCAATACCATTTTGCTGAGGTGTCCTTGGAACCGTCCTTTGCCTTCAGATTCCGTGAGTGTAGCAATACCAGTTAAACTTAAGGCTGCAGAACTCACCGCCATTGTCAGATCTCAAGCACTTTAATCTTCTGCCTATTTCATTCTCAACCATAGCTTTCCAAATCTTAAAAGTCTCAAAAACATTAGATTTCTTTTTAATATAGTAGATCCATACCTTTCTTGTGGCGTCATCTATGAATGTAACATAGTACCGTGATCCGCCAATAGAGGCTACCTGAGCCGGTCCCCACACGTCTGTGTGAACAAGCTGCAACTTCTGCCTTTTCTTAGTAGACCCAGTCTTGAGAAAACTAACCCTTTTCTGTTTTCCAAATACACAATGCTCACAAAATTCTAGATCCATACTTTTCAAATCTGAAAGCATACCTTTAGACTTAAGAATTGACATCCCCTTCTCACTCATGTGGCCAAGCCTTGAGTGCCACAATTTAGCATCCACATCTAAAGTAGATAAAACTGAAGGAGATTTGTTAGTAACACAGTTACACAAATAGAGAGTACCTTCTCTCTTACCTCTGGCCATAACAAGTGCACCCTTGGTCACCTTCCAAGAATCTGCTGTGAGAGTTACTGTACAACCCTCATCACCTAGCTTACCTGCAGAAATCAAATTTCTCTTCAAACTAGGAACATGCATCACATCTCTCAACACCCATGTGTTGCCATTCTGCATCTTCAACTGCACTTTACCTTTGCCAGTAATCTTACAAGGCTCATCATCCCCTAAGTACACTATTCCAAAATCTCCATGGATATAGTCACTGAAATATTCCCTGTTTGGAGTAGCATGAAAAGATGCACCAGAATCTAATACCCAAGACTCTATATTATTATGCAGAGAGAAAATTAAAGCATCCTGTGCAATACCTGCAATCTTGGCTTCTTCCTTTCCTTCGTGCTGATTGTCCTCCTTGGGCTTTGACCAACAATCTCTGCTTATGTGCCGCATCTTTCCACAATTCTAGCATTGTGGCTTCCTGCCATTTCTGGATTTAGATCTGCCTTTCCCCTTAGACTTGGATCTTGCTCTGCCTTTCTTGCTCTTCTCTTTTTGCCTTCCCCTGCTCTCAAAACTGAAAGCGTTCCCGGATGCCTCTTCTGTGCTTTTCCTGCGTATTTCCTCATTCAAGATAACACTAACAACATCCTCTACTTTCAAAATATTTGATGCAGATGCAGTATTACTTACTGCCATTACTAAGCCATGCCAGCTTTCAGGCAAAGAACATAATATTAAAAGAGCTTTTATCTCATCATCAAACACTATATTTACTAAGCTTAATTAATTCACAATACCATTGAAATCATTCAGATGAGTAGAAACAGATCCACCTTCATTCATATGCAAATTAAATAACTGCTTCATAAGATATACCTTATTTGAAGCTGAGGGTTTTTCATACATATTTGCTAACGTAGTCATCAACTCTACCGTTGTTTTTGCCTGTGACAAATTAGATATCACAGTGGAGGCCAGACTCAGTCTTATAGACCCCAGAGCCTTTCTGTCAAGAACTTCTCATTCTTCATCCTCCATGTCCTTGGGCTTCTTTGCAATCCCACCTAACGATAAGTAGAGATCTTTTTGATACAGATAGTCCTCTATCTGCATTCTCCAGTGTTGATAGTTCTTGCCATTAAACTTTTCCATTCTCAACTTACTTTCTTCTGCCATTGCTTCTCCCACTCAAACATAAATCCCTGCAAAAACCCCTGTGAGCACCCTGTAATCCAGACACACTACACAGATCTGAACCACCTGTTAGTGAACCTGAGCTTTGATACCAATTATCAAGCTCTGAACCTGTAACCTAGGCTCTGATATCACTTGTTGGGGATCAACCAACAATGGATTACACTTGTGAAAGCAATAAACGCGAAAATAAATCAGATAGATAAGTAACTGAAATGATAAATAGCACAGAACAAGATATACAAGAAAACACCCTGAAAACTTGTATTAAAACTCTTTACAATAGGAATACAATGAAGAAACTTCGTTCTTCCACACCTCTCTCAGATGCACACAAGATCTCTCACTAGATCTCTATTCCTCAAGAGCTCTCTCTCAAGTACAATCAAATCCGACAACCTGGATTGATGCAACTCAGTACTGTCCTTCAAACATTCACAATGTTCTACTCATACAGTTCTACTCTCATACTAAGCTAAGAAGATCTTTCCTACATATAGAAAAATAAGAAACATGAGCATGCTCTTACAACAAACAGTTAAGCCTCTTCAACAAGGGCTCTAAAAATAGTAATGCTAATAATAGAGACGCAAGCTTGAGTCCACAACTCAAACTTATCATGCAAACACTCGCTTCCGTCCACGGAAATCGCTTTCTGGACACACAGGTAACCGACGTCGGTTCCTGCCTGTTCGCCTGTGACCGTCGCCGGCCGACCCTACTGCCGACGTCGGCGCCTCTGTAACTGCAACTGACCGACGTCGGTCGCTCCTGACCGACGCCGGTGTCTGTGTAGACCCGAAACTGTTTTGTATGCTCCTTGGTGAAGCTTTTAGCTCCACACCCTAACATTTATCCATTATAGAGCATTACCTTTTTTGAGAAGGGAATTGACAGAGTATATATGGTAAGCCATTTCTGGGATGAATCATTGAATTGCCCTAAGTTTTCTAGGGTAAGTGCATATGTCAAGAATGGATTGAGGAATAGGCATGTTGATGATAGTATTTAAGTTGGTCAGATTGACATCAATACCTTGAAAATAGAATAGGAACCCTAAAAGTTTACCAAATTTGACTCCAAATACACTTTTGTATGGGTTAAGTTTACTTTTATATTTAATTAGTTGATCGAAAATGATAGCTAGAACAGTGAGGTGCGTTATACAACTTTTAGATTTGTTAATGAGATCATTGACATAGGTTTCCACTATATTGTGTATACAATCATCAAAAATTTGGGTCATTCCATGTTGATAGGATGCTCCGACATTTTTAAGATCGAATGGCATTTTGACATAATAATAGGTGCCCCATTTTATAGTAAATGTTATTTTATATTAGTCTTCGGGAGATATGTAGATTTGGTTATACCCTGAGAAACCATCCACAAGTGATAACATTCCATAGCTAGTGGTGGAATCTACTATAGCATCTATTGAATGTAAGGGGAAATTATCTTTTGGAAATGTTAGATTTAGATTATGAAAATCAATGCATATACGAATGACCATGGTGGCTTTTTTATGAATGAGAATGATGTTTGATACCCATTTAGAATAGTCGACATGTTCGATGAATTTAACATCCAAAAGTTTCATAATTTATTTGTGACATAAGGTAAAAAATTTAGGTGGAAATGTTTTTTGTTTTTGTCTAATGGGGTTTGCATCCAGGTAGGAGATGATATTATGTACGATAATGATAGGATCTATACCTCACATATCTTCATATGACCAAGTGAATGTTTCCTAATACTTGTCAAAGAATAAGCTAAAGTTATGATGCTCTATTAGCGTGAGTTCTTTAGAGACGGTGAGAAGTCGAGGATATGATGGTGTGCCATATTCTTTTCTTGTTATTTCTTTAATGGGCATAGCATTTCCATATTGGAAATGATATGCAGCATGAGGAAGAGAAGAAATAGGTTTTATTTTAGGATCCACACTGGCAAATAAATTATTAAGGCAAGGAGCTTTTCATGTGAAGTTTCTATGTTTATGATGTTTTCAGGGACGTTGAGGTTCTCTAGTATGGAATAGTTCAAATATAGCTTTATCACTAGGGAGAGTGGGTAATGGTCCATAATATTCAACATCTACTTTAATATCAATGATTTTATTATTGTTACGATCATATTCAGAATGTATTTATTGTACATCTACGGCTTTAACATCTAAGGTAATTTTAGGTGTAGGTTTGATTTTAGGTTGAGGTTGAGTGGAGTCAACCAGATTGGTAATAAGTGTGTTAAGTTGTGTTGTAGATGGAGGTTCAATTGAATTGAGGTGGGTAACCACGGTGGTATTTATGGAATTATTAGAAAGAAATGAGGTTGGTAGATTGTTTGGTTGTGTAGACGGTATAGATGGCTCAAAAGTTTCTACATTTTCTAGAGTTGAGATTTTTTCAAGTACCCACGAGGTATCTAGAACTAGAGGATTAATGAGAGATACATGACCTTTAGGTTCTGATACAGTATTAGTTGATATATGAATGACATGGACATTGCAGTTGAAGGCATGTATTTTGCCTAATCTCTATTGATAATGTTATACATTAAGTCTCATGATTTAGCTCGAGCTAAGATATAATTATCATCATATGTGTGAGAAATAGTGCATGCACTTGTTTCTAAGGAAAAATCAGAAGTGGAAGTGGATAGGCCTAAATCACTAATTTTTTGGAGTGACATTATTAAAGGATCTTGAAATAATTTGGCCGCTCCATTTTCATCACATGTGAAATCATCATCTGTGTAAGAAGTTTCATGTGCATTACATGGAGGAGGAATTTTAGTGATATCATAAACTAGAAGGATGGTACAATCACATGGAAGTAAAGAAGGAGGAAGCCACTCTGAAATGTAAAGAGGTAATTTAGTGGTATTACAAGTATTTTTTAAGTGATTAGGTTCATCATCATCATAATCGACAAGAGTGACCTGTAAATATGGATTCATGTTAACAAATTCAGGTAGAGGTGCATTGTTAATGCATGGAATGGTTGGAATCCGATATTGAGATTTGGGGTTTGGTAGTTGTGAACTCCATGGCCTAGGATTTGCCTCATGTTTGTAGCATTTACCATTATGAATATATTTAATACATTGACTACTTGAGGAGGCAATAGCCCTCATACAATGTATGTGTCCATGGCCGACCTAAGAGTATATTGTAATATAGTGGTAAATCAAGGACCATGAGCTTGGTACATATGGTTTTATGTCCAATAATGAGGGGGAGCCAAAAACAACCAAGTGGTTAAATTTATTTATCTTATCAAAACCTCTACATGTGAGATGAGTTTGTTTCAGATGATCTTTGGTATATCCAAGTTGATGAATTAACCAAAGTGAGGTAACATCAATTCCTGATCCTTCATCTACTAAGACTTTTCAGATAAGGGTGGTATTAATTGCAATTTTAATGAAGAGAGGTGGTTCATCAGCTTGAAAAAAAATTCATCATTAATCATGTCTTCTTCAAGAAATTTTATTGAAAGTTTAGAATAATTACAAATAGTTTCAACAATATGTACTTATGTTTGTGAGGTGTCTTGAGGAGGTTTTTCCACATCAAAGGATGGTGGTTCTTCAATGTCTTGTAATTGTTGCATTAGAAATTTACTACAATATGGAGAATTATGAACTAACTCCATGAGGGGTATTTTACAAGGCATTGAATTGATTTCTTCCAAAAAATTCCAAAGAGATTTAGAAGATGAAGAACCAACATGAAGTTTGGGAGGTACAATTTTTTTAATAATAATAGGAGAGGTAGAGTTACGTTTTGATTGTGGTAGTGTTTCCTCGATTGTTTTAGAATGTATGGTAGTGGTAGTTGTGGTATCTTTGAGACGTTGTTCTTTTGTTGATAGTTTTTTAGGCTTAGTGATAAGATCTTTGTGGGTGGGTTTGTGTCTATAATTGACTTTGGTTGCATTCACATATTGAGAATTGGTATAATATTGGTCATAATTATCATCAATTGCACATATATCTTCATTTGAATGTTGTGGTTTAGCAGTAGAAAAAGATTTTGGAGGTTTATATGACGAGGGTTTCATAACTTTATTTCGAGAGGCTTTGACATAATCATAATGACGTATTTTGATCATGGCATCATGGTTGAATGTATCTCCTAACATAAAAGAAACAATAATTTTGAGAAGTCCACGACATATTTCATGAGAATGACCCACATCAACGTGAAATCAACAAAAATTTTAAGGATCATACCATGTAGGTGGATTATTAGTACAGGTGAAAGGTTTGGAAGGAGATAATGATTGCTTCATTTCTTGAATTGTTAATGGTGCATGGGAAGCTTGAGGGTTATCAACTTTGACTACTCCTATTTTTATTTGAGGAGGATTGTTCGTAATCACATTAGTGGAGTTTTGGAAATACCCCTTGATGGATTTATGATTTGGCTCAACTTGTTTCATAAGTATTGTCTTTTAGCTTGATCAATTGCATCATTTAGAGTTTGTGCAAAAAAAGTTTGAACCTTATATTTAAGGGAAGGTGTTAATGTAATTATAAAGAGTTTAAATAAATTATCATTAGTCGTGTTATGATAAAATTTGTGAGCTAAAGATTTACATCATTTAATGAAATCATGAGCTGATTCAGAAGGGTAGTGTTTAGCTTTGATAATGTGACCAAGACAATTTTCAAGAAAATCACTGTGTATAAATTCTTTTACTAGAGGATTGACTAAATCTTCTAATTGCCATATGTAATGTTAAGGGAGTTGAGTATACCATTCCAATACATCTCCTGTGAATGTTTTCACTAGAAGTTTGGTGGTAGCAAAGGTATTTGTTTGAATCCATTATTTGTAAAGATTATTGGATGCTTTAATCAAAGATGTAGGGTCTTTAGTCCCATCATATTCAATAATTAGAGAGATATGTCCAATATCAATATAAACAATGAAGGGAGCTAAAGGTTTATTTTGAATATTTTGAATGATCTTGTTATGCATAAGGGGTTGGGGAGTGATATTTCCCTTGGCATCTTTAAGAGGTAAAGGGATAAAATTTTGGATATTTTGAGGTGAGAGAATAGGAGGTTGATTAGTCATGTTTCAAAGATTATGTTGCATTTGATTCATTTGATAAGTAATAAATGTTTGGATAATATTATTTTATTGAACTATGCATGTAAGAATTTGAGTGGTGTCAATTGGTGGATTTGGATTGTTAGTGTTTAAAAGTGAATTATTAGGGTTGGAAGGAGGAACATTCCCTAAGTTGGTATTAGGGGATGGGTTGTTGGGTGGAGGATTGTTAAGGTTAGCAAGAGGAGAAATTCCCAAATTTCTATTAGAAGATCGGTTGTTGGATAGAGGGTTATTAGCGTTTAAAATATTTCCTTTAGGGTTATAGATCAAACTAGTGTTAGTTACCCCTACAGTGTAATAAGGTAATTTGAATAGATAATTGTCTTGAGAAGTGTGAAATGGATCTGATCCATCAGTCTCATTAATTTGGGTAATTTGAATTATATTACATTCCAAAGATAAAAGGTGAGAGAAGGTGAACCAAGAGTGGGTATCCTAGTAGGGGGTTTCATGATGTTTGGAATGAAGATATAAGATTAAGGAGAAAAGGTGAAATATTGGAGTAAAGTTGGCCAAATATTAAACTGAATCAACTAAGTAGGATTTTAGGATAAGGAACTAAATCAACCAAGTGGTACAGAGTCAACTAGGTCGACTGATTTTAGAAGGCAAACTAACAAAATATATGGGAAAGGACATTGTTGAGAGGGTTGATTGTGGTATGTGGGGAAGCTAGAGACCTGCATATGAGAGACTGGGTCGAACAAGATGAATGTGTCCTATAAGAGGGTAAAAGGACCAATTTCTAAGAGACTGGGTCAAATAAAATGACTATGTACTGTAGAAAGGAAAACTATAGGAGACACAGTGGAGTGGGTCAACTCTATTTGAACGATAAAACGTGTTTTGATAGTTATGATTTTGGATGATCTGGTGTTAATTATCAGAGAAATAGAAATAAACACACATGAAACTAGGTCAACCTAGTTTATTTAGTTGTATCCCAAAGCACAAGGCTTGTACCAATGCTGACCAATACAACATATAATTAACAAAAAGCAAGCAACAACTTTGAAAATAGAAATGCTAATCTATGCTGTTATTATTGAATGTTTTAAGTTATTATTTTAGAAATAAGTGTGATAGAGCATTTATCTTTATAATGGAACTATAAAGATGTCAGCAAAAGTTAGTTTCAAGTTGTTACGGTTGAAAGAGATTTGTATTGGTGATAATACTAACTTGGTATTGGGGCCTACCCCCTCACTTCACAATCCCATAACAATAAGGGTGTCAGGTGCTTTGGCAATAAAAACCGTTAACCACATACTTATATTTGACCAAAAAACCAAGTGGGCTTCCTCCTTGGTGATGAAATCCAACTAGTTAGACCTTGACCTTGGGTAGAATTGTTTAATGGATTTTTGATATTTTATGGTTTGGGAGTGTGTGAATAAAATAAAAATCAGTGTGACTAAATTGAAAATTTGAACTTTCTTGTTTAGAGTATGTGTGTTACTCTAAGCAACAAATCAACAAAGTGAAATATGAATTAATTACTAACAATGTGAGTTAATTCCTTTGCTTAAAGAGTACAAGGTCGATGAGGTCGACTGGGTATGCAAATAATATATAACATAATCAACTTGCTCGATTCTATCTATTGAACAAAAGGCCAAAGTAACATAGTCAAACAAGTCGATTGAGTCTTTTCGGCAAGAAGGAATTACATAACTAAGTCAATCCAGTCGACTTAGTTTACCATAGGGTTAAAATTTTATAGATTGAAAATTATGAAAAATATAATTAAAATAAAACAAATAAATGACTAACCTAGTGAGAATGACCATGATGATTTCATAATGTTGAATTTGTTATTTTTATACTGTATCATCCAGATGATGATTTTTAACCTACTAACAAGGTCAACTAGGTTGACTATGTCTAAAAACTTGTATGTGAAAAAGCAAACTAAGTCAATTGGATGGATCCAGTTGTCTATAGTTGAAGATGACTTACACAAAGCCAAACATAGTCGATCAGATCGATTATGTGTTAAATCCGCACATAAAATGTTAGACTGAGTCAATAGATTTGATCGAGTGATATGAAAATGAAACAAGTAAGAAATAAAAACAAATGAAAGCATGAAAGAAAACCTACAAAGGCTAGTTCACATCAAGTTTACTAGAATGTATTCAAGGGAAAGTGAAGTTGATCTATAAATCAATCCTAGATCAGAGAAGATAATTCAAACTAGCCACTCCACATGTTGTTACATTTAGACAATCATGGTCATGACCAATATGGATTTGCTACACTTAAGGGACCTCTTATCATTCAATATCACTAGAGATGTTATGTACCTAGGGATATGATATATTATTGTATATGGGTTGATGGAGACGCTGACATGTGGCACACATCCCCTTAGTTAGTTATATGGGTATAATATATTAGGATAATAGAGTAACTTGTGGAAGTAGTACATTGGGTAATGGTCGGCCTACACTAGGATTAGGAGGTTACCCATCCATGGGTTAGATAGATGTATATATATAGGAGATGATTATCATGGTAAAGATATCAAGTAAGCATTGAGTCTTTTATTGTAAGAGGATATTGGAGGTTGTCCCCTCAAAGAGACATTGTGGAGTTATTCCTTCCTAAAGGAGTATTATATGGTGTTTCCCTACCTTAAGGGTATTTCTGCATAAATTGAATATCAAGATCATTACAAGTGGTATCAGAGCTTCGATTTGGGTAATTTGTGGAGCGAAACCTTAGTTTTTTTTGAATCCTCAATAATTTTTGATTGGTTTTGAATTTTTCCAAAAATTTATTACTGGATATGGATAATATTTCAAATAAGTCACAATAAAAAATTGAGATTTTTTGATTCGTTTTGAGGGAGTTATTGTTATTTTAGGGTTTATAATAATTTCACTATACATTCCAAAATATAAGGAATTTTTATTGAAAATTTTTACTGGAGATGTAAGCAGATATAAGAGAAGCACGGTAAAAATTTCAAATTTTTTTGAGTTGTTTGAAGTGATTTGTTGCAATTTTATGGATCAATTTTAACATTTTAGGGTTTCATGAACCTTAATTTTTTTTTTGGATCATGGAGTTGCAAACATTTTTAGGGGAAGATGATATTGATGCTAGAGAATGGTGGCTCCTTTTGGAGAATCATTTTACAAAAACTTTTGGGCACAAACGATTACTTCCTTTTTTGTCTGGGCCTGTAATACATTGGTTTGATCAATTGAGCTATACATAAAGGTTTTCTTCATGGAAAGAAATGCAATAGATCTTTTTAGATCGTTAGGCTATAAAACAAGAAGTAGAAAAAGAAGAAGCAGTAGAAGAAGAAGAAGTTGAAAAAGAAGAAGAACAAATAGAAGAATCAACAGAAGAACAAGAAGAAGAAGAAGTAGAAGAAACATATGAAGAAGAAGAAGAAGAAGAAGAAGAAAAAGAAGAAGAAGAAGAAGAAGAAGAAGAAGAAAGAAAGAAGAAGAAGAAGAATTTGATGATAAAGGTTCAAATTATTTGGCTCCAAAGAAATCTAAGTCAATTTTTCAATTTCATGGATGCATTCAAAAGAAAAGGGTTATTGTGTCCATAAACCCTACTAGTAAGTATAACTTCATCAACATGAATGTGTCCAAGCGTCTACATGTTCAATCAAGGAATATAAAAGAAGTTCAAGTAGATGGTAAAAATATTTTAATGTTTCAAGATTTGAAGCTCATTATGGAAAAATATGTTTTGCATTCAAATTTTTATGCTTTGGATATGGATGATGTGGATATAGTTCTTGGATATCCATGGGTAGATACTTTGGGAACAATGAATATTAATATTCAGAAAATGTTCATGAAGTTTTGGTATAATAAAAAATCACTTTACAAGATATCATTGTGAAAAAGGCACCAATGGCAATCCACGTAGATCATAAGGATGAGATTAAAACAGGCAAAAAAGATCATGATAAAGATTCAAATGATATAGATAAAGACACACTACAAATGAACACTTCATCTACTCAAGAGACAAAGAAGGAAAAGGTGGAAGAGGTAGAAGCCAAGGTGGATAAGGTCAAGGTATTGGAAAAGGTTGAGGTATATAGACACCCACATCATCATGAGAGGAAACAATCATGGAACCAGGTGAGGAAGTGTCATAACAACAATAATTTTTTCTATACAAGAAATAAAATTTCTAATCATTATGGATATGCATGGAATCCAAAGAAAAAATACTATGGCACATGGAATGAATGGGGAAATCACTATGACTATGCATGGAATAATACCTACTATGGTCATGGTTGGAATCAGAGTAGCGCAATAAAATATGGTACATGGAATAAAAAGAGGAATAATTATGCTTGGATACCAAAGCAGTATAATTATGATCATGAACGAAATCAAAGGAGCATAATGGAACTTGGAAACAAGCTTGGAGAGCTATCACCTACCAAGATCACATATGGATGGCTAGATGATCGAGATTGGAGACAAGTGTGCGATGATTTGAAGCACACTCATTATTTGGTTTTTTTCCTATGTTTCGGGGACAAAACATGTCAAGGAGGGAAGTAATGATATGTACCTAGGGATATGATGTATTATTCTATATGGGTTGATGGAGATGCCGACATCTGGCACACATCCCTTTAGTTAGTTATATGGGTACAATATATTAGGATAATAGAGTAACTTGTGGAAGTAATACATTGGGTAATGGTCAGCCTACACTAGGATTAGGAGGTTACCCATCCATGGGTTAGATAGATGTATATATATAGGAGATTATTATCATGGTAAATATATCAAGTAAGCATTGAGTCTTCTATTGTAAGAGGATAATGGAGGTTGTCCCCTCGAAGAGACATTGTGGAGTTATTCCTTCCTAAAGGAGTATTATATTGTGTTTCCCTACCTTAAGGGTATTTCTGAATATATTGAATATCAATATCATATCAAGAGAGGGTTCCAAAATCTCTAGTTGAGTAATAACATACAATGACCCTAGCTAGGTCCCATGGTTTCTAAAAAAGTAAAGTAAATCTAATCTAGTGTTCACCAAATCTTGTGGCACAAAAAGGGGATATTAAACATGAATAATAAACATTCAAAAATGAACTCTAGTCAAGTCAATGTAGAGGTAATCCTAAGCATGGAGAGATAAATACATTCACAAGCCATTACTTATACAATTCTAACTACCAAAATAAAGGAATAAGAGTTAGGAATACTTATTTTGAAGATAAACCCATCATGGAACAATCTCTCCCTTGGCCAATGGTGTTTTGCAAGAGGTTGTTGTAGTTTGCAAGGAAAAAAAAAGATACGTTAGATCTAGGCTACAAGACTTATCCTATGCATCCAAGACATTTACACAAGACATGATTCTTCTCTGCAAGTGTAAACCCTAAGGAATGACTCCTCAAATAGAATGGTGGAAGAACAGATAGTAAATAAGTGCAAGTGAATTATTATCTCTATCTCTACTAGAAATGAGGTGAAGGATGTGTTTATATGGTTGGATATAACCCTAAATCCTTCTAAAATTTGAGTCAACATAGTTAGCCCTGTTGACCTAGTTGTTTAGGAAATAGAGCAGTTAGATCCTGGACTAAGACAATTTTGCTGACTTGGTCCTGTAACGCGCTCAATATCAAAAAAAAAGTCGACCCATTTGATTATTTTTAGAGGATATTATAAAGAGGTTTTGGCTTGTGTAGGGGCTATTTGAGGTAGTGAATTGCTTGGAAGAATCTGTAAGGGAGGTGTCAAAGCTTAGGGAAACATATAGGAGGGACTTGTGTTGGTTTTAAGTGGTGGTATAGGAAAAAATGATCTTACGAAACAGCAATAGACTACCCACCCCTTTGTCGATGCACCCTTTAAGGCATGCACTTGAAAAGATTGAGACTCAATCGGTTCTTGCAAGAGAGAAAACATCAGTGATTGATAAAGTTTAAAAATATTGTGTGTATACACCCCTCATCATCACTACCCAACTCACCTTCATACCTTTCACCACTTGTATGTTTTGTATGGGCTTGTCCTTCCCCACCAATTCACCATTGCTCAAGTTCACCATAAAACAAAATGTCTCATCCCCACGTAGCGCATTGCCACACTGTATGAAGAAACATACAACCTTATTTTTTATGTCACCTTCACAAAAAATATTATGATTTTTATTTATTAATGCTTCATGTGCAAAATGTTAGACGAATTCAATGATCATGAGTTTCGAGTGGTATACAATTGCTAATTTACACTCTTTCACTTTAATAATATAATAATAAAGTGAGTATCTGTTATATATATATATATATATATATTATAATAATGTGATATATTATTAATAATACTATAGCTCTAAGAATACGCATAAAGCTACTAGGGTTTAGTAAGGGGGTGTACAGGGTACTAAGCAAACACCTACTAGGCTCAAGGGCACTATGGGATACTAGAGATCCATAGAGGCTACCTAGTTTGTCGGCTTGCACCTAGCTATAGATAGACTTGTAAACCATGTCAGGGTTAGCATGATTAAGTGCACAAGGACACAAATATTTCCAATGGGTATAGCCACGTGATAACAAGCAATAAAGGGGGTAAAGCAATGAAATTTAAACAATAAAACTATGGTATTTGAATAAATCAACATACCAAGAAGTAAATATGATTAAGAACCATGCAAATCTAGTAAATAAAGAACGATTTTGAAGCAAAAGATGTTTTCAAAGGAAAAAGATGCATAAACATAAAAAATCCAAGCTAATACATGTTCAAATAAAACTAAATTAGCATAAAAACACTAAACCCTAGCATATACACTACTCTACCAACTAATGAGTTTCACATTGCAAGTAAGGTGCCCTCAGATCAAGCTCAAAATAAAAATGTAGATTTTCTGTCAACCAAAAGTCCAAGTTTAATTTGATTATGGAGGAAGATCAAGTTGCAATGGAGAGCTTTGTCCAATCCAATGTCCATAAGTAAGGAGGAGGTGAAGCAGGAGCATGCAGGAGTGTAAAAATCCAAGCCAAGTGCACAAATCAGTTACAATGCCAACTTTAAAAGTTAGGATTAAGCCATAATGAAGTAGGAACAATTGGTATAGCAATGGAGTCACCAATTTAGTTTATAAATGTTTAGGTAATCCTATGTCACAATGGAAGCTTAAATCACCAAGAATGAATCAAGAAAGATTCAGAAAGGTGAAAGAGCCAAAACACTGAAGAAGGAGGGTAAAGACGAGTGACTTGGACCCATATAGAGCAAGCAAGGGCGTAGATGGCCAAAAAAGAGCTATTTTTTACCATTTGGATGAAGACACACATGCCAAAAAGGTTTTCTACCAAAGTTACAGCCTAGGTCACAACTTTTTGGCCAAAACATGTGGCTTAAGCCACCCCCACCCTTGAGTGGCCTTCGAGGTGCATCTAGTGAGTAGAAGGTCGAAAAGGCTGCTAGGAAAGATCAGAGGGGTGAAAAATGGGATAGGGATATTTCCCAGGATGTGGATATAATCAAATGGGACTCACACAATCGATAGTTTGCATGGCCAAATAATATGCAATCATTGGGAGGAGTAAAGTGAAAGGAATCACATTTACAAATAATATATTTAATTTATAAATATTATAAACCTAAATACATAATAAAAATATAAATAAGAAACAAAATAAAAATTATATTTTGAGCTTTTAGTGATAAAAATCCCAACTTGGCATGACGATAGAAATATGAAGGCCAATTTCCATAGGATTATTGATTTTTTTATTTTAAAAATTTGCGAATTAATCTTTTTAAAACCTTGGGATTAGGCAAGTAAGAGCATTATCTATTAAGTACATGACATGGCAAGTAAGTTTGACAGTGGCAACTGAAACAACTATTTTTACAAATCACATGTATGATATCATATTAGTACATACGAATTAAAGACTTTATTTTTAAAGTTTCACAAGATTGACAAAGCACTAACTTATTTTGTTTGTTTACAAGGCTGAAAAAATAGTTGATTTAAAAGTATAGTTTCCAAAGAGTTGCAGAAGCCGTGACACATGACATTAATGCAGTTACGTGAATAATGCCAGCAAGATCGAAATGATATAGCTGAGTGTAGATAGCAGAAATTATTAGGCTATAACAATCTCAGTTATGTGATGGCTAGGGGAACACGTGAATTATTTAATTCGTAGCTTTTTATAATAATAAAAAACATTTTTGTTTTTGTTGAGTTGTTGTTGGTGCCCTGTAAATGACACAGAAGTTAACAACGCATAAAGAACGATCGACACATCCATCACATTAAAAAAAGGGTGTAGTACAACATTCAAATGTTATTTTGAAGTGTTTAAAGAGCTCCTAAGATTGGAATGTGGGTTAATATTGGGAAAGTCCTTGTTCTCATCTCTAATCTCAATTCTATTATGTCAAGATTTTCAATATTTAATGGTTAAAGTGAAGGAGAAAATTCAGGAGAAAACGAAGTGTAATAGTTGGCATGATAATGTGAGTTCTAATTATTTTGAAAATTTAAGTTTAAAGGCAGCAAACATTCAAGAAATAAAGGTATTGGAAATAATAGAGCTTTAGAAGAAAAAAATTGTAGCTGCAACTCAAGTTAATGAGAGACGGGGTCCATTTATATCTTTTGACAAAATCCTTGAAGCATTGATCTAGCGTATGAGTGGAAGCAACATAACTAGTCGTATTTTGCCTCTCCTTGTAAAAAGTAGATTTATTCCCCCACTTCGTAGTATCTTATCATATATAACTAATTTACTCGTATTTTTTTATTGTTGTAATGTTTATGCTATCATATTTTGAGCCATATATTTTACTAACACGAATAACAAAACATAAATCATCTTTATAAATTTTATTATTTATTAAAAAATAATATAATATATAAAAATTAAATACATCTATTATTATTTTAAGCACATAAATTTATTTAATATTCTCAAAATAATCTAAATTTCTCAACTTAACATCAAAATATAAATAAATTTCACTAAATACATCTATTATTATTTTCAGCACATAAATTTATTTAATATTCTCAAAATAATCTATATTTCCCAGCGTAACGTCAAAATATAAACATATTTTATTATATTTAAGAATGAATAAATATTTACTATAGAAAACATTAAATTCAAATACGCTCAAATCCATCAAAATGTAATTGGATTCGAGCGGACAAGGACGAGGGTCGCGTCAAAATTGATGTTAACTTCTTACGCACCTTTTCATCTTCACATGTAAACACCCAGATTCTGTTAGATACGTCACGTCACTTCATTAAATTCTTTTAATATTGAAAAAATAAACTCTTTTTTTTTAATAGACTAAAGTTGTTCAAGTTAATAAAAAACATCTAAAGTATGGAATTTATCATTGCTGGTGTATATCGAGATTTTTTTATTTTTAAAAAGAAATTTTCTTTCACTTTTTAAAGTGGCTGTTAGTGAAATGATACGTCAAGCCCCTACAGGAATCGAATAAAATTAGATTTGTAAGTGGATTTATTAAGTGTACAATGAAAGTATTAAATACGTTATTGTTTTAGAGCATCGCTGAGTTTTAAACAATATTTTCAAGCCATTTAAAATGTTAAAACATTCATAAGAATATCAAATGGAATTAAGAAACTAGAGAGAAACATCCATTTTCCACAACCCTGATCAACATTTGCAAAGTTTGGAAAGCATTAGATGTATCTGATAAATATAACTAGCAACAGGTATACTTATAACATTACATGGCAATAACTCTGCGAATTCTCTCAATTGAGAGATGTCTAAATTTTAGAAAGCAACCTAAGCATTTATGCCTATTATACCCAGTTTATTGCCTAATTAAGCTCTTAGAATCAAGTGAAATTGCAATTCATTTGTATAATCACTACTTCATACATCAATTTATTATATATACTTAAAATAATAGTATAATAATATTAATTGAATTAAAATTTACATCATTAAACACAAATATATTAATTATTTTTGTATTATGATCAAAAAAAGTAATTAGTGAAAAAATATAATATAAAATTAATCTAATGTAATATAAAAATATGGTATGAAAATTAGCCCAATATATATTAAAAAATAAAATAATAATAATGCTTCAATCGAGATAATGGTAAGTCTAAATTTAACATGTCTTCTTCGATATATGGTGTAAAAATTCATTTAATACATTGATGAAGATGATAAGATAAAACATTAAATAAATAAGGTCAATTTTTGTGGCATCATTTCAAATAAAATATTAATAGGTGAATGTGCAATTCATGCAACCTTATATATAAATTTCATAATTGGTTGCTTCTAGAACTAATGACCTTTCACCTTATTTAAATATTCTAAGATAAAAATTAAGAAACACAATTTTGAGTACACGGATATAAAATAACGGGTTATCAAATAGATGAGTAAAAACAATGTTGCCACCAAAATGTTTGTTCCGAAAATATCAAGGTCATAAAACTCTTAAAATCATAACCATTAACTAAGTAGTATTGATAGCCCTTCACAACATTTTATTTCTAGGCTACTGGAAGCTGGTGAGAAGTCTGTCGGCTTCCATTCGGATCTTGCCCTTGCCTTTCCATTATGTTGAATTGTATGTCAATGGCATATACCAAAGATTTGAATTATTTGTAAAATACAATGACTTGGCAGTAAACAGAATCGAAGGGTATGATGCACAACAAATTTTTGTTTTTATTAATTTTTTAAAGTAATTGTGTCTTTTTTTTGTATTGTTCTTTTTTCTCATGAAAATGAAAATTAAGTATTACAACCAAGTAGGATTATTCTGACAATATTAATATTTTTTAAAGAGAAACACAAGAAACACTGAATGTAAAGCAATCTTAGCTTGAAACTTCAGTTTTAAAGATTGATTAATTTTTTTAAATTCAAACATGTAAAAAAATTACTACAAGGAGAAATATAATTGGATAACAACTTTCAATCATGTACAAATATTTTTGCTTAAGCTTTAGAGATTGAGGACTAAAAAAATAGAAGAAAATATCGATTTTGCAAATATGGAGGTGTAACTAGTGGGAAAATGGAAAAGCTAAGAGATTTTGAAAACGAAATTTTTGATGATAACTGGTATAACTGGAATCTGATTTTTTTCAAAAATTGAAACTATAATTATTGAAAATCTGAAAACTATTTTTTATTTTATAATAGCAAGAAAAATAAGAAGGCCATCGGGTTCCACAATAAGCAACCAGCAAACATTTTTATCCATAGAAGCAAATTGCATTTTCTATCTGGACATCCTACAATAGTATTCAGAACAGGGTTTAAATTTTAAGGTTGTCAATAAATACATTATCGATGTATCATGCCAAACAATGGATTCAACCTTCAAATCCAATGACGAGTTCCATTTCTAGGCCAATGCTTGAAACTTATCCTTAGGCGGGCTACAAATCCAAATAACAAAAGTTGTTAACACTCAGAAGCAATAACATAAATTTTATTCACACCTTTTTTGAGTTTAAATAACTCGCACATGACATACATCACACATAGCCTTAAACAAAAGATAGTTATTTATTAATAATTTATGTAGTCTACACAAGAGCATTATGAATATTAAGAAAACCACTATCGTTAGTGAAATGCCCCGATTCAGTTCAATCAAAAAAATAGAGCATTAGCTAAATTGTTAAAACAAATCACGATGTTTCTTGTTTCATAATGTTTTATGCTCTTAATAAGCATATGAAAATTTTACAATCTCAAATTTTGTAAATAATTTCCAACACAGAATCCTCACAACAACACAACCCAAACTAATGATCACAACCATTCTCTTTTCAAATGCATAACAGGGCTGGAGAATAAATACAAAAGTGCATAAAGCAAATATTAGTCTGTAGTTTGATCCATACCAATGATTGATGCATACCTTGCGCTTCTTTTAATCACATATCAAAAAGTAATCCACATTGATGGCGATAGCAAGCGAATTTGGTTAGAGTTTTGCAAAATAAAAATAATTCTTTTTCTTCTTCCCACCAGACATAAGGATTGATCAAAGCTCCAAAAATAAAATGAAAGGCAACACAAATGCCAAGAAAATAAAATAATATAAAAATAAACCTAAAACTAAAATAAAACAAAATCACCCAAACCCTAATTTTCAAGCACCACAGCTTGATTGGGAAACTCAACCATTTGGGAAAGGGCTTCAAGCCATATGGGGTGATAGTTTGTAGAAAATGCATGGGAGGAAGGAGAGAGGAGATGATTGAGAGAAGGAAGAGGAAGGTAGATGGTCGTGGGGGTAGGGAAGAAAAAAGAGAGAGAAGGGAAGGAAGGAGGTCAACGTAGGGAGGACAAAGAAGGGGGGAAGATGGATGAAAAGAAGGAGAGATGAGGAAATGGGAGCTGGGTGAGAGGGCAGGTGCTGGGACACAGGGGAGAGAGAATAGTCATAACTCACAACTATAATATATGTCAATAGTCCACATATAATTGTTAATATTTATTATTTTCTCTAGTGTAAAAGGTGAAGATTTTGTTTTTGTTTATTCAATGAGTCTAAGAATAGTTTGCAGGGTCTGGGGTGGCATTTGAAGTGTGTCAAAAAAGAGATACGATGATAGGTGGTGCCAAGGAGTTGGGAAGGAATGGGTGAGGGTGGGTCAATATGAACAAAGCTTATCAAGCAAGCCTTTTTAGAATTTTTATATCGATAAATAATCTTCTATAACAAATCAATGTTGAAATAAAACCCCAGAGCTTGCAATAAGGTTTCAAGACTTTTTTTAATCACATATCAGTAGAGGGTAATAACAAGCAGTGCTTTCTCAAGGTTCAAGAAAATAATCTAAAAATAAAACATGAAACCATAACAAAATATCACAAATTGCAGGCAGTTTAAAGGTGTTCAGAGGGTCTGGGGTAGCATTTAAAGTGCACAAAGAAAGAACTACAATGACAGGTGGTGTGAAGACATTGGGAAGGGATGGCTCAATTCAAGCGAGTATGAGCAGATCTCATCATGCGAACCTCCTTAAAACTCCAATACATGAGAAAATCAATGGATTCAAGGTATGTCATTCTTCACAAAGCACACAGAAAACTCCCAAAGCTAAACAATCCCGAAACGCTTATAATACCCGGTCTGCTACTTTGATTTGAAGTCACGTGAGGATGCTTTGAAGGTTCATACACACAATCAACACCATTTTTCATAGAGGTTCACTACTCATAAAACACACCAACATTACAAAAATAAATATACGATGAACCTATTTCAAACCTTCGAATCCTCTAGAGGCTACATGCAACAATCAAGAAGACATTTGATCACATCAAGGTGTTTGCACAATAAAATAAAATAATAAACTGAACACTTTGATTGCATGGCAGATAAGAACTGATAGGTGTGCAGTCTTAAGAGCTGAGTTTACCACATCAATAGTGTCTAGGCCACCTCTTAACTAGTCCACTCCCCACTATGCATGCAAATTTTAATATATTAAAATTTTATGTGTCTATTTTCAAAGCAAAATGTCAGCACCTATTTTTTCAAGACTTGTTCCTGACAGTGCAATTATTTCCATGCACTTTGGTCAATGTCAACACCCTGCTCTTTAATAACATCTCAAACACTCGAACCAATGAAAATATAGATAAACACCTATTTTCATATTTTTGGTTAACAAATGCACAAGTTCACCATTAGCTAATTGCAAATATTTGAAGCCATGGATTTTCATTGGTCCAAAAAAGACAATTAAATCAGGAATTAAACCAAATTAAATGCTTTAGTTCACCCTTCGGGACTAATAAGATTATTCTTTTTCGAAGCATGATTCCTTGAATGTGTCTTTATTTGGTTTTATGGGTCATAAAGAAGATAACCAAAATCCTATGCAAGTAAAACATATAGTGTAAGAGTTAATGGGCAACCTTAATAGACTGTAAAATACCAAAGTTTTGAGACTTTCAATTATTAATAGTTTAATAAGTCATTGTATCAGAAAACAAGGTTTATATAATAAAGAGAAAAATCTCCAAATTTTAGAGTTTTCGGCACAATTAAAATGAAATACCATTCAATACGATTATAAGAGTTTCTCAAAATCTAATTTAACAAACAAGGTCCATTGTTGAGAGGCACATGCCCATTCCATCCCTTCCCACACAAAAATGATATTGTCAAGGATGTAACAGCTTTTAATAAAACCAATTTTTCTCGTCTGAAAATTGTAGAAAGGATGTGTCACAGATAGATCACTAGAACTATAGTGAAAATGAACAAGGTAATGGGTTTAATTTGGTTATGGGATCAGTATCTCCAACTTTAGGAATACATTTAATATTTGATTAATCATTTTCCTTAAAGAATTTATTTGCAAAGCTTCACAGTAAACCTAAAGTAGGTCCAACCAACAAAATGCCATGTGGCTTTGTAAAACTTATAAGGGAACCCGTCGACTCTCAGTGCTTTATCATTGACCATATTACGTGTCACAACCTATACTTCATCGAGAGAATGCACTAAATCACAATTTTATAGTGTAGAGGGGCTAAGTTTATGAGCAACAATAACAATACATCCCCACAAATCTATAGGATGTTCCAAATAATCCTTCTCGGCCTAAAATACTACTTTGGTCGACAAAGGTCAAAGATATGTCAGGAAGCTCTACGAGGAGGTTATGGGAACCTTGAATAGCTTTACTATACAGTCTAACTTGCTTAGCCCCTCCCACTTTGAGGCAATGCAATCAAAAACAAAATTAAGCACCTTTGACATTGTGGCATTGTACAACTTTAAGTTTGTGTTTCATATGAGTAACCACTCCCTGTAACTGAATATCAAAAGGGATGTGTTCGAGTTGTGTCATTACTCATTGGAATTCTTTATCTATTGTATTATTAGTGGAATTTCAAACCTTCACTAGTTTTTTATTATAAGTGTCTGAGAAAGGTCACGATGTAAGTTATTGCATCATTCCACCACCCAATTTAGCTAACAAAATGAGACAACTATGGCACAAAGTTTCACACTTAGATATTGTATTAGATAATGCTCTCATGAGCAAGGGGTGACTTGTTCAAACTTAATTGAGAGTGGAGGATTTTCCACCTCCCCATTCTAACTAAAACATGATCAAACTATGGTCAAGAAGGATAATCTCCAATTTAATAGTCACCTCTTGCTTATTGGTGATATGAAACATGAACATGCGTTTTTTGATGAACATCAATTGACCTAGCCTTTTGAGAATGCAATTAGAACTTGTACAAAAGTTAAACCACTTAATCGGAATATCAGACCATCGCTGAAAGAGTGAGTCTAACAACCCAATAGATTTTAGATTAGAACCAAGCTTCACGCTCTCTAATGTACCATTTATTTAGAATAAAATAGAGCTTATATTTCTTTTGCTTTATCTAATTAGGAATTATGAGCAATGAGATTTAACAGTAGTTTTCCATTAACAATAAATTTTAGTTTCTTCATATTCAATTACATACCAATAAAGTTGCCTTATAATTTTAACACACATGGGAGTTGCTAAGCCATTAGGGGAGTGCTCCTTGCACCATGAGTAGTGTCCCTCTTGATATTCTGCATAAGGCTCTCCTCCACCAGTACCAAGGTAATGGTAAAGCTGATCACATAGTCAATTTTCCACTATGTAAAGGTTATGCACTCCATTCCATAACCTTAGTACTCATAAACATATATAATGTCAAATGTGTAAAATGCCATTCCCCTTCATAAAAGTGTTTCCCTTGATGTATAACAACTTCAACTGGTAGATTCATCCCTTTGATGAGAAATTCAAGAATGCCTCAATTTCATGTTTGTATCACTCTTTTTGTGATGACGACCTTAGTTTCCATAATGAACTTCCCTTTTTCATTTAACTCAAGAAATTATGATTGGACTGGATGCTTGGTATGATTACTTTCTTTAGACACGAAACATGAAATATAGGATGAATTTTTGAATTGGGTGGAAGTTTTGACTTATAAGCTACATTTTCCATCTATTGGAGAACCTTATAGGACCCATAAAATTATGGTGTTAGCTCGAGGTTCTTATGTTGTTTAAGTGAACTTTATTTATAGGTTTACAATGAAAGAAAACCAAAATCTTATTGCTCAAAATGCCTTTCACTTTAGTGTAAATATACTTGTTATTTCATCGTATTCAAAGTCACAACCAAATTCTCCATAAAAACTTGAAGCATTTTATACTGACATCGAATATGACCCTTGACCACACGACCCTTGGGATGATCTTACAAATAATATGTAATAGAAGGTGGAGGATAGCTATTGGGAGCCCCAAATGGAGTCATCTTGGTCATTGTGTGAAATGACATGTTATACCACCGTTTTACCTATGAAATCCATTTGATCAATTATACTTTTTTTAGGCAAAGTAACATATATATCTTTATAGACATTGATTCATAATTTTTGTTTCTCCATCTAATTGTGAATGATAAGATGAACTATGTGTGAGTTTTATGCCCCATACTACAAATAGTTTAGTCCAAAATATGCTAGTGAATATAGGATCATGATCACTCAGAATTATTTTGGGAAATCCATGAAGTTTATATTCCTTTTATATTAATAGTTTTACCACTATACTAACTTGAAATCAATGAGAAAGACCATATAAATGTGCATACTTGATGAGTCTATCCACAACTCGAAGTTCTTCGACTTAGGCATGCTCGTAATGAAGTCCATCGACATCAATTTAATTAAAGATCATGATCATTGTCCTGAGTTAGGGTCATTGGTTCCTGAAAGATTTTTTAATGGTGTTGAATAATCTCTTAATGATTTGGTGGATCCCAATTTTCTACATCATGTACTTTTAAGAAATGTAGTTGTAACACTATGCCATAAGTTCCTTTCTTAAGCAAATTTTCCATCCTATGAGAACTAATAATTTAACTTGGTGCTTCTTACATCCCACTAAGTTTATAAATTTCCTTTCATATTGAAAACCATGAATAAGCCCTAAAAATTTAAAGACATTTTTCCCAATTGTTTAAGCCACGACACTCTTAAAACTACATTTACTCTGCCAATTAGAATGGTAAACATTTATGAACCAAGTTGATAGTCCCCCATTAATAGTTTGATATGATGACATTTAGCAACACAAAAGAGTTATTTCCTATCAGTATTCATGACTTAAAAATTGGAGACTAGATACACAATGTTGTTGAGCTCAATAGCTAATTTTCTTTCAATGAACTTATGGGTACTCCTTATATAAACCAAAATTGTTACCATTTTCTTCTTAGTATAACCAACCACCTTAAGTATCTATTGTGTTCTTATCCTATTTAATGCATGTAGTGAGATAGAGGGGTTTATTCCTCCTCATAATTTGCATGCACATGTTCTATTGTCGGTTCCTTAGTGGTTAATTCTTCCTCATCCAAGACATCTTTCTTAATAAGCATTAGTATTTTCTCATCACTATCACAATTGTGACCTCTAGACCATTTATTGTTTCAATGCCAACATAGGAATTTTCATTTTTTCCTTGTCTCATATTGATGAGAGAGCTTGATAATTTGACTTTGGTTAAAAGAGTTGACCACATTTCTATCAATAATACAAGTCACATTTTTATCTCTGTATCTTGTAGTTTGATATTGCATGACTCTCCTAGTAGCAGAGTAATGTTTGTTGTAAAATTTCCCTAACTATATAGAGTTCCAACAAATTAACATCATGCTTAATTCATTCATTTAATCCATTTATGTAAAATTATAATCTCTAATTAGGTGTTACTTCGAGTTCAAATTAATAATCTCATATGCTCAACATTATATTTATTAAGTGGGAAAAGTAAATTCTCTTCCATGGATACTCATAGAGGTATACTAAGTCCTTATTAAAATCATCACAATCAAGTACCTGCACTTTTTTGTCACTCGTCATCCATTGGTACCACTTATAAGGTTCAAATTTTTGTTGTAACAAGGCTATGTCAACCATTGTATTTTCTGGTATATTGTGAATCTTAAAATATTCTTCAGTGAGACTTATCCATATGGTTACATCCATACTATAAAAATTGTGGATGTCTATCTTTGGTAAGTGCAATGTCATCCCTTGGAACAATTGCCTTATGTTTGGTTTGTTGTGCCCTCCATGTTGGTTCGGTAGTGTGTGAGTGGTTATAAGAGTTTTATTAATTAGGAAATTTAGTTCAAACACCACATCTTGTTTAAAAATGTTTAAAACCTCTTTCAACGATGTTGAAAATTTGGGAATTTTTTTTATCGAGGATAAAAGTGACCATTGTTTCACATCCTACATGAATGTCACCTTCGATTGTACGTGGTGGATAATAAAGGGAATCATTAACGTCATCTCTTACAAAAGGTATGGCTGTTGATTTGGTTTTGTTTCTAGCTTTAGATTTAATCTCAATATAGGGAGGAAAGTATTTGGAGCAAGTGGTAATTGTAAACAGTTACAACATGTGTTATATTAGAATCAAATGTTTCACTATTGACCAAAATTGACTAGTGAATTTTAGAATGTAAAATGCCTCAAATCTAAAAATACAAATATTGAACCCTACCTAAATTTGCATGTTCTTTTCAAAAATATAAATAAATAAATAAAACTATGGAAATTGTGGTGTGTAGAGTGAATTTATGAAGAAACATAAAATCACATGTACTTGCACAAAACTAATCACAAAACCCTAATTTTCTATTGTAGCTTCCTTGAATGATTATAATTTTTTCATAATAAAATTACAAAATAATTCCCAAAATTACCACAAATAGAGAAAATTTATGAAAAAACCTAAAATAACAATAACTCACTCCAAAATGATCACATAACCCCGAGTTGTTTTTACTGTAGCCACTTTCAATGATGCTCCAACTCGAATAAAATAATTGTAGAAAATTCTGTAATAGTTTGTGAGAAATAATGAACACACACACACACACACACACATTCCAAAATCAATATTTTGATACTTCTTGTTATGATATTTATTTATGATAACAAAAAAAAACTCAAATATAATTCAATTCGAATGGGAAACCTCTAGTAATCATAATATATAAGGAAATGAATTTAATAATATAACTTATGATGGTTTAGGAGAGCTTTGCTCAAACATATTTATACCCAAAATTAAGAAGCATCGTACGCTTTCACCTTTATGTGGTTGGCTTAACTAAATATTAAGAACTAGGAAATGAAACTTAAAGGTTATGCACTCCATTACAAAACCTTGGTAATCACAAGAAGATATAATTTTAGGGGTGTAACATGTAATCCATCCCAAGGATGCTCTACCATCTCCTCCTTTCGATGCCATTGCTTCTGCTTGATATTTACTATTGTTGGTGATAAATTTGAGATTCTTATAAGCCAATTATGATTGTTTATTAGTTGTGATCTATTTTAGACCGCGAATATCAATCACCAAACCATTTATTTTAAACCATCTTGTACTTTTATATCTGTATTTTGTATTAATATATTTGGCAACATGTTCTCAATAAAAAACTATTTCTTTTTAAGGATGACATTCAAAGTTGTAGACACCAAAAAATGGCCCATGGTTTTTTATTAGTTGTTAAATTGCATTATTTTGAGATAGTTGTGTATTTGTTGAACATTGGTCCAAATTAAGCATTGTCGACATATATATTTTCATTTTCATCATGGTCCCTCCTTTTTATCTCTTATATTTTCTTCTTTGTCTCCCCTCTTCTTTTCATATTCTTTCTGGTGGTCCCTCTAAAAAACACACTATACTTTTTTTGTGGCTAAAAAAGAAAATTGTATGTTTATAGGGCTCAGAAATAGTGGGGGTTTCTATGTGTTTTAGGTGTTTTTTACTGTTACAATCCCCCAAAGATAATTGGTGTTATTTATTTTTATTTTTTACGTGTTTGATGCCAATTTTTATGTCAATATAGTCTTAATTTGAATTCAATAAGTATATAAACAAAATATAACATTAATTAATTTGTGCATACAAAAGCCTTTTATGAATCTAAATAAATTTGAAAGAACATCTAAATTTATAGTCACAACAATCTATTAAGCATTTACTCCTCTAGGGGTTTGTGGTCTTGTCTTGTCCACATTTTTATGTGTATGATGTCAATTTGCACTCTAATAGAGACCTATTTGAATTCAAAAAATCTCTAAAAACAATATTATATTAATGCATATATGCATATAAAAGACATTTAGGAATTTAACTAAATTTGAAAGAACATCTAGCATTTTCTACCATAAAATTTTATTGAGCATTTACAAGCATTTTAAAGAAATTAAATAAGCATTTAGAGAGCATTTATTGTAGCATCAAATCTCATATTAGCACACCTTGCATCATACTAGCTTGCCGAACTTCAATATTATTGTATGTACTTGAAGTGATGTCTTCAATTGTAATGTTTAGGGACCTGATAAGTTGTCATCGTTAAAAACCGTTGTTAACCTTGAACACATGCCCCCCAAAAAATCACGTTCCTCATCATTTGTAGGTCCATTTACCCTATTAAGGTTTGAAGAGGAAGTGCAAATTCCCAATGATCAGATCTCTAGAAATTTGAGTGAGGTTTTTGGAGCCCTAAAAGAGAGGAACATAGTCATAAAAATAGTTTTTCTTGTTTATAATTAACAAAAATTGTGTTATTTATGATTTGGGGCCTAGAAACTTGGTGTGTAAGGTTATAGGGATATTCTTTGTGTTTTTCCCTATTTTAGATTAAGATGAAATATTTAAACTATTTAAGATAGAAAGTAGTATGTGAATTCATATTACCAAACATGACACTTAAGCATGAATCTAAATGTATAAGCTTGAAATAGATTGTAATGATTTGACATATGGCATATACTAAATATAGTGCATAGAACAAAGGGATGAGTAATTAGATTTTTTCACTAACTGTCTAACTGTGACTAACTTTTGATAGTGGAAATCAAACTAAGGAAAACATGTGATTCGTTGGGTTCTAGAACTATGTTTTTGTTTGCACAAGACTAATTTTTTTAGGCACGAGTCAATATCAATTGTCAATATTAGCCTGTAGTGGTCGGTAGTGACTTGTGCTAAAAAACATGTTTGTGACCATATTTCCACTTTCACCTATCTCTGAAAAATTCATGTGTGATGTCAAACCCTAATTATGCACATAACCCTATAAATCAACCTCTTTCACCCTAAAGACCTAGGTGTGCTTGTGAGGGCTATAAACCTATAAAAATAGGGAAAGTGTAATGGGATTAGCTGACCCCAATCACACCCATCATGATTGATTAATTTCTATATATATGATACTCCAAGGATGGGAATCAAGCCACCCATAGTTCTCCCACCTAATGTGATTGTGAAATTGTATTCCTAAGTTATATAAATGCAACTAATAATTTGGATTTGATCCTTGATAATGTTTTCCTTGGCTTGGCTTCATTATGTTTCAAATTTGACTTGTGACTACTTTTAGTAATTGGTTTTGAGTTTGGGAGGAATAGGGAAGTTTTTCTCCTTATGGAATAGTATATAGATGAGTACCAGATATGTGCCAAGTCCCATATCAAGCAAGGCCTTTATTTGTGTGTGTGTGTGTGTGTGTGTGTGTGTGTGTGTGTGTGTGTGTGTAGTGATTGTGAAATTGTATTCCTAAGCTATATAAATGCAACTAATAATTTGGATTTGATACTTGACAATGTTTTCCTTGGCTTAGCTTCATTATGTTTAAAACTTGGCTTGTGACTACTTTTAGTAATTGGTTTTGAGTTTGGGAGGAATAGGGAAGTTTTTCTCATTATGGAATAATATATAGATGTGTACCAGATATGTGCCAAGTCCCATATCAAGCAAGGCCTTGATTTGTGTGTGTGTGTGAATATATATATAAGTGAAATTGGGTAATTTCTCATGATACGTTGCCTTAATTGTATGGGTTGACCCATAATATTATTTTATAATTGAAAAGTTAACATTGCTAGGAGATGATTGGTATCATCAATCTCAGGGCAATATCAATTGATGATATGTAGTGGGATTGGTAAACTGAATATTTGTACATGTGTGTGCAATATAATATGTAGGTTTAAAATAGATAGTATGGTTTTTATTGGTGTAGCAAAATGGAAGGGTTCAACCCATAAAAATCACTAGGATAGGATGAGATGGTGAGTTAGCACAATATTTGTGCACACAAGTCATGCTTGGTAAATGTATGCTAATTTTATCATTGTCAAGTACTTAATACTATATTGTAGCATTTAAAAATCCCCCTCTTGTTTTCTATAATGAAAATGTTAGAGTAAAAGGAAAAGATATGCCCAAGTGTGTACAACATAATTTTTATTTTATAAAAAACTCTAATTAAGTAGGTCAGTCCAAATCAAAACCTACAACAAAAATACGGAAGTCAATGTCCATAGATTGAAATTTAAAATTTTAACTTAAAATTTTAAAATTAAAGAGTACGGAAAGAGTACACTTGTGAATTGGTGATAACCATGTTTCCATTCTAACTTGTTGGAGATAATGTTTTATTTTTGTATCATTAAAGAAATAAACTCTCTACTTCAAAGCACTTAGAGATTGGTTCATTTTGTTGAATCATGGAGAAATTGTCAAACCCCAATTTTATGTATCCATGCAAGCTCTCAGGTTGGGAAGATAACATGCCCTAACCCCCATAAATTTGGGGAGAAGTATATGATGTACTAACCTAAAAAACCACTCATATATGATAAATAATGAGAACTGGATGATGGTTTTACTAGAAGTAATGACATGGCCATTGAGCATTATTGAACCTCAACATACATTACTTATAAAAACATTAATTAAATCATTGTAAACAAATTTTAGATTCAAGGTTGCTCACTAATTAGTGTGGATTGAAAAAATGTTTACAAATAAACAATAGTAATAGTGCTCACTATAAAATGCGTAAATGTGCATGAATAAATACCACATCCATTTGAAATTGTGAGTGTATGTGTGCATGAACTAGTATAATGCCCCATTAATTTGTACCAATTGATATAGAATGATATGCATATGTATGTTGAACTTGAGAATTTTTATCTCAAATATGTGTGTTTGTGTAAAAAACTTGATTTTTTTGTTCTTATAAATTATGTACATCTAGCCATTCACATGCACTCAATTGTGTATGAATTTACACTGGAGTCTTTATCATTTTAGTGCATATGTATGGTATATGCCCAAAAAATAATTTTATGTTCATGGAGATGTGTGTCTCGATGACAAGCTCACTATAATGTACCCCTTTTGAAAGGAAGGATGTGTCATGTAAGTTATTCATATCAAATAAAACTTAGTTGTATCATTTCATGTAGAAAGATAAAATTATGTATAATCATGTGAACACGTGGAAAGTATGTCATCGTAGTCATGTATATGTCAATCAAGGCATATATTTAACATATGGAATGCAATATATATAAGTGTCATGTCTAGGTAGACGTATCAATAATGCATGCAATAACAACCATAATTGAAATGATAATTAAACAAAGCTACGTAGTAAAAGTGCTTGATATGGATCGTGGCACCACTCAATCTCAACAAACTCAAGAATTCATCTCACACATACGGCCAAGGGCCGCACACAAGGGACATGAATATGTCACAACAAACAAGGTCAAGGGCCACATGCAAAGGATATAAATATGTCACAAACAAGGGACATAAAGATGTCACATCAAACAAGGCCAAGTGCCTGCACATAATATACAAGCACAATTAGCCTATCATGTAATAGAGTAACCAAATATATGAAATATTGAACAATTAAATATTAGACTACACCATCCATGTGTATTAATGCCACATCCTAGTATAATAGCATATCCATGTAGAATTATATAAGATACAAGTAACTAGCCAGACATGTGTAAATATTCTAGATAGCTCAACATGGTAAAAAAGTCATAGAAAGATATAACTTATGATAGTGAAACATGTAGATTAAGATGCCCCTGATATTGACATGGCCACTAGGTAAAGGAGAATCCAACACCTATACATCCACATGTAATTATTTTACCTTATTTTTAATTTAGTAATGTAATGTTGTGTAACAGGTATAAAACTTTGAGAGATAAAAATGTTAAAGATATACATTTCTTAACATTTTAATTACAACTTGATAAATATGTAAACTTGTTATCTTTAGAAAATGAGAAATGTACTTAGCTTAGATCTTGATTTTTGATTGATTGTTTCTAATCCCTGATAATGAAAATCAACATAAACAGGATTGTGATGGTTCATAATTAGGAACATAGTTTTTTGCTGTGTTCGAACAAGTCTGGTAAAGGTGGACAACTTAGCAAGCTAATTATGTCTATTAATTGTAGACTTGTCTGCATTGACTGTGATCATAATGTTTCACCTTTTGTTGAATGCGTTGAGATATTTCTATTCTATTTGTGCTATGTAAAAGTCATCATTTTATTTTTTTGCTTTGGGAACGCTAGGGGTATTTGTGAGAGCTATAACTTGCAAAAAAGAGATGAGAAGCGTAATGGGCTGAGTTGACCCTAATCACCCTCTTGATGATTGACCGTTATGTATGTATCTAGATACTCTGAAGAGGGAATCAAGCCATAGACAGTTCTCCCACTTAGAGTGATCATGAAATTATTCTCCTTAACTATATATATACAATTGTTTAACCCTTTTATGAAATATAAATACTAGGAGTTAGCATTATATTACTATTAAAGGTGTATATAGAAATGACAATGCATAAGGGAGATAATCTGATCTACAATAGGCCAACTAGATATGAAATCTATGAGAATATCAAATCTAAGTGTATGAATCCAAGGTATTTCTAATAATATATCAATCTTGGGACCACATGTGTATGTGTTGTCTCTGTAACTAATATGAGAATATGAAAAAATAGGGAAGCCTTGATCAATTGAATGCTCTTTGATATGAATAGTAGGTATTTTCTCATGTTTGCTAGGTGCAGAATTGGGAAAGGTTCAGAATTAAGAGGAATGACCAAGGTATGATTGCCCCCTTTAATCTAGTAATCAAATTTATAGTTTAAAGGAAAGGAATGCATACTTGGGTATTTTCCTTCCCTTAGTGTTTGTCTCAAACTTTAGTGTCTAGGGAATAGGAAAGTTAGTATAGGCTAAGAACTTAAAGAGGTGGAAGATAAATACATTTTAAGATTTTTTTGGCAAGATAGAAGCCCTGGGTTATCAATATAAAACCATTTGGACTAACAGATAGGCTAAGGGGCACAAGATAAAATAGATGTAAGACTTGTAGAAGTAGATTAGGTCTAGAATTGAGAGGAACGACCAAGGTCTGAGTTTGCCAAATGTACAATACTAAGGTGCTATATAATCCATACATATTATCTACATTTTCCCCCCCTTTAATCTAGTAATAAAATTGCTAGTTTAAAGGAAAGGAATGTGTATCTGGGTATTTATAACTTTGCAAATTGGGCTCTGGGGCTACTCCTTTAGTACTTCAAGCTTGTTTATTTGCTACCCCTATGACTGATGTGAGAAAATAAATAAGTTTTGCATAAATAAATGCTTTTTGGTATGAATATTAGGTAGTTTCCCATGTATGCTAGGTAAGAAATGAATGAGGGTTAATCTTGTATTTATATCAATCCCTTTGAATAAGTAACTCACATTAAAGCACTTGACCCGACCATTAAGATATGTTTTATTTATAAACTGGATGACTTTAAGGCACTAGACACTTGTGTCAATTTAGGAGACTAGCGTCAATACTAGAGTCTGTCTTAAACATGTGTCTAAGGAAGAGGAAAGTAGGTACATGTTCAGAACTTGAAGAGGTGGAAGATAAGTACTTCTTAAGCATTCTAGGTAAGATAGAAGGCTTGGGTCATTAGTATAAGATTGGTTGGACTAAGAGATAGGCTAAGGGGTGCAAGATAAAATAGATGTGAGATTTGTAGTAGTAGGAAAGGTCCTGAATTGAGAGGAACAACTAAGGTCCAAAAAATGTTAGTGTTAAAAGACATTTTTAAATGGAAGATAAAGAGGCATTCATTACTCATCTCAATAATAACAAGGGCTTAATGGATGCATTTTTGCATGTTACAAGAGATGAAATAAGTAAACATGATAAAACTAAGGTTATTTCACATAGTGATGGTGGGTCTTTAGTAGGTACTACAACTTATTCCATACCAATCAATCAACCTACATCTAGTGGAAGCATAGATTATGACTTCCAACCTTTGTTTCCCAAAACTATTATTGTTACATTTGTTACATCTTGATTCTTTGCCAAGCAAACTTACTTGATTATCTAGAGATATCTTTAGTTAAAAAATTTAGAATTGGATATTTTAAACTATGTTTAGATATATATTGTTATGGGTAGTAGCATATTGCTTAAGTCACATGTTTGATTTGCTATGAATTAATTATAGTGTATGTCTATTCATTACAAACATGTTAATTTGTTATTTTAGCTATATTTAATGATGTATGTATATCATGACTGGTACGGTCTAACTACCTACTTTGTTGTGAGGTTGATGCAGGAGAACTCATCCCTCAGAGCATGACAGAGGGATAGCATCATTGGAGAGGGTGATGTAGATTGAGATGTCGGAGAACGACAGAGATATCCATTGGGACCCTACATACACCACTTAAATTAGCTCATAATAGAACACATAATAAATGGTTAGCATAATGTTATTTATAATAGATAATTGTTTGCTCATGATTCAATATTTACTTAATTAGGCTAAATTTGGATAATTAGTCTATAAATAATAATAAAAATAAAAAGTGAAATGGAAAGTTCTTAATTTAATAAAAGGAAATGTAAAGATTAAATTTTATAAAATAAAAAAGAATCCTTAAAACAAAAAAGATTAAAACAAAAAGAAGTGTCATATTCAGGATTAAAAAATAATAATAAAAGGGAAGGGCACAACAGGGAAAGGAAGGAGCAAAGCTCAGCAAAGAGAAGGGGATATATATATATATATATATATACAAAAGAAAAGGGTAACAGAGAAAAAGAGACAAGCCAATTGTCTTGAAAGGTAGGCAATGCAATTTAATTTATTAAATTTAATAAATATAGTGAATCCTACACAGAAAACTTCATGTATGTTTAAACTAAAAAGAGTAAATTTGACTGACTGCATGTTTTGGACTAGAACATTCTGCATTTGTAAAAAATTTATTGTATTTTACTAATGGTGTTTATTATAATATTTTAGTGAACAAGTACTACGATATTACTATAGTTTATTTTATTGGATAATAATAATATCCTAAACCTTGACATAAGTAAAACATCCCTAAATAATGTTAACGGATCTGTTCACTATTATTACAGCTTATTAAAATCAGCCACAATGTTATTAAACCAATTTAACATAATAAAATCATTGAGTTTAACATTATGAAAATTGTTGAGTTTAGTATTATAAAAATCGTTGAGTAAAAAGAAAATTATACTAAATCGCTTACATGGCTTGCTCATCTAAATCGTTGTTCATTACATGTGTAAGGGGAAAATTACACTAAATCACTTATCTTTGCTCTAGCTTGTGTTACTATTATATTGTTATTTGTGTGATCCGAGGTTTTGATATAAATAAGAAGGAAAGTGACTTAAAAAGGGGTAGTTTTAAACCATAGTTATGAAAAATGCAGTGATTCAAAATCAAAGACAGTGATAAGAGGTTGAAGGGATAAATCACTACATATGGTTGTTAACAAAGAATAACAATCTATAGTTCTATATTTTATAAATGTTTGTGTTAAGTTTAATACACTGAGTAAGGTTGTAGTTTAACTATGCTAAACCTACAACAACTGAATTCAGCTTAGGCGATCTAGAAAATATAAAAGTTTATAAATAATATTATATCTTGATGCATACAAATTTGGGCGATCTGGTTCATATTGATTTATATGCATACAAAAGTCATATGATTTGGAATTATGTGACAACAATCCTCCTATTTACATCATAAGAATATGAATATTGTCAATAATTTAGTGTAATAATTTGAAATCATTGCGGTCTAATTTAGTCTATGTTTTGGTCTAGGGCATCACTATGTATCTTTTGGGAATAATAGTGACTGGATAAACTGTTAATGTCACTTTATGTATTGCCATTACAAATTCTCATTACATACAAACATTATGTATTATGTTTAGAAGAGCATTGTTGAGTTTCCTGAGTCGTTGTTCTCTTATGTAGATGACATTATTGATCGTAGTTATAAGGGCATCATAATTTAAAACCAGTTGTACATTTTACATGAATGCATGTTATGGCATCCCTTGTTATTTTAAATCACTGATTTGGGATATCCAAAATTAACAAAAAAGTATATAAAGACTTCCTAAATGGGTAGTGACTTATTGCATTAGTGCAGTGTCCTATTTTGTAGAGATGACATTTGTCTTATTCAAATGGGGAAATGAATAACACCTGAGGTATTTAAGGAAAAATACCTAAGGGGCGCTGGTATTTTTATAAGGCATCATACTTAGTAGTTCGAACACAAATTAATTGCATTATGATTTGCTAATTGTTATACTCCGTATCTAATTTTGTTTGGCTAAATGTGATAAGAGTTTGCAGGGTATTAAGGAAAAAGTACATAATTATGTAGGATTATTATTATATTATAGTAAACTGTATGACAAACTAAGTTTATGTGAAGACTCTTAGTAATACATAACTCCGATGATAATAAATCTAGAATCACCTTTCAGAAATGTGTGTGTCTGTGTGTGTGTGTGTGTGAATATTTATAACCAATGATAGTATATGAATATTTTTTTGAGAATGTAACAATTTTCTCCTTAACATTATGGGAATATTATCGTGTTTAGGTTAGCTTGTCAATAAATTTATATTGATCAAGTATTTATCTGAGAATCGTAAAGATTAATGGTGTCATTTTTATTGTTTTACAAATTTATGTATAAGTGTAATTAATGTATCTAAGCATTTGAGAGTCATTATAAGAGTTAACGTATATTGGGTAAATTGGATTGCATACCTCTACATTGTTGACAAGATTAAACACATTCGGTCATGGGACCTCGGGAATGGTGAAAATGTGTCGACATGAATATAAGCTTATAACTTACCTTAAGGTCATGTTTATTCAAAATGTAATTAAGTATATGAAAAATTCTTGATTAAAACATATAAGCGAATATTGATATAGTAGTTACATAGCATTGGAATACTTATATGTGTTGTCAGCTTATGATATACAAGTACACCTAGGAATTATACTTATAGTTTAATAAATGGCTAGAGTAACTCGTTAAGTTTCTTAAGAACCAGAAACTATAACATTTTGGAACAGTCTCCTAGAAATAAAATAAGTTGTTAGAATGAATGATCATAATGGGTTTATGAATTCTTTGTTTATCTACATATAATTGATTGATTGTTAGTTTATATGTATTTAGTATTGAGTACTTGTGTGCAACACCTATTATGAGGATGTTAATATGTTTTAATGTTTGGTCATATTTAGCAGGTGATGGTGCATCGTGTTGCAAGATTATATGTTATATTTCTTTGAATGCTAGTATGCAATTTAAACTTAGGGTATATCTAGGTGGTATAAACTCGTGCTTGTTTAATTTTTATTATGTATGTGTGTCATTTGATTCTTAAAATCAGACGTTTAGATTATGTGTTTTTATGTAGTTAGGAACCTATGATAGTATGGGATATCATAAAGTACTACAGTATAAATGTATGTTATATCTGAATGGTACATACTACAATTGATATGCCCAAACTCATATCTACATTGATTGATTATATGTATGCGAGCTAGATAATACTATGAATTGTAGGTTTATGACAGTTAGGACTTTATATATGCATGCATACAACATCGAGAGTTTAATGAATGTTGTGATAGTATATTATTATGTTCCATGAGAACTATGATTTGCTTCATTTTATGTAGTTGCTTGAATATAAGTTATTTTTTCGTCTAGTTATGACTACTTTACTATCATTGATTATGGAAAACTAGTAGTAAAAACTTAGAATACTAGACTATGGTAATATGGGTTATCATAGGGTGTAGTATGTTTGGAAACTAATTATGGTAGTGAAAATTTGTAGTTAAATATGTATTTAATTAGGTGGCATAAACTGTAGTCATTATTTCTAGTATAGGATATAAAATAATGTAAGATTCATTCATACATTTGACATAATAAATGTATGCTTTGGTTACTCCTATGTTCAGCATGTTATATGATGTATTTGCTAGTAGGATGTAAATAAAATGAATCTTGTAGTTGAATTGTATTTGACCAATATGCATTGCTGATATGGAGTAAGGAGTGAGATGAACTTTATTGGCTTACTAATATCACAATGATAGATGAAGGCAGTCTGATCAAGTGGTGTGTATGAATTTGATTTATCTATAGATCATTATTATTTAATATTCATAAATCTTTGGGTCAAAGTATGTTTAGTGAGATATTATCATTTTATGAGTATGATTTAGATGTTTGTGTGATATCTTGCAAGAGAATAGTTTTCTACGATACTATTCATGTTTAGTTTAGAAATCATACAACACATGGGTACTTGCTTGTCTCTCTAGATTCCCGCATCGTCATTATCTAAGAGCCATTTTTGATGGGATTAGTATGTGCGATTATTGATCATTGGTTGGTGTGGAAAAGTGCTTGAATGATGCTCTCCCACCCCACAACAATACTACTTATTGAGATGACACTTGAGATTACCATAGATACTTGAGTTCGGGAACTATGCTTTGGGGGAGCCATGTATCTTATATGTACATTGTATTATATTATAATTATCATTGAATATTGTCATAAAGAGTTATAATTACTTAATAATATACTTTGACAATGGTGGTTGTAGACTTGTATGAGTTGTAGTTGAGTTAATGTAATTACTTTATATATTCTCATTATGACATGTAATATCATGAGTTTAGAGATCGGTGACATGTGATAAAATATGCATGTTGCTATTATCACACTTTGAGTATTTCTTTTAGTTTAAGTAGATTCTCATGGTGTAATTTATTTTTGGTATATGTGTATAATAATTAAAAGCAAAATCACATGATTCTAGTTGACCCTAGCAGGGTTGTTACAACATCTACCATGTAATTACTAATTGTTTCAACACAAATACAGTTTCAATACCTAGTACTAGTCAAACAATGTTTACATTCCCTTTGGTGACTACTCAACTTGCTAATCTAAATCTCACTGGGTCTACAGTTCAATCACTCCTTCAAGTTATATATACCTTGGAGCACAAGGTTTCAAACATTGAAAAAAATGATTTAAAGTCTCCTTGTGGTATTGATTTACAAGATGTGTTGTCTAACCCTCTTGCATTTGAAATATCTTTACGCCCTTTGTGAACTAGTTTTGATGTACCTAAGTTTATATTTTACGATTGCAAGGGTGATCCTCAACATCTTTGATATTTTTATGCAACATGTATTGATTATGCCTCCAATGATAAAATTCTGACCAAATTATTGCCAATAAGTCTCAAAGACTATGCTTTGAGGTGGTTCTATGATTTATCTCTCCAATCTGTGAAAGCATTCAAACCTCTTACAAACAAGTTTTTAGAACACTTCTCCATTAATATTTTTGAAAAGGTTTCTTATGCTCAAATTTATAAAATCAAACAAGGAACCAATGAACCTATCAACAAATATATCTTGATGTATAACACAATGTTGGCTAAAATGACCAATCTTATGGCATACAAAGAGTTGCATTAAATATTCCAATGAAGTTTGCTTGCTCCTTTACATGAGTCTGTTATTTTTAAGAACTTTGTATCTTTCAATAATTTATACCACGTTATACATGACCATAAAAGCAATATTATTTATGTAAACAAGATCAAATATGTAGCAAACACATCAGTTGCATTTGTATCTAGTACAAAATTCACAATTAAACCAAGTTTTAAGGTAAAACCTACTGACCTTAAAAAGAAACAACCAACATAGTTAACATAGTTTCATGTAGCTTAATTGACTTATTTTATCCAATGCACCAAGGAGACATTTCTCCCATTTACTTGAGTGCCCAGGTTTATCACTCTTGCAATTACTAGAGTGTCAACTTATATCTCTCCCTCATCCTACAAAGGTTAATATGAGTCGACCTCTACCCAAAGTATATGATGTGAATGCTTATTATGATTATCATATAAGACCAAGGCATTATAAAAACATATGTTTACCTTAAAACACAAGATCCAAGATCTTATCAATGACCAAAAGTTTGCATTTGATGATCCTACAAGGGAATCAAGCTCACAACCTCATGATCACTAGAAACATAATTTTTTTAACAATCTTTGCAAGACCATACTATGAAGGAAACAAAAGTGAAAATGGCATTTAATATGCATCCCTATCCATTACATTATGAGCACCCACTAAATGGGATTATTGGTATATGGTTCAGAAACCCTCTATTACTTTCGATGATAGTGAGATTAAGGATAATGACTCAAATCTATTCATTCGTGCATACCTTGATAAATACCCTAAACATAGTGTTATAATTGATCATAGTGCAAGAGAGAAAATTTGAACCATGGCATTACTTATGAACTTGGGTTATACTCATAATGATTTGCATCCTTATACTATATCAGTTAGAGCATTTGATAGGACCTCCCAAAAGGTTCATTATGAGATTGACTTACCTTTAGAAGTTAGTCTTGCACATGTGGTTACTACTTTTTCAATATACCTTATTATTATTATTGGGAAGGCCTTTGGTCCATATTATTGATATTTTATTGGGAAGACCTTTGATCCATTAAAAAATGCATCCATTAAACCCTTGTTATTATTGAGATGAGTAATCAATGCCTCTTTATCTTCCATTTGAAAATGAGTTTTTCCACAAACATTTTCCATTGCTTCATAAAAGAAAAAAATAGAATTTGTAAAAAAGTACTGCAATCAAGAAAACAGAAAAAATCTAAAAACCCTAATTGACCTAGAGTTTTTTGTTTAAAGATCAGGTTCACCAAATGCTCAACCCTTTTATGAAATCTAAGTACTTGGAGTTAACTTTGGATTATTATTAAATGGGTATATATAAATGATAATGCACAAGGGTTATAATCAAATCTATAACAGGCCAATTGAGTGCTAAACTCAAAAATAAACATACATTAAAATTATTATGTTGAGAATAGGTTGAATATAGAAATTATAATTAATCTATTTATGAAAATGAAAAAAACAACATACTTAGCTTGTTCTGATGCTAACATAGTGCTCGAACTGGAACAAGCAGGAAGATAATTCTATAACACTCATCAGATTTTAGATTTGACACTTTTAGAGCTCTAGACATTACAATTAGACTGGGATGGTTAAATCAATGTTATTATTTGGGTCTGACATAAGTGTCTAGTAAAAAATACCTACTCGAAAAGGATGTGACCACATGAATGCTTATGGTTCTATCTTTGCCTTCACTCTAGTGCATTCATATCTAGGTCGTGGACTATGATTCCTCGTGAAATTGTAAACATCATAGTTTTTCGTCTTCATAATGTCCTCAAGGAAAAATGGGTTAGTAGGCACATGGTGTTGAGACACACTAAAAACCACACTACTAGTGGGCATTGCCTACATAGCCAATACTTTGAAGAGGGCCTCACACTTATGTAGTTCTCCCCTGCATGTTGGCTTATGTGTGAATCATGCAATATGTAGAAAATAAGTACATAGGTGACCTAGCTTATAACTTGGCAAATCAAGCTCTTAGGCTGATCCTTCTATATTTCAGACCTATGTATTTGTTTTCCCTATGACTAATATGAGAATAGGAGAAAATGGGGAAGAATTGCTCAATTAAATGTTGTTTAAATGTTATTTAGTATTAATACTAGTTATTTTCCTATGTATGATAGGTGAAGAATGAATGAGGGTTGATATTCTATTTATATCAATCTCTTAGGATAAATAAATCACATTAAATTAATTAGGCCAACCATTAAGATACATTTCATTTGCAAATTGGATTAAGTAAGGGCACTGGACACTTGTGTCGGGTTAGGACACTAGTGTTTGCCCCAAACATTAGTGTCAAGGAGTAGGAAAGTAGGTATAGGCTCAAAACTTGCAGAGGTGGAAGATAAGTACATTTTAAGCATTTTGGGCAATATATAAATCTTGGATCATCAACATAAGAATAGTCAAATTAAGGGATAGGCCAAGGGGCACAAGATAGAATAAATACGAGACTTGTGAAAGCAGAAAATGTGTATTACTAAGAGGAACAACCAAGGTTTGGGTTTGCCAAGTGTATAGGACTAAGGTGCTATATAATCCATAAATATCATCTACAAGAACTAAAAATATGGATTTGCTACTTGACAATGATAACTCTTGACTTGATTGGAGATGCTTTAGACCTGGATTGTGACTCATCCTTGTGAATGATCTTGAATTTGGGAAGAATGAATGTGCAATAATGTATAAGTGCTCGATAGATAGTGGAAAGATAAGAATAATAAATGACATTTGTTTTTTATTTATAATAAAGGCTTTTGTTAATTTCTTTTAGAAAACTTTATGAAATGTGCAAGAAGGTCTACAATTTTTTAAAAAAAAATTAGAAACTAGTTGTTAATTAGCGTAAAACACAACCAAGCTGGGTGGACATGTCCACAACAACACACCTGCTTTCTTAGTGTGGACCTGTCTTGAAGAATAAAGGACAATTGTTTGGATTTAGAGATAACATTAGGTGAGCACAAATCAATTTATTCATTTGACTTAGAAATCTGTATGTAATAGAGATGACAAATAGAGGATCGAGCCCTCATGTAGATAAATGGTTTAGAGGAATGGTAAATAAGAGTCGTGTATTTGTGCACAAGTCATGATGCATTAAAAATTATTACTGTCAAGTACAAGTGACCAAATTTAGGTACCTATGTAACATGTATGTTCCACATTACTTTCACATACCATGAAATGCATGTGTGTATGAGAATATTGTGCCATCTACCAAATATGTGATAAATAACATATGTAATAGTGTAATGTAGTAATCATGTCATGCTGAGGTCCTGATTTTGATTTTTATTTTATTTTGAAAGTTTTTAAAATTTTGAATTATTTGATTATTTGTTTTTTGAAATACATAAAAAATTGAAGGAAAAGGAACAATGGTCGAAAAAATAGAAGAATACGAGGGTTTTGAACAATAAGCAACACATGTCAAGGCATAATATACACTAGATGTGATAGGATGGCAATGTGGATAAAGTGAAAGCAAGTAATATGACCCCACTACATATGTGAATTGTGACAATGTATCGATGTGTGATCATATATATATATATATATATATATATATATGATCATGTAAACTCAATGGAAGCCACAAAGGATGTATAATTAGTAACTACGTAAGGGTGAGAAGATAGAATGCCATAAATGATGTTCACCATAATCATTACAGGTTTAATGTTAGAGATGTTTGAATTAGGATAAATATTTAAAATACAATGCCCAAATGAAAAGAAAGCCAATGGCTAGAAGAATGATCAATGTAGGCATGTATAATCGATGTAAGCTCGAATGAAAAAAAATTGTAAATCAAAATCATCATCGACTATTTCATACTCTGTGAAAGTGATAAGTGGTCTAGATGGCACTGAAACATGATATGTACCAATGATGTCATTCAAAGGATGATGTGCCTTGGTATGAAGATGATAAACAACTGATGGAGGATGTGCATTATATGAACAATGGATTTGTGATTTATGTGTTGTTTCTTGATATGTATGCTTAGTGAAAGGATCATTGGATATCTTCATTATTCTATTCTCACTTCATTGTGGTTGTGTACATTCATTAGGTACACTCACATCAATGATGTTCTCATATATCAAGTCTTGAATCTTATGTTGAAAATTGATGCATATATTGGTAGTATGCCCTGGTGTTCTATGATAGCCATAAAAAACATTATAATCAAATCCTTTTGGAATATACTTAGTCATATCAACCTTTTTAATGGGAGGATTTGGTATGATGTTACATTCCAATAACTTTTACACTACCTTGTAGGCAACTTCTGGTAAGTTGGTAAATTATCTCCTTCAAGAAGCTAATAATACAATACACGGAGTAGGTTGTGAAACTACATTGACTATTGCATTTTGATCATTCTTGTTCTCTATTGGTATCTTCTTGTATGGTGGCTTACTCGGTTTCTTAGCATGAAGAATAGAAACTGAATCAGTTGCATATTGTTGGTGAGATATTTGACACTTTGATAAATTGAAAATTTCACAACAGTGAAGGATACAAAAGTATCTCCTTTATTCAGAGGGGATTTTCCCTTTAATGAAAATAATATATAAACATAAATAAACCTAGTTACAATATTTTTAGGTTGAATGGAGTATTGGGTTTTACTACTTTCAACCAAAAATAAAGATAAAAAGAAAATAGATGAACGAGCAAACACAAATTTCATCGTGTGCATGACTTGAAGGGTTTCTAAAAAGTGGCATTCTTATTTCAGATTAATGCAAATATTGTTTAAATTGAGAGATAGGTATCAACATAATAAATATGCACATCCATAAAAAAAAACTAGACACAGAGTTTTGGGATTTCCCCTATGCTCTCTATTTGAAGAACAAACACAAAATTTCTTTCTCTTTTCCTTTCAAGCAAAATTACAATGAGCATCAAACAACCCTTGTACCATTACCATTTCTCATATTTATAGAGATAGGAGAGAACAGGTTGACCCTTCACATTATATCGTGACCTTTGGTACTCATATTTTTATCCTATTTTATTTTTATTAATTTTCAAATTTCCACAAAAGAAAGATACAACTTTCCAAAAATAGAAAATAGACAAAGATGGAAAAAGTAGCCTTGAGAGTCCTAGGAGGCTTTCCTTGGAGTATAGGCTGATTTCAAATAACTTTGAAGTGGAAGAGCTACTGAGCCCCTAGCTTGGTCCTTGTCTTTTGATTCTTTGAAAATTTTGAACATTTTTACTGCTTCAAATAGTGTACTTCCCTTAGGAACTATTGACAATTTTGACCCTACAAGTCAAAATTTCAACCTCTACCATTAAAAACTTTGCAATGCTATTTTGTCTTCATAGCTCAATAATTGGTCCCAAGAAATCCTTGAAAATCCATGGTTAATAGGGCTCGAGGTTGTCTAGGTGATTTAGGGTTTTTTTTTCACTTGTCTTGTTCTTTATAAGAAATAACAGATGTTGATTATAACTATTAAATGGAGCAAATCTTAAATAAGGACTTCGGGTTTTACAACAAGAAGGGTTCTTCTCAAAAGGGTAAAGTCATTTTATAAAAAGCTCGAAGGCTATTTTAAAAGTTATGAGGACCCTTTCAACAATCCTGAAGGTCATTTCCAAGATTTTTGAAGGGTCGATCCTCGAGGAAACGGTCCACTTTAAGTTTGTAGAAATGTCACTTCTCAGGAAAAGGGTCCGTTTATAGGTTTCCTAAAGGGTTCCTTCCCTTCAAGAAGGTTCTTCATAAAAAGCCCGAAGGGCTTGATAATTTTTTTGAAGGATTTTACAAGTCGACCAAGACAAATTCTGAAGGGCATATTTAATAAGGCTGAATTGCCATTGTCAAATTCTGAAAGGTCATTACAAAAAGGCCAAGGGGACACTTAACAAAAATCTGAAACATATGTGGCCTTCGAAAGAAGGTGATTTCAAAATTTTGAGTGCACCGTTTCATTTTTTCTAAAGGGTATGTGCCCTTTGAGAAAGTCACTTTGCAAGGAATTCTTAAGGGTATAATCCCTTCAAAAAAGGATCAATTACATGAATCTTGAAGGGTATGTGCCCTTCAGGGAAGTTCAAAACAAAAAAATCTGAAGGGTTTGTGCCCTTCGGAAAAGGACTTAACAGAAAGGCTGAAGGACCATTTATAAAAGTTTGAAGGGTTAGAGTCCCTATGGAAAGGTCCACTTGTGAAATTCGAAGGGTTTGTACCCCTCAAGAAAGGGACATTTTAAAATCTTGAAGGGCAATTCGAAAGAAGGAATTCCTTCAAACTTTTTGTCTGAAGGAAGTATACAAAGAAATGGACCATTCCTAAATTCCTTCGGACAAATTGTCTGAAAGAATTCCTTCAGAAGGTTTACCAAGGAGAAATTTCAAGCACAACCAGAGAAGGAGAGACAATTTTTATGGATAATTTGTCCATTGGAAAGTGAAAATACAAAAACCCAAAGACATAATTCCTTCAGAATTTTTGTTCGACGCAAATAAACCAAAGGAAAAGGCCACATAAATGAATGAAGAGAAAGAAAGGGAACAAATGCTCGAAATGAATTAGCCTGAAGGAAAATAACATAAGCAAGACAAGCCATATAATAAACAAAAGGAAAGTAGAAAAAAGTTTTAGACATTTTGTCTAAGAGAAATAAACAAACAAATAACCAAAGATGAAAATAATGAGTAAATGGCTCGAAGTAATACATGCACAAGAACACGAGATTGAGTCAACATGGAATCTCATGCAAGTGGAGGTTCATTTAGAGTTGGTTAGCTTAAGTTTTGATTGACTATTTGTTGTATTCATGATTATCTCCTAGTCAATCTCATGCATCCAAAGGTCCAACATAGTTTTAAGTGGAGTTCTCAATTAGAGATGTGTCATGGCTTTCCATGCAAGATTTTGACTTCTCAAACTTGGATCCACTTGATCCCTTCAAATGCCAACATGATGTTAACTTCATGCATGTTCTCTTGTTTATCTTGTTAACGTTTCAATGTTCTAGCAATTCAAACAGAATTCTATGTTCAACATTAGCGTTGATTTCATGCAAAGGAGATTGTTCTCTTGTTTCAAGCAATTCAAGCAGAGTTATTTATTTGGAGATTGGCATAGCTTTTCATGCATGGGGAAGATTAGTCCAAAATAGGTCCACCGTCCATTTTCAAATGCCAAAGTGCATTTCATGCAAGGCAGAAGATAAAAATAAAGTTTATTTGAAGACTGCATTATCTTTTAACAACTCAAGTTTGATGTGGTTAATGTGGCAGTTAATATCCTCTTCTATTTTTAGCACCAATATTTGGCTTGTATATGTTTTTATATATAAATTGGCTTTTCAGCCTTGAATTATATCCCTTTTTTGGCAAGATCAAATTATGCCAAAGACTGAGTTTGTAACCTTTTTTCAAATTAATAGGACTATTTTCCAAAATGTTGGTATAATGTATTCATATCAGTCATTTTCATAAGTGATAGAATTTATCTTCTTTGTCAAGTCTTGATTCTTACCTAGCAGCATAGTTGATCAATTTATGCAGATCATGTTCTATGTTTGGTGTTTCTTGCCTAAGTTTATAGTGGATATAGTTGGTTGGTTAGTGTCTTAAATCAGGCCTATTCTTTCATTTCCCTCAAGCTTGGATCACCTGATAAAACCTTTTAGTGAAATACTTATGTATATTGGTCAATTGGAGTTGAAAGTTTAGCCCTTTTCTTTTCTAAATCAGTGTTCTTAGGAGCTCAAATTGAGTGGATCAATCAAAAATAGAGGTGTATCATCATCATTAGATAGGATTTTTATTCGAGTTTCTCTCTCTTTTCTTGGTAGTTTATAGGATGGAGCAAAGATCCTAATTGATACACCAATGGGGATCTAGCCCTTAGAATCTAGAGATTTAATCCACTGATTAGGTCACCCACAACCAAGGATTGTTTCCTTATTTTAGCAAACTGTGAAGGCCTAAAACTACATTCACAAGGGTAGAAGTCTATTTGACAATGAGAACTACCATAGATGTGCAATACATTAGCCATTTATCAGATACCACTATCATGGAAATTATGACTTTTAAGAGTTCAGTCAGTTAGGCATTCATCTTCTTGAGTGTGGCATGAATCTCATTGAGCACTAACATTGAGACCATGTTGAAGGCATTCTCCTTTAACAATTCCTGAATCAGTTTTTTTTAATTTTTTTTTATCTCCTATATAGTATATTGACTAGTTCAAGCTTCTTTTAGCAAATCACAATGTCAATCTCCCAAATTAGTATAGATTTATACTTTCCCCCCTCTCGACTTGAACTCATTTCTTTAACTCCTCTATAGCTTTATTCAAATTCTCATTCTTATACATAATACATTCCAACCATTTAGAAGAGGCATCATCTTCACTTTTATCAAAAATCCCAACCTTGACCATCAATTGTGTATTAATGGCAGTCATTTCTTTTATATCTCCTTTCACATTTTCCCATAATTTTAATTCCTTAACATGGCACTGGATCTGTTGATTAAATTTTATATTCTCTGAGTCAATCATTTCATTTAGCTTGTTTATGTCCTTGATATATTTCATACCATCCAATAGCAAATGTTCAACCTAGGCTTCAAGGGGTTTCCCATAACTATTATACTTGCTTATGGTTGTAATTACTTCCTTGCCTCTACTAGCAACTTGAGTAGGCACCTCTACTTGAGGAACTATTGGCGTTTTGATTGGATTCATGAAATAGTTAACATACCCTTTCAATATTTAAACTTGATCCTTTTATTGATCTTGAGTGAGTTCATCTTACTAAAATCTCTTGATCATCAGTTTCATGGTTTCATAAATATTATGAACATCGCTTTCCCTGGTTGACACTCTTATTGATACTCATTTTAGAGTATAGGTGGCAAAGATCATCTCCTCTTCATTCTTATCAACATCTGGCTCAACAATTTATACAAATGGAGCTCCTAATTGATCTAAAACTAACCTTGATGTAGTTTTTGCTTTATTGAGAGGAGTGTTGAGGAGAATAACCACCACATTGAAATCAGGGAATTCAACTTCAACCATCTTCTTCTTTTTGCTCAACATAGGGTGCATCCATTAAAATGATATTTTATTGAAAATATTCAATTGAGAACTTGAAGGTGGCGGTGTAGGTCACCTCGAAGGTGAAGACTATGGAGGAGGTGGAATTGATGTGGAAAATGTGGTAAAGGGAGATTTAAAAGATAAAAGTTCAACATCGATAAAAGTTTCCTATTGAATTGCTCCTTCAGTAAAGGCAAGATATTGTTGAGTGGTGTTATCAATTAGTAGGGATGTGTCTCTAAGAAGAGAGGATAGCTACAACTTGACTAAAGTTTAAACTTTTGACTTCATTCCAACAACAGGGCTTTCTTCATGAATATTATTTAGTTCTTTAGGTTTCTTGGGACCTTCATCATCTCCATCACTTCTAGTAATGGTTGATGGTTGAACTATAGTATAGTAGCACCATATTTTCCACATGTTTTAAGAGTTACAATAGGTGTCTATTTTGATGATGTGAAAGCCTTTGATCTCTTAAATCCTCCTGCTTTAATGAATTATGTAATCTTTGTATTGAACCATCGCATGAATCAGTCCTACATAATCTTAGTTATTATCTAAAAATCTACTATTTCTATAACAGACTAATTGATACTTCGTAATAGAGTGGGCATACCTTTGTGAACATAGATTAGATCAAATAGATCAATCCTATTATCAATCATACCATATGGTACCCATGAATCAGTGAAATATTTGATTTGATCCAAGCTCATTTTACTCCCGTCATGTCCTACCACTTTGTATTCTTTAGAATAATCTACCCATTAGTACTTATTGTAGTTTGGAATTGCACCCTTTGTGGGAGAGTTTTTTAGGCTCTGTCAATTCTAGCTACAAGCATGGGAACAACCTTAGGATGTGGATATCCTATGTTGAGGTTGAACCTCTAGGCTTTTTAATGAGGCTAGTTCCTCAGATGCTTCACTTTAGCTTTTGATTCCCACACTAATACCTATTGTTGGCTAAGGAAAAAGATTAAAAGGATAACATGAAAGGAAATCTAAGCTAAGGGAGGTGATGCACCAAAAGAAATGATCCACTTAGTATGAGAATTAACACTAATTCAACATAAGATAAAATTTGCTTACAAAACCTCACAACCGATTAATTTGCATAAGTATTTCATAAACTGGGCTCACTAGGCCATACATGAAGCAAAGAGGAATTTTGAAATCCACACCAAGCATCCGTTAATGGCAGAAATAGCTCAAGTCCAGACCTACAATTAACTTGAAAATACCTAAAAATAGGCAAGAAAGAAGGACAATGGGCATGGACGAACATTTCTTCATAAAGCCATCATGCACAAGCTTGCTCAACGCAATTTTTTCAGACAAGAGATAGGTAAAAAATAATCTTTATTGCTTCAAAAGGTCTTTTACAAAGCGATTTTAGTAGAGTAACTTTATTGCCAGTCAAGACATAATTTCTTGGCTCCAAGGCCTCTATTTACAACAAAAAAGGGGGAAGAAAAGATGGGAATCTGTGAGAAACTAGGAATGAAAACCAAAATTTATTGCAACCACCACTATCATCCTCCTTTTTCCATAAAATGCACCGTTCTAGGTTTGTCGCACAATCTCCTCTAGCCATTCCCGTATTCAAGTTGCTCAATTGGTAGATTTTGAGAAGCCATGTCACAGGCAGTTAGAATGCCACTTCTTGGCATGATTGCATTGATATTTATATTAAAGATGACATGGTGACCTTCCCCTTTACATGTCCTCTTAAAAAGGATGCAAGTGTCCATGTGTTGAAAAAATTGGCCGCACCATGTCGCTTTTACATTGGATGATAATTTGTTGGGAGTGAGGCATAATAAAGGACAAGAACCTTCAAAAAATTTTAACTACCAACTGCTTGGAATCCTCTTTGCATTGATTGGTCATTGAAAGCTAGCTTGGATCCTTGACCTGTGTTATGGATGCCTTTGTGCCACTTGGCAGCCTCTCATTTATCTGATCATGACTCTTGTACATTGTTGATCCTTAAAAAATCCCATTAGACTGAGCTTATAAAGTAAAGTAACATTAAAAACCCGATCTAGTCTTTATTGTGTAATTCAGGTTTTCAAACCTACTTGACTTATAAAGCTTTTCAAGCTAAGTCATTAAAGAATCTCAATTTATTCTATGCAGACTAACTCAGGTTTTCTGATCTATGCAACTTTGGACTTTGTCTACGGGCTCCTTTGTTCTTAAGGATCTATTTGTCTCGTGCAAATCTCCTGAAGGAATTCCTTAGGACAATTTGTCCGAATGAATTCCTTTGGACTTTTTTTTGTTCCTTCCCTTGAAAGATCTTTTTTTTTGGTTGACTTTTGGATTTTTCAAAATGGACCTTCCCGAAGGGCGAGAGACCCTTCGAGGTTCCTATATGTCCCTTCGGACTTCCGCAAATGGTCTTCTCATCGAGAAATGTGCCCTTCGGCCTTTGAAAATGGTCCTGTCAAAGGGAAAGATACCCTTGGAGAATTTTGAAATGATCATCTTTCTTTGGAAATTGTCCTTTGAAACAATTGAAAATGGCCCCTCAAAACTTTGTCAATGGCACCTTCCAAAGGGTAACATACCCTTTAGACTTTTTTTTTTGGTTCTTTCCCTTAAAGGATCTTCCACGGGCTTTTGTACGGACTGTCCCGAAGGGTAAGGGACCCTTCGGGCTTTTACAAATGGTCTTTTTCAAAGGGAAATATACCCTTTAAAAAATTTGAAATGGTCCTCCCAAAGCTCAAAAGAGCCTTCGACAAACTTACAACTGTCCACTTGGGGAAAGAAATGCCCTTCGAATTTGTCAATGACCCTTGGAGTATTCTATGGAGAATACTTGCCCTTTCGAGAACCTGAGAAGCACCTTTAAAGACCAAATCAAGCTTTTGATGTCTCTTTACTTGCAGCTTAGGAAGTCACTCATTTCCATAAACTTGATTTGCACTGCCCATGACCAATTCGGGGCTTTTGGAGCTTCTTACTTTGGATTTCTCATTACTAATTACTCATGAAGTGAAAAAGTTGCACTGCCTTAAAAACCCAAAGTTATCCCCTTTAGAAAACCCGAAGACTTTTGTTGAAGACCATTTCAGGTCCTTAACACGTTGTTACTTACTACATCATAGTATTGTAACTTTGTAACTTATAAAGCCATTTAAGTCATGGGTTGCCGAGAATCTGAAGTCATCTAAAGACTCACCATTTCTTGCTTGAAAGTCTACCTTCTCATACTAAGGCAAAAATTGGTATGTGGGCCATAAAATGGCCAACAATGCTCTAAATGTGGTTTGTGTTTGTAGGAAGAACTAATCCTGAGGTGATTTTACACAAAGCTCATGTTATCAAATTAAACTTGACTGGTATAGGGTTGTATCATGAATTGCACACTCAAAGATTCAATGCTCTGAACACTTATGGCATTAGTGTATGTGAAATGACCCAAAGAAATGGGAAAAATAACATCCAAAACATGCCTTTCTAGGCAATGCCTGTGCACTCCACCCAATTATCTAAATAGCTCGATCAAGATTATTTCATTCATTTGCCAATATTATTAACCATAAAGGAGAACCTTCAAATTCTCCAACTCTTGTGTCTGTGAACTTTTGAAACTGAATGAGATAACTCCCATATTTTGAAATCAGGTTAACTACTTCATTTGAGATCCTCCATTGCTAATCTATTAGAGTCATCCAAGATCTCTAATCACCCATTAACGCATGAAACCTTAGGTAAAAGGTAAGAGCCAAAAGTTGCACACACAAAAATAAAATGCATAAATGAGTCAAGTTCCATGCTGAATAGCTCACAAAGGAGAGGTACAAAAAGGAGTGAATGTGTAACTCTTGGATGATAAGTGTTGGAGGTCACATGACAAGTGGTGGTGGTCAAAAGATTCCCATACCTAAAATAGTCAGTCAAGGGTGACTCCTAGTTAGAATGTAATGCCTCCATGACAAGTGTACACCTTAGCAAGTTAACAAAACAAATTTAAAGGTAAATTTGAAAATGGAGAAATATACACTAATATGCCTTTGAAGCATAGTTTAAGTGGGTATAAGAATTGGATCTCGACAACGAGCTCTGATGAGGTACTCATGAACAATGTAACTCCCATAAAGTGGCAAAAAAGAGAAAATCCATAGGAAAGAACTCCTCCCCTAAAAGAGAAAAAAGAGAAATAGTGCATGTTCTAAGGACATCGGGCATAACCGAAATTACATCCACAAGCGACAACAACAATAAACATATAGAGAAGATATAAAATTCTCCATAAAAGATGTTGAAGCTACCTATAGTAGAACTCACAAAATGGTGAATGCAGTTGATTAGATCCTCTATCTGGAGACTGAAGATGTTCCATCTACATTGAACAATGGTTATTCCTTTTGACAAAGGAAGAACATGGGGTGTATATTGAAAGTCTGCCCATTCCACAATGGAAGATGAAGGTAGTAGTACAAAGATATCCAAAAGAGGTCCAAAAATAAGGCATAACATAGGTCTGGCAAGATCATGCTAAGAACAAAATGTAATGCCACTAAAGTGAATCTATCAGAAGAAGGTCATAGAACATTCACTGAAAGAATGTCTATGTGAAGAGGATAGCTTAGCTCAACAACCATCAGAATTGGAGAAGATATTGTAGATGAAACTCATAGATCTGTAATATGAGTATCCACAAGAACATACAAGCCATCGAAGCTCTCAATGGATGTACTCACACTGGGAATAGTAGACTCCTCTGAAGTATAATATTATGAAGGCTATGAAAGAGCAACATATTGAATAGGGGTAGAATTAAAATTTATAATGGGACAAGTAACATTGGGCATAATCTCATTCTATAGTGGTGGCTCAACAGATTGAAGAGCATAGTCTACCATGAATGTGTTATCACAATAAATAGGTTTAGGAGGAGGGGTTACAATAGTCTATGAAGAGATGATAAGAAGATGAGGAGAAGTGATATGAATCTTAGCATGATCTCTGAAAAGAGACTATAGGGTTGTCCAAATAGTGCAAAGACATGTTGTATGTTCCACATGGAAATGAATATCCAAGGAAACATGTAATAATAAGGTACCAAGAACCTTGTCATAAGTATCAGCCCACTTATCAAATCAAATAGGATCAGTGGGAACAAGAATCTATCTATATATAAATGGAATAAGATTCTTGTGTGTGACAAAGTGTTCCATATACACATGCCAAGAAGCATAGTTGGTCTTCCCAAGAAGAACCACATGTGTAGAATCAACTCTCCTCATCAGCTTGAGCTAGTATCTCTCAAGTGGAGTTGACATGATTGAAAGAAGATACTAAAGAAGTGATATGAGAAAAAACATTACGCAACTGACAATGCACGCTCAGTGAATGGACATCAGGTTTAACTGACGATGCATCCGAGAATACAAGAGCAATCAGTGTAAATGACACCAAAATGGCACACAAGTCGTAAAAACTGAGTGTTCACACAAGAGAAAAAGTAGGGCCCACAATAACCCCTCCAAGACAATCAACAATGACCCCTCCAAAGTTTGTAAGTAAATGCAAACTCAAATCTATGGATGTTAGACTCAGCTGATAATGCATTCAAATAGGTAAGAGCAAATAGTGCACAAGTACCAATGCACATCTCAACGAATAGATGTTAGATGTTGTTGACAATCTATCTAAATGTGAGCAATCCATGCAAAAAGTGACACCAAATGAGTACAGATGAAAATACAAATAGGTGAATAGGAGGATGTCAGTCTCTGCCAATAATGCATCTGTGTACAAATCTCAAGAAGGCATAAAATGTTATTGGGGGATCTAACCACCTATCAGATTGGATCTCAACCTCTAGTGGAATAAGGTACACTATAAGTAATGAACAAGGGGCCACGATGTGGGGGTCTAGGGGTGGCAACCCCCAACGAGGTCAAGAATCTAATACTTACGACAAGGTTATTGGAGCTTGCATGGCCCTTGGAATTACCTAAAATTCACAAATTTTATCTAAAAAATAGCTCCCAAAATAGACATCGATTACCACTAAAAATGTATCCAAATGAAGAGTACAAGCGCTGAACAAAGGATGAGAAAGGAGAAGATAATGGTTTACTTGTGAGAGGGTTTAGCTACGTACTAAACTGGACCTTACCCTCCATCTTCAATAAGGAAAATGAATAACAAAATAAGGATAATTAAATAAAATAATTTATAATCTCTTTGTGATCTCTGAATACAATATATTGTTTTTTATATAAAAAATTATAAAAATACCATCCGTACCCCACGAAGATATAATTTTTTATATAAAAACAAGTATAAAATATTCCTCCACCATATAAAATTCGCTAAACCAATAAAGCATAAACCCCACCTTATGTCTCCCACTCAATAATTTTCACCCACATTTATTCTCCACCATTAATTAAAAAAAGTCTTTACAATATAAAAAACATAACATTACTAATGTTTAAATATCATAAAAGGTTTTTTATTTTTCTTGAAAAACATTTCCAACTAATTAAAAAATCCAAAAACTCGGCCATAAAGGCAGAAACCAAGAATATAAAGCAAAGTCAGCTTTTGAGTTGTTTAAAAAATGCATTTACCAAGAGAGGACTGAAAAGGAGTGAATGAGGATGGTGAGGGTAGAGCCCATGACGATGACATGAATGGTGGATTTGGCTAGGCAACATGCAGAATGACAAAGGGAGGACTGTAAACCAGGCATCGGTCGTAGTCAAAGGACCGGTATACAACTGGAATGGCATCGGTGGTTGCATACAACTTGACTGGAGCAAAATGTCTGTGCGTAGATTGGACAGCGAGCCAAATCCTCTGGGTTTAAGGAATTACAACAGGTTATACATATATAGCTAGCATACGACTATAGGCAACTTTAGTTAGGCAGTGCAAAGGCTTAGAGTGAAGCTAAGTGAAGTAACAACCTTGTTTTAACAAAATGCAAATCGTAAATACTCCCCTATTAAACCGTGAGTCCTCTTTGTACTCTATGTTTTGACGGCTTTAGGAGAACGACTCGGTGGCAGAAAACAAAGGCCATAGAAAAATAGACGAACGTAAGGAGAGGGCTTTAGATGCAGTTTGAACGGTAGGTAGGCTATAAAACCCTGTGGATCCTTGCTTTGTATATGCTAGTTTGAAAAATAAGAGTGCAATATTACCTCAAAATGCTTACTCCATACATGCTAATTTGAAAAATAGGATATGTTACATCTAAAAACAAGATCTAATGCATTAAATTCATGTAAAAGCACCAAATTCGTATTTCCAACGTATCTACCTCAAAAGTTCATGGAAATTTGCACTAAAATCGTTTAAAGGCACAAAATCCATACAACCCCCCCCCCCCCAACAAACTAATGGAGACCCATTAGATAACTCAAAAAACCCATAAAGGATCCAAAATTAGTTTTATGATCCAAGTCATTTCCATACAAATTTTGAAGGGTGTTTAAAAAATATGAGTAAACCTTGAAAAACAACAAATGAAAAACAAAAAACAACAATGCATGCAATGGAATAGAGTTACCAAGGATTTGAAATGGTATAAAATGCTATTAGTGGAGATCTGATACCATATTGGAGTTGTCCAAGGTTTCTAATCAACCATTAACACATGAAACTCTAGGTGGTGAGTGAGAGAAAAAGTTGCACAGACAAAAGCAGAATGCATAAATGAGTCAAGTCTCACATTGAATAGTTCACAAAGGAGAGGTACAACAAACAGTGAATACGTAACTTCCACATGACAAGTGGTGGAGGTCACATGAAAAATGGTGGTGGTCAAAAAATTCTCATACCCATAATATCTAGTCAAGGGTGACTCCTACTTGGAATGTAACTCCTTCATGACGAGTGTATACCTAAGCAAGCTAACTGAACAAACACGAAGGTAAATCTGAAAACAGAAAAAACTACACTAACACAATCCTCATCCAAGGCATGTACTACTCTCATCATGAAAGCATCATTGACGTACCTAAAATACTTGTTGCTTTGTTCAAGGGTCAACTAAGAATATAATTCATATACTTGAGTGGATGCATCAATAAACATTGGCTAGTTGAGTGTGACCGGGATATACTCTTTGAGAAGCCAATGGGTATACAAAGTAGAAAGTCATATGAAAACACTTGGTCGGCTCTAAATTGATTATTTGTTTGTGTCCTAATTTTAAACCTGTCAGGTTCCTTGAAATATTTTTGTAGTTGTTGGGTTCCTTGATCTGCTTTTGCAGTTATCGAGTTCCCTGACCTACTTTGTAGCTATCGGTTTCCCTGACCTACTTTTGTAGTTGTCATTCTCCCCTTTGACTTTTGAATCTCAAGATGAATTTTTTATACCCAATTTTTATAGTCAAAATTCATCTCTCATATTTGGTCTCTGCACTGGGATAAAATCAAGTGTTTTTTGGGAAGTTTGATTTTACCTTAAATTTCACATTAATGTTGATAAGGTCAAATGAGTGTCTGATGAACAAGTTCGAAATCAAACAGAACAATCTCAAATCTAATGAGCGTTGAATTGAAAGAGAACTAAATTTAATGAATGTTAGATGCAATGAAAACCAAACATGATGAACGCTAAATTTTTAAAATTCTTTATACAAAATTTCCCGTGTAGATTTATCTGTGAGCATAATTATGAATGGGTTCACCAAGCTTTGTCCATTGAGCTATGGAATCAATATATATATTTTTAGATTTTACAATTCATGTCTTTGAAACACCTCCAATCACTTGTAGGAGTGTAATTTGGGGTGTTGTTGTGAAATGTAAGATTTCATGACAACACAACCCAACCTTCATGTGAAAAATAATCTAGAAGGGTGGAAGATGAGGACAACAAACAAGTCTCATTATAGAATTTTCTCATGATTGAATGTAAACCACAATTGAAAGAATAATATGATGACACAATCATTTCAAGTGTCTTACAAAACACCTGTTAGATTATTCCATATGCATAAAACCTATTATAATGCTTACCATGTCCCCTCTCCAACATATTTCCATCAAAAGAAACCTCCATTATTAAGGGACAAATTAACACTTTTCATCAACTACTACCTCACCATCGTAGCCTTAGCCCATTGTTTGGAAGCATAAAATCCATGGGGTCCTTGTCCAAATAAGTATAAATCCTACTTCGACACCCTATCAACATCAACAACACACTAATTTTGATCAAGAAACTTAGCTCGTAACCATGCTAAAAAAAAAAAAAATGCCTTCGCATGGGACTATCATGATATGAGAGGCACACACCCTGATCTATACACCTGCCACATATGTCAAGGAGGAATGCAAACCCATTTGCCAACCACAAAGATAAATGAATCTTGCTTTCAAAGACATAGTGAAAATAGAATTTCAAAAAATCTTAGATGTTGGATTTATCTATCCAATATCTAATAGTCGATGGGTATAATCCCTTGTTATTGTGCCTAAAAAAGGATGTAAATGACACATTTTTATAGACTATAGAGAACTTACTACAACCATGAGGAAAGACCAATTTTCTCTTCCTTTCATTGACCAAGTACTTAACACATTGGCAGGAAAACATATTTCTCCTTTCTTCACATATTTAGTGGCTCTAACCATAAAAGAATAGCTCTCGAGGACCGAGATAAAACTATGTTCACATGTCCTTGGAGTACCTGTGCATGCTCTGCACTACCATTCACATTAGGCTTGTTCTAAGCACATTTTTTGATCTATCCCATGATTGTGTCGAAGTCTACATGGATGAATTCATTGTTTATGGGGACTCATATGAAGAATCCATCCAAAATCTTGAGAGAGTCCTTCAACACTATCAAGATAATCGATTGTATCTAAGTCATGAAAAATGTTATATGATGATGACCAAAGGAATTGTACTAGGACACCACATCTCACCCAAAAAAAAAGAGGTAGATCCTACCAATGATAGAAGTAATGAAAAATTTGCCAACTGCATAAAAACAAAATGATGTTTGAATTTTTCTAGGGCATGTTAGTTACTATCATAGGTTTCTTATGGGTTTTAGTAAAATAGAAGCACCTTTATTTGTTTTACTTTCTAAATATGTTGACTTTGTATGGACTAATGTAATAAACAAGAATTTTAGGACCTTAAAAATATACTAGTATCAACTCTAGTGCTGCATGGAATAGATTGGAAGTTACCCTTCCACATCCATAGAGATGTTTTTGACAACACGATGGGAGCTATCCTCAAATAAAAGGAAGGATCATTAAGTTATGCCATTTACTTTATCAGCAAAAACCTTTACAGACCAAAACTTATCTACACTATGATGGAAAAATAATTTATTGTAGTTTTATACACCATCAATAGATTATGACATTACATTATAGGTTATGTTATTTTTATCCACATTGGCCATGTTGTAATTAGATATTTAATGAATAAATAAATAGTTAGTGGTCGCATGATTAGATGGTTATTATCTTTTCAAGAAATTGACATCGCTACTGTAGATAGACTAGATAAGGATAACGTAGTTGTAGAATTTTTTATCATGACTAACAACTTCAAAACATGGTCCTCTAGTAGATGATTCTTTTCTTGATGAACATATTTTTGTTGCATCAATTAACGCTCCTTGGTTTGTAGACATTACTACCTATGTGGCTACAAATATAATCCTAAAGTATTGTTCCTTGAAAGAAAAATGCCTTTTGGTGACAAAAAGTGGTCCATACTCATGGATCTTAGGGTATCTCTTTTACACAGGGCCTGGTCTAATAACGCATCGATGTATAAAGGAGGAAGAAGTAGTGGATATCCTCTGAGCATGTCGTGTTAAACCCTGTAGCAAAAATTTTGCTACTAAAAGGATAACATCTAAAATTCTAACTATAGGATACTACTGGCTCACATTGCATAGAGATGTTATCCTATATACCCACCAGTGTGATCAATGTCAACATACGGGGAAACTCACATATTCTAATGAGATGTCTCTACATCCATAACTAGTGGTGGATCCTTTTGACAAGTAGGGGGTTGATTTTGTTGGCCTAATAGACCAGAAGTCTAACAAAAAAGAGTATATATTGGTATACACAGATTACTTAACCAAATGGGCAGAAGTGGAGGCACTAACACATGCAAGGGATCATAAAGTTGTATAATTTATCTACGATGAGATATTCATAGGGTATGGAGTACCAAGAGTGATACTTACATATTAAGGACCGCAATTCACATTTAAACTGCTTGCAGTTGTTGTTTGCAAATATGAAATCCGATACAAGAAGTCTACTCTCTATCATCCTTAGTATAATGTCCAAGTCACAGTCATAAATACATAATTAGAAAACATTCTCACTAAAATAGTAGTAGTACACCATTGATATTGGGCAACACATCTTCTTGAAGTTATATGGGTATACCAAGTGACATGGAAGACTACCACCAGGTTTACACCATATGAGTTGGTCTATGGCAAGAAAGTTGTTCTTCCCATAGAATTTGAGCTCAAAAACCTTGATGACTACCTTGAAATTTGTCCTAGATCTAACTGTAGTATAGAAGGAGAGAATAATGTAGATCAATGCCTTAGATGAATTATAGAGGGGAACATTGCAACATACTAAAATGGTTCAACACCAAAGAGTTAGATGGCATGACAAATTCATCAAGACCAAAGAAATTCAACTAGGAGATTGGGCCCTGCTCTATGACTCCAAGTACAGGGACCACAAAAGGAAATTGAGAACACAATGGTTTGGTCCTTGTGATATAGAGAAACTATTTGATAATGGAGCAGTCAGGCTTTGAACAATAGATATATTAATTTTTTCTCTAATAGTTAATGGTCATCATCTCAATTTATACAAGAAACCACTCTCAAAAGAAGAATTTATATGGAACATCATCGAAGAGGAACAACCTTGTATGGATATAGAGTTGTATAAAATAATGGATGAGCATGCTTTTTACATATCATAGCCATATTAAATGACCCCATTCATCTATCCAACATGAATTTCATCTCACCCTTCATCTTCATGGATAAAGGGTAAGTAAGATACTTTAACCCTGGTTAACCTATTGTTATTTTGACTAAAAGCCAATAAACATTATGATTGTACATCTAGTTTGTTGGTTAGTCATAATAAAAAAGCAATAATATCATATAATAAAAAACTTCTAGCATTATTGCCAACCTTGGTCAAAAGACTAGTTTACTATCTGACCAATGGTTGAATCAAAGGCCTTGAATAGGAAACTAGCTTGCTGGTTACTCAAGGGGAAAATTTAAAATAAAAAAATCAATTAACTTTTTGGAGTTCTTACCTTTGATCCTTATCTCCTAGCACCTTCATGAGCCTCATAATTTTTTTGAAGATAATTATTTAAGACAACTTTAGCTCGTAGCTTGATGCTACAAGTTGCATCTTAGTTTCTACGAGTTATATAAAAGTTACTATGGGTTCACTTTTATATGCTATAGATTTCATGGCAGATGTTATAGGACGATGGTAGATGTGTCAAGACAATGATATAAGCTACAATAAGGCTCATACCTGTACTTTAAGTTGTAAAAGATGATTCTTAGTAACATTCAATTGCCAAAAGATGTTAGGAAAATACTACAAGCTCCTCAAAAATGTTAGAGGTATTCACTTACATTCCATTATGTTCATCTCACTAGTTCCTTCCTATTGCAACACATCTACCTAACTAAACAAACTCCATCAATACTTAGAGGAGGATTACCATAGAACAATTGTCCATGTTAGACATATATTCAAACATTTTAAAGGCCAACTAGAAGCAATACTTGTAGGTGATTCATATTTTAAACAATCACCTTCCCCCAGTCCTTCTGAAGCAAGACACATACTATAAGAAGTTGTAAGTTGTGTTTCAGAAAGCTTGTCACTGTTGTTTCAAAAAATGGAATTCAATTGACTATATCTAATTGAAATTTAACAAGACCAACCAATTCAATCATCATTTTTTCAATTTTCATTCTATAAAATAAAACGTTCTTTGTTTGCATCTTGCATGGCTACTCCATAGGATAGAAGACACAATCGAGTCATCAAAAATAGTAAAAACATCCAAAATTATTGGTAAACCAATGCATATAAAGGTAATGATGAATATTTTTATAAAAAATAGTCATGTTTATTTTCACTCAAACATCTAAAGTCATGATCATGCATATTCAAGTATTAGTCCAAATGCTACGAGTTCAACCCATGGCCAAATATTTTCTTTTGAGAAAACTTGTCACATCAACCTTTTCTACCACATGTTCCATTACATTTAATTATAACATTCCATTCTACATGATTTTACATAACTAATTTAGTCAATCAAGGACAAGTACCATGTCAGTTGTGGGTGAGTTTCATGGAAATATACACGATCTAAATAAATGTTATAGGTAGTGGAATGTCTCGTCAATCATGTTTCTAGAAATCAAGTGTGAAATATAAGGTAAGGTAATTTTTAATGATGATATGTGGGGAACTGAGAACTAGCATGATGTGGAGATAAACATCAAATATCACCAGAATTCACAACTCAACAAAACTCTTAGTTACAACCGACTAGCAAAACCTACCTTTTTTGTTACGGGAGAGAAAAATCAAAGAAAAAATGGGAGCTAATGTACTCAAATATGAACATAGATCTCACACCACTGAGGGTAAAAAAGATATTACTGACATCTTCTAAAATTTAGGATGGATGAACTATTTTGAAAAGCTAACAAGGTATGATGATAAAACTACTGAAAATTTTACAAAAATTGTTGTGAATGATGTAACTACTATGAGAGGGCCAAAGGTTGAGGTGACTGAAGAATTTTTAGAATAAGTCATTTGATTACCATGCACATGGGAATTATGGTAGAGGAAAGGCAATACTACTACAACTATAGAACTTTTTTTACAAAAGTTTAACAATTAAAATTCTCAAATCAAGGTAGCCTTCACTCCTCATTACCCTTGATTTGGTCAAAATTTTCCCTCTCCATTATCAAGTACTTAACTTGTGAAGGTAGACATTCAATGTTATATGAAATCAACTTAAAATTCTTGAATCACCTTAGACATGGAAGAAGGGTAAATGTACCAATTCTTAGTTGAATATGCTAATAAAGATGGATAAGGAGTGTCAAAAAGGGAAGCTATAATATTTGTCCCATCACTATTTTATCCAATTAATTGTGTATATATTCTTAAGGGAAAATAGGCCTAACCTAACCTAGGATGATTTCTTGACAATTCAGTGATTACCAAATGAAGGACAACATGAAGTAGTTGTTGAACAACGTGAGCTAGTTATTGAGGAACAAACAAAGACTATTGAAGAGCAAAGAGAAAATACAAAGAGGCTTGAGAGAAAAAGAAGAAGGAAGTTAATATTAACGCCATCTACCTTAGAAACTCAACACATAGGAAAAAAGAGGATTGAATACGTTCCCTCCACATCAAGACCTAGAAAGAGACAAAGGTTACACCTCCACAAGCTCCTAGAAGACAATCATAGAGGATTAAATGCAAAATAACAAGACAACATAGCTTTGTAGCCCTTGATGTTATCTAAATAGAAAATGAAGAATCACCTAAGGAAGAAGAGCTCTTAAAATAAGGTGTAATTGCTAGTAGTTTTGAAGAAGACAACTCTACCCCTTCCAACTTTGAGGTTTCATCCTTTAGGGAAATGGAACATTGAGGTACTCCACCAAATTTAAAAAAAGAAGAGACAATGAAAGAACATTCCATTAACATAAAAGTGGCAACAAAGGACTAATAAACCCTTGTGCAACCATAATAACATGGAAATCAGAGATTATTAGAAGCCCTAAAGTAAAATGAAACCCTTACGGCATAAATTGAATAATTAAAAACTAAGGAGAATGGGTTGGATACTTTGGTAAGGGTGGCATAAACATAGAGTGATATATTCAAGCTCCCATAGTTGAATCCATCATATAAAGGTCTCTTATGGTTGTAGGAAATACAAAAAAACCTTTTTCATCCATTACCACTTATATAAAAGAGCCAGGGAAGGAGGAACTATTCATGAAAAGAGATGTTAGGATCTAGACCTTGCAGCTCCAATAACATAACCAGTTCAATAAATTGAAGGATGAAATAAAGGCTTTAAAGAAGAAAGTTGAGGAGAATGTGTCACAAATCACAATATTGCAAGTAAAAGTGGAAATCATGAGTCAACTAACAATACATCTCATGGATTGTAGACCACTTACAAGGGTCTATGTTGTGTACTTGAAGAGCAATGGTTACAAATTTAGTTTATGATAATTTATTGTGATCTTCCTCAAATGGTAGGTTAACCTCATTCCTTCTTTGAATCTTATAAAGATAGCACCCCCAAATATCAATATCAATTATGTTAATTATATACCCGACTATGTTGTTCCCATTGATCTAGAATTGAACCCAAATTTGTAAATGGGCGATGTATTGTTTATATATTTTTATTCTTATATTACTAATGAGAGGAAAAGAGACAAGGAATTTGTAGACTACCATGAAAAAGAGAAATAAATTGCAATGATTAGAGGGAAGCTACTATGTCGAATATAATAGAACAAGATTGGATCATGTTAACGAACAAAAGGGAGGTAGCTGCAAGAACTAGGAAAAAATAAACAGAGGTCCAAAATTAGTATCTGACTTGATGACACAAATAACCCAATAATCCATTAATGCATGTTTAGTCAAATGGAGTGAGCTTACCTGAAAATGAAAAAACAAAGAGCCTTTTTCAAGCTATAATTTTAGGGTAGCTCTTCAGAGTGTTCATAAATATATTGATGTTGCAAGAAGAAATGTACTGAGTTGGATTGCCATAACATATTAACCTCCTCTTTTCTGGTTTTCCATTATAGATTAGAGGGGAAGAGAACAATTTGATGAAAAATCTGAAGAGAGGAAATGGAAAAAGGTAGAAGACAATATTTTTTTACAAAATAGGGAACAAGTGCAATAGAGCCATTAGATTTATAGATACTCTGCTCCCATGTACAAAGGTTTAGGTTGCTCGAGGACCAACAACATGTTCATTTGGGTTTATGATGGGTCAAGGAAATTAGCCATTAAAAGCCCTATAATAACCTCTTTTTTTTACTCCCCTCTACCATTTCTAAGCATATAAAGTTGTCTTTTTTACTCTTTCTTATCAAATAGTACTAAATGAATATGATGTGAATATCTTTATGTTTTTTGACAAAATTGTTATTTTATGAATAAAGCTTTCATCATGTATTTATATTATTGCTTTGGTTGTACTAAAAATTTGTTGTGTTTAGATAGCAAGGACAAATCATGAATTGTAGGTATCATAGCCAACCTTTAGCAACTACGCAATCCAAACTGTAACACATGTAATTTAGTGTTCCTTTCCACCAGATGTCCACCGTACATGTCTAAATAGTTTTCAAATTTTTGAAGGCTGTTTGATGCTCTATTAACTAGTAAACTTTTCATCTGTAATTTCTTGAGTGATCTTGCGCATATGCCAACAACCAAGCATGCAAGTGAATAAGTAGTTCTACAAAGAAAGATTCATATAGAGAATCATATAAATATCGCTCTACCCATTTATGCATAGAAACTCCTGGTATAATATACATAAGCACAAAGTTATCTTCTACTATGTTAATCTAATGCTCAACATTTTCCTGAGAGAACTGCTCAAGCATCTTTTTACCACTGCGCTAACAAGTGCAATAGGTCTCAACAATGAAACCAAAATGTTGGGGTCTTTATCCTTAGTTTTGCTCAATTAAGTACTAGTCGCATGCCTAAAAGAAAATAAGAAACTAATGAGCTAGTATGTCGACATATCACATGGAATATTTCGAACCAATTTTTTTTTATTTTTAGATATTGGATTACAACATCACAAGTAAATTCCGTCAAGATTAGAAGTTAGTTCCAAATATACTGAAATAACTCTGCCACTATAATGCAAGAAATGGAACTCAACATCCAGTATGTGCTACCCAATCCAAGGCGGAGTAGGGGCGACCATAAGACGGAGTAATTACAAATAAGGAACTCTACATCAAGTATGTGCTACCCAATCCAAGGAGGAATAAGGGGCTACCATATGACGGAGTGAACTTAATAACAATGCTTTAATGGAAATACTGAAAAAAGAAACTACTCCACACCCAGCATGTGCTTGCTAACCCCAGAAGGGAAAGTAGCTACCATAGGGCGGATGCTCTACACCCAGAATGTGCTTGCTAACCCAAGAGGGAAAGTAGCTACCATAAGGCGGAGCTGTAAACTATTACAATAACTTAATAGAAACTGAACTTTTGAAATCAACTTTGAACAATTAAAGAATGGCTGCCAGTACTACTGTTAGCTTACAAAATAAGAAGAATTTGCTCATAGAAGAAGAAAAAACCAGCCACCTATTAAATTCTTCAGATGTTCATAACTCTCACAAAATTTGTTCAATCTTCCTGATTTCTGTTGCAAAGTCTCTTCTTGAATATGGCGCCCAAGTTAGCATCTAAAAACTGATCAAATGTGCATCCAGACGTGTTACACAAAAACCAATGCAAACCCCAAAGGGGCGTCCCAGCTGGAAAGGGCGACTTGCTCTAGAAATTCCCTGCTTACTCTAAAAATTCTATAAAATTGAGCAAAGGGGCGCCTAGGCCTAACCAAGACAAAGAGATGATACCCAGAACTTGTTTTTTTGTATTTTCTGATTTATGAATGAAAACCTAGATTTGTCTTATACAAAATACAATATCTGAAACTCTAATAATACCAAAGGAAGTAATAATGAAATAACTGAAAGCAATACATAAGCTAATACAAATATCAATGACTAAATCACCACTAGATGCTGTCTTGCAAGCATGAAGAGATGCCCTTGCTAGGAGGCCTTCATTCCCCGAAGCAGTTCCAGAGCCAGAGCGGCAGCATAACAATGCATTAAACCAAGATGAAGAAATGATAACCCAATGCCTTCTTTTATAGGCTTCAATTGGCTTTCCCTTGAAGCTTATCTCCAAAAGTGGCGCCCCTTTCCAAGCAATGATGGCGCCCCCCCTTCAAGTCCCTCTTTTAAAACAACATTAAGTTATTTTGTCTAGGCCAAGGTCAACGTTAAAATATAACGTTATTATTATTTTTTTAAAGTGAAATTCACTTATTCCACCAAGACCGTATTCTAAAGCCCAAAACTGAATGAGTCAACTTAAAAAGGAAAGTTAACTCCTTGCGACAATCCTGCTAGCTGCCAAAAATAAAATTTACTAAAAATAGTAAATTCCTGGAAATGCTCAGAAAACTGAAACAAACATACCTCTGCGAAGCTCTCGAAAAACCCAGAAAGAATTCGCCATCAAAACTTCGAGCAAGGACATCCTAAAAAATAGGAAACCCTCATTTGCACCTTCCGAATAGCCTACGAATTTCCAGGAATAGGCCAACGGTCATTGTGAGATCAGATTCGAGAAGGGGTCATTACATCACATGAGTAGTGATCTTACCCACACACTCGAAACACATAACCAAGACCAGTTCCTGTCAATTATACCATGCGGTGATGGATAAACAACTCTTACACTAAAGTGTTTAAGTTAGTTATATTATCATTATTACTACATACATCAATTTAGAGTTAACCATTTTACTCATTCCACAAATTCCACAGACTTCTATTTAATACCATATAAATAGATTAACACATTAGGTTTATAGATGAAGTAGTAGTGATTCCATTTATTTCATTTGAAAAGATTATAGAGATATTTCAATAACATTTCCTTAGTATTATATCTATCTGTCTACACACATACACTTATATCTCTCTATGACCATCATTCATAAGTAAGGGTATTTATACATAACATAACCCCTCTCAAGTTACATCATTAATACAAATTAAAGATGACAAGCGAACGACTGATTTAGGAAAAGAAGTTATGATAAGCCATGTTACAATGAAATACCTTTGACTTGGGCCTAAAAACCCCTATATACTCTCTCTATGCTAGATATTCACATTTGTGCTCCTACTCCCTCATGAACTGGTGTTAGTTTCACATTTGGTTAGTCTCTAATGCTTATGTGAACTACTTCATAACCATCTCTGCTTTCTCCATCCTTATCCTAGTCTTGCATTTTTATTTGAGTCCTACGTATTATGTTCCTCGTTATTTGTATCCTTGTCTTCCACAACTCGCTTTTATGTGCTAAGTTTTTCTATGCCTCTCTCTTCTATGTCATGTTTTTCTACTCTCGACCCTTACTTCTATTGAAGATCTTGTCTGTAACGCATTGGTCAAATCCTTTCTCATTGATTAAATACGTGGCATTACCTACTTTCGTGTTTGCACTTTCTCAACTATAAGATTCCAAATATGTTCTTACTCTACATGCAACTCTTGTTTTGCCTCTACCCACTCCCTTTTGTCTTCCACTTTCTTCAGAATTGACTCCATATATGAACATTGTGCCTATGCAGCCATTGCCCTTAGAATATATAAATACAAAAGTTAGGGTCCAACAAGCCATTTTGTTAGGTCCATCATTAGGAACATGAATGTTTTGAACTCCTAAAGAAGAGACATAACTCAAATAACCTAATGTGATAGGTCTTCTCTTGGATGCAATAATTAAGGGGCAAAATTTGGCGAAAGCAAAATATTGGTGCCATCACATCCATCTTCATGCAAAGTGGAAATGTGCGATGCATCAAGCCAGGACTTCTTAGTGAGGTCTACAAAATAAACCCTAAAATATTAACTTCATGCAAACATATAAAATCTAAAACACCCAACCATTGACAAGTAGTGTGTATTGATAATTTATGAGAGGACTTTGTGAGACCTTGAATGTTCCATGAGAGCAAATTCATTGAGAAGAATCTTCCATGTTCAATTCTCCCTTTCCATCCTCTAAGTCCTCGTCCAAGACAAGCCCAACAAAATGATTACCCAATAGTGGTTGCAGGTTTGGTAGTAAAAAATATCCTAGTGAATTAGAGTGACACTTAGCCCCAATCTCATCCTGTTGAGAGTCATCACCATTGCGAGGTGAACTGCACGACCTCTACATGGTGGGAATGCTATCAAAAGATGTCTTAACACTAGCAAAAATAACTGGCAAGCGCTTTTCTTGAGAAACTTGGCTCTAAGGGGCAATCGATAAACTGAAAGACTTAAGAGTAATGAGGGGAGAAGGAATAACCTTATCTAATTTTTTCACACCCTGTTGGGGTTTGTTAATTGGAGGAACATGAGCTAACTTAGGGTTTTTGTTCATAACGACAATTTTATTGTTAGTCACGATGGTCCACCCATCATTCTTTTGAACTGCCTTTAACTTTTCAATCGATGTTTACTCGGTAGAAGGCCTTGAGCAGACCATAAGAGGGCACTCCCAAATCCTATGGTTGTGTGATTGGCACCAAAACATGTGTTTAAAAGGTTAATGCAGGTGACTTTGTATGAAAAACATTATGTTCCTACTTGAATATTAATAGACTCTTTCAAGTCTTTTGTCAAATCAACTTTGACATAACATGTCCAATTAATGGCAAAGCGTGCACCCTATGCGTTTGAAAATCTCATAGAGGAAGGCCCATAGTAGAAGTGATAGACTTTGTAACTCGACCCAAACAAACATCTTAAGGGATGTCTACTCAAAAACCTTAAAATATAGGACCATGGGGACACAATCATTAGGGTATTCTTAAGTAACCAACAACTTGACCTAAAAAGAAGAACTTGCACTTGCGAAGGTTCTTTGAAGGAAAATAGGAAAAAACCCTTGGTGAGATTATGGACACCAGTAACTTAAAACCCCAAGGCTTCCTAATGGTGTTGAATCTAGGAATCGAGGGAATTGTTAGAGGGTATGTGACTAACATAGTAAACAACGAGACAATTATTTTCATACCATCTAAAAACATTTTAACATCTACTTGCAAAAAAATTGCATTAAGGAAGATTATCACAATTTTTACTTCATCATAGACCTTCAGGGTAAATTTCTGAATTTATTTCGGTATCATCTTTCCCAACATCGACAACAATGATTGCGATAAATTGGTTAAAGGCCATTTAAACATACTAAATTGTCAAACTAAATATGAACTAATCTTAAAAATCTCATAAAAATGGTTTAATATAAGACAAAACAAAATAACCAATCATAAACAAAGACATATAAACCCTAACAAAACAAGTTTTCATAAAATTGAGACACTTTTTATAATTTTTTCTACAGGGCATTAATTCGTGGACTAGGCTTAATAAAATTAAAAAATACTAAGGAAAATTAGTGAAGTCGAGGTTAAGGACTTAACTATGGATTAAATTGTTCGCATTTAAAGGTAAATAACATGAACGAATAGACCGAAAAGTATGTATCGAAAAGTATGTATTATCAAATAATAATGACTCGGTTGCTTTGTGAACAATCCATCCTTTAATACAAGCTCCCTGTTAACATGCTATTCGCAGCTATTTAATTTATCTGTCAGGATAATAGGCGCAGGGATTGAACAGTTAAACCCATGTAACTATTCCTCTTTTTTTTCATCATTCAATTGAATTCCTTCAATTGGTCTGAAAACAGAAGGCATTTAGAACGTTAATTAAGTACTGCGGAGGATTTGAATCAAATAAATATATACATGAATAGTCTTGCAAACAGTTTTGCTGCTTTATCGTTGGATTCCGGCGATCCCCTGGAAGATGAACACCAGGCCATCCAATCCGTACAAAACGGCAGGAAAATGACGAGTAAGACAATTAATTGTATTACTCTACCGATTTATGTTTGTTTGTTTGTTTGTTTAAGCTTCAAATTTAGTAAAAAATTAATTAGATGTTGCAGTTCTCGATCTTAAATAAAAATCCCTAGCAAAGAGACCAATTAAATTGACCCGCGTCATATTTGATACAACACTTTTTTGAAGCACAAAAACAAAAAATTATGTAAATTAACAGAAAATATGACAATTTCTCCCGCTACACAGGTGTTCGAGTCCAACCTCAAAAGTAAGGGGGAAGAGACAGATCGTTTGTTAGTAATACCCTCTCCAAACAGCATTTATCACCAAGGCCAGACCAAAGCCATTGCTAGAAAACAATATGTATAACTATCACAGGCCAGGTAATCTATATTGCGAGAAACAGAGAAACGTGACGGCAACGAAAATGTAACGAGTGAAATGAAGTTAGAAAACGTTGCGAATGAGAAATGGTTTTTATAAAAATCTCGAGTTCAACCTTATTTTATTTTTTTATATTTTAATTTTAACTCTGTTCATAGTTTATGGAGTAAAATTCTAAAAAAATATCTAGACTATCTTGACTCCTTTAGACTTCTTTCTTCAAACATCTGGATTACAGGTTCACATATATGGAATTTCTTAGGGAAATGCAGGGTTGAGAGATTAAATAGTTTATGGAGTAAAATTCTAAAAAAATATCTAGACTCTCGACTCTTTTAGACTTCTTTCTTCAAACATCTGGATTACAGGTTCACATATATGGAATTTCTTAGGGAAATGCAGGGTTGAGAGATTAAAAATGGCATATCTGCTGATTTTTGGAACGACACATGAACCCAAACTTGTCCTCTTAAAAAGCATCCTTGTTTTCAGACATTGGAATCCTTTTTCACCACTGGGGCAGCAAGGTTGAGGATTACTTGTTATTGAAACTTATCAATACTTTCCATGACTTTCTTCAATCTCAACCGCTTGGTATCTCAAGAGATAATGATAACCTGAAGTGGAGTGGTCACCCTTAAGGGGATTTATCAGTCAAACAGGGTTATGCCAAGTTGACAGATATGGAAGAAACAATGACATGGCCTTATCACAAATTTTGGAATACTACTAGTCTTGTAAAAGTCAATGCTTTCCTTTGGATTGATACGAAGAATAAAGCTCTGACTTGGGACAAGCTACAGAAAATTGGGTTCGGAGGTCCCTCGAGATGTGTCCTTTGCAACGATGCTGAGGAAACTTCAGACCATCTCTTTCTCCATGATCACATGCCTAGATGGCATGAAGACAACGGAGATCGAGTGGGAAAAATGTGGAAAATGATGCTACTTATGATTGTGTAGCATATGTGGAAGGAGAGCAACATCAAAATTTTCTAGGGAGAATCCTAATTCTGATTTTTTTTTTTTTGGGAAACTTGAACATACATGCCAAGAGGTCTTCAAAGCTAAGGTACCAATTCCTAAAGCCAAGGTATTGGGTGAAGAACGACACATCCTTATTAAGTGGAATCTTCTTAGAAAGGATAATGCCAATCTTCCGACTAAATTGGATAAACAAAAGTCGGAAAAATGGAGTTTCCCTAGAAAGAATTGGTCGAAACTAAACTTCGATGGAGCCTGTAAAGGGAATCCTAGCACCTTAGGGGCAGACAGAATTATTAGAGATCGTAATGGAAATTTTACCGCGGGTTTTACCATAAATATACCATCGGCCACTAATAATATGGCAATGGTTTGGGCTCTCATTCATGTTCTCAAGGTGGCGACTGACATGAATCTCGACAATATTTAAGTGGAAGGTGATTCTTAGTGATCAACGTTGTCAATAAAATAGAGAAGATTAGTTGGAAGCTCCAAAATCTCATAGATGAAGTCCATGGTTTGCAGAGCCGCTTCAATTCAATTATCTTGCAACATTGCTATAGAGAGATAAACAGCCCTACCGATTGCCTCGCTAACTATGGGGCCAATAGATTGATTGATGGAGAAGTCACTATCTCTATAGCTTTGCTAATCACCTCGCCAACTATGGGGCCAATAGATTGATTAATTGATAAATCACTATCTCTCAAAATATCCTTAGATTGGAAGGGCTTAGCAACACTCTCGAAAAGGGTTTATTTAAAAATGACCAATGAATTGAATGGTGTTAGTGCTTATGATTAGTAAAGGTGGTGTATTAAAGTTCGATGACAGGTTTTTACGGGTGTTATCAATTGGTAGTGGGATGGTAATCAATATGATTACCATCCCACACGCCCAAGATTAACTACCCCTCCATTCCTTCGAGCTTTGATGTGTGTGCGAGGGACTTAAGCTAGTTGGTCATGTCACTTCATCATTTCTCGCTTTTCGAGCTTCAGGTTGCATTCTATTTGATAGAGATGGTGAGGGGAAAATACTTGTGAAAGGAGAAGGGGAAGAAGAAGTTGGGGGCATAGAAGAGGAAGAAGACTAATAGATGAGGCATGGAGAGGGCTCTGGAGGAGACTGACTTCATAGATTCTCTCAACAAAGACATGCTTCAAAAGATTTTTCATACATCATCCCTGCTCGTTTGTTATTTCATTAGAGATGTGTTGGGAGATGATGTGTTGAATGGAAAAAATAGATAGTGGAATGTTGCAGAAGTCCGAACTCATTTTCGCATGAATTTGGAAGCTTGCAAACTTGATGACCTAACCTCCAAGCTTATTCAACAAACAGTGCAAAGCTGCCACAAGAGTACATCCAAAACTCTTTTGGTTTCTTTACTAAGTGAACTAGCAAACAATTTTTCCGGGTTTGATGAAGATTTCAAGAATTTAGAGGCTAGAATGGAAAAGATGGTGAAATTGTTGGAAAACAAGGGCCCTCTTCTCTGAGTGGGTTAGGAGTTAAGGATTTTTGTTTGAAATTTCGAAGTGGGTCTCTCCTTGAAGCCCTTGTTGAGTACTATATAGAGATTTTGGAGTGACACCTCTATGTCATCCCTTTTAACGAAAGCTCTCCCTAGTTGTTTGAACAACATTGGAAGTACCTAGGATTTGATTAATTTCGAGAAATTCAATGTTCTTATTTTGAAATGGGTTATCCTATAAATCTTGGTTTTGGAGGGCATGAAGACCATTCAAGCCAAAATTGCTAAAGATATCCTGGTGGTATACATTCCTATCGGCAACAACAATCCAGTGGAGTATTGTGTGGTATATTGGCATAAAACCTTCCTACTAGTGTCACCTTGAACAATTTCTACAAAGCATTGACTTAAGGACGAAGGTGCAGGATAATCAGCCTTGTTATATCTTGTTTATCTTTGCTGTTTGGATATCATGGTTAGTTGTTTTCAGTTTTAGTTGTAGTTAGCTAACTTTGGCTTGATGCCATATAGTTGCTCTTTCTAGTTTTTATCTAAACTGTTGTTATGGTTCTTATTTTGGCTCTTTTTGAAGCCAAATTTTGTTTCTAGTTGCTAGTTTCAGGCAATTTAGCTAATGCCTTGCTCTTCATGATCTATCGTTCGTTTTTTTGTAATAAGGTGAGGGCCTTTCCCTCATATATATATTGACTTTTTTTATTGTCAATATTATATATATATTTTTTATTATTTAATATTTTAATGTAAAAATACTAAACTTTAGAAGATTGAAAAATTTAAAAGGTAGTTACATGAAAATGGTCGGTGCATTGCCGTTTGAGGGCCATATTATGCATCACGTTTCTTGCAATAGGGTAGGTGATTGAGGTACCTATTTGGGGCACCTCCCCTTAAGATGGGCACCTTGTTGGGGATGCAATTTCTTTGTAGGTGCTTGGAGTCCAAAATAGTAATATGTATTGGAAACCTTAGGATTTTCTGGGAATCACTTCTCTTTGTTTTGAGACATAAGATTTTATGTAATAATGACCCGACAAGCAATGCAAATAATAAATATAAAAATATATTAAAAATCCCATTTTTTTGGATAGATAGATGCTTTTGATCGGAGCAATAACCAGTTCTGGGAACACTAGGGGGCCTAGTCCCCAAACCTCAAGAGGAATCAAGCAAAGAAAACAAAACACCAAACCCAAGCAAGAGGACAAGGACAAAAAGCAAAGAACTGGAACCAAACAACCCTCAAGACCAAGGGGAACCCCACACAACAAAAACCAAAAGAAAAGAAACTGCAAGAAAAGAAACAAGGCTAACAACAGAAGATAAAGAACAAGAAGGCTTCCCAATAACTTGAAGGGATAAACAACTCGATATCGAGCTCTCAGTTGCGAGCCACAAGCTTTATTCTTCCCCTATTGGAGAGGAGGGCTTCCATAGTCCACTGAGTACCATCATCAATGGAGCTCAGAGCATCCATTTGCAGTCGTTCTGCAATAGTCTTTCCACCTCTTCTATCTTTCGAGCCACAATTTGGTTTTGAAAGCAAATAGTTCCATTGAGCAAGAGACAAAACCTCTCTGGATCCAAACTGCTCCTCTACTTCATCCTGAGAGGTGACAACACCCTCATCCTGACCACCTTCCTTCAAAGATCCTTCTTCCTCTGAAAGTAGAACAACTTGACTCTAGAGCTCTACTGATCCACCTTTACAAAATGGCGACAACCTGTTCAAAGAAGACACCTTTGCCAAATTTTGGAAAACCAAAGCTCTTTCTTGTTGGGAAAAGGAAACTGCCTGATGCTAATTTCATGAAGCCCCTGCTATGCTTTGGTGCCTAGAGGCCCCATAAATGGGTCCTTAAAAGCCAAAGGGGCACCCAAAATAGATTCCAAACCTCTTGTAGAAGAAGGGACACCGAGCATATTTTCCAAAGTTCGAACCATGGGAGACTCCTTCCCAACTATTGGTGAAGAAAAACCGAGCTTCACTGCAGAATCCTTGACCAGGTTGGAGGAGCCTCCCTGAGGATCTTTGCTGCGCCTAGGTAAAGGCCACCTGATGCGCTCGATGTTGGATGCTATTCACAATGTCAGCGTTAGGGTAGTCAATCTTTTTCACCCATTTATTCAAAAGGGGGGGCAGATCTTGAATTGAGTTTCCTTGGACAATTAGCCACTCTATGATCGAGTTGGTAACATTTAAAACATCTAAAGGGCAGCCCTTTATAGTTGACAAATTGCGTCCAGGAACCCATAGAAGACCGAATCAAGATGGAGTGATGAAAGGGTTTTGAGAAATCTACCATGCCACAAACCCTTACATACCTTTGCTGAGCAGTTGTGTCCTTATCAATCCTGACTAAGTCCCCTAACTTCTTAACCAATTGTTGAAGCAAACTTGGATCACGCATGGCCAATGGAAGATTATAAAGTCTGACCTAGATTGGAGCCTTCAAGATTGTTGTATCTAATGGGTCAAAGAAAGTAGCCCAAGGGCACATAAACACACCATGCTTACCAACAAACCAGGGACCATTGTCCCACACAAAATCCCACTCTCCCACAGATTGAAAAAGGAACACAAAAAAACCATTTTGGAAGCAAGGAGAGGAAAACCTCTGAAAGGTTAGGCCAGAGTGTTTTGGACTAGAGAGAAAGCTCCTCCCAAGAGGGGCATTTTCCTGAACACCTACAAATGAGGGTTCTGCACCTAGGTTCCATGTCAGTGGCCAAAAGATCTTCATCACTGATTTCTAAGATTGGGGGGGCATTAGAGAAGAGCAATGGGACATCCCCATAGAAAGTCGGCTCAAGGTTCGACTAAGTCAGTCCTTTAGAATCCAACCTCACCTCAGCATTAGCAGCGAACACATCCCCCACCACTCCGCCCATGTTTACCTTAGAAAAATGAATGGTGCACCTATGAACTAGTTGCGGTGAAAAATTAGGGTTAGAGCAAAGGATTTGAGATTTACAAAAATCATTATAGGGATGATATGGGTTAGAGGTATTTTGGCATTCCAAAAACACCATGATACTATCCTTAGAAGCCCTCATTAGCAATGTCGTTCCATCACCCAACCCTAAACCTTGACCATCCCCTAAACCAGACTCATCGCTTCTAGCCTTGCCTGTGCCCTCTAGATCTACTGTGTCATCCCTTCACCTAACACCTTTACCCTTGTGTCCAGCCCCTGCAGCCACACCCCACTATCGCTACAACCACCATCACCATTTTCGTGACTTGCTTGCAAATTCACCAAGCCAATTGGTCGCAGACGAATTTTATGTGTATCACCCAAACTCAATGGGTCTTCAGCAACCGCAGGAATAAAGGGGTCAACATGGCTACCAGTTTCTTATAGCTGAACCTCCCTAAAACCTGCAAGTTTCTAAGACTGTTGTTTCTATTTTTTATTAGCTTCTGCGTTTGTGTCTTCCATCATCATTAAAGTCTACATCACCTTTGTTTTAAAATCCCAAATATTTATTAGTATTTATTACACCATAGTAGATTTAATATACTTAGTCAAATAATTAGTTTGTTTGGTGGTTGTTGTTGTTGTTGCGTTATTTTATATGTACTAATGTTAAGTTCACTTAGGTTAACTTATCTATGTGAAGTGTGCTTAGTCATGCTTATCTAGGCTTAGAATAGGTCAAGTGTGCATTTAACGCCACAAGCATCAAATGCTCATATCACTTATCAATGCCACGTCTAAGTGGACCAACCACATGTGCCACTTAAGTGACCAATAGGGAAATAGGAGCTTGCTCTTGCACAAGCTATTTATACCCCTCATCTTCCTTTGGATGAGGAATGTAAGATTGATTAGATAGTGTGTGTGTGTGTACATCTTACATCTTCCTTTGGATGAGGAATGTAAGATTGATTAGATAGTGTGTGTGTGTGTGTATACACACACACACACTATCTAATCAATCTTACATTCCTCATCCAAAGGAAGATGAGGGGTATAAATAGCTTGTGCTTTTATACCCCTCATCTTCCTTTGGATGAGGAATGTAAGATTGATTAGATAGTGTGTGTATATATATATATATGATCTCCTTTCCTCATTATCAAAGTATTTGATGTCCAATGGAGTGAGTTCACATTGAGGAGTGATTCTTGGCCTTCACGCTCTCAGATCTATTTCCCTTGTGGTGATCAAGAGTTACTTCCAACATGGTATTAGAGCCATTCTCCTTTAAGATGATAGTTATGGTTATGCTGCTTTTCTTTGGGTGTTATGAAGCTTCATTGCGATGACACATACTCAACATCTACATCTAGCAGTTCTTCAGTCGATGACCATTCATTTGGTGAATTCTTGTACTTTCAACACCTCATTTGACTTATTGATAGCGTCATTTTATGGAGCTATTCTGGTGCATACAATGTCAACTTGTCTTATTTTGTGATTGAGTAGGGGATTCGAATCACTTGTAAAGGTTTTTGAGTTCTCCAATTGGCCATTCTCTTGCACTTTTTGTGGTGGATCAGCCCACCCAGTGTGTGCTTTAGTGGTGGATCAGCCCATCCAGTGCGTGCTTTAGTGGTGGATCAGCCCACCCAATGCACATTTTTGTGATGGATTAGCCCGTCCTCTTTCAACATTTTGATGTACTACTTGGTTGTTGTATTGCTTCTTGGGATGCCTTGTTGCATATTTCAGTACCTTTAGTCGCTTATGTTGTTTCTTTTTGGTTTTTTGACAGACTTTTGCGGGGTACCTCATTTTTTCTAATATGTACTTATTGTACATGGGTATCTCATCAAGCCTAGTTGTCGGGACCCATTTTCAAAGGATTCTTATTCTTGTTGTTTTGTATAGGCCTCCATAAGTTGTGTTGAAGGGGTGTGTTGGTACATTATTTTATATGCACTAATGTTAAGTTAACATAGGTTAGTTTATTTATGCTAAATGTGCTTAGTCATTCTTATCTAGGCTTAGAATAGGACAAGTGTGCATTTAATGCCACAAGCATTTAATTCTCACTTCACTTATTAATGCTACCTCTAAGTGGACCAATCATATGTGCCACTTAAGTGACCAATAGGGAAGGGGAGCTTGCTCTTGCACAAACTATTAACTCAAATCTCCCTTTGGATGAAGAATGTAAAATTAAATAGATAGATATATTGATATGATCTCCTTTCCTCATTATCAAAGTATTTGATGTCTAATGGAGCGAGTTCATATTGAGAAGTGATTCCTGGCCTTTATACTTTCACATTTATTTCCATTGTGGTGATCAAGAGCCATTTTCAACAGCTGTAACACCTACGTAGATAGATTGGTTTGAGGGAATATGTACTACAAACTTTGTGGTGTGTAAATGTTTTTGTATTGTATAAATTCTATTGATGATTGAATAAAACATGATATGCTTGCTATTTTCTAACAAACTTTGTGTTGGGTAAATTTTTTTGTAGTGTATAAATTCTCTTGATGATTGAATAAAACATGATATGCTTGCTATTTTCTAAGTAATAAAGATTACATTTGGAGAAGTTCTCAAGTCTTTCGCGATTTTTTGGCTGGGAAAAGTAATTTCGTGCTTTTTCAGTTTTATTTATTGCATCCTGTGTTGATATTACCTGATCTCATAGCTTTAGATTGTATATTCACTAGCTTTTTAAAAAAAGTCTTAAATGAATTTTATGTCATTAGATCAGTCCTTTCAAGAACTTCAGAGCATCTCCATTAGAGATTTCTGTTGCTCTGGTTTCTTGATACGTTGGTATTTGTGTCTTCACTAAAAGGTTTGAAGTTCCAAGTCATCCATTATAATGCGGATTGTCTAGATTTAACTATATTACAGACCATTAAGTGATTCAGCTGACAATTCGCTATATTGTGGATTTGTTTTGCATTTAACGTTAAATCCTACACAAACAGAAGAAAGATGTCATGCATCACTGTCCACAATCTCAATCAAATTGTCCATCATATAAACAATTGAATTGCAATTAAGTGAAGAAGATCTGCTAGAGAGGTGTATTAAAGACGCAGAAGTGAAGCATCATCACCAACAAAAAAAGGTGTTTGAAGGACAGAGGCATTGGAGGCTGTGAGCTTGTGGTGTGAAGCTTGACAAAAGCGTGATTGAGCTGCTTAGGTGTGTGATAAATGTCCAAAGTGCTGAGAGGTGTCCGATATGTGAAGGTGCGTGGCAATTAGATTGATCAAAAGGTGTGTCTGAAAGAAACTTCAATAGAAGAGAAGAAGTAGATAAACAAGGAGGGGTCTGGTAAGGAGTGGCATCTGTTCAAAGACGCAGATCTGAATTTGAACAAGTACATTTAATATACTATGGTGTAATAAATCCTAACATTCCCCCCTTATTACATCATAGTCTTAAGGATGGGAGAGAATAAACTTCACATGTGAATTGGAACATACACACTGTCCAGCACACTTTAAATTTGAATTAATCAATGAACATGGACACACTCACCGGTTCACCGATTAATTGTATGTATGTATGTCCCAGTTCATATGTGAAGTTATTCACTCCCATTCTTGGGACTATGATGTAATAATGGGGGGAATGTCAGGATTTATTATACCATGGCATATTTAATATACTTAATTAACTAATTAGTTTGTTGTGTGATTGTTGTAACACCCACGTAAAATTGGAGGGAAATTGTCCAGAAAATAGGATCATAACAATGTTTTTCAGGTAACAACATTTGTATTGATTAAATTTCCTTGATGCTTGAATAAAATTTGACACGGTTGCTATATTTTCTAACAAAATTATGGAAAATGGAATATTGTGTTTTAATGAGTTCCACTTTATGATGGTGAAATGCTTATTGCACATATTTTTGGATTCAAGGTTGATTTGCTTCACTTTCTATTTTTATGCTTTGCATTACCAGCTAAAAATTAGCTATAAAGGAATTTCCACCTAAATGTAAAAATTAGAGACAGACTGTTGTAGCAGAGCAAAGAGAATTGAGAGCAGAGTGTGGTAGCTTTATATCTCTTCTCAGATATTGTTAACTCTTTAGCATCAATCAGAGGGTTTGGTAGCTTCACATTTATTCTTAGACATAGCTGTACATAACTCTCAAATTAATGAAGTGTTTAGTATCTTTACTACATATATTGTTTTTTTCTATGTATTTTTATATTCTTTTGTTCATAGTTCATTAGTTACAATTCTGCAATTATATTGATGCTACAATTGTTGCAATTAATTGATTCCTCCTATAACACATCTAAGTTTCAACAATTCAGTGCGTTATCCACTAGATATTCAATCAAATATGGATCACTAGGTTGAACACATGACCTGCCAAAAAGAACTAAAAGTAACAAGTAGTTGTACTACGACTGGCCTGTTAGAGGTTAGCCAAAAAACTGAGCTGAACCAAAAGAATAAGAAACTGAAATCCCAGGAGACTATTATTTGATAGGTTGGCTGGAGCTAGCCTCCCTATCGCCATGATTCACAATGGTGAGTTGCTTGCTTTCGTTCACTATGCATTACAAAGCCCTCATGTCCATATTTCCTACCTTTCTTGGAAGCTCCAAGTATGAAAATTGTTAAAGAAGCACATAATTTTATAAGTTTAGGAATTTTTTTTCAAAAAACAAATTACAGAATTATCAAAGAACTAAATATTGTTTCATAGAAATTTAAATAAATCTTGATGTTTAGAGTCTAGGTTGTGAATATTTTTTAAAAGAATTTGAGAAAAATACCCAGTTGGTGAATATTAGCCATTAAAATATGTCTGGCTCCAAGAGGCCTTTCTTGAGGTTTGGAATAACATAAACAGTGCACAAATCCATTGTAGAAACTTTCCTCTACACAATCTTAATTGTTTAGTAGGTATCAAGCAGAGGATAAAGCCTCAAAATCTCCACCATAACTTAATTGGAACTGTTGCTACCATCCTCCCTCTGAGTTAGGTCTGCAACAACTGAAGACTTGACAATATGTCCATTGCAGCTTATTGCCGAATTCATTTTCTTGTATATCACCTCCTCGACAACAGAGAATAGGTAATTGTGGGCACAACCATTGCTTGGATCTTCCAACAGCTGCCAATTCAGGTCCTCACCGTGCAAGTCTTCCTTGTTAAATTCAGATTGCTGATAGGTTTTCCACATTGCTTCCAATCTTCCAAGGCATATTGCTCAGGATTACTAAAGCCATGGTGGTGGTGTTTTTCCCAATTTTTTTTCACAAGCTCCTTGACATACACCACTTTCTGTCTCCACTGCTATGATTTCTGCCATGACCACGCCCCCTTGTCATGGTATGTGTTGAGAAATTCCGCATCAAGCACCATTTTTCTAGGCTTAATTTTCCTTGCTGAAAATGGTCCAGCTAAAGCTTCAATAGTTCTCTAAGGCTAAAAGCGTTGATTTGAATTTTAAAGCTAAGGCTTTATTTAATAAGGGGCTCACCCTACTTATATAAAAGCTTATATATATTAAAGGAAACTAGCCCAAGCCACGGGTGCACATGAATCAAAAGCTTCAGCGAAAAACATAAGCAGATTAGCTTTATTAAAAGCTCTCAAAAGAGCAGCAATGGATAGTTAAAAGGGAGCCCACAAAGCTTTATTTAACATTCAAATGAATGAAGCTTCCTTTTAATATTAAAGTTAGAGTTGAGCTTTCTCGTCAAGCATGGGCATACAGATTTGGAAAGAATCTCAGCCACAATTTGTAGAAGCAGGACAACATGGGCATGGATAATATGAAAAGAAGCTGCGGAAAGCTAAGTTTGACAGAGCTGGACAGAGCATGGACAAAATGATAGCTTTTACATTTAATTCTCTTCTACTTCTGACAGTGGGCAGCTGAATAATGATTTCTTCTTCCTTTTCTTCTTTTATATATATATATTGAGCTCCTTTGAGCAAGTAGTTGATTTCTTGGATCAGCCAGGTCCCTGTATTTTTAGAATTCAATTTCTAAGCCTCTGTTATTTTGCTCTGTGAAGATTTGTATTGAGCTTTTTAATGAAATGAAATGCATTCTGTGTGAACTATCTTGCAATTGATAAAAGCGGTCGTGACTGAAGTGTTCATCCTTCTGCTTTCTACTTGCTTCTTTTAATCCCATTTCCATGTTTTGATTAAATCTCACCTCTTGCATTTGATTGCTTTACTTTGTGCTCAAATTTTCTTCTTTTCTGGTTTGAATAGCTCTGTGTTGTAGAGATAAGGAATCAACCCAATTTATTCTGGTGTATCACCTATTTTATTTTATTTCTCTTTTCTTTTTCCCTGGCAAGCTTTCCTTTTATGCATTAGTTTAGATTTAGAACTGGCTGACTGGAGGTTGCTCTACATGATTAGTCCCATGCTAGTAGAGTTTCCCATGTTGTGACTGTTGTGTGGGTAGTGTTATAATTGGACACATCAGACCATCAATAGTATGCAAATTAACAAATTGACATTTCCAGAGAAAAAAGACAACTACAGCGACCAAGGTTTTAGAAAACTGTAGATATCTGATAACCGTAGGAAGCAGGGAATAAAATATGAAAATGGCTTGCAAGTTCAATGATAGAGCGTGGACAAAGTCATCTTGTTTCTGCATCAGAAAGAAGGGGTTTAATCCAAGCAATTGGTTCACACAAGATGGAAAGTCCATACTCAGATAGGTTCTTCCAGTGTAGCCTTCCCTCTGTACTTCATAATCCCAGTGGAGATGAGAATGGTACTAATTTTCATGTGCAAATGGGAGAGTTCATACAAGAATAAGAGCTGCAAATGATCACAGAGAAGGGATATGTGAGAAAAATAAAACTAATCTTTACATGGCATGCCTTACAATAGGCCACGATTTCCAATCCTTACCAATTCCATAGCAGACATGCAAATTAAAATAAACGACAGTCAGTACCTTGGGATCAAAGGGGAAGGTTTATCAGGTATTCAAACATGAAGAGGCCACCATAATCTCTTTACCAATGTCATTCCTTAGAATAATGGAAAGTTCTTCGAATGTGAACTCAATAAGACTATTGACTTGGCAAATAAATTGGCCTAATGGACGCTTATTTGCTCCCTTGGCTAAGCAATTGGCCATCTTATTCCTGCCCCTGCAAACACAGGTAACCCTTATGTAGGCAAAGGAAGATGAGACTTTACTTATATCCTGGATTATGGTAGTGAGATGCCAATTGTTGTTGGCTGGACTTACGAGTCTAGTCAGTCTCGCCCAAAGAATTCTGCGTTCAGTTTCCATGGTAATCTTAACCACCTTTTGTTTGTGGGATTTTGAGAGACCAAATTTAATCCCAAGAGCTTCAGCATAATTGCTTGTATGAATGCCAATATTAAGGGCATGCCAAATCACAGTTTGCTGGCCTAAAATCAACAGACTCCTCCTGAACCTGCCATACCTTGGTTTCCTTTTGAAGTGCCAATCATATTGGTCTTCAACCAATCCTTAACAATTTCAGGCCTCCATAACCTTAGGATGAGTTCTAAACTCATGATTGCAGGGGCATTTGATGTCAAAAAGTATTTAAAAATGAAATATATATTTTTTGATTGGTAAAGTCCCATTTGGCTTGGATGTCAAGATGCAAGCTTGTCCCGATTATCAAAGTCACTTGGGACATACTTGTGCTCTCGTCTGTTGGGGTGTGTTGCAACTAGAGTTGGATGTGGTATTTTATGCAATTTAGACATTGAACATCTATGTCGGGGATTTGAACTTAAATTCAACATTTGGCACTTAAGCTCATCTTGTTCGACTTGTATAATATTTAAAATGAAGGAAAAACCTTTTTTAACCTAGATCGCAAGGTACTTAAGAGTTCTTCCCAGTCTCTGCAAATTTAATTTTGATGTAGATTGCAAGCTACTTTAAGGTACTTCCAAAGAATACAATTTTCATTTGAATGAACTTAATTTTTCATTACCTTTTGTAGTAATATCATTCTGAAAATAGGATAATAGAACATTACGCACAAACATGGGACGACGATGAGGGTTCCGACAGGAAATAGTGAAAAGGATAGCGCATTTTGCAGATCATGATTATTAAATAGTCTTCATTTAATCATGTTTAGGCATCCACGGCCTATTAATCGCAATTAGTTACCTGTTTTTGTTTTAAATCATCGCAGTTTTGGATTTATAAGTTATTTTAGGTTTTATTGTTCTTAATCACTGTGCTCCAGTCATGTTTGCCCTTCGGGGCAAATGTGAATATTGTTGAGGGCTTTGTTGAGTGTTGGCTGTTGGGGACTTTTGCTGGGCGTGAGTTTTTCATCTGCCGCTGGGACGTGCAAAGAAGAATGGAGAAAGGGGAATCGTCCAAAAAAAATTTCAAAGACATTTTGAAAGGGGAGTCAAACCTCAGACTCAATGGCTTCAAAATGCAGTGACGCCCTTTGCGTATGCTGAAGATCGACCCATGGAAAAATGAAAAAGGGTGTATGTGAGTTGTTGATGGTTCTCCAGTAATGGTGCTGTTAAAATCCGATATTCAAAGTGGCATTGAAGATTTAGAGAATTGAGGGCTGATAGTTTGATTTACGGAATTCCGTCCTTTTTCAATGGCTTTCAAGGAATGGTCATGGAAAAACTAGCATACCAAAGGTGAGTTCTCTGAGTGTACCCTAATTGTTATTTTTTAATTCATTTTGCTAATGCTAAAGATAGAGAACTTTTCCAAGGGGGCCTTGGTTTTATGGTAGAGCGGGTTTGTTTATGAAACCTTGGCACCCAATGTTTAAAGCATAAGAGGAATTACCTTCAGTGTTTCCGGTTTGGGTTCGACTCTTTGGTCTTCCTACGGAATATTGGAATAGCCATGTTTTCACCGCAATTGGGAACACCATAGGAACATACATGATGACTGCTGATAGTTCCTTGCAACGCAAATAGATGATTTACGCTTGCATTTGGGTTTTAATGGATCTTAACAAGCCTCTACCAAGCAAAATTACCTTGGATGCAGGAGAAGGACAATGGGAACAAGTAGTTGACTACGAGAAGATTCCTTTTAGATGTAGGAATTGTCATGAATATGGACATTTGGTGAAGGACTGTCCTTGGAAAGTCCCGGACCAGAAGATGGAAGAGAATATTCAGGGAGAATTCATAACACCGAAAAAAGAGAAAAAAAAAAGAAAAATGCTCCATCAAAACCTTTTGGAAATAATGGAAATAGATTTGCGATTCTTCAATTGGAGAATGAGGAATTTGATAATGAAGACATGATGGACTCACAAATCCTAGAAACTCAAAAGCAAGATCTGGACCCTCATGAAAATATGAAAGAGGGGTTGAGTAATAATCAGTTATCTTTGGTTCTTGTCACACATCAACTGGAGCCTTCTTGGAAAACAATGAAAAGCTATCAAAGAAATCCAAATTTCAAGAGCAATTTGATAACAACAATACATAGAAATATCATCAAGAAGAAGCAGGGAAAGCTCTAATGATTTTGCCCGACCTATCTAAATCATAAAATGCAGATATCATTCTGGGCGTTAGTCAGGAAAAAGCAAAAAAGATGCGGATGGATTCAAATGTTAAACTAGGAAGGAAAACTACTTAGGCAAATTTACAACAAGAAGGTCAAAGATTAAGTTCAACTGGCAAAGTCAAGGACTTGGCACATATTTTTGTTCATCCATCCCAATGAAAGTCATAACTTGGAATATCGGAGGGCTAAAAGGCAACGCTCATAAAGTCAATGAAATCAGAAGAGTGATTCAAACAAATAAACCCTAGATGATGTTTTTACAAGAAACCAAGGTATCGATTGAGCTAATGGATGTCTTAGGTGAAAGTATATGGCCCATCCACAGGTACTTTCTTTAAGTTCCCAAGGAGCTTTAGGAGGAGTGACTTGTATATGGTATCCTAAATAAATAACAGTTATTAACTCTTGTGGAAGTAAAGGAGTTATTCTAGTGCATGCTTACTCTGGAGAGGAATCTAAACAAATCCTCTTTATTAATGTCTATGCCCCTGTTTCTATAGAAGAGAAAAGAGTCCAATGGCAGAATGTTAATTAGATGATTCGATCCTTTCCAGACATTCCTCTTGTGCTAGGAGGGGATTTTAATACTATTTTAGATTTTGAAGAAAAGAAAGGAGGTATGGTGACATTAGATGCAAGTTCACATCATATGACTACTTGCATACAAAATCTTCAGTTAGTAGATGTTAAACCAAGTAATGGTATGATGACATGGTCGAATAGAAGGCAAGGGCAAGAATGTATTCTTGAGAGATTAGATCGATTTCTTCTTTCAGTGTGTTGGTGGACTACTGCTTATATTCCAAAGGGTCACTTTCTTAATAATCCAGGATCAGATCATTGGCCAGTATGCTTGGAGATTGGGATAACTTTCCCGTGCTATGCTCCATTCAGATTTCAATTGATATTGCTTTGACATGAGAACATTCATAATCTTATTCGACAACGGCGGAATGAAGGCGAACCTATGTATGGAACTCATATGTATATGTTTGTCAAAAGGTTGAATTATGTTAAAACTAAATGGAAAGCATAGAATTGGACGAAATTTGGTGACATAAAAGAAAGAAAGCAACAGATCCATAACAAGTTGGAGGAGATCAATGTAGTAATAAGAAATTTGGGAGTTAATGAAGAGTTGGCCAAAATGGAAATAGCTTTGAAAGTTGATCTTCAAGAATGGGAGAGGCGGGAGGAAATTATGTGGCAACAGAAATCTAGAATTCAATGGTTAAAAGAGGGTGATAAAAATACAGCTTATTTTCATAAATCATTGTTGGCACATAGGTCTCATAATTACATAAGCTCCTTACGAACAACTGATGATAAGAAAGAGTACTCCTTAGAAGGAATGCAAAAAAATACTACGGAGTATTTTTCTAATCTTTTGTCTGCTGTCTCTTTGGATGATGTGGCACAAAAAGAACTTAGAAGTGTTGGCAAATATTCCAAAGATTATTTCCGAACAGGACAACAAAAAACTATATACTCAAGTTTCAGAAGGGGAATTAAAAACAATTGTTTTCACAATGCAAAAAGGAAAAACACTTGGTCCAAATGGTTTTCCGATTGAATTTTATCAATCATTTTGGGACATCATTAAAGATGAGCTTCTTCAAGTTGAGGAGGCACGAAAGGCCAAAACTATCATAAAAGAAATAAACAAAACATTTATAGCTCTAATTTCAAAAGCATCTGAAGTGGAATAGATAGCAGGTTTTAGGGCTATAGCTTTATGCAATGTTCTATACAAAATTAATGGTTGAAAGATTGAAACCTTTAATGCAAAAGATCATATCTCCAGAACAAGGAGGATTTGTCCAGGGACGACAAATTCATGATCAGTTTGTTTTGGCCCAAGAAGATTTACACTCCATGAAAATATAGAAATCTCCTTCAATGTTTATCAGATTGGATCTCTTCAAAGCTTATGATAGAGTAGACTGGGTATTTTTATGTCAAGTTTTAAATCATTTTGGTTTTTTTCAAGACTGGATTAATTGGGTTCAAGCTTGCTTACAATCAGTCTCATATTCTGTTATGATTAATGGAAATATTTCAAAGATTTTTGGTGCGTCCCGAGGAATTAGGCAAGGGGATTTGATTTCTCCATTCTTATTCATCATTCTGGCTGAATGTTTGGGACGGTTGATGACTAAGGCAAGGAATGACAAAAAGATAGGTGTAAAGTTGGCAAAAGGAGTAAATCATATTACTCATTTACATTTTGTCGATGATTCTACACTTCTTAGAAAAGCCACATGTTTGGAATCTTCACATATGCAAAATAATCTCCAGTTTTTTACTAGAGCCACTGGACAACTTATTAATCAAGACAAATCCAACATTATATTTTTCTATTGCTTGATTCTTGATATATTTAAGTTCAGAAGGGGCTCTCTTCTGATTACTTATTTGGGAGTACCACTTGCAGATACTCAATTAAAAGATTGGAGCTGGATATTAAGCAAAGTGAAAATGAAAATACAGAAATGGACACACAAATGGTTATCCTCAGGAGGGAGAATGATTCTGGTTAAAGCAGTCCTTCAGGCCATGCCATTTTATATTTCATCTATTCTAAATGTTCCAGCAAGAGTGTGGAAACAGTTGGATGCTCTCTTTCAAAAATTCATTTGGAGTGGAGTTCAAGAGCACAAGAAATGGTCCTTAGTTAAGTGGGATATTGTAATGTTCCCAAATGGGACAATTTCATACAAAAGGGGTTTACCTCTAAATTCCACAATTCTGAAAATGAAATCAACAAACCCTAGTTTGTAAAATAAGCTCGAAAAACCCTTGTCAAGCCCTAGAAACCCTAGATGCCACAATAATAGGGTTTTGTAGATGAATTTCAGTCAATAACTTGTCCCAAAATTCATTGAATACTTGTAAAAATAATCAGAAAATTAAATGTATGAAACAAGTACTTTTTTTGCCAAATTTTTGAAGCTCAAATGTCACTTTATGATAGCTGAAAAATCTGATTTAATTCCAAAAATACAGCTGCTGTTCTGAATATTTTTCCTCTTCAAACCCGTGCCAAAAATTGTCACAAGTGCCAAAAAATCACCAGAAAATTCCAGCGAATCTTCTAGGGCATAGAAATGGCCAAAAACTGCCCTCCAAGCCAATTGCCCAACTTGCCAAGTGCAGGAAAAATAGCAGAAAAATAGGAGAGCAAGATCTTGCCTTCCACAAGTGAAAAATTCTTCAAAAACTTGTCAAAAAAATTAAATAATAATTTTGAAAATTATTATTTAATTTCTTATAAATTTAGGTCTTCAAACTCTCCATGAAACTCCTTCAAAACCTCATGCCAACACAAAAAATTAGCAAATAAAATTAGAATATTTAATTTGCATAAAATAGACCAAAAAAGGCCTCTAAACCCTCTTTCGAAGCTTCCAAAATGGTTCGCTCCAGTTGCAAAAATAGGATAAATATTAAGCAAGGTTAACATGCAAGAAATGAACCTCAAAACCCTCACGAAACTTCACAAGAACTCCTCAAAGTAAATCGCCCCACTTCTAGGGGAAGAACAAGATCTCCTTAGCAAAGGTGGTGTCAAAAGACACCTTTTGAAGATTGATGAACACAAAAACAATGAACTTTTATTGGGCATGCATCCCAATAGTTTTTTCAAGCATGAAAAACAATTATCAAAATTCAGTGTGTCCTCCATTGTAGTTTTCACCTTGTATTTGTATCTTCCAAAGGGTGGCGAACCACCTTGGCAAGATAAAATACATCATAAGCCTTTGCTTGCCCTTTTTAGAATTTTTTTTCTTTTTCTTACTTTAGCTCCCATGCCGACATTCTCTTTTTCGAATAATATATTAATTAGTTGCCTTTTGTAGATTGATCAACACCAAAACAATGAACTTTTATTGGGCATGCATCCCAATAGTTTTTTCAAGCATGAAAAACAATTATCAAAATTCAATGTGTCCTCCATTGTAGTCTTCACCTTGTATTTGTATCTTCCAAAGGGGGGCGAACCACCTTGGAAAGATAAAATACATCATAAGCCTTTGCTTGCCCTTTTTAGAAAATCTTTTCTTTTCCTTGCTTTAGCTCCCATGCCAACATTCTCTTTTTCGAATAATATATTATTTAGTTGCCTTAATAAAAATAGTATTTAAAATTAATTTAAAACAAATAAATTAATAATTAATTCATTTAAGCACTTTAGAGGTAAAACCCACTTTTTAAACAAATATTCTATTAATTAAGTAATAATTGTCTTTGATAGATCTGGTTTATATTTGACCAAGATTAACAGAGCTGAATACCAGATCAAATTATTTAAACACAATAATATATTTTTGCTCACTGTATTTCTTTTGCTGCATTATTACATACGGGAGATCCAAATTATATAGGAATAACATTCCTATATTTGGGGAGAGTAAATCTGCATCGAAATCTCTCCTAAACCAACTCCCAACAATAGAAACCTATTTACGTGAGTTTGGTTTAACAACCAAATCTCACACAAACAATAATGTACTAAACAACTCATAATACGAGTTGTTATTACAAGCATATTAATAATGTTTCGCACACCATACCTCAACAGTGTTATGATAAAAATCACTATTTTGACAATTATTAATTTACTAATAAAATATAATTCCCTAAAAGGATTCCTTTAGTTTATGGGGAGATAGACTAAAGGTCTTCAATACTTGCTTAGTCATGATGTGGAAATGGGGACATCATCGATATTCTTTGCCATCCAAAATCTAAAAAGGGCTTGGGATTTCGTTCCAGTTCAAAGCAGAATAAAGCTTTAGTTGCTAAACTTTATTGGAGATTGTTAGAAAATTCGAATAATTTTTGGGATGTTAATATCAAAGCCAAATATGCGCAAAATTACCCTTCTGAAAGAATAATCAGATTGGCTCTCCCATCTTGAGGTTCTCCTGTGTTGGCTGTTTTGAGGATAGGTGAAGCAATAATAAATAGATATTTTTTCTGGATTGTTAGAGATGGTCATTTAGCGAATTTTTGGACTAATTCGTGGGATGATCATCCACTTATCATCACCTAGTTCCCTGATTTGAAATCTGTAATGGACAATCGACATAGTAAAGGATCAGATAATATCCCACTACAGTCAACCATGTAATTATCATTGGGAGGTTGGCAAATGATGGATTCCTTCTGAGGAATGAATAGTTTTATTGGAACAAATCAAAAAAGGATGGTAGATTCTATCCTACAGGCTCTACAAGATTGGATGTAATGGCATGGGGGACCAATTCTACAGGGAGTTATTCTTTTTTAGAAGGATATGCTTCTTTATGTAATATTAATCCTCATTCTTCATGGGATATATTTAAAAATCTACGGCAACAAGAACTATGGCTAAAAGTTAGTTTTTTTGTTTGGTTGTTGTTGAGAAGAAGAATCCTAACAGGGGACAAATTAATGAAAAGAGGATATTATGGTCCTTATAGATGTGCAATGTGCTTGGGTGATGAGGAAAATTTTATACATTTATTTATACAATGTCCCTTTGTGCAACAAATGTGGCAGAATTTGGCAGCCTTATTTCAAATTCCTTGGAATGGAATCCAAATCTTAGAACAACCTTTCAGAGAATGGATGAAGCAATTAACCAGTGGCCAAAAGTTGGAGTCAGTTTTATGGAATGGAATTACATTCCTTTGGAATGTGTGGAAGGAGAGAAATAAAAGATTTTTTCAACAAGAAACGAGCGCTGACTCCTTTGTTTGGGAAGTAATCAAGAGGAATATTGTTGAATCAATCAAGTACAAAATCGAACATCCACAACACGTGTGCTCAATGGATTAATCTCATCACAAGTTTATCTATTAACCTAGACAGTCATCAAATGGGTGTTTTTAAATCAAGGAGGAAATCTAGTGGTGAAGGTAAATGGATAATCCCTCCATGTGGCTATGGGAAGTTGAATACTGATGGATCATCTAGAGGAAATCTAGGACAAGCAAGCATGGGTGGATTGGGCAGACTATCAGATGGATCAATGACATTTCTATTTTCTGAAAAAACTAGGTTATGCAACAAATAATCTGGCAGGAATTAAGGAAGTTTTTAGAGGTTTACAAGAAGCAATTAAAGTTGGTTGGAAAAAGATTCAAGTGGAATCTGATTCTCAAATAATTATTAACTTGCTATCCAATTCGACATTGCAGAAGGACAAGAATTGGCAAATATCTCGAGAGATGGACAAATTCACTAGTTGAGAGTTAAATTTTAAGAGATATTTCACCCATGTTCCTCGACTTCAGAATAAAGTGGTGGATGCTTTAGCTAATTGGGCTTTGGATAGTCATAATTTAGTGTGCTATGGCTCACCACCTATATGGTGGCCCACTAAGCTACAAGAAGTATCCATAAGATTCTAGATCTTGATTGAATTTCTCTTTATGGCAGTTGTGATTAGACATGTTTCTTGTGCCATGGATTGGACTAATAGTTTTCATGCTTGGCATGGTAGACTTTGTAAATTTGTATTATTCTTTGAATTAATATAAATTTTCTTTAAAAAAAAAAATCATTCTGAAAATGATCTAAATCTATATTTTGTGTGACGCCCTTTATTTAGTTAATATGCATAAATAAGTAGCATCATAGTTACCAAGTTCGGAAATTCAAATCTGTTCGAGAGGGCAAAAAAATCCGAAATTCTTAAAAAAGTTTGGAAAAATCCAATCCGGAATATATGCAGATATATATGTGAGCATAGTTTTATAAATATGCAAAACTCACAAGTACAATGAAAAACATTATTAAAATAATATAAAATGTTAAGATTATATCATGTTTATGGAATCTGGGCATTTTTTTGCACAAAAAATGATAAAAAAATAAAAATAAAATAAAAATATATATTTCTAAGAAAAATAGGTTTGACCCAGATGAACATATCCAGGCTGGCCAAAAAATCCAGATTCGGCCGGATTTGGTAACTATGCATAGCATGAAGTGGCTTTTAGTTGGGAAAGCTGCAGCCCATCGTATGTAATATCCCTTTCCAAGCATAAGACAAGGGCATAGCCATTAAGGAGGGCACAACAATTAGAATCGCCCCTCTTGAGGGGAGCGCCACATTTAATAAAAAATAAAACTTATATAGGCAGGCTGACCCAGCTAAACACCAAGGGATGCCACCCTTTGGGACATCGCCTCCCTTGGGAAAAGACATTTGGAAGAGACACGTCTTTCGATGGAAGGTGATGAAGTATTTATAATCATTCGTTTGTATGGTTGGAATCCAGTCAATCATGTATTAAAAATATATAACCATGTACAAGCATTATGCTCTACAACCACTTTTAAGGACGGAATCCCTTAATCATGTAATTTGATTACAAGGACGAAAACCCTTGTAATCATTATATCCCAAGGATGAAATCCCTTGAGGATTTATATTTTATTATTGATACAATTATATTTTTTATTTTAAATATTATTCTTAGTACAAGTTACATTTATAAAATATTATTTTTAAAGGAATTCTGAGGAATCTAAATTATCAAATAATATCCTGATTAGGGATATTACATTGTAATTGCAAGAAAACATATTAAAAATGAAAGGGAACTTTGGCAATCCATGTGTGGTAGGGGATCGAGGCCATGACCAATAATTTTATCATGTAACCTATTTTATGCCTAAATATAAGAACTCCATCAGAATTGAAAATGTGTACTGGATATTTGTGTAGTAGATGGCTGTTTATTATTAAGGGCCAATTTAGGGAAGAAGATAAATGAAATTCATCTTTTACTGGAACTTTATCCTGTTTTGCATTTCAATCTGATAATAGATTCAGTTCATCTTAGAGTCAACTAAGATTGGCTGCATTCTACACATTTTAGCTGTCTCTAAATCGCTTTCATGGCAATTGTGAAGTTAATTAGTTCTTTGGGATATCCACAAGTAGACATTTTATTTTTTCTTTTATCTGGATTCAATCAAGTTGACATTATTTCCACCCCTGTTTATTCTGCTCAAGCTAGCTCACAATATCAAATTGAAACATCAGCCTCTACGATGATCTCATCATCTGTTTGGTTAGCTGCTATAATTATTAATATTCCCCTGAAATTATAATTTTTTGTAATAGAACAGGTAAAGTTTTTGCTGGACAATCAGCAGGAGATCTGTAGTTTTGTTTCCCTATTTTTTTGTGTATTGTTGAGAAATAATTTCTTTCCACATTGGCATGGTTCCAACCAATTGAAGAACTTGTTTTTGTATAAAAAAGCTAGCAATTGGATTGTTCATGATTATAAAATCTAAAATTACACAGAAGGTCCCGTAATCATCAAATCAGATATGTTTTGTCAGAATAACTCAGATTATTATTTATCCAGAAAAGGAGAAAAGGAAAGCAAGCATATCAAGGTCAAATAGACCGGAGGGACAGAACTCTGATAATCAGTTGGAACAGCAGGTCGCTGACACTTCTCTCAGCATGCCTCTTGTATGGATAGACTTAGAAATGACGGGTATGTTCTATTTAATCCATTCTGTTGCCTGTTACAAAGTATTCAATGTTATTAATCTGTAATAAGCTTTGGAATGCTTTCATATATGGTTGGAGGGGTTAAAGTGCTTGTCAGTATCATTTTTATCTCATTATAAATCTTTAGGACATATTGAGTATCATGTGAAATTCCCTTTTGTGTCGGATGAAATAATCAAAATGTTTCAACTAGAAAATAAGATACTTTTGTCTAGACTATGCTAATACAATTACAAAGCTTTCACTAGTTTATATTTTAATCATTCAGTTCTAGTTGTCTCAGAATTACCAGTGTGCTTATTCATCTTTGTTGAATTCATGTTGAAAGTTTTCTTCTTTTCATCTTTGTTGTATGGTAAGTGGTAATCAATTTTATGCCTGAAAATAACTGACCTTTAAGATTTGCTGCACAAATAAATTGTTCCCTTAAGATTTTGGCCATTTTAAACACCAATTTTTGAATTTTTTGTTAGGTGATATTATCACAAATAATTCTAAAATAACCTGGTTGGTAGCAGTTCAGTTGGCAAAAGCATTTATTTTCTTAATTTTACGTGGCTGAAGAGAGCGGTGTACGCTGGCACTCCGAGATCGGAGCAGAACAAGTTTTTAGATAGACGTTGTTCTTGTATTAGCAATGTTTCTATTGTTTTCAATGTATAGGTAGATAACTTGTCATAAGGTTTTTAAGTGCGGATGAGAAGAATCCAATCTCATCATGCAGAAATATGGGAATAGAATGGCTGAGAAAATAATGTACAGCAATTTTGTATTACAATTCTATTTGATTTGTGTTTAGCGAAAGAAAGATTTAATATGCATTTTCCTGGCAACAAACTTGGCCATGGTATAACTAAGAGTGACCGTGCAAGGGTTCCCTCTATAGATTTTAACCAGTATTTTGCTATGGTCCATCAGGACCTTACAGACTAGTAATATTTCTCCGCAGTTCTTCTCAAGGTAAATGTTAGTCCACAATTCTTCTGCATGTGAATAAACTCTTAGCATTTGTTGATGCAAATGTTTGCCGAATGCGGATGAAATCAAGCTAAATTGTTAACTTGAATGGAATGTTGGAGATCAAGTATGTACACTGCAACAGTTTTGAATGAAGTAGAGGCAACTGATTTATGATAAGAGCCAAAAGAGAAACCATGCCTTCAGTTGTCTAAGAATTGCTCGTCATTGACATCAAACATGATAGTAATTGCAGTGTGCAAGAGTTTGACTAGAGATTTTAATCATGCCGAGAGGCGTAACCTACAATGGTAGACAAATGGGATGGGAGGATCGAGTGTATTCTTGTGAGATGTCAATAAAAATGGCTGACCATAAATCTGACGTCCATTTGACCGTCATAGGGAAGTTTTTCTTCTTGCTTCGAGAAGGCAATAAAAAAATTCACGATATTTTGGGCATATGGTGGATTTTGAAGCCTGTTTTGTTTCCTTGGAAATATTTTATTTATCCCAATGCAGCGGTGCAGCTTGATTGAGGTCATCTGTCACCAGTGAGTAGGAATTTTGTGGAGAATATTCTAAAATTCCTTACCTTATAGGTATTAGCAGGGCCTTTTTGATTCTCTTGCTTTTAAACGATTGATTGGTTCTGCAGTGGCAATTCAAGAAATAAAAATATGTTTAAGCAAGTGAACAAAGAGAGATTATGGGACATAGAAAGTCGTGTGCAAGGAATTTTGTATAAGAATTAGCTTTGATTTGATTTTAACAAAATAATGATTTACTTGAAATATTGAAGTCTTAAGATTTTCACAGGAGAGCATTTTTGTAATCTATTTGGATACACAACTTTGTTCATTTCAAGCAACTATTTTTCAAATAGTGTGAAACATGCCTATGCATAGGTTTCCATATTGAATGTTTATAGTTAAATAATCACTAACTCTATCCCATTTAGGACTTAAAAAAACAAAGTAGTTACTCATCAATATGTACTATTATACCAAGTTTGTGTGAAATGAAGCAGTTTTACTTGAGTTCATTGTTATTATCACCCATCTTGTAATGTCCCCTTTCTACAAAGTCAACATGTTTGGGACCCACAAGCCCATTTTTATATTTCTCGAGGGGTGAGGGGTGATTGCTAGAGAAGTGTATACTGGAGAGGATTGGTTCTGTTCATTTGTCCTTGGTATTTTTATGAGTTTTGGATTGTTTCCTATATTTTAGGGGCACTTCCTAAATTTGAGAAAGTCGTTGGAGGCAAGATTGTCACCATTAGTCTTCTCATGGGGCCTTTTTATTGTTGATGTTGTTCATGCCTTTGAATATTTTTAAGTGTATATGTCCATTATAGGTTCCCTGGGGAAGACTTGTTCCTATTTCTTAGGTGGTTTTTGGAGGGCTATAGGACTAGGACCATGTCATGCAACGTATCGTTGGATATGGGTGTGAGTCAGCTGTTCATAATGCTTTATCTTAGGTCTTTCTAGCTTGTAGTTCTTAAGCTATGGTTGCAATACAATTCGTCACATTGCATTTGGAGGGTGTTGCCTATGATTGGTGGCACCACGGTTTGATTACTCAATGGCACAACCTTGTACAAACATTTGATGACTTCAACTTGAGGTTTTAGGATTACTTTGAGCGAAAGGATGAGGAGTACTTCAGAGAGCTTGGTAGAATCAGACAACAGACTTCAGTGGAGTCATATGTTGCTAAATTTCAACGAGTTGCAGTGATGGTGCCCGATGTATCGGAAAGGAGAATCACTTTCCTCTTTATTGAGGGTTTAGTTGAGCCCCTCAAAGGTCTAGTCAAGGCCTTTACATCCTCATCACTATACGATGTTATTAAGATGGCATTGACACTTGAGCCCTCTATGCTTAGGAGCAAATTTTCATCTCAACCTAGAGCATCTACTACTAGGCAGTAGAGAGGGATTTTTTTAAGAAAGGATGACAACATGGCAGTAGGTTTAGTTCGTACCCTCAAAGAGCTCCACCTCCACCCACTATCTCCATGACGACTAAAAAGATTTATGAGCAAACTAGGAATGAACTTTCAAGAAAAAAGTTTTGCTTTACATGCATGGAGCATTGTGAGCTAGGTCATAGATGCCTTGGAAAGGGCCAAGTCCATTACATTGAGGTAGTATTTGATGAGGAGGCTGGTTATGAAACTGATGAATCGGAATAACAACAGGCAACAAAGGAGTATATTGTTGAACATGAGCCCGAGTAGTTGGTGGAGGATGGTTTCGGCACTAGCAAATGTTGTAGCGCTTTCAAGAGCACCACAATATCATCGATTTAGAGTTCTTAGAGAGTTATAGGGACAACTACCCACAATTTTATTGACGAGGGCCATGTGGCCAAGAGGAGATTGAAGGCAAAGGACTTCTTGGGGTTCAATGTGACTTCTGTTGATGGTATCACTATCCCATGCATCTAGGTAATCCGGTAGCTCAAGTTATCTTTGGGTGATTATTCCATATGTGATGACTTCTATGTTGTTGGGTTGGGGGAAGCACACATGGTTTTGGGTATACAATGGTTGCATTCCCTTGGGGAATTTTACTAGAATTATCAATGCATGGCGTTGAAGTCCAAGTCACAGGGGAGAGATGTGGTACTTAAGGGCATACATGATGACTCACAATAGGTAGTTACAGTCAAGAGGATGGAGAGGATCTTCTGTAAGGGACAAGCTTTATTTGCAGCCAGTTGCTTTATGATGAAAGGTATGCGTACCGTACCTTCAGATGGGCACCGCACTTATCATGTTGACATTTAGATTGTCTTGGACAAACATAGTGTTGTGATTGGTGATATGCCTACATGTTTGCCACTAGATAGAGGATTCCAACACAGCATAGAGTTGGAGCCGGTTTCTAAATCCATCATGATCACCCCCTACTACCATCCACAAATATATAAAAAGGAAATAAGTAAGGCTATAAAAGGACTAATAGAGATGGGTCACATTAGACCTAGTTCTAGTCCATTTGCTTCATTAGTAGTGCTTGTAAAGGAAGAGGATGGTACGACGAGGATGTGCATAGATTATCAGGCCTTGAACAAGAAAACGATCAAGAATAGGTAATCCCATTCGTAGGATTGATGAACTCATTGACGAGTTGCATGAAGCCGTCTATTTTTCAAAAATTGACTTGAGGTCCGGCTATCACCAAATCCATGTACGTGAGGAGGATGTGCACAAGAAAGCCATCAGGGGTCATTATGGACACTATGAGTTCATGGGAATGCTAATCCGGCTAACGCATGCACCAACCACTTTCTAATCAACCATGAACCAAGTATTCAATGCTCAATTGAGGAAATTTGTTTTGGAATTCTTTGATGACATCTTGATCTCTAGTAAAATTTGGGAGGACCACTTGAGACACTTGCATACAGTCCTTGAGATATTGTAGCAGCAAGTATTCTTTGCAAAAGAATCCAAGTGTGAAATTGGAGTCATAGAAATCCTATATCTAGGCCACATCATTAGTGCTCAAGGCATTCAAGTGGATAAGTAGAAGATCCAGGCTATTCAGGGTTGGGCAGCCCCTACTATGTGAACCATTTTAGAGGCTTCTTAGGCCTATGTAGCTACTATCAGAGATTCTTTAGGGGATTCTCACAGTTGGCAGCACCCTTGACTGAAATGACGAAGAAAGAAGCCTTCTTTGAAATGATGCAGCTCAAAGAGCTTTTGAGAAGCTCAAGCAAGTGATGTGCTCACACCTTGTGCTTGCCATTCAAGATTTCTCACTACCATTTGTTGTAGAGTGTGATGCTTCAGGGGAGGGGATCGGAGCTGTGTTGATGCAAAAGGGTCAGCCCATAGTATTTGAGATTTGAAAGTTAAAAGCTTCGGAGAGGACATTCTCTATTTATGACAAGGAAATGCTTGCCATTATGCATGCTTTGGCTAAGTTCAACAAATACTTAGTTTGTGGCAGATTTGTGGCGAGAACAAACCACAATAGTTTGAAATTCTTCTTTGGCCAATGTGATTTAAGTGATTGACAATAGAAGTGGGTAAATAAGCTTAAGCTTATAATTTTAACATTGAGTACATGAAGGGTAAGAATAATGTGGTTGTTGATGCTCTTTCCTATATGCCTAATTTGTATGCCATTTCTTCTATTGTTGCTGATTGAAAGGCTTTTATTATGGCTGAATATGCCAAGAATGCCTTTTCTACTAGTGTGTCGAATGGGAATGTGAAGGATGACAAGGATGTTGTGGCAGATGACCTTATATTGTATAAGAACAAAAGATTCCTTGTACCTGAGTCCAAAATGAAGGAGAAAATTACGAGGACTTTGCATGCTGCACCCTTAGCTAGTCACCCAGGTTTCTACAAAAATTACAGGTAGCTAAGAGTGAGGTTTTCCTGGAAGAGCCTCAAGGAGGATGTTCTTAGGCATGTTAGAGAGTGCATTACTTGCCAATAGAATAAAGCAGAAAGAAAGAAAAAAAAGAAAGAAAAGAAAGAAAAGAAAAAAGAAATTATATTAATGTCCACAGATGACCAAAGTAGGTCAATGGGACTTGAAAGTTCAAGCAAAGAGAATCCAAGAAGCTAAAAAGAAAAAGGAAAACAAGTACATAAGACAAAGTAAAGCAGTGTGCCACTAACAAAGGTGCCAATGGAACCAATAAGCAATGAAGGGCGAACAAGAGCCCCAAAAGCATGTGCCGATGAAGACTGGAAGACCTCATTGAAAATCTCTATCTGTGCCTGAAGTGGAGCAGCCTCCTGACCCACCATCAATCACTATGGAAAGATTTGATAGTGTTCATTGGGGAGTCCTCAATGTCAGAGGGACAAGGTTGGGAGATCTTAGGGGGAAGCAAATCACTTCTTCTAGAATCTCCCCTAACATCCAAGGCTAATGTACTTCCTGTAATACAAAAGAAACTTGTAATGTGAGTTTGTCCATGTGGTTTGGGGGGCGACCGGTAAGTAGTAGGTTGATGTCGCTAGAAAAGCGTAGAGCCATGCCGGTGGGAAGACGCATAGCCATAGTGCCGAGGGGGACCAATTTGGGGGATCTGAGTAGTAATGATACGCTGAGAGAAGCAACGCCTAATTGATCTATCATCTCTAATGTGTGATGCACTGGTGTCCAAAGGGCGCTTTGCATTGCCAATCACCTAGATGGGTTGGAAGAAAGAGGTGAACAACATGGGGGCTCTAGAGCCTCTAGGCTCCTCCTGCAGGGATCTGCGTTGGAGGGTGACGACCTCGTGAAAATAAAGAGCTAGGCACTGTTGGTCTGGATATCTAAAGAAAGTAGATAGAGTGTTTGTTGAGTCCATGTAGAGGTAGTGATATCTTCTTTAGATCTCATAGTAAATAGGGCATTTGAAAATAAAGTGTTACTTCATCTCCACCTCCTGGAGGGAGCAAAGACGGCATATTCAATTCAGACGGAGAATGTGGTGATTTGTTTCAACCCATAATTGGTGAGAGCATTCTCTCATCTGGCCAAGGGGAACCTTAAGCCATGGTACCAATGGCATTGGAGATTGTGGAGGCGAAAAATAATACCATCCACTACTTGTAAGAAATGCTCGGCGTAGAAAGCAAGCTTGGGGCTGAGTGGCTCAAGGGGGGAGATCCAGGTGTCCTAGATATACTATCTATAGATGTCCTCTTTGGTAGCTCTAGCGATGACATCCTTTGTGGGAAGGAGCTTGCGGGGGTGTCTAGGGAATACATGTAAGAGGGTAGCTGATCAATAGAGATGCTAATAGAAAGGAGCAACCTAGTCTCAAACTACCAACAATGTCGACGTGTGGTGAGGACCAGTGAAGCAATCCACTCTGAAGAGAAAAATTCTAAATATGGATATCTCTCACGACTAGAAGCTGAGTACTCTTAGGACCTAAGTCTATGGATGTAGAAAGTAAGCGTGAAGATAGTCTCAAGGCATAACGGCTGGTTGACAAATTCAGCCTGGATGATGCGTTACGGAATTGTCTACTTGCAATGGATCATGTGCTGTAACACCAATCTGGACCCTCTTAATACGAGCCTAATCAATGGCCCCCAAGCTAGGTCCCACTTCTGAACCATATAAAACTATAGGTTTGATGATTGCATCATTGCATCAAAAAGGCGTAACTTGGAAGGAATGTCCTGGAATTGGATTTGGAAAATTTGACGCTCTAAGATAGAAAGAGAGGCATACCCCTTGCAAAGGTGTGGATGAGTGGCAGACTTCATGCTAAAGCATACACCAGAAAATTGGACCCCCTAAATAAGTGTAGTTTGATGTGATCTCTAGAAGTTCCCCTTTGTAGAAAGATTGGACTCTGGAGAGAGAGCGCTTGGAGACATTGAAGATCATAACCTTAGTCTTACTAAGGTTGACCACAAGTTGTTGAAGTTTGCAAAAATGAACAAGGGCATCAAATTGCCATTGTAAGCCCTCAGTAGAGTGTGAGAGGAGGACAACATCGTTGGCAAAAAGGATAGCTATAAGCCCTTATGCAAAAAACAATCATCATCCATATGGGTATGTTGCCGAAAAAACTTCTCTAACTCATCAATGTAGATGCTAAATAGGGTCGGTGAGAGAGAACATCCTTGCTTGATCTCAATGGTACTCTTCACAAAGTCAGAAAAACTGTGAGAAGTATGTAACTGCCCAATAACTGTCTCATAAAGCCTCCAAGCGACAGTAATCATAGAATTTGGAATGGCGATATCTTTCAATTTCTTGAAAAGTAGGTGTCTCGGAACCGAGTCGAAGGCTTTCCTAAAGCCAAAAAAACAATAAAAGACTTTAAAAGACCTGTGACAATCTTCTTCAATGATAACTTGATGTGTGAAGCCAACTTGATGGTCCCTTTTGAAGCCAACCTGCCCTCTAGCTCTGACATTATTCCTTTCCAAGTACTTTGACGACTGCATGTCTAACACTGTGGCATAAAGTTTGGCAAATGTGTGTCCTATCATAATGGTCCTATAGTTGTCAGGGATAGAGAGATCTTCGGACTTATGAATAGGGTGAATAATTTGTTGGGACCATGACTCAGGGAAACTTGAATACATCACCTTATTAATGAGCGTGGAAAGTGGGAAGGCAAGGGAATCCACACCATATTTGTTGAACTCAACTTTGAGACTTTTATAATCAGCTATTTTGCTGGTGCACAATTTCAAGATAGCTCTCTTGATGGAAGAAGTGGAGAAAACAAAGGAGGAAGGTGGAGGAGTGGGGGCAGTGGCAACAAGATGGACAAGAACATCATAGATGGAACTAGCATAGGAGACCCATGCTTCAGGGGTGATGTTGGAAACCGTGGTCTTTCTCGAGAGAAGAGTACACCAAAAAGTCTTAGGTGTGTGGTGGAGATCAACAAGGAGTGTAAGCCGTCTGGACGCAAGAAACTCCTGTTTCTTACGTCGAAGAAGAGAATGGCACTCCCTATGGAGGGTGGGTATGGGTTAGAGAAAATCGAAGTCTCCGATGAAGTGATTTACACTCATCATACCACAGGTTCATGGGGTAGGTTTTGTGGTGGGTGGGGGATCTAGAGTAACGAATAGTGTGGGGACAAGAGTCAAGGGCAGTGTACTAGAGGGTTTGATGAAAGAACTCATTCATGGAATCGGTGATGGGAAGAGGGAGTGAGTAAAATCTAGACATAAGAAGGGAGAGATGGGTGACATAATCAATGGTGTAGTCATCATCAAAGTGGATTGTGGGATGTCTAATACCTGGGGGTCTGGTGGAAGGGGAAGGGGAAGGGGAAGGGTTGAGGTGAGGGGGTGAAAGCTAGTATGGAGGATGAATTTCCAGACGATATGGTTGGCAAGGGGGAGCTAAGGAGAAATAAGGAAGCTACAAATGTGGGGGATGAGGGATCTGCGGGTGAGAACATAGTCCATGATGTTTCCACCACTGCCTTGGGTAAAACGAGTGAATCTACTAGTGTTAGGGAAGTGAGGAAGTCCGTTGAGAATGTGGAGGCTCTTAGACTCACTCAAGTTGAGAAGGTGTCTTCCATAGGCTGTAACTGTAGAATTTATGTTAGCAGAATCTCTCTGTAGACCAAACTCCTCTAGATCCAACTCATGAAGACATAACTAATCCTGAGCAAGGTCATGAATAGGTGTCTGGAGGTTCCCTAGATGGGCATTAAAATCGTCCAAAATAATGATATCAACAATAGTGGAATATGGAGAGATCTCTAGATAGAGGTCAAGGTACGAGTCTCCATCAACGTGAATGGCAAATGGAGATGTGGCAGGGGGGAAGTAGCATACAGCTATGAAGACATCTTGAAAATCAAGTGGACCCCACTGAATTTGTATCTACAAGTATCTGGAATGGACATCATAAGCCACAAGTGAAACTCTAGACCTAAGGCTATCCCGAATTAGGCAAGCCACACCACCTGCGCCACAAACACCACCTGATCTACAAGTCTCATGACGAGAAGCTGAAACCCACGAGTACACCATGATTGGAGGGAGGGCTCGTTCGGGGCTCTCATGGGTCTTAGTGAGGAAGATGAATCTTGGGAAGCAATAACATCCTGGAAGGTATTTGGAGAAAACCATAAAGCGCCATTGTAGTTCCAAGCAACTATGGAGATGTCATCACCATGCACCAAGACTAGACGTCATTGTCATGTTGACGGTCTAGGGTGTGACCACCCAAAGAGGGGGAGAATCACGAATGACAACGACAATCTTTGATAACAATCCACTTGTTCTCCTTATTGGCAGTTACAACCTGAAATGCAAACTTTTCGAAGCTCCTTCACCTAGAGTCATGTGAAATCTGCATCAACTTAGATTTTCTGTGGGAGGGAAAAATGTTTCTTTTTTGCTTTAAGAGCTTGTAAACGCTTTTCTGTAGCTCTTAATTGGCAAGGGTGCTGCCCGACAAAGTCCAAGCTTTGTTAAGGGAGATGTCTTTCAAGTCCAAAGATTCACGCAAGAACGTGTGCCTTGCCTGTAAGGAATCAATTGGTTTAGGGAGACCACAAACACGAAGGTTGAGTGCCTTGGTTTGATATGTTTTTTTTTTTTTCAAACTTAGCTTGGACAGCCATTTACACAACTGGAGTTGTTTTATTCACCTTAACCACTTGTACCCATGAATTATGTTCCTCATGAAAGAATTCGAAGTATATGCAATAGATATTGAATATGAACACAAAATAGATCTAGATATGCAATTAATTAACAAATACACAAATCATTTGTACACATGGTTTAACGTGGAAAACCTCAACTGAGGTAAAAAAAACCACGGTGATTATTCATTCATCGAGAAACTCAAGTGCCCAAGACATTCTTTCAACCTCACTCAAAACAATTCACAAAACTTTTAGAGTGCTCGCATATATCTTGCACTATTCACAAAATAATATTGTGTTCATTATTGTCTCAATATGTAATTTTACAAAGGGGTAAAACCTGTTTTTATATTGAGGTATGAGGTGGATTGTTGTAACCAACGGGTCCAACCTCTCCCCAAGGAACACAATGGTCATTTATAATATGTTTTATTATTTTATTTACACGATGATTTAACTTGTGATAAATAATAATAATAATAAAACATTTATTATTTACTGATGTAATATGTTAGAGGCCCTAATAATAGCACCACTTAACATTAAATGTTCCAACACTCCCCCTCAATGTTAAGTGGGGATACATGCCATAGTCATCTTAATAAAAGAATTATACTCCATAAATCAATTATAATGATTTTAGGAGGCATGTAAAAATTGAAGGATTTAAAAACCTTCATTATACCGATATCACTTTTGAAACAAAAGGAATTATAATCCATTAACTATTTAGAGTAAGTTTTAGGCTAACATGATCATGATACTACATCTCATAGTTTCTATTGAATAATCAATCAAACATTTTTGGAGCCTTTTATATCATGAGAACCTCCATTACAAAATATGCTTATAAGTATTGAGTACATTGTAAACTCAAAAATTATGAAGTTTACCAAAATTATATACAATGACTTATTACAATGCTTTACAATGAGAAGTATAGAGAAGAAGGAAATACATGGTTGTTAGGAAATGACATTGTTATGTACACTCGCTTTCAATGACAACCCCGAAAGACCCAACATTGTACGAAACTAACAAAACTTGGTAGCACCAAGTGGTTTTGTGAAAATATTTGCCACTTGTTCATTTGCAAGACAAAATTGCAAATCAATATTACTATTGAAGAATTTCTTTCAGATAAAATGCACATGAACTTCAATATGTTTAGTTCATTGGTGCTGCACTAGGCTTTTCATCAGAGCTATACAACTTTGATTATCACATAAAAGGGTGGTATTGTGAGAAACATCAAAATGAAGTTCTAACAATCTTCGTAGTCATACAACTTCTTTAGTAGCTTCTTATAACACTTCTATACTTTGCTTCTGTAGAAGAGATAGAAATAATATGCTATTTTTTGCTGCTCCAAGTGATAGCACCTACACTAAACTTAAATACATATCCAGAAGTAGATTTGTGATTTATAGTATCATTAGTATGGTAATCATCACAATAACCATATAAATTAGCATTATCATGGAAGAATAAAATAAATCAAAATTTACAGTTTCTTTGATATATCGAAGTATCCATTTTACTAATTTTTTTTGATTCAAATATAGATCTTGCATGAATTTAAAAGCAACCCCTACAACACTTGAATTATATGGTCTAGTAATGGTTAGATAAATCAAATTACCAACAAGTTGTTTGTCAAGTGTGGGGTTAGCTTTGTTATATGTAGGTTTTAGATCGAGCTCAACCCCAACTTCAATAGGAGTAGATGTAGGCTTATAGTCAAGCATATTATAACTTAACTAGTAGATTATGAGCATATTGAGATTGTGATCCAACAATTAAATTTTTACCCCGAAATATAGCCATTCATAAAAAAATGATGAATAATGTCTAGAATCTAGATTAATCATTTCAAAAGTCCGACTTAATTTATTTTTATATATAAGAATTAAACTAATTAGATCATCAGCAATAAGATCATTAACATATAATATAATTAAGATCAAATGATAATTTTTTAACTTTAACAAAGAGATCATTATCATAATAATAGTTAGACTTAATTCTTTAAATTAACTAGTGATTTTAGAACACCAAGCTCGAAGAACTTGTTTTAAACCATAAAGTGATTTCTTTAACTTACAAACATAATGTTCTTTGTGAGAGTTAGTGAAACCTTTAGGCTGAGTCATATAAATTTTTTCTTCTAAATCACCATTTATGAAGACATTTTTGACATCCATTTGCTGTATAATCCAACTATTTTGAGTTGCAAGAGCAATAAATAATCTAACAATACTCATTTTTGTTACAGGATCAAAGGTTTCAACATAGTCAATCCCGGATTTTTGAGTAAAACTATGAACTAATCTTGTTTTAAATTTATCAATTTTACTAATTGACTTATATTTGATTTTATAAAGCCACTTACAACCAACAATATGCTTTTTAAGCGGAGGTGGGACAAGATACCAGGTCTGATTTTTAATCAATGCATTATACTCAACTTTTATAACAACTTTTCTCTCCTCAAAAGATTGAGGGTCACATTCATACATCGCTGTTAAAGCATGATAAGAATGTTGACTCCTAGTCAATTTATTAAAATTATCAAGATTAGATGACTGGATTAGGAATTCAACCCATTTAGGTCTTTTAGATTGAATATGAAATTCAAAAGGTTCCTCAGATTGTAAGTTATCCAAAATTGGATCTTCTAAGGCATTTGTATTCTTAATAATTTGTATTTTAGATGAATTATACACTCTTAATCTTTTAGTTTTACCTCCATAACCTACAAAGATGCATGAATAGGAGGTATGATCAAGTTTCTTTATTTTTACTTTAGGAATAAAGATGGAAGCAGGTCTACCAAAGATCTTAAGATGAACAACATTGAGTTTATTATTAGACCATATTTATAAAGGAGTAAAAAGAGACAAAGCTTTAGTAGGGACTCTATTTAAAATATGCACAATTCATGTCTTCGACCCATAAGAATTTGACAACATTTCAGAATGTAATATTGTTCTAGCCATTTCACTAACGGTGCGGTTTTTCCTTTCAGCAATACCATTTTTTTGTGAGGAATAGAGAGTTAACTCTCTTTGAATACCACAACTAATGCAAAATGAATCAAATTTTTTACTAATATATTCACTACCATTATCAGATCTTAATCTCTTAATAGAAAAATTAGAAATATTTTTAACTTAAAATTCTTTGTTTTAGATAATACTTGAGATTTCTTCTTTATAAAATACGATCAAATCATTCTAGTATGATCATTAATAAAATAACAACATATAAAGAACCATTAAGAGATGCAACTTCAAGTGGTCTTGTAACATCACTATGAATAAGTTATAAAAGATGCAAGGAATTTACATCATGATTTTTGTGAAAGGGGTTGGTATGTTGATTACCATATAAGTAGCCCTCACAAGTTTCATGATGAGAAAAAATAGAAAGCAGACCCGCAACAAGATTTTGGGAAGACATCATATAAACTTCTAAAATTAATGTGACCTAATATTTCATGCCACAATTGAGATTCACATCTACTTTGTGATGAAAGACAACATGCAAAAGAATCAGAAAATATGTATAAACCGTTTTGTTGGATACCTTTAGCAATCAGAAAACTAAGTTGACTTCTAATAGACCATTTATCCTTAAACAAAGTTACTATGAAATTATCATTCGTAAGCTGAGAACAAGGTATTAGATTTTTTTTTAAGTTTAGGAACATAGAAAACAACTTTTATAATAAGATTGACAAAATTTGTTTTTTCTTGCTTAGTAGCTTTTAAATATGAATTATCACTGAAATAAATTTTTTCAGATATATCTCTAGTGTCAAATAAAATATACGCAAAACAAGTCATATGATACGATGCACTACTATTTAAAATCCATTCATTTTCATTAGAAGCAAACAAAACAACATATAAAACAATATTGAAATTTTGTTTTTGATTGTTGTTCTGATTATGGTTTTGATTCTTTTGATGATTTTGGTTAGAACCTTTTTTTTTTTTGTTATTTCTAGAGGTTTTATTATTATATCTATTTTTGTTTTTATAACAATCTTCTATTCTATGACCAAATTTACCACAGAGATTACTATTCCCATTAAACTCAACTCTATGATTCTTATTACTCGATTTTTTGTTTCCATTTTGCCACTGACAGAGTTAGGGTTAGATTTTTAGTTTCTAGTATTTTCAGAAATAGGATTGAGTGGGAGAAGAGTTTGGGTGGCATTCTCTTTAGATTCGAAAGTTGACATCATGTGCTCTTCTTATATAAAAAGAGCAAAAGGGTAGTGAGGTAAGTGATATCTTGCTTTGTTTGACATTTTGAATTAAGAATTGACATAAAATTACGATTTTTTTAATAAATATTTAACTGAATGCTGAAATAAAAATGATCTTGAATAAGATTGCAATTACAACCATCTAACTGAGATTTAATATTTTTGATTTTTGCAAAAAAGTAATAATTTTTTCATCACTTTTCATGGGTGTAGGTAGCAATTCAAGAATAAGCTTAATTATCTTGGAGAGACGAATGCCCTTATGCATAGACTTAAGGAGTTTTCAGGTATCGCTGAGATATTTTTGATTGCCGATATGGAGTAAGAATTCATACTTAACACTCTGCAAAATGATCGACATAGCTTCTTGTGATTTCTGTTGAAACGTATTGGTAAGCTCAACAGTGACATTTCTCTATAATGGGGGTTTTTTAGTCCCAACTACAATATTCCACAATTTATGAGCCATAAACTCTGCTATACAAATTTTTCAAATGTTATAATTAAATTCAATTAGCATTTGCGATTTGTCTAGTACAAAATTAGAAGCCATTACTTCCCTTTAAAGTTGACACGATGACACCATAAAAGTCTTCAAAAACCGACTTTTTAATGTGTTTTTATACTCTATTTGATAATAAAGCAAATTTCTAGCATAAACAAACAATAATTGTTCAATTTTATGTAAAACAATGTGAAAATTTTTGCAAAAGATTGCGACCAAAGGTAGTGTCATAAGTGTCGCACAAACTAGCTATGTAAACACAATTACAAAAAATGTTACAAAAACTATATTAGGAAGCTTCGAATTAAAAATTGGACTACACTAATGTGTCCAAAATGTACCAAAACCTAGAAAATGACTGGTCACATGATCATGTTCGACAAGAGATTGTCTAGGTCAAGTGTCGAAAATAGACAAGGGTTTTGAATGTGAATTTAAGACCTGCAAACCAAAAAAGATTTTTTAAGTAATTATCTTGAAAAATAAATTAGTTTTGAATATGCTTGACCAAAAAGAAATAGGGTTGGAGGGGTTTGAACTCTAGACCTTGTTTTCACAAGTGTCTACCGAAATAATAACTATCAACTCTACTACACCAATTCTTGGATTGATATATGCACTATATTGATTTTAAAACTTATTTAACTGATTTTAATTTAAAAAAATAAAATAAAAAATAAAAAATTATAAATCCATGCAAGTAAATACAATATTAAAAGATTTTACTCTTGGGTAAAAAGCAGATAGGAAGGTGCGCCCGCCTGCTCCCCCCAACATTGCATGGAAAATAAGAATTAAAATAAATAAAGTATTTATTAAATATACTTTAAAACTATATACTAACCAGAGTAATTTTTGTAGGCTGAAAATGGCATAGGGAGGAGACCAGAGGAGTTGCTGGAAGTTGGAAGAAGCCTTCCCAGGCTCTAAAAATTTGTCAAGCAGCCTTTAATCCTCTCTACAAAGCTGATCCAACACTCAAAAATGATTTTGCAGCAAAAACAAAGAATTTTCAGAATTTGTAGAGCTGATGTAGCTGTACAGTGGCAGCCCAGGTGATGGCAAGATTTTATTTGTCAAGCAAAATGATCGACCTTCTTATAAATACACTCTCACAATGTGAAATCCTTCCATCACATTGTTCACAATGTATCCCAATATCATTTTAATTTTGTTTCAACATTTGACTTTGAGGTCTTTCTATGACCAATCGTATCTTTTATCTTTATTTGTCCTTTTAGGTCTGATTCAATTCTTAATAAGTTATGCTCTATAGGTCTGCTCTTTCTTTATCCCTTTGTTCACCTTACCTCAACTAGGCTCTTAAGCCCCTTTTATCCATTCAAATCTCTTCTCTATTTGAAGACACTTAACACTTCATCATTTACTGTTCTCTCACCACCTTAACGCTACTACTTTCTCTGCAGTTTTTTTCTCGACACTAGCACCATCTTCTCATATCCAACACTTAAGAACTCACTATCCGTACTTTGATTCAAACTTCTTTACTTCACTCCAAGGCTCAGCCAACCTTTCACTGACTTATTCTATCTTTCTCACATAGTCTCTCATCTGTTCCAATAGGTTTCAGCCCTTAATACACCTCAAAACTCTCCAAACTCACAAAACAGGGTTTTTATACACCCATTTTCTTGTAGCCCTCATTTTATACAAATCTAGTAGCTCTGACACTTTCACAATGTGTCCACACAAACCAAACATCTTTTTGAGTACCCTTTAAGCCTATCTTGCTTCACAGAAACTTTCATACCTCAACTCTTTATGCAACCCTACTAACTCATTACCTCTTCTGTCCATTAGGTCTCTCTTTAGGCCTATTTAAGTACTCAGAGCTAGATAGTGTAATGTAGGGTATATAAACACCCTGAAAACTCCTGAACCCTCTTCCTCATGCACAAACACACCTGACCGCCAAATTTCATGAATTTACACTGGGTAAAACTCCAGCTATCTCACTTTCCAATTTCAAACCCTAAACTAGACCTTGACAGGTCTGTACCTACCCGAGAGGTTACGAAAAGGTCTAAAATGTCTACTACTCAGGGTTCATTCACTTCTGACATTTGGAAAACATCTTCCCAAACTAGATTCAACCTTCCCAAGGGTTATTTAACTTTAGTCAATCACAATAGGTCTCCCATTCAAGAATTCACAGAATTCTGGTCACTAATACAAGACTGTATTGACTGGTTTAGACCATCCTTTGTACTTGTACCTATAAATTGAAGCTCCCAAGAAATATAATATTTACTTAGGGTCTGTACTACCCTCTTTCAACCCTTGCAATAATTTCTAGGTCTTAAACAGCCTTCACAAGACTCTCAAATGCAATTATACAGAATTCTGGACTTTTTGACAGGTTTTAGCAGGATGCACAGACCTTACAACTAGGTTTTCTCCCTTCTCACGTTTCCAATTAATCTAAAACCATTTCCAATAGTTCAAATACACTCGCTACTAACTCCCTCATGAATTTCAAACATTTTGACAGGTTATAACCAAAGTTATATAGGGTTTTCAATACCCTAGGGTTTCAACACAGAACACAGGCCGAGAGCACTATAATTCCCCTCATTTGAATTTGAAAACATTTCAAGGCTTCCAATCACCTTTACAGAGCCTGCCCTACCTATATACATCCTTTCCAACAATTATTGGCTCATGAATAGACTTAAAAAGTTCCCATCAAACAAATATGCAGAATTCTGGTTCTTCTATTGACTGTGTGAACATTTCATGTGAGATTTTCACTTTAGAGGATATCTGAGTCTCCAAATGGTTTCAACCCTCAATAACAAAACTCACAATTGATGTATTGATTCAATCAATGCGAACACCACTCAACAATAATCAATTATACCTTGCTTTCTTATCCTTCTTGATTGTGTTGCTACAGAATTCTGTCCCTTTGGCAGATTACCACAACACTATCTTCCATGCAGACCTGCACCAATTATGAATGTGCCTTTCTAATGGGCAACTTAGATCATAATTCACTCGAGAAACTTTCAACACATAATGACTAAGAGAATAATCATATAACAAACTCTTTCTTTATTGATCTAGACTACAAATACAGTCAATGCTTTTACGCTGTTCTCCAAAGACCGAATTTACAAGTTGAAAAAGGCACTCAACTGACCTTAACTCATATATTTCTCAAGAACTTTCGTTACATACATATAATACACTTCATTATGTACAAAAGCCTTCTTAGAGGCTTAAAACCTCAAGATCCTCCTCAACAATTGTCCTTTTATGCTCAAGAATGCTACCCAATGACTCCTAAAGCCTGCGATTTATAGTTGTTTAGGTCTCCTAGACTACTGGTTCGAGCTTCATCTTGAATAAACTGACTTGTCTTGACTTGGAAAGGTCCAAGAATATCTCCTTTATCTTCTCCTCTATCTTTTCAACCACCCTCTTATCTTGCTATTTGCCTTATTTGCCCTTGTCCAATGTAGGCATCATCTTCTAGATGTTCAGGATAGGTTAGTATTTACATTACTTGAGTCAACATGTTTTTTTATCCTTCTAGGATCATTATGTGAGGTCTACACCCTTTCATTCAGTCCATAAGGCTCACAAGTCTCTTTTCAAGATTTGAATTTTCAAATGGTGATTTTGGAGGGAAAACTTGAATTTGGCCTAGACTTGCAATTTAAGACATCCTAGTTGTTTGAACACCATTTTGTCATCAAAATAGGACTCCATAAGCTACCTAGGGCCTTTCAAGGCCTTTACAATGTATTAAAAAGCTTGATATGGCTTCTTGTCCTTGACAAGAGGACCTATTAGACTACAATGGACGACTACATACAAAAGATAAAAGATTTACAAAGACTCCTGCATCACCAGGCAATTCAGATCTTCCAAAAAAAAATGTTTGAAGCTTTAGCAGGCTGAGCAGGAGGTTTTAGAAGCCAAAACACAAAGATTTGAACCCTCAAACTGAGATCCAAGGTGTAGAAACAAATAGAACTGATTTCCTGATTTTTTTTTGTTTTTCCGCTTCAGAATGCCTCAGAGGCTATACAAACACGCCCCAGGCAGATTTTTGCTTGCTAGTTGGTTATTGAATGCTTGGATTGAGTTCTTAGATCCTCCATAAAGCTTTGATAACCTTGTATAGGCTTTGTGAAGCCAAAGAGTGAAGATTGCTTGAATAAAATTTATTTAGATGCCTTCCAAGGCTGTACCATTGCTGTACAGGTCTGAAATTAATTTGAGTTTGCTTGAATTTGCTTTGCACAGGGGTCTAGATCCTCAGCAAATATCTTGCAAATCAATCATTGCATATCCCAAGCTCTATTACCAAGGAAGAATTCGAAGTATATGCAATAGATATTGAATATGAACACATAATAGATATTGAATGCTTGGATTGAGTTCTTAGATCCTCCATAAAGCTTTGATAACCTTGTATAGGCTTTGTGAAGCCAAAGAGTGAAGATTGCTTGAATAAAATTTATTTAGATGCCTTCCAAGGCTGTACCATTGCTGTACAGGTCTGAAATTAATTTGAGTTTGCTTGAATTTGCTTTGCACAGGGGTCTAGATCCTCAGCAAATATCTTGCAAATCAATCATTGCATATCCCAAGCTCTATTACCATGGAAGAATTCGAAGTATATGCAATAGATATTGAATATGAACACATAATAGATATAGACATGCAATTAATTAGCAAAGACAGATCATTTATACACAGGTTTTAACGTGAAAAACCTCAACTTAGGTAAAAATCCTTGGTGATTATTCATTCAGTGAGAAAGTCAAGTACCCAATACATTCCTTCAACCTCTCACTCTTCAAAACAATTCACAATGCTTGCATATATCTCTCATTGTTCACAAAATAATATTGTGTTCATTATTGTCTCAATACATAATTTACAAAGGGTTAAAACCCTTTTTATATTGAGGTATGAGGCGCATCGTTGTAACCAACGTGTCCAATCTCTTCCCGAGAAACACAACGGTTATTTTTAATATGTTTTATTATTTTATTTACGCGATGATATAACCTGTGTTAAATCATAATAATAAAACATTTATTATTTACTGATGTAATATGTTAAGGACCCTAATAATGGCACCACTTTACATTAAATGTTACAACACTTCAACTTAATTTTTGATAGATTGTTGTTGGGTTGTGGTTCTTTTTTAAGGTGCTCGTGTTGAATGATTATCTATGATTGCTTGTTTAGAATTTCTGAAACCACTTCATTAAATTGTTGAAGGCATGGGAATCAATGGGGGTGGCTTGGATTTGTTTGAGCTCAGTTATTCTTGCTTGGGAATCAACATTAATACTATTTTTATTTTGTAACTGTGTTTGGAACAACGTCAAAATGTCTCTAAGTTTAGAACCTAGAGCCTCAATTCCAGATATTTGGTTGCAAATGTTAGCGTATTTAGGTTTGGGGGCAGCACCTTGTGATAGTAAGGAGTTTTAAAATATTTTGTTAGAAGGAGCTTCATTATGTTCACTGCAGAAGCTCGTAGGTAATCTGAAAGCACAACTGGATTGTATTTTCATGTTTTGGAATTCTGCACAAACCCATGCATACTTGTTTTCACTTCCCTAGCACTCGTTCTGAAAACTAGTCTTCATTGCCCTAATGCTTGTTTTGAAAGCCGGTCTTCACCGTGCTAGTACAAACCCTAAACATAGGGAAACACTAGCCATTTGCAGACAAACGTGAGCCCTCCACAAAACCTCAGATGCGAACAAAAGAAAGTGGAAGCTAGGACAGATGTGAACGTTAGGTCAGACGTGAACAAAAGATCAACATGTGAAAGTCAAACCCAAACGCAAAGTTCAAATGTGAGCAGATTCAGACATGAGCCATCTCTTTCAAACGTAAACACCTGTCAGATGCGAACACCTTCAGATGTGAATAACACCTTTCTGACGTGAACAACACCTTTTAGACATGAATACCTTGACGCGAACAACAAATCAGAGCCAGCCTAGAATTTCAGATTAGAGAAGTCTAACCTTGCAATTCATACGAGCAAATCTGAGCATTACAACACTAGGATTGACATAGGCCCTCCACAAATCTTAGATGTGAACCTGTGAATGAATTGGTATTATTTCAAGGTATTTGCGAATCTTACAGATGTGAACAATAGATATTAGATGCGAATACCTTGACGTGAACAAAAGATACCTTAGATGTGAAGAGCATTGTTCACTTTGCAAACGTGAACAACAGATTTCAAATGCGAATACCTTGATGTGAATAGTAGATCCTTAAGACGTGAACAACAAATACCTCAAACGTAGGGCACACTTCCTCAGTAGGTTTACTATAGCCCTTGCTCATCCCAGGCTAGAAATGGGAAAGTATATCCATGGATTTTATAATAGGTCTTCCTAAAGTGAATGGCAAGGACTTCATTTCTGCCATAGTGTCATTTCCCCTTTTTCCCATAAAGTGAAAAATAATAAAGTTAATATTTAAAATTGTCTAAGTGGCTTTTTATTTTATTAAAAAGTGAAAATTTAATATTAATTTTTTATTATTAGAAAAAAAAGAGGGGAAAAGTAAAAAATAAAAGTGTACTTTATTAAATTAAAGTAAGAGGTCAACTTGGGGAAAAGGGACATAAAAAGTTATAAAAGAGGGCCTCAGGGGGTCACTTGAAAATCATCTTTTAGTAATCAACCTTTCCAACTTATTTGTGAGTTTGAGCATTTTGCTTCAGCTTTCAGCCTCAGAGGATGAAAACCCTCATGTGGAGCATTAGAGGACGAAAACCCTCATGTGAAAAAGACTTGGGGACAAAAACCCTCAGGTTTTGTGTTGTGGTTCTATCCAAGGACTACATTTGTGCTTTAGATCTAGTTTCTATCAAAAATCAGCAAAATCAAATAATCAGGGTAGTGAGTTTCAGATCTACATTAGTTAGGGTATCATCCTTCAACCCTCTGTACGCCATTTCTAGCCAACCAATTCATTTGTATGGTTAGCTGTACGAGTATAGGTTCTACCTTTAGGGTTTGTTGTTTGTAAATGCCAAGTGGGCATAAAAATCTAGGGTTACAATTCTGAATTTTGCATGCATAATTTCAGCGAGGTTTTCAGCCAATATATTCTAATAAAATCTTTATTTTCAATTGTTTATTGGAAAAATCAGTTTTATATTTTCAGATTTAAGGGTTTTTTGCAAAAAACAGAATTTGTTGTGTGAATGATAAATTTCTAGAATTTTGTAATTTCATTTATGAAGGTTTTAATACAAAAACCAGAATTTAATATTTTCAGTATAAGGGTTTGCTGTAAAATCCATATTGTTCTAATTTGTCTGGAAAAGGAACATTTCATGTAGTGGAGCGGTTAACTAAATATGCCCATTTCTTTGCCATCCCTATTGAGTTCAAAGCACCACAGGTGGCTGACTTGTTTTTCAGAAAGGTATTCTGGCTACATGGCTTGCCCAAACCCATTGTTAGTGATAGGGACAAAAGATTCCTCAACACCTTTTGGTAGGAGTTATTTTGTTTGACTAGCACCGAGCCCACTCCTAGTACTAGCTTTCACCCCTAGATGGATGGGCAGAGAAAGATAGTTAATAAGTGGACCGAAGGGTACTTAAGGAACTATATCATAGATCAACAGACAACGTGGATTAAGTGGTTGCACCTTGGAGAGCATTGTTATAATACCACTTACCACATGTCTATTTGTATGACACCATTTAAGGCTCTATTGGGTATGATGCATCTACCTTCACTAATTTGGTGTTCACTAATAGTTGTGTACTGGCAACTAGTGACTTTGTGGAGCATAGCAAGAACATTTTGAGGTCACTTAGAGACCATTTGCAACAACCACAAAATCAACAAATTTTTTATGTAGATCGGCATTGTACTGAGAGATCATTTGAGGTTGGAGATATGGTTTTTCTATGCCTACAACTTTACATGCAAACTTCCATGAAACTCAGTGGGGCTGAAAAGCTTAAACTTCGCTTCTATGGACTGCACAAAATATTGACAAGAACTGGAGAGGTGGCCTATGAGTTGGGGTTGCCAATAGACAATCGGATTCACAATGTTCTCCATGTGTCTTGCCTTAAAAAGGCACTTGGACATGTTGTGCCATCAACTGATTTGCCAGCCCTGGATGATGAAGGGGAACTTGTATTGGTTCCAAATGCTGTTATTGACACACATGAGAAGAGATCGAGGAACAAGACCATCACACAGAGTATTTGGTTCATTGGAGGGGCCTGCCCACAAAGGATGTTACTTGGGAGGTGCCAGAGATACTTGAACATCTAGCATTGCATTGCTTGTGGGCAAGCAATTCTAGGTAGGGTGGACTTGTAATGTTCCTTTTGTACTAAGTCAACATGTGTGGACCCACGAGCCCATTTTTATACTTCTCGATGGGCGAGGGGTGATTGCTAGAGAAGTACATACTGGTGAGGATTGGTTATGTTTATTTGTCCCTAATATTTTTATGAGTTTTGGACCATTTCATATGTTTTAGGGGCATTTCCTAATTTTTAAGAGGTTGGTTGGAGGTGAGACCCTCACCATTAGTCTCCTCATGGGGGATTTATCCTAAGGGGGCCTTTTTTACTATTAACATTGTTAATGCCTTTGGAGATTTTTAAGTGTACATGTTCGTTATAAGTGCCTTGGGGAAAACTTGTTCCTATTTTTTAGGGGCGGTTGGAGGGCAACGGGAATAGGACCATGTCATGTAGTGTATTGTTGGATATGAGTGTGAGTCAGCTGTTCATAATGCTTTATCTCAGGTTTTTTTGGCAAGCAGTTCTCAATCTATGGTTGTTTTATTGATGAGAGGTCAAAGTTTATTGACTGCTGGGGCATTTTAATGTTATTACACTAGCACCATGTTATGTGGTACTTGATTATTAAGTGATATTAGTGTCATATAAAATTAAAAATATATTCATTATTTGACCTTAAGGCTAGGCACCTAGGGTTGGGAGCATGTCAATGAATAAATAGAGGCTGCCCAACCTTTAGAGGAATCTATGCTCATTTCACATATTTTTAGACTTAAGAGTGGGCAGCTACAGTAGGCAAAGCTCATCTATAATTCAAGGATGAAAACCCTTGGATCCAGAGATCAAAGGATGAAACCCTTTTGGTTTCTTGTGGGCAATCTCATCTAGAGATTGCATTGGATGGAAAGCATTCTTGTTTTATTGGGAATCTGATTTGTGAGGTGGCTGGAACAACATAATACAACATCAATTCTGATTCGGGAAAAATCTTCTGTCAGGTGCTCGATTTCTAATTAGTTGCACACTATTATTATTTATCTATCGATACATTCCGATAGATTTTTATTAATAAAACACAGACCCAGTGTTATTATTAGGGTTGACTTTGTTCATTGTTCTTTTCTTCCTAGCATCATTTTGATTAAAAATAAAATAAAATAAAATTAGATAGAAGTCATAACACGTCGTCTTAAGTTTGCCTGCTGAGTAGTTCTTTTAAAAGCCACCTTGGAATCTTAGCATGCTTATTGCCAATCAAATTTGGATTCTATCTTTCCTCCTTTTTTTTTTTGAAAAAGTTACATTTTCCCAAGCCTTGGTCTTGGAAAGATCCAAGGTTTAGAAAGATTGTTGGCCTTATACCTAAGAAACGAATGCCTGATAAAGATGACATTCCAATGAGCGGTTCGTCAGATCTTTTCCTGAGTTTTGTACTTTCCCTTCTTGATTACTCATCCCATTCTTTTTTCTGCTGTCATTTTTTCATTGCCTAAGCATTACTGGGCACATCCATTTCCTTTTTGAGCCGGTTCACACCTATCAATTTATTTGTTGATTTAGCTAATTGTTCTGTATCGTCTAGTTTCATGTTCTGCAGTTAAATTGTCATTGTCAATGCATATTTAATTTTTGTGCTTGCTGCATGTTCCATATATTGCAGTTTGTTTATTTGTAACTGCATTGTCAGTCTGAGTGCTTCTATGCTTATAGTAACACTCTCTTGAAGTACTAAGAGTAGTAGATCTGTGAAAAATTCGTTGCTATCTTTAGTTTCACCATCTCTTTGAGGATGATAACGAGTGTGCATAAAACTTGACAAGGCCTTTTGAGAATTCCCAGAAACACTGTGTCCCTTTTGAGGGCTAAGTTTCAGATAGTTTTATTTGGAAAATTTCCAAAGTATTTTGTACTGAATATTTTCCTTTTGAGTGCTTGATATCAACTGAATCTTATCATTAATTTTGAAACAACTTCAGTAAGTCTATTCTTGTGGTTTGAGTCTCTCATTTCTGCAAGTATTTTGGTGTCCTGAAGTTTTTCAGCCACAAATCCTGTAAGAAAGTACTTAGTAAATCCCTGTGCAGCACAATTAGTTTGTAAGTTGGCACATGATAGCTTGGAAAGAAGAAAAGAGGCGGCATGTGGGTGAGAAGACCCCCGAAGAGGACTTATGAGTCATATCACATAAATCTAGACAAGAAGGGGTCTTCATCAGTGAAAAACACACAATTAATCAAGTACTGAACTCTCACCGAACCAAATGAAGGTTAAAGATAAATTACATGATTGGATGAAAGAAGAGTTGCTTTGACTTTGAGGGATATTTTTTTAACTACATGATAGAAATAATGACCCAATACACGAGCATTGGGAGAATATGGGAAGAGCTTTAAAAAAGGGAGATTAATCTCCATACGGGTCAACGTAGGTTGACTCAAAATGACGCAGCTGAATTCTGAAATCATATCACATAATCCCCATTAGTTAATCAGCAAAGGTGACTAGAAAAAGCCTCTAGTGGGTGAACCATTATCTAGATAGATGAATTATGAATAGTGCAATACTAAGGATAAATACTCATAAAGGGGTATCCATTCATAATATGAGTAATTGTTTGAGATCATCTCACGGACCTCGAAATAGGTAATATCCCTTTTTGGAAAATTTCTGAATTTTGATTTTTTTAATTTTTCTGAATACACAAGCTGAAACAAATCCTAGATAATAACATGCAACTGAAAATATGCAGATCTAATAATACCCAACTGGAACATTTATTTGATAAGTTGATTACATATTTATTAGAGCAAATCCTAGCTGTAAAAATCCACAAATAATCAAATCCTAACTGTAAAAGTCTATAAATACTGAATTCAACAATAAATATCAACTTTTTGACCACGAAGACAAGGTACAACAGTTAATTTGAGGGTGTGGCATGGCTGTAACTGAAGTAGTGGCTTGCTGGAGGGTGTCATTGACTTCCAAGGGCAGCGATTTGCGTTTATTTCTCCCCAAAACCCCTACACCCTTCTCTAATCTGTAGCGCAACAGTGTTTTGCAGTACGATACACTGTACGACCAGGGGCATCAGTGTAAAAATCTCCAAAAAACAACGATTTGTCCTCTTCAAACCCTAGTGTAGCTATTGGCAAATATTTCTAACCCTCAACAGTGCCACACACATTGAAACTGGAATTCCGGTTATGATTTGAAGCACAAGAATGATTCTTGGAAGGAATCACCTTAGAAGGGTAGAGGGTTTTCGTCCTCAGATGCAAAAGTTGAACCAAATGCTCAAACTTTGGAAAAAGGGTTTTTGATTTCAATCATGAATAATAACTTTTGAGCTCAACTCCTCTTTTTATAATTTCACTTTTCATTCCAGAAACCTTAAAAACATTTTTAAAACACCTTTAAATAATTATTACCTTTTTGACTCAATAAATATTATTTTTGGCCCCCTTTATAATAATAATACATAGCAATCATTTTTCCATGTTATAGATTAAAGTGACTTTGGACAACTTAAAATATTATTATTAAATTATTTTCATAATTAAATATTTTAAAAAGGGGACATGACAATTCGCCCTTCCAAAGATTACTTGTCCTCAAGTAATTGCAAGCTCAATTGCTCTGACTCTCTTCAACTGACCATCTCTGTAATCCTTGGATTCGAAATCAATCTTGAGAATTTGTGATTCCCAATCCTCAATCCTTCTTGTGATGTAGTTGGCTTTTGTTGTGCCACTTTGATATTATCATACGCTGAAGAATTTGAACCAGGGGATAACTTTGCATCCATCTCAAACTTCAGTATCGGGTGTTTCAAAATATTACCTTGATCCCATATTCTTCTACATAGACAACCTTGAATGAAATGATTTATGTACTCTTTGCTGAGAGTGGTGACTTTTACCATTTCTCCACACTTCCCATGATGACAAATTCTTTGCCAAAATATCAATTTTTTGCCACTATTATTGTTGTCATACCTTGAGCAATGACCCTGGATATTGTCAAACTGCTTATCATTAGTTGCTGATCTGAAAATTTCAGCAAGCTGAAAACCAACATTAGTATCCGGTGAGGCCCTTTTCTCATGTACATGCCTCTTAACAAGGTCTTCCTGGAACTTCACCTCATAAATTTATTGATTTGAAACATTCCTTTCATATTCTGAGCTGTCATAAGAATGATCTAAAAACTTATCTTCTTCTTTCAATGCTTTAGAGAAATTTGCATCAACTCTACTATATGGAAGACTCAGAAATTTGGCATTAACCAAAAAATCCACCCCAAATTGTTGCATATCTGATTTTTCTTCATGTTCCACCATTACAATTGGAGAATTCTTTCCCTTAATTTTATGTAGGTGTTGTTTTGATTGAGTGGTTATCAACTTGGCTTCCTTATCTTTTCTTAGCCATTCATCACACCTTTTTTGGGTTCTCATTACATCCTCTGCGCTTGTCTGCAATGTGGTTAGTTTTTTTTCAACCACATCCTCTGGTTCCTTTTTAAATAAAATCTCCTTACCTTTGACTTGCATGCTGAATTTCTTTTGTTCCTTTGTAGATTTTTTAGGCTCAAATTTTAACTTTTCCATCTTTATTTTTATCCATGCCCTTAGATCTTCTAATATTCTTGCATAGCTTGCAACATCTCTAACATGGATTCTTGCATTGTCCTCATGATTCACACACTGGGAAGATCACAACTCTGATACCATTGTAATATCCTTTTTTGGACAAATTCTTAGTTCTGATTTTTAATTTTTTTCTGAATACACAAGATGAACATATCTAAAACAAACCCTAGTTAATAACATGCAACTGAAAATATGCAGATCTGATAATACCCAACTGGAACATTTATTCAATAAGTTGATTACAAATTTATTATAGCAAACCCTAGCTATAAAAATCCACAAATAATCAAATCCTAACTGTAAAAGTTTGTAAATACTGAATTCAACAATAAATACCAATTTTTTGACCACGAAGACAAGGTACAACAATCAATCTGAAGGTGTGTCATGGCTGTCGTCGAAGTGGCGCTTGTTGGAGGGTGGCGCTGACTTCCAAAGGCAGTGATTTGCCTTTATTTCTCCCTAAAATGCCTACACCTTTCTTTGATCTATAACTCAGCAGTCTTTTGCAGTATGATAGGCTGTACAACCAAGTACAACATCATAAAAATCTCCAAAAACAGTAATTTGTTCCTCTTCAAACCCTAGTGTAGCTGTTGGCAAATATTTCTAACGCTCAGCAGGGTCACACACATTGAAACTATAATTCTAGTCCTGATTTGAAGCACAATAATGATTCCTAGAAGGAATCACCTTAGAAGGCTAGATGGTTTTTGTCCTCAAATGCAGAAGTTGAACCAAACGCTCAAGCTCTGAAAAAACGGTTTTTGATTTCAATTGTGAATAATGAATATTGAATAATAACTTTTGAGCCCAACTCCTCTTTTTATAATTTCACTTTTCATTCCAAAAGCCTTTAAAACATTTTAAAAATACTTTTAAATAATTATTACCTTTTTGGTCCACTTAATAAATATTACTTTTGGCGCCCTTTATAATAATAATACATAAGTGCCATTTTTTCATGTTATAGAATAAAGTGACTTTGGACAACTTAAAATATTATTATTAAATTATTTTCATAATTAAATATTTCGAAAAGGAGACATGACAAAATAAGTAAAGAAATACAGAAGGTAATGTAAAATCTGTAGTACATTGCTGTCAAGTAACCAGTGTTTCTTTTGATTTCAAATTTCTGGGATACCTTGTTGTGTTGCTTGTCTGTCTGTTCTTGATTATATTCCACTATATTCCTCCACTTCAACCTTGTCTTCTTAACATGTTCCTGTAGCATCATGGCTGAGATCCATAGCACTGGGAAGAGGGTTTATTTCATCCCATTTGCTTAAAATGTATAAAATACAATATATAATTATTTAGTTTCATCATTTATGTATGTGTATGCCAATTATAGACTGCTAATGGACTAAGCGGATGAGCAAATATTCATATAAAAGTAAAGATGTCCATGTAGAGATTGATGGTCATTGGTCAACAAATTGGACAATCACCAGGTGCGGAATTCAATTCAAGGAATCTTCAATAGATGAGTATTCAGATGGTGAAAGCCTCACAATAGTTAGAAGATTGTATTTTTGTTAGGCAGGTAGCGAGTGGCTCTCTTTAATATAAAATGACTGCTCTGTAAAGTATAATTAGAGGAGAGGCTAGATTGTATGGTTATTTCTCCAGGATTCTGACCTACAAGATACTCCTCTCTTCACATAATTTATTCCAGTAATTATTTTTAAATCTATTCTATTTGTGGAATCTCTGTCATGTTTCTCTATCCTGTATGCCATATTTATATTCTGCCGAGTTCAGTTTACTTAGATTTTATACTTGTTTCTATAACAATGCTTGGGTCCTATGGCTCTTTGAGACACTATGAAATTGTAGTCATTATGATAGGTGTGATGGGCCTCTCATTGCTTGCTACAATGATTCTGTATTTATGTTTGAACCTATGCTTATTTTGAGAAGTTCACCCGCATATGCAGTGGCATCTTAGCAATTTTTTTTTTCAAGATCAATGCAACTTTTATCCAGAAGATTTTATACAAAAAATATGCACTGCGGAAGTCTGAAATCCTTAATAAAGGAAAAATATGTAAATCAATATGTTGGGAATTCATTGCTTGCATAAGTGCCTGCTTTCTTTGATATCACTTTTGGAGCTTTGCTTGCCTGCTTTCTTTGATATCAATTTTGGAGCTTTGCTTGTCATTGGACTTGTACCAATAGCAAGATGTTTTTCTTACACCTATATTTTAACACACGGTATTTAGCTTTTACTTTTTAAACAATATCATGTACATGATATTCTATATGCATATTTTATGGAGTTCTATTTCATCTTATTTCTATTAGGGTGCTTGTGATCCGGATCCTAGGAGATATTTGGGGGACAACACCCTAAATGAGAATTGAGATGTGTTGTATGCATGCACAAAAGCTGTATGAGATAATATATAGAGAATCAAAATAGAGAAAATAATAGAACTAGAACAGAAAGTTTTATTAATCTGTGCATTCTATACATGACATACTCTTGAGGAAGAAGTATGGTTGCTTATCTTATATTATCTTATTGCTATCTAATGCTACAAATATGTATGCATATATATTACAAATCCATGAAGGCTTTAAAAACCGTTATGCAAGTAAACAAATGTTGAGCTTCCATATTTGACTCTTCTTCTTCCAATAGTTGAACTCAATGGGGTCAAAAGTTAACAGTTAAAATCTGGCCTCCGAGGCATTGAGTCACACCCCATGGGGGCAATGCCCTCGATCCCACAAGGGGAACCCATTGACTTATATTGGAGAAGGAGCCCCCATTGGAATGGAGGCAGCAATGTCGTTGGCACTTGGTGGTATTGCTCAGTGTGATCTGCCGAGACTGTGTTACATCACTATAGAAGTATGTGCGCCATTTGGTGGAGATGGATTAGTGATCTTGGAGATGTTGTGAGCCTCTGGATGTGGTTTTGGAGTACTACGGACAGTTGAATAGGATCTGCAATTACTGCAAGCTGTGAGAATGGGCTTGATTGTATCACTGGAACTGCCTTTGGAGAATTCACTTGGATCAGCTCGAGTCCGTCTGGTCTCATTTGGAACATTGTAAAGTTGAATTAATTATAATAGCTTGATCAGCCACTGGCTGTTTGCTAGAAGGATTTTTTGGTTTGACTCGTGCTTATGTTGAGGAATTTACCCATACATAAGAAATTTAACAAAATTTTTAAAATATTTGCCTGCTTTTTCTAATAGCAAACTGGATACTCTACCTTTGGAACAGGTTTGAAACTATGCCCTGCTTTATCTAAGGCTTGTCCAAGTGCTGCCTTGCTTTATCTAGCGAGTTGCACATCTTCTCGTTGGTCCACTATTTCTTTTATCACATGCAATTCAGAAATTAATATGCCTAGTTATTCAATCATTCTGTGTAAATCACTTCAAAACACAACTATGGCATGATAATTGATAGGCATTGCTGCATTTATTATGAGTAGTAATGTCCAAGAGACATATTTACTGGTTTCTCTGTACACCTGTGGAAAGGAAAAGTACAACAATTAATCTATACTATAGACAACCATATTGTTTATACTTTGTAATGCTATTTTCCAGTGAACTAGGGACTTATTTGTTTTATGATGTTTCCTACAAATACTACTTTCTTGATACTTTTTTCAGGGTTATGCATATAAACCTATGTTGCCAAGAAACAGGAATGGAAATGGGTCCGAAAAGCGGAAATGCAGATTTTCAAAAACCCTTGGTTTGGAAATGTCATGGAAACGTCCGTACGATATACTATAAAAATAAAAAAATATATAAAAACAATGCATGATACTCATTTTTAGTCCATAAAAGATAAAACATGTAAAAAATATAGTATTCATGAAAGTTCAAAACATTCAACATGCTTAAAATTTCAGATGTTTATGAATCATATATTATATCCCAGATTCAAACTGCAAAGACAAAATGTACATTCAAATGATTATAATCTAGAATAAATCATGTATTTTTCTCTTTGAAGCTGCTCCTTGCTTCTAAATTCCTCTTCAAACCCAAAATGCTATTTTGTGAGTTCTGAGTCCACCTTTATGGGGCTTTGTGCTCACTCGTGCTATGGGCCTTGCATTTTTCCTGTGGATAGAATCCTTTTTGATGCAAACTACTTGTTCTTTACAGACTTTTACTCTTTAGCATATGTTTTATTTTCATAATTGTTTTGTTGGATAATGATCTCTAGTTTGGTCTATCTCAAGGTGGTGTATGTCATTTTTCACCCCTGCAAACAACAATTTTTTAATTCGCACCCTCATTCTCAATCAATGATCCACAAATTTAGTGAAGTGCTTTGGCTGAGGATTTCAGGGATCCACGTAATAGCAAATCGCAACGACGTGAAAAGTAAAAACAGTACAACTACCAACAGAGTCCAGATACAAACAATCAATCAAGAAGGATTAATAGTGGCTGGCTACAGTTCAGATCAAAATATGTTTGTAGAAGAAATTGAAAGCATGTTTGCATGCAACTAGCTGACACTCACACTCTATAGCAATGATCCATATGTAGATGATTATTAGCATCAGGGTGTGCAAGCCAAGAAAGCCTCTAGTTTAACATAGAGTATTCTAGAAGATTAGGGTTTTTTAAAATCTTCTAGGTATTTTTTTTGATTTAGTCAATGACTTTTCCGCTGGAGATGCCCTAGAAACTTTCCGGATATTTCTGGAACGTTTCTCTACTGGAAACGTTTCTAAGCAGAAACGAGGGGGGTCTGGGATGTTTCCTTGCAACGTAGGTATAAACCCTCCAGGTGTTTCTGGAATTTAGATGTTTTGATCTACTTGTGTGCAATCAAAGTTGCAGCGTTCTCACTGAAGGCTATCGTGATTAAAATTTGTAGCACATGAAGGCTAAACCAGACAGCTACACATTACAAAAGTTGTGGATGAGAGTGCAAGCTAAGTGCTGCAACAAGGTTGTATATACTATAAATGCTTAATCTATAGTTTCAATCTGAATCCGTTTACTGTGTAAATGATTGCAGTTTTCATCCTTTTTCCGTGTAAAAAGTAGCAAGTTGCTAGCATGTATTTCCTCTCTACATTATTTGCTGAACTGTCCCTTTGATAGAGAACTGTTTGGAAGCATTTCTTCTTTGTTATATGCAGTGACTAGATGGCTTCTTTTGCCCTATCTATTAGGATATAAAGCCATGGTATTATGATGTATATAGGATTATGGAGTAGCCGGCTTGTGGTGCACGTAACCCATGTTTAGATAGGATGCACCCAATGGGCAACTTTTGTAATGGATCAAATGGATAACATGTATTTTTTTAACTCTTGCTTGCCCTGAACCAATCCATGCCCTCTCACTTTCACACACCCATTCAAGCAACCCCTTTCCCCTTCCAAACCAAAAATCCTCCAACTCAGCCAATAAAAGACTCTAATGCAAAGGAATACTCTTTAGAGGAGGCTATGGCCTCCTCTCAGCTTCCACACCCATAAAGTCCGACCCTGAATTTTAGATTAGCAATATCCAATGAACCAAACCAGATCTACAAGGAGGGGCTTCACCACTTTCTGCACTATCATACATAGAGGACCATTTCAAGGCCTAATTTCCCCATAAAGAAGGAAAATGAATGTTACCTCATAATGGAAACTCCACCAAGGGTCTGCGTCTTCATGGGTGAAATAGAAAACAAGTTATGGTTCCTCAAGAAAAAAAAGTTGATTTGCAGATTCATGGGGGATTTTTGATGATCGAAGACTCTGAGGGCTTGGGTTCAAGAGAACTAGAGACCATTGTGATTTGTTGAAATCCTAATGATGCCAAAAGGTTATTTCATGGTTGACTTCTCCTTCGAGTAGGAAAAAAATCTGGCCTTCCAAGGCGGACAGTGGTTCATGAAAAAATAGGTATATTCATGAAACTTTGGTGTCCAATTTTCATACCAATGGAGGACCTAACGAGTATTTCCCCAATACTAGTAGGAAATTGTATACAAGGAAAACTACATGTCTTACCTCACACATTTGACTCCCAGGGTCATGTTAAGACAAATGAAATCAACAAAATGATAAGCATCAAGGATTTGTTTGGTTGGGTTGATTGGATTGTAGAGCTAATTGTTTTCACTCATGGGCTCACTATTCCTAAAAGTCGTAAACTGCCTTGTAGTGTATGTTGAGGGCTTGGAACTATAGGACTAGAAGGTGAGGGTATGGTGTAGATTGTAGGAGAATTTGACAAGGTTGTTGATCAACACTGTTTTGGTTTGTGGCTTGGTTGCATGGCACGGTGGATCCTCTTAGCTCTAAGGGGTTGATTATGACTAGGCATAACCTTCAAATGACTCGGTAGGTCCTCCAAAGGAACTCCTAGGGCCTCTTGTCATATTTCACACCCATAAAGTCCGAACCATAATTTTAGATCAACGATATCCAACGAACCAAACCAGATCTGCAAGAGATTCATCACTTCCTGCACTATCTTACATAGAGGACCATTTCGAGACCTTATTTCCCGACAACGAAGGAAAATGGATGTTATCCAGAATGGAAACTCCACCAAGGGTCTCCTTCCTCCATGGATGAAATGGAAAGCAAGTTATTGCTCCTCAAGGGGAAATTTGCTGATTTATGAATTCATGGGGGTTTTCTAGGATCGAGGACTTTGAGGACCTGGGTTGAAGAGAACTAGAGACCAGCGAGATCTGTAGAAATCCTCATGATGCCAAAAGGTTATTTCATGGCTGTCTTCTTCTCCACGCAGGGAAAAGATCCAGCCTTCCAAGGAGGAACATGGTTCATGAAAAAATTAGGGCTATTCATGAAACACTGTTTTCCAATATTCATTCCAACGGAGGACCTATCGACTATTGTCTTAGTGTGGATCGGACTACCCCTTCACCTTACTAAATACTGGTAGGAAATTGTATAAAAGGAAATCTTCATATTCACCTTACACATTCGACTTCCCAAGGTTCATGAAAAAATCAGTCTATTCATGACACACTAGTCTCCAATTTTCATTCCAATAGAGGGCCTGTCGACTATTGTCTCAGTGTGCGTAAGACTACCTCTTCACCCTATTGAATGTTGTTAGTGTATTTAATATCTCATACACTTTTGTATGGTTAAGAGACTTGTAATATTCATTTGTGATATAATTCGTTGATCAACACTAATTGGTGCACACTTATCCATAACTTGTTATTAGAGAATATTATCAATTAAGTATTTATTAATTGACTTTGCTAATAATAGGTAAGTCTTATCTCAAAGAAAACTTGTTCTACAAGTAACTACTCTCCAAAACCCTAACCCTAACCCTAACACTAACCCTAACCTTAGCCTCCTTTCTTATCTATGTAAGATCATAGAAGGCTAGGGGGTGAGGTACATTGTGGAAGAGAGTTACTATTGTTATGCTTGTGAATTTAGGCCAAAGCTTTTAATTTAAAGAGGTAGTAATGCAATTTAGATAAATCTGTGTTTTGTTTTAAGCTTTCATAGATTTATATATTGCATGTATTAGTGGTGTTTGTCTTATGGTAGGTATACTGATTCTAGAACTATTATAATAATTTAATATGGTATCAGAACTATAAGAGTTTCACCTCTTGCAGTGTGGTTCTGTGAAGCATATAAATCTTCTGCATTTGAACCCACAATAGGCATAAAGATCACAATTGTAGTTTTCTCTTTTTCTACATATCCATTCTATTCTATTTTTAGATTTGTAGTTTTTTTCTTGCATATTGAGTTTCAAGACCCTTAGTGGCCTACTGCAAATACCCAATTTTATGCTCTCACCTCGCCCTTAGGGGATCTTGGTTGATAAAAAATTGGTGAATATAGTGGGTTACTAAGGGTTGAAACAATTTTTTCCCTTAGGTTATAAACTGTGTTTTCGCATATTAAATATTTTATACTTTCACAGTCCATACACAGTGAATATAATAGCTTTTGGAAAAAACAATCTTTTTGTTTGACTCTACGGTTCGGATCACCACCCGTGATCCTTCATTAGGATAAAATGATTAATCCTTTTCTCCTGATGAAGGATCACAGGTGGTGATCCGAAACATGGAGTCAAATAAAAACACACTATTTTTTCCAAAAGTTTATTATATTCACCGTGTTTGTGTTTTTTTAAAACTCATAGAAATCTACCATCATTGGTTAAACCGACTCATTGTTGTCGATGAGGTGAGGGGATTCCCCTCAATACCCAGGAGACAGTTTTGTATACAAATTTTAGCTTCCACATACCTCATAGTATATCAGAAGTGTGTAAGATTTTTTTGTTTTTTTCCAATAGGAAGCGATTGGCCATTTGATTCTATGGTGTATTGGTAAGCGATTAGCCCTGAGAAGTTGCTCTCTACATAATTCAAAGATGGGATAGTGGGGCTATGGGTACAACATAATCCTTTGTAATTAGTGCCATTTTTTCTATTCAGTATTTATGACTTGGATTTGTATAGAAAGCCTACAAATCAAACACAGCTAGCCTGGTAATTCTAGAGAAATCTTGGGTACACTTGGCAAATTTGCATTCTTGCAATATTTGACTTTCAAATTCAAAATTTTATAGTTTCAAGATTATTGTCCCAGTTTTAGTTACAAAACAGTGAGAGGGCAATGCAGAGGGTGTATTTGGTAGAAAATAGAGTTTTCATAGTCAACATTTTATTTGTGATGAATTTGGTAGTTTTGAGTGAAGTTCTACCCAACAAGGCCATAGAACAATGTTTGCACATAAATATGGAATTTTATTTTGCCCATGAGGCAACTGTACCATTGTGATTACCTCGTCAAGCTGATCATTTGATTTTGTGGTGTATTGGTGAGCAGTTAGCCCCAAGAAATTGCTCTCTACATAATTCAAAGACGAGATAATGCAACTACGGGTACAATGGAATCCTTTGTAATTAGTGCCCTTTTTCCCTATTTAGTATTTATGCCTTGGATTTGTATATTAGAGCTTACAGATCAAACACACCTAACCTAGTAATTCTAGAGAAATCTTGTAAACACTTGGCAGATTTGCACTCTTGCAATATTTTAGTTTCAATTTTAGAATTCCTAGTTTTTTTATTGTTTCAGGTTGTCTTAGTTTTGGGTACAAAATAGTGAGAGCGCAATGCAAGAGGGTGTATTTGATAGAAAATAGGGTTGCATTTGGTAGAAAATAGGGTTTTCATAGTCAACATATGATTTGTGTGGAATTTTGGTAGTTATGAGTGAAGTTCTACCCAACAAGGCTATAGAACAATGTTTGCACATGAATATGGAATTTTATTTTGCCCATGAGGCGATTGTACCATTGTGATTACCTCGTCAAGTTGATCATTTTAATGTGTATTTCCGGAGACCTTTTTTGGAAAAAAAGAAAAGTATTTTTTGCCTTTAGGGTAATTGTCCCATTTTGACACATTACTCCAGATACCCTTAAATTTTTTTTGGGGCTCTTTTTACCACAATTTTTTAGCTAGAAATGGTAGAAAAAAGGTAAACCTCACCAGTTCCAATTACTTTAAGCTGGAAATGGTACATTGTAAATGTGCTTTTCAGTAAGGGTCTTTACCAAATGACAAAGGGTGAAGAATATGCTCCTCTTGACTTGATCAAACAGATGAAATGGCAAAATCGTTGTGACAAAATAAGAGGTAGGTCAGTTAGTGTCCCGTGACTTGAAGTATCATTTTCAAAGCATCTTGAAACCATGAGAAGTTTGGATTATCTGCGAGAATATTTTTAGGAAGCATAGTAAGATGTTGGCATGTCAACTAGAAAAAGAGCTTGGTGCTCAGTGTAGATAACTGTCCTTGAATTGAGGATTTCATCACTCATGTCAAGTGCTTGAGACTTCTGCTTGTTAAGACAAGTGTAAACAAGTTTGATGACCAACTCATTATGAGTGTTTTTTCAAAATTTGGTTGTTCCTACCAAGTTTTTGTCTCAAATCACTACACACATCAAAATTCTTTGGGCAGTGCATGTGACACCGAATTTTGATAAGTTTTGGAGCAACTTCAAAGAGAACATGAAAAATTGATTTTCATTGGTGACATGTGACCTGCAGATACTAAGTAATAGGCATGAATTGTCAATGGTGCTATTGTGATGTCACAACCCAACTTTGGCAAAGGCAAGGGCCCTACTAAGGGAAAAGGGAAAGCAAAGCCTAAGCCTAAGGGCAATCAATCGACTTAACAAAACTCTTTCCCTCGTCAGGACAAAGGTAAAGGGAAAATAAATGCAAACTTTGACAAAGAGTGTTGCAAATTTATGGTAAACTAGGCTATGTTGAACATACATGTTTCAAGAAAATGGCATACTTGAAAGCAGAGATGAAAAAGATGCACCTCCATCCCTCCAAGATAGGAGCAACACTTTCTGCAACAAAAACATATCACCCGTGTTTGAATGGATTTTGGATTCATGAGCCTTTCACCACAAGGCGCATGGTGGCTCACCATTTCACAATCTCGACGAAAGCTGCTTAATTATTTTTTTTGGGCAATTTTAGTCCTCTACTTGTTGAGGGTGAAGAGTCCATTGAGATTGTGAATGGCGTATTCAATAAAATTCTCTATGTTCTAAACTTGTTTGTGAACCTCCTATCCATCTATCAAATCACACATTTAGGTGAAGGCAAAACCATTGAGTTTACACCTATCAATGTCGTTATTAGAAATGCAAAAGATCAGTCCGCTATTGTAGCCATTGACAAGGTTGATCATCAAGCCAAATTGTACAAATTTGTGTTTTCTCAACCTTCACAAGTCATGATTGTGCATAAAAATGACTTGAGTAAACTTTGGCATGAGCTTTTTGGTCACTTGAACTATTGCTCATTGCAGGATCTCACTAAGCACAACATGGATCTTAGTTTGCCAAAAGTTTCTTTCAAAGATGGAGTTTGTCTAGGGTGTGCACTTGGAAAACAACATAGACATCCATTTCACAAAAGCAAATCTTGGAGGGCTAGTGACAGATTACAGTTGGTTCATAGGGATCTCATGTCATTCCCTCATGTTTATTTTCAAAACCATAAATACATGCTTATGTTCATTGATGATTTCTCTTCCAGAACATGGGTTTACTATCTGAAAAACAAAAGTGAAGTCTTTGAGCACTTCAAAAATTTCAAAGCCTTTGATTAAAACTTGATAGAGAGAAAAATTTAGCATCTCAAAACAGACAATGGAGGAGAATTTGTCAATAATCATATGATCAACTTCTGTGAACAAGCAGGCATTCAACATTAGCATATTGTGCTCTATAACGCTCAACAAAATGGTGTAGTTGAATGCAAAAATCGCACACTTAAGGAAATGGTCAATTGCATGGTGCATTCCAATAACTTGCCTCAATTTTGGGCAGAGGTAATCTAGTGTGTTTTGGGTAGAGGTAATCTAGTGTGCAAATTACAGTCAAAATATCACTCCCCACTGAGTATTGCAATATATTACTTTTGAAGAAAAATGGTTTGGCATCAAGCTCAATGTTTCTGAATTTAGGATTTTTAGATGTGATGCATGGGCGCATATTGTAATGTCCCCATTTTTGATCTAGACTCTTGTGGGACCCTTAGCCCATTCTTGTTTCAGATGGCTAAGGGTAGAGAATGAAAGGGAGCATTGTGGGCTATTTGTGAGGAGTTAATAATGGAAAAGGTACTTTATATTTCTAATTTTGAATTGAGTTATGAAAATTACCTTATGTTTCTATCTCACTTTGGTGGTGGTGGGGTTTATAGGTCTTGGGCACTTAAGGCCTAAAGGGAAATTAAGAGGATCTTTTAATATTTTAAAGAAATGTAACTCTTTGTAATGTCCCCATTTCCAAACCATTCATGAATAGGTATTGAAGACCTTTAGTCTACTTATTCATAGACTAAATGATTCCTTTTGGGGTTTTATTTTATTAATTAATTATAATTGCTCGAATAGTGTTTTTTATCACTTGCTCATATAAGACAATTATTAGTTGATTAATAGAATATTTTATAAAAATGGGTTTTACCACTAAGGTATTTAATTGAAATAACTATTGAATTATTACCTAAAAGTAATTTTAATTACTATTTATTATTTAGGCAATTATTTAATATTATTTTTGGTAAAAAAAATAATATTAAATAATTGCCAATGTCGGCTTGTAAGTGATTAAAGGCAAAGAGAAGATATGGTAAAAGTTGGCAAGGAGAGTTAAGAAAGAGTATTTGGCCTTCTCAAGGTGGTTCACCACCCTTTGAAGGGTACAAGCACATGGTGGAGTTCTCCTTTAAGGGATGTGCTAAAAATTGATATTGATTCTTTATGCTTGAAGAAAATATTGGAATGCATGCCCAATATATGTTTGTAGGTTTTTGGAAATGATTATTCGACAAAACGGTGTTTTTTGATGCCACATTTGCAAAGGTGGATTTGATAATTGCCCTAAAGTGGGGCGACTTGCTTGGTGACTTGTTTGTGTGGATTTCAAGGCTAATTGAAGTCAATTGACTTAGTTTCATTGCTAGAATTTATTGATAATTATTGCTGAAGTGTAGCGTTGACTTTCTATGTGATTGGACAAAGTTTGCAAAGTCTTTTCAAGTGGATAAATAAATCATAAATTCTGATTTATTTATTTATATTTTTGGGCAGATTTCATGAGGGTTTTGACTTCATAAATTGTGGATTTATGGCTAATATTTATTGAGAAATTTTTTCAAGTGTAGCGACTTGAATTGATGTGAGGGTTTGTTGTTTGAAGGGGTTTAAAATTTTAGTTGAAGGGCAAATAATATTTCTGATTTTTATATGCAGAGTTTGACCTATGATAGCCAGGTTGGAAGAGGGTTTTGATAACTTTGAAGGCCCAAAAAGGGCATTGGATTTGTGTGGCTATTTTTGGTAAATTATTCATAATTTTTGGCAAACGTTTGACAAATATTCAACTGTTTTTTAATGTGAAATTAGATATTTTACAAAAAGGTTAAATCTGATTTTCATCTACATACAATGGGTAAAAAGGTATAAAATCTTTATTTTCAGTTCGTGGCTTATTTTGGATAATTTTGAGGTATTATTTGCTCAATGTAATTGCTGAAAATTACTTATATATTATTTGCACATTGGTGTATAGGGTTTGGAAGTATATTGCATGCTTTTGAGGCATATCTTTGAGCTAAGGTTTGCTGATTTGGCTAATTTCAGAATTCAAAATGTTGTGGATTTTAGTAGAAACCCTCTAGTTGAATTGTCTCATTTGGGGACATTACAATGGTATCAGAGCACTGATCTTGTCTACTTGTGAGTTTTGGTTTGTTGGATGAAGCAGGTAAAAAGATTTTGTATCATTAGAGAAGGGAAAAGACTATGGAGGATCAAGCGCTTAAGGGGTTCTCTTCAGAGTAGGTGAAGTTTTTGCAAGAGTTGATCAAACAGAGCCAGAGTGACCTTCAACTTACCTTGAATATGCAAATGTTAGCTTTGTTGAAGACCACACAAGAAGGTAAAAGCCATCACCATTTAGAAGAGGATAGTTCGAATGGCAATAAGAGGGTTTCTATTAACCCCCCTCATAGATTCTTCATGGCCACTTTTTTGCAAAAAGACCCAGTTTTGGAGATGGAGGCACCAAGGGGTGATCCTCTTGATATTCGTCAACAAGATTATGCAACCCTAAGTTATGACACACAATCACTCTTGTCTTTTTGGGATTATTGTGAGATAAGGAAGGATCCAAGCCAAGGGTGCCTAATATGCAACCCTGTAGAGATTTGCAACAAAGGTTGGGTAAGATTTTTCTTCCTATTTTTTATGGTACTGATAAACTTCCTGTGAGATTATGGTTGCAGAAGTTGGAGACATATTTATCACTTAATCCCATGTTTGAGAATGAGGCTCTCAAATTTGTCACCCTATATTTAGACGGTATTGCTTATGAGTGGTGGTTTCATGGCTTAAAGACACAAGGCCATGGATCCGTTACTACTTTGGAGGAGTTTGGTAAGAGGATCATGGAGAGATTTGATAGTAGAGATCCGGAAATACATTTTTGTGAGTTGGCACAACTCAAGTAAAATCATGATGTTAAAAGGTATGTTGCTGATTTTCAAAAGGTTTCAGTTATGATATCGGATGTTAGTGAGATGAGGTTGGTTGTTTTGTTTGTTGAGGGTTTGATTGAGCCTTTGAGGGGTTTGGTTAAGGATTTTAACCCTCTTTCTTTGCAAGATGCTATCACTAAGGCTTTGGATTTAGAATGTTCAGCATACAGAGGCTATGAATGGCCAAGAGGGCAGCCACCTATTTGCTGCTCAAAGGGGCAAATACAAGGCAACCAAGGTTTGATTTTAGTGGGCAGCCAAGGGCACAAAGTGGGCAGCCAAGGGCACAAAGTGGGCAGCTTAGGGCACCAACCAATAAGCAACAAAAGAAGCCTTCTACACTATATGTGCCACCTCATAGATCGCTGCCCTATAGCAGCAATATGAAGGATGCTAGAGATGAGTTGAGAAGGAAAGGGTTGTGTTTCACTTGCAAGGATCCATGGACCAAAGGCCACCGTTGCATGTGCAAAGGACATGTCCACTACATTGAGGTAATTGATGATGATTCAGATTTTGATATTGTTGATACTAATGATGAGCAAAATGAGAATGTTATTGATGAGCATGTGCATGAGGACATAAGATATGGGCAAAACTCTTGCTATTCTTTCGGGAGCACCAAAGTACTATCCTTTCCAGGTTAGAGGGACTTTGAAGGAGCACAAGGTAACCATCTTGATTGATAGTGGGGCTACTCAAAATTTCATTGGCAAAAATTTGGTGGCTAAGCTTGATTTGATTGTGGAAGATTTCAAAGGTTTCAAGGTAACAATAGTGGATGGATTTTCTCTTCCTTGCACCAAAAGAATCACCAAGCTTACCATTGCATTAGGGGAGTATGAGGTATGTGATGATTTCTATGTAATTGACATTGGAGATATGGATCTTGTTCTTGGGGTCCAATGGTTGCATTAATTGAGGGAATTTATCCTCAATTATCGAAGTTTGATGCTCAAATTCAAGGTGGGTGACAAAGAGGTAACACTTCAAGGTATGATCAAAAGGTCACCTCAAATTGCTTCTATGTTCAATAAGGCTTTACAAGAAGATGCAAAAATCTGTTCTATGTCTTTTATAACAACAAATTGAAAAGAGTTAATTATCTTGGAATATGCTAAAAATCGGTTTACCAACAACTTGCTTGAAGAGGTAATTGTTGATGATAAATTCAGAATTTTGGATGGGCTTATACTCTACAAAAAGGGTCTATTTGGTACCCGAATCTAAGGTAAAGCACATGATTTTGAGGGTTGCCCATGACACTCTTTTGGCTGGTCATCAAGGGTACTTTAAGACCTACAAACTTGTGAGGGAGAGGTTTTTTTGGAAGGGGTTAAAGAAGGAGGTTCTCAAGTACATTCGGGAATGTATTATATGTCAAAAAAATAAAAGTGAACATGCATTTCCAGCAAGTCTCTTGCAGCCCCTTTCCATTCCTTCACAAAAATGGGAGAACATCTCTATGGATTTCATTACCGGGTTGCCTATGGTTCAAGGTAAAAAATATTTATATGTTGTGGTTGATAGAGTTACAAAATTTACTCATTTTTATCCACTTTCAGCGAAGTACAATGCTTCTATGGTTGCTCATGTGTTTTTTAGAGAAGTGTTCATATTCTAAAAACATTGTTAGTGACAGAGACATCACGTTCATGAGTATATTTTGGCAAGAACTCTTTAAATCGACATGGACTGAGCTCACAACTAGCACCAGTTATCATCCACAAACTGATGGGCAAACAAAAATTGTGAAAAAATGGTTGGAAGGGTGTTTGAGGAACATGGCAGCAATCAACATGGATAAAATGGTTACATATCGCTGAGCATTGTTATGACACAATCTTCCATGTGTCTATAGGTATGACTCTGTTTAAGACACTTTATGGCTATGATGCTTTTTCTTTCATTGATTTGGTGATGACAGATAGTAGAGTTCCTGGGGCAAAGGATTTGGTACAACAGAGTTATGACACCATGAAAGCACTAAAAGAGAAACTACATGCCTAAAATCAATAGAAATTATATGCAGATCAACATAGAGTTGAGAGGTCATTTGAGGTAGGAGATTGGGTCTTTTTGAGATTGCAACCCTATATGCAATCTTCTTTCAAACAAAGTGATTCAGAAAAGTTGAAACCACGTTTTTATGGGCCATATAAGGTGAATAACAAGGTGGGAGAAGTAACATATGAGTTGGAGCTTCCAGAAAATGGTAAGATTTACAATGTGTTCCATGTTTCTTGTCTCAAAAGGGTTCTTGGGCAGCATACTACCATTTTTTAGAGTTGCCCCCATTGGATGAAGAAGTCAAAATAATCTTGATTCTGGTATCTATCATTGAGGTTCGTGAGAAGAAGCTAAGGAACCGTAGCATCAAAGAATATTTGATTAGATGGAAGGACTTGCCACTTGAGGATGCCACTTGGAAAAAAGTGTCAATGTTGGAGCATCCAGGTTTGCAATTGCTTGAGGGCAAGCAATTCTAGGAAGGAAGGACTGTAATGTCCCCATTTTCAAACCATTTATGAGCAGGTATTGAAGAGCTTTAGTCTACTTCCCCATAGACTAAAGGATTCCTTTTGGTGTTTTATTTTATTAATAAATTATAATTGTCCGAATAGTGATTTTAATAATTTGCTCATATAAGACAATTATTAGTTGATTAATAGAATATTTTACCACTAAGGTATTTAATTGAAATAATTATTGAATTTTTGACTAAAAGTAATTTTAATTACTATTTATTATTTAGGCAATTATTTAATATTATTTTTGGTAAAAATGAATGTCAGCTTGTAAATGATCAAAGACAAAGAGGAGATATGCTAAAAGTCAGCAAAGAGAGTTAAGAAAGAGTATTTGGCCTTCCCAAGGTGGGTCGCCCCCCTTTGAAGGGTACAAGTACATGGTGGAGTTCTCCTTTGAGGGATATGCTGAAAATTGATATTGATTCTTCATGCTTAAAGAAAATATTGAGATGCATGCCTAATAAGTGTTTGCAGAATTTTGGAGCTGATTATTCGACAGAACGGTGTCTTTTGATGCCACCTTTGCAAATGTGGATTTGATAATTGCCCTAGAGTGGGGCGACTTGCTTGGTGACTTGTTTGTGTGGATTTCAAGGCTATTTTGAGGTCAAACCATTGTTGGAATTTATTGGTAATTATTGTTGAAGTGTGGCATTGACTTTCTATGTGATTGGACAAGGTTTGCAAAGTCTTTTCAAGTGGATAAATAAATAATAAATTTTGATTTATTTATTTATATTTTTGAGCAGATTTCATGAGGGTTATGACTTCATAAATTGTGGATTTATGGCTAATATTTATTGAGGAATCTTCTCAAGTATGACGACTTGAATTGAAGTGAGGGTTTGCTGTTTGAAGGGGTTTAAAACTTTAGTTGAAGGGCAAATAATATTTTTGATTTTTATATGCAGAGTTGACCTAGGGCGACTAGGTTGAAAGAGGGTTTTGATAACTTTGAAAACCCAAAAAGGACATTGGATTTGTGTGGCTATTTTTGGTAAATTATTCATGATTTTTGGCAAGGGTTTGACAAGAGGGTTTTGATAACTTTGAAGGCTCAAAAAGGGCGTTGGATTTGTGTGGCTATTTTTGGTAAATTATTCATGATTTTTGGCAAGGGTTTGACAAATATTGAACTGCTGTTTTATGTGTAAAATCAGATATTTTATAGCAAGGTTAAATCTGATTTTCATCCACATACAAGGGGTAAAAAGGTATAAAATTTCTATTTTCAATTCGTGGCTTATTTTGGATAATTTTGAGGTATTATTTGCTCAAGGTAATTGTTGGAAATTACCTATATATTATTTGCACATTGATGCTTAGGGTTTGGAAGTATATCGCATGTGTTTTAGGCCTATCTTTGAGCTAGGGTTTGCTGATTTAACTAATTTCAGAATTCAGAATTTTGTGGATTTTAAGGGAAACCCCTTTTTGGTTGAATTGTCCCATGTGGGGACATTACACTCTCCCCTCCAAATTTGGGCGCCACACTTGAAAGAGTGGTATATAAATGCAAGTAAGAATTCATTTGAGAGCTTAGACAATTTGGATATTGAAATTCTTGTGAAAGTATATCAAGCTTGAACAAGTGACTTGAAGATGAATCCCTTCAAGTGCACCAAGGGGTTTGGAGACGAAAACCTCTATTTTCTACTAGGACAACTTTATTCAAGAGTTGTAATTGTGCCATAATTGTGCATAAGTATATGCAAGAAATTCTACAATGGTGTCTTTTGACACCACCTTCATCAAAGAATTGGTACAATCCTTTGGAAAGCTGGCAATCTTCAATTTGCAAGTAAAAGAAAGGTGGGCAAACTCCGTGGAGAAGCCCTAGAATGAGTTTGAAGTCTTCCAAAGTGTGGCGACCTTTGGGAGGGAGACGATCCCTCGCAAGAGAGAAATTTGGTCTTTGGAACTTTGTTCGGGGGTTAAGGTAATTTTCATAATTTATTTGAGTCATTTGGTGAATTGTTTGGAACAATTGGCATGTGTGAAAGGACATTCTAGGTCCTAAAATATTCCAAAAATTATTACAATAATTTTGGCACTTGGGCGACTTGATTGGCGAGCTTCGGAAGGTGATTTGGTGTGAGAAATCCAAGGGATAATTTTTAGAATTGTTTCTTCTAATTTTTTGAAGTGTGGTGATTCACTTGGGAAGCATTTTGAAACGTTTAAGGGTTGAAAAATACAGCTGTACCTTCAAGGAAAAATCAAACTATTTTTGGGAGGTATTTCTAGCTATTCGTCAATTTATTTGACCCCAAAAAAGGTACTTAACTTTTTAAATAATTTTCAGCTTCTTGTGGAATTAATTGGATGCTCTTTAGCTTGCATATTATATAACTTTTCCAACTAGGGTTTGGCTGGTTATAAATTTTCAGATTTCAGTTTGGTTCTTGGATTGGCTAAGGTTGTTGGAAAACCCTCTTTTTTGTCTTCGTCCCAAATTGGGGACATTACACATATTCTAGATGATAAGCGCAACGCAATGGAAAGGAAAGACTGTCCTTGTTTTTTGTCGCCTATTGTGAAGATGTGAAAGCATATCGTCTTCTTGTTCTAGGCACCACTAAAGTGCTTTACCAATGAGATGTGTTGTTTGATGAACAATCTCAGGCTTACGAGTCAACATCTCATCCTCCGTTAGTTTCTGCCAATTCAGACACAAATTTTAATGTTTCTTATGAATAGGGTAGTTTAGATGACTTACATTATGAGAGTCACTACAATTCAGATGATGAGTCGTAGGGGCGACAATTTTTTCCTCCACCACTAGTGCCACAAGTCATTTAGAATGCTCCTACATAGGAAACACAACCTCAACCAAAATGGGTTTGCATAGTTCGCGATGAGTCTAGTGCACGGGCAGGGGATCCAAGTGATCCACACACTACTAGATCAGAACATTAGTTTGGTGTTGCACACTTGGCATAGTTCGCAGTGAGTCAGGATCCAAAGACTTATCATGAGGCTTCTAAATATCCCGAATGCCAATCAACTATGACAGAAGAACTTTCTTTGAAGAAGAATAAAACTTGGGACTTGGTTCCACATCCAAGAGGAATAAAAAGTGAAGTGCAAGTGGGTGTACTGCACTAAGTATGCAACAAATGGATCCATTGATAGATACAAAGCTAGACTTGTAGCAAAAGGGTTTTCATTGGTTGAAGGTGTTGATTACCATGAAACTTTGCCCTTTTTGCCAAGATGAATTCCATCAAGTTAGTACTCTCCTTGGTGGCCACACAAGGGTGGGAAGTCCATCAGATGGACGCCAAAAGTGCTTTCTTGCATGGAGACCTACAAGAAGAAATCTATATGTCCCAACCTCAAGGGTTTGTTGGTAGCAAAAAATCTAGCTATGTGTGCAGATTGAAAAACTCCATGTACAGCTTGAAACACGCTCCTCGATCTTGGTATGAAAAGATCGTGTTTCTAATCAATTCTAGTTTTACACGAAGTTCCTCTGATTGAATAGTCTACACCAAGAAAGTAGATGGGCAACACCTGATTTTGGTCCTTTATGTCAACGACTTAATCATTACAGGGAGTTTCACCAAGCAATTTTCATGATGTGAAAATATAGTTAATTAAACACTTTGATATGATAGACTTGGGTTTGTTACATTTTTTCCTTGGTCTTCAATTTTCCCAATCTTAAAATGATTTTTTTGTGAATCAATCCAACTATGCTTAAGATGAAGATAAAATGATCGATAAACCAATACAATAGAAGCGACTCTAACATATTATTTATGCTAAAATTGAATAGGAGAAATTGCACTCACAATATTACACAGTACACAAGATTTCCCATGAGAAATCCTTATGGGAAGAAACCCAACATAGTAAACCTTCTTTACTATGATATTAACTTAATCGTCTTGCAATACAATAACATACTTTTGAGTTCTATTTTATCTCTATTGCATGTGCGAGTATATGTAGACAAATCAATATGTAACTGCCTAAGCAATCTTACAATACTATGGGTACCAAAACCATGGGCCAAGAATACAACCCATAACAATAGTTCCCCATAAAACTATGGGTCATGACACCGCCCATATTATTGCTACAGGTAAAAATACCAATGAGATCACCAAAATGTGCATCCGTTCTGATTTTTTTCCTTGGGGGTTACCATCCCTGATTTGATTTGGTGGCTTTTGGCCCCCCTAAACCCCATTCGGGGTGATGCCTCAGACGTCAATTGTCATCCCTGGATATAGAATACCTAATGGGTGTAAACATGCAAATTATACAACAAATATCCAACACAAGACATACTACGCCGCTTCAACATGGAATATTGCATGTTCGCACCAACTCATTTTCAATTTGGAGTCAAGCTTTCCTCTGTGTTCTCCTTTGGTTTATGGTACACTCTACAGGGAATTGGTGGGAAGTCTTCTATTCTTAATTCTTACTCATCTTGATGTTTCTTTTACTGTGAATGTAGTGTGACGCTACTGTTAGGAGCAACATGATAGCCATTGGCAAGCTGCAAAGGGCATCCTACGATATCTTTGTGGTGATACTAGTTATGGGATTGAATATAAGTTAGGAGGAAAAAGCCTCAATCGCTGGTGACACTTCTGGTCGCAAAACTGCATTTGTAGGTTACATAGATAGTGATTGGCCAGGTGATCTAGACGATCGCAAGTTGACCGCATAATACATCTATCATCTTGGGATAGGTCCCATGACTTGGTCTTGTAAGAAACATACTACTATTCCCTTGTTTACTACGGAATATGAGTATAGTGGAGTTGTCTCTAAAATCCAGAGTCAGTTTGGATTTGGCACATGCTTTCTAAGTTCAGATTTCCGTGGAACCAACCCACAATGCTTTGGTGCGGTAATCATAGTGCTATCCGCATTTCCCGCAACCCAGTAGAGCACCAATGCACAAAGCACTTTGAAATCTATATGCATTATATTTGGCAACTAATATAGGATAAGGTGGTTGATCTTAAGTGCTGTTGGATAGATGATCAAGTTGTAGACATCTTTGCAAAGCCCTTGTTTGAGGCCCGATTTCTTCAGCTCAGGGAAATTTTGGGAGTGAAGGTGTCGTTAGGGGGGGAATAGTTCATTGATTCCCCCGTCCTTCCTTTACCAAAGTACATCGTAAGAAGGGATGTTATTGTATTTAATAACACATATATTTTTGTATGGTTAAGATGCACTTGTAATATTCCATATAATTCATGGATAAGCACTAATTGGTGCACACTTATCCATACCGATATTAGCTATGATTATCAATTAAGTATTTACTTAATTGAATTCTGCTAATGCTAGCAGGTAATTGTATACAAGGAAAACTATATGTCTTACCTCACAAATTCGACTTCCAAAGGTTGGGCTGAGGCAATCAAAATTAACGAAAAGATAAGCCTCAAGGATTTGGTTGGTTGGGTTGATTGACTTGGGGAGCTTATTTTTGTTGTAATCGTTGTCTTTGCTCATGGGCTTATTATTCCCAAAATTCCTCAACTTCCTTGTAGTGGACGTTGAGGGCTTGGAATTGTGGGAGTAGGGGGTGAGGGTATGGTGTAGATTGAAAGAGACGCTGATGGAGTTGTTGGCCAACATTGTTATGATTTGATTGCAGCCTGGTTTCATAACACAGTGGATCCTCCTTGATCTAAGGGGTTGAATTTGACTAGGAATAATCATCAAATGACTAAGAAAAGAAGAAGACATACTTCATTTCTAGGCGACATCCTATCAGAAGAACTAGTCAAAGAGGACAAGCCTAGAGAGAGCAAGAAAGATATGGGAAGAGTAGCTTGTGCTCAGAGTAGCGTCTCTTTGAATCTAATTTAATTGTAGTGAAGGAAATGAGCAAATGCACGCAAACCAAAAAAACTAGTAAATGAAAGAAGTGAAATCTTCTAATTCTCCTAATCAAATAACAGAATTCCATCTTAGAAATAAGCAAGCTGTAGAACTTCCTCAAAGTTTCGAAATTGACAAAGAATGTTGACAACACTTGATCTTTTTATCTTTATTTTTATATAGCAAATGTTTATTTTTTTTATATTCATATAGCAAATGCAATGCATTAGCCTGCAAATTAGTTCAAACTATCTCTATGATCCTCAAAGTGATCTCTAGGCTAAGATAAAGATGCTAAAAATGTATGCTAGGAATGCTTTTGCTGAAAGTGAAGGATATCTTGCCCAATTACAACCCAAATAATGCAAGTCTAGACTAAGAATGACTGAATGTGCTAATTATGTGCAAGAAGTGATGCAAAACTGATGTAATATGCTAGAATAACAAACTAACTGATCACAATACACCACACAATGTCCAAAATATGCAAGTGGTCTGTAGTCTGAAGATGCTAAAGATGTAATATGACCACTCAGAAAGATCATGGGACAGTGAAAGATGCTATAGAAGAACTGCAGATGGTCTCAAGAATGATACATTGTGCAAAAGAAAGATGATGATACATGCAAGAGAGCTTAAGACAGTTGAAACTCACTGAAAACAATCAGGAGTGATGCTGGAATTGCCACAAACAGTGAGAAAACAGCAGTGTTGCAAAACCTGCAATTGTTGTCAAAATTGCTCAAGAGATTTTCGATGATGAACAGAAATGTGGGTACACTATAAAAAGATTGAAACAAGTCTCTAATGATGAAGAATAACCCACGAGAGTGAAAACAACAGCTGAAGTGTTTGGAAACAAGGAAAGATTATCCTGACACAAATGTTTCAAAAGCTGTAAAATCTGTTAATGTTGTCAAACAGCTAGTAGAAGATAGAAGTGATATGCAAGATGATTGAAAACAATCAAGATATCAAACTAGAAGTTAAAGATGGCAAAGAGGACTGAGTTTTGACAATAATTTGAAAGAGTAGAGTCTTAGAAAAATCAGCTTGAATATTGGAACCAACAATATGTAAGCAAGGAAATGAAAGAGAGGACTTTTGTGAAACAATTGGTATGCAACCTTTATAAGTAATGAAGACAACATAAAAACCAAACAAAACACCTCAAGAGAGCACAAAGAGGGCGTAATGTTGGGTTTAGGGAGTCCAAGACAATCACGATCAAAGAGTGATGTCTGGACCTCCAATTGCCTTGTATTACCTGATGAGAAAGTTAAAAGCAGACAGTGAAACAAACTGAAGTAGACTGTGACAAATATAGTGGATGCAATTCAAAGACAAGTGTAAGGATTGTAAGCAAGAATGAGTCTAAAGCTACATGAGAGCTAGGCCAGAACCTTGCAAAATCCAAACCAAAAGAAACAAGATTGCAGCTAGTACAGAGCTATAACTAAAAATGAATGAAAAGCTAAGCAAATCAAATATACTAGTTCTAATCTAATTCTAATCTAACCCTTTGCTATGAACTTAAAAACAAAGTAAAACCACCACAACCTGTCAAACTTGTGATGACAAATAAAGGTGGAATGTAAAGGGTCGAAGCAAGGCATCCTTAGAATATGATCTCCAAGAGGGTTGTGTTGTGTATCTGTCTCGGGAAACTCACAAATCCACACTTCAAACTATTAAATAAACATGTAAAAACTAATCTAAGGCATGGAAACAACAGGACTGAGGCTGTATGTCGTAAGGAAACAAAGAACGAGCTGTTTCTTACAATTTTCTGATCTCTCAAAAGATCAAAGACATGGAGTATAAATAGGCCAAGGAGGTGCATATGAGCTTGCTGGGAAAAAATGCAGACCTGGAATGGAAAATAGAGTACCAAAGGCAAGGGAAATTTTTTGTCATCAAGCTTTGACCCTTCGTTAACTCACAAAAGTGAGCATTGTGAACTTGCCACTTTAAACAGGGCAGAACTGCCACCTACTTGTAGTGGCAGTTTCATAGCCTCAGAGGGTAAAAAGGGGGTAAAAGATTGACATGAAACCAGGAAAGCTTGGGTCACCAAACGGGGGCCAGATCAAGCTCAAAGAGTGTTAATAAGCAATTGGCCTGGGTTGGGGGAGGATATATGCAACTTTAGTGAGGGGAGGTCGGTTTTCCATCAGCGGACACAAATTTGACACTGCTACAAATTTGGGTACATACAAAAACTTAGTCAATAAAGATAGGAAACACCATAGGGGAATTCATAAGTGTCTCTGAGTTCACCAAAAACCCTGGGGTCTTGAACTTCGCAAGGATGTGTCAAGATTGACCTGACAAACCCCTACATGATAGGATATTGTTGGAAATGGGAGGAATAGAATGGGAACAACCCATTAACTATGAGAACATTCCCTTCTAGTGTTGAATCTGCAATGAGCATTGACACATGGCCAAAGTTTGTCCTGCTCAAGGCACCTAGTAGAAACCACCAAAGAATAAACCCTAATTCAAAAGACCCAACCAACATTCAAGAGGAAGCAAACCAACCCACTCAGCCTGAGCAACAAGTCAAAAGGCTTCATAATCCTAGAACAAGTCATCATACCAACACAAAACAAGTTGAGAACAAATTCCTTAGACCATATTCAAGTAAAGGAAAAGGAACAACACAAATAGCAAAACCATTTAATCAAGCAAATCCTTTTGAAGCCTTGGTAGATGAGGAAAGCTATGATATGGAATTTCTGGAAGGGACTCCAAACACCAATACTCCCTCCAAGGTTCCCACTCAAGCATTTGCATAAAGCCTAGAAAAACACAAAGAAAAGGTCCTAGAGCTAATCAAGTTCTCTTTGCTAGAAAATACTTCCTTGGCACTAGCAAGGGGAAAGAAAACCAAATCTGGAATACACTCCTAAGTAGATCTTATCCTCATGAACTTGCATATTTGGGAATTTTATATTTGGTGGCAAAATTTCATTCAGTGGAAAGGTTATTTTCTTGGGTTGGAATGAAGTGGAACATGCCTTCTTAGACAAACGGGAGCATGAGAAAGTTCTAATCGAAAGAGGGATAAAAAAATCTACCAAAGTGAGTTGACAATTAAAGATGCAGAGATATTATATAAGAAAATCAAAATTTAATCTCTCGATGAGTTGGTAAAATGTTTAACAAACAAAACTTTTGATTTCAGTAGAGAGTTGAGCAATAAAGGTGTAGAGATAGTGTCATGTCCCTCTTTTGGACATAGAACAGGGAAAGACCCTTAGCTTTGTTTCTTGGTGTTTCCTTTAGGCTAAGGGAAAAGGGGACTAAAACGGGAAGCACTAATCTCCTCCTCAAACGGTAAAAAGTTACTTTTCACTTAAGCATTCTAATTTTGGGTTGAGGAGGGTCTAGTTATGGTCTATGGGTCTCACATAGCCCTTAAGTGAAATTAAAAGAAGAATAACCTTATGATATATTCTATTTTCCCTCCAAGTGGAGCATCCCACTTGGGAAGAGGGGTATTTAAGGAGAAGGGTGAATCATTTGAAAGGGTTATGCATTTTGGATATTGATTTTCAAGATCTAAGCTCGAAAAGCTTAACCTAAGACTTCGAGACGGAAACCTTCAAGGCTAAGGAGGAACTAGGGACAAGACTCTCTAATTTCTGTTTGGGCAGCATCATTTTAGAGACTACAATTGAGCTTAATATTCAGCCAAGGTCAGAAATTGACCCTCTTGAGGGTGGCAAATTGCATAGCAAGGGTAGCGACTTGGCTTGAGGGTTAACGACTAGGGTTGGGAGCCATCCGGAGGGTGGTGAGCTGCTCTTTGGTGTTGAAGGCCCCAAATCTTTGAGCTGCTCTACAGTTTGGAGGATTGAAGATCCATGTCCTAGGGTTACGTGGATAAGGACACAATAAATATATTACTGCATCTGGGTGACCTCCTTTGAGGATTGGATTCATCAATTTCTGGGGCTAATTCAGCCTATAAATCAGTTTGGAATATTGCACAATTATTCCACTATTTTATTACTATTTTTCCAATCAATTATTGCTCCAAAATTCTGGAAAAAGAGGTATTTATGACAGCTGGAATATTCTGTAATTTCTGATAAATATTTGATCATAAATAATGTGTTTTTGGGTTGAATTGATACCCTAATATTCACTATAAAATTTAGAAAACTGCTGCTAGGGTTTGGGATTATTTATTACAACAATTGTGAGATTTTTGGTTATCTAGGGTTTGCTGGAAAAATCAGAAAAATATTATCTTTGGTTAGGGTTTTGTGATAAAATGCAGATTCCAGGGTTTGTCCCAATTTGGGGACATTACAGATAGCCATTTTGAAGAATAAAAATCAATCCCTCGTTGAAGAAGTAAACAAATAAAAAATTGAACAAAAAGAATAAGTAGAAAAAGGGGACGAGGAATTCCTAACCCTTGATCAAGAAAAGCAAGAAAAGTGTTCAAGAGTTCGATTTCCAGCTATAGAAGATTCAATATTACAGGTTCATGGATGTTGTCAAGAGGAGAAAGCAATTCCATGAACCTTAGCAACATGTATAACTTCATCAACATTGACTTGACTAAGAGGTAGCAGGTTCAAGAATATAAAGATCAAACATGCATATGGTGAGAAGGTGGAGTTGTTTGAACTTTTGAAGGTTTGAAGCTTATTATGAACAAACATATTTTGCACTCATATTTTTATGTTATTCCTATGGATGGTTTAGATATTGTGCAAATAAGGTTCATGAAGCTTTGGAACACAAAAAAGGAGTCGGCATTGCAAGTATTATTCATCATACTAAAGAAGAGCATGAGGAAATATCCGACAAAGACAATAAAGAATATATAGATGATCATAAGGAAGATAGCAAGGAAAGAGAAGAAGAGGAGCATAAGGGGAAATATGAAGAAGAAGACAATAAAGAATATACAAAAGATTATAAATAAGAGGAAAAGGAAGGATTAGATGAAGAGCACAAGCAAGGATCTCAAGAATAACATGAAGAAGAAGAATATAAAGAAGGGTACAAGGACGGATATGAAGAAGTGAACGATGAAGAATCTGATGAAGGGAACAAGGAAGAATCTGAAGAAGGAAACATAGAAGTGTGTCAAGAAGAGAACAAGGATGAATTTGAAAGATAACACAAGGGCTTGGAAGAGAAAGAAGATTACACAGTTCACCTACCATGAGTTATAGCAGCACATGGAAAAGAATGTTGAAGAATCAAAAGACAGAAAAAGAAGCTAAGAAGGTTGCAATATATCGACATCCACATTGCTGTATGAGGAAACAATCGTGGAGGAATATTGTGAGGCATTTGAAGAAAATAAATATGGTTATACATGAATCAAAGAAAAAAATCTATGGAGCTTGTCATTAGATGGGCAACTACTACAGACATACGTGTTCTCAGAGAAGCAACAACTATAGTTATGTTCAACATCATAGGAGCAACGACTATGGACAAGTGTGGAATCAAAGTAGCATGGAGGAAGATTGGCATCGTCAAGGACCATCACCTATCAAGATCGCATATGGATGGATGGATTATCAAGCAAGGTGTAAAGTATACATAGATTTGCAGAAATCTTACTATGGGTCTCTTCTCATGTTTTGAGGGACAAACATGTTAAGGGGATTGGATTGTTAGGATAAAAGGGGTGCAGAGTGTTATGCACCTAGGGCCATGGTATTGTGATGTATACAGGGTTGTGGAGTAGCCGGCTTGTGGTGCACATAACCCATGAACCCATGTTTAGATAGGATGGGCAATGGGTAACTTTTGCAATGGATCAAATGGTTAACTTGTGAAATCAGATATATTTGGTTACTAGTCGGCCTAACGTGTAAAGGGTTTACCCTTCCCCACTAATATTAGAGTGGTTATATATAGGGTCCATAGATTGTTGTAAATAAGGTATCATGGATTATGGATCATATCTATTGAGTAGAAAAGATAGTGTAGGGAAGCAGGTTTGCATCACATGGCAGGAGATATATTGGAGTGGGTTCCCTCACATAATATGGTATGGTGTAACTCTACCTTAAGTGCATTTCTATTTCCATTTCTGAATATTTTAAAGATTACAGCACATTGTGCATGTGATTTATGTTAATATTCTACATGTTGGATATTTGTTTCTTAACACTATCTATCAACGAATTTTCTTTCTGCCTTTCTTGGGAGATCTATCATTTGCTATAAAGACATTATTTCCTGCCAAATTTTACCAGTGGTGGAAGTTAATGCACAAGATCTGTTTTTTTTTTTTTAATTTTCTTTCTAAATGGGAAAAAATTATCAGATCTAAAGGAACTGTAAAGCTTACTTACCCATTAAAAGACCTTTGATACAGTATGCAAATAAATAAAGGGATGCCCGAGACAAAAGCCAATGTTTGTGTTTACTGTAAAAGTGTATCCTTAGGACTAATGTCAATCTGTAGTCTATTTGAGTTGCTTCATCAAAGCGAATTTTCTTCAACAATTGCTGTCAAATATCTCTTCACTAGTATTAAATTAATTTTTTTACATTATGTGACTATTGAAACATTTGGAGCTTTAACATTCTTTTGACCAGGCATAAAATGGAGCTTTAACATTCTTTTGACCAGGCATAAAATGTGCAAGTTTTCCATAACTAGGCATAAAATGGGCAAGTTTTCCATACTTGCGTGTTACTTCATTCCCTTCTTTTAGCGAAGTCTGCAAAAAAAATCCACTAATATGGATTGCTAATATCATAGAAGAAACATTAATTCAACAAGAAGCTATTCTCCCTTGACAACCTAAAGGTCTATGGTAAAAATTGGATATGATATTTTAAAAAGCTAAGTATTTTTCTTTTCTTTTCAGAGTGCTTTGGCTTATGAGTATGAGTTTGCTTTGTATGGGTGCTGCGTTCTTACTCAAAATTCTTTTATATATGTGAGGCTGCCTTTTTAACTGACACTTTATCTGGAAGCAGTTCCATGTATTTGGATATTTCATTGTTTCACCTTTTTATGCAATTTATCAAGTTCACATGCAGATACATATTTACTTTCATATAGATCACCATTTATCACATCATTCTTTCGATGATTAAAGTACCTTAGGTGCTAATTTGTTTATTTTGGACTAACTGAAGCTCATCATTAACTATCGTGCTTTTCCAGGTTTAATAATTGAAGAGGACAGGATATTAGAGATTGCCTGTATCATTACCGATGGACGGCTGGTGAAAACAGTAGAGGTAGTTACCATTCAGGGAATTGCACTTCCCAATTATGTTTGAAGCTCCAATGGAAAGCTTTCTCTCATGTAAATCAGATATTCTTAATTTGACATACACAATTTATTTTCGCATCTTTATGGTATCTTGACTTTACCTTGTCATCATCTGATAACCTTTGAATTTGACCATTCTCTGCTTTCTTTGAATTTGTTTCACTGAAATGTTGAAAACCAAAATCATAAGAAATATGCCTTGTGCATTTCCTATTCAATGCACCAACTGACATGTATCTGTGAGGTTCATTGATGGCTGTTGGTTGTTGTGGAACATCAGGATTGTACCCTCCTTTTCTTTTCTGTCTGAGTTTTCTCAACTATGCACTATGGCATATTACCATTGCGTTGGTGCTCTCATTTATAGTTCAGGCCATAAGTACTGTTAAACATTCTTTTAGTTGTTTGACAGGACCAATGTTCTGTTATTTGAAATGCCTGCAAGACTTAAGTTTGAAATTATAACTATTTTGCAAGTTTACCTAAGCCTTGTTTTGCATGGCAATACCTGAATATATGCACCAAAAAGTATGAGTTTGTAATAATACTTGGAAAATTGGCATGATTAATCATTTCATCTAGTTCATGGCGAAAGCTGTCTTTGCAGTTCATTTTTCCATGAATATTGAATAGTTCCTGCTGAGTTTATAGGTTGCAAATCTGACATTAACTTTACTTAGGTCATGTTATGCTGAGTGACATTTTGATTTGTGATTCTACATATAGCAAGTTTGTATAAAGTTGCTCTTCATCATGATTTTTTCTTGCAGGGTCCAGACTTGATAATTAGTCAGTCAGAGGAATGCTTGGCAAGAATGGGGGAATGGTGCCAGAATCACCATTCTGCCAATGGTACACATCTGTTTAGTTATGAAAAATGGAATTGTGGAAGCTAAATCATGTGGAGTTCAAGTTTAGGACTGTCTTTTAATTGAGTACCATAGCTGATCTGCATCAAACTAGCTTAGTGTTTGTCCATAAACATATTAAGTTATATGGCCTGTATTAACTTTTTCTATTCATCGTTATTTTCATTCAGGACTGGTAAAAGCAGTTCGGAAAAGCAAAGTCACTGAGCAAGAAGCAGAGCAGCAGGTTAGCTATTAAAGTTGTCTTCAACTGATCTGTTTATGCATTTTTGTGGATTGTACAGAAGGTTTTACATTGTTTGAATATTATTAGGCTGATTAGCAGATGACGTCTTTATCTTTCATACATCAAGGTTATAACGAGCCCTTACAATTCTACATCTCTCTCCTTTTAAGGTTAAAATTGGAAAACTTGTGCATGTTTAAGAATATGCAAACATGATTTATCATTAATTGATATTTATAGAAGTTTTACAAATTGAAATTGTAATAGTACATTCTATTTGGGATATGCAATTCATCTTATTGCATTTAATCTGAGCCATCCATGAATTGTTCTTTTCATAATATTTGCTATAATTAAATTTTCAGGGTAATAATTCCAAATGGTGTGATCATTGCCTCTATTAATGCATACTTGTTGATTGTGGGACTGTTCTTTAATGAATCATAAATTACATTAGGCGATAGGTTTTGTCAGTCACTAGATTTAATTATATCTAGAGTGAGATCGAGGTCTATTAAAAATCTATCAGTTATATTCTTTTTGATTATCTTAGAACAGGTTATTATTATCTTTTGTCTGGTTAATGGTTTCAATGGAAGTCCTAATATACAAGAAAAATTCCGAAGAAGACCCCATTTTAAAAATGTTTAAGACTTGTTATTGGGGGCTTGTTACAAGTCAGTTGTATTAAATTTTTAGCCTCACAAATGTTACTGCAGCCAAGTTTTTTAAGAACGATCAAGGTTAAGCTAGTTCATGAATAGCTACATGCATGGAACTTTGAGCATTGATAATCAACTAGGTCCTAAAGGCTTACTTGTTGGTAGGTTTTATATTTGACCATCATCAATTATTTTGTTTATATATCAGTCTTGTCAATGCCTTTATGTTAGAGGAAATGCTCATATTGTATTTTTTTAATAATTACAGGTGGTTCTATTTATGCTCTCCGCCCTCCCCCCCCCCCAAAAAAAAAAACCCAACCCAGCACATAGCAAAGTACAAAAATGAAGAAAACAAATTCTGGTCATGATAAGAATCTATCTCCAACAAGACTCTGAGAAAGAAAAAAAGAAATTATATTAATGTCCACAAATGACCAAAAATAGGTCAATGGGACTGAAGGATACAACCATTAGCAATAGAAAGTTCTAGGAAGTAAAAATCCTAGAGGCGAACCAAAGAAAGAAAAAAGGCACGAAGGACAAAATAGAATAGCGTGCCACTAACACAAGTGGCAAAGAAACCGATGCAAATAGCAATGAGGGGCAAACAAAAGCCCCAAAAGCATGTGCTAATGAAGTCTGGAGGCAAATCTCATCTAATGTATCTATTTGTGCCTGAAGTGGAGACTCATCGGAGCCATTATCGATCACTGTGAGAGATTTGATAATGCTATTTGGTGAGTATACAAGGTCGGAGGTGCTAGGTTGGGGGATCCTGGGAGGAAGCAAGACACTTCCTCTAGAATCTCCCATGACATCCAAGGTCAGTGTAACTCCTGCAATAGAAAAGAAACTTGTAATATTAGTTTGCCCTTGTGGTTTGGGGGGCAGTTGGCAAGTAGTAGATCCATGTCGTCGGAGAGGGGCGGACCCATGCTAATGGGGTGGAACAAAGCCACAATGTCGAGAGATAGCATGGTTGGAAATCTTAGGTGTTTGAGTGGTAATGATGTACTAAGAGAAGTGCCGCCTAATTGATCTATCAGCGCTGATGTGTGATGTACTGGAGTCCAAAGGATGCTTAGTGCTACCAATTATTGGATGGGCTAAGAGAAAGAGGTGATCAATATGGGAGCTCTAGAGCCTCTAGGTTCCCTCGGCAGGAATTTCCATCGGAGGGTGACAACCTCGCGAAGATAAAGAGCTAGGTACCATTGGTCTGTATATTTGAAGAAAGTAGCTAGAGTGTTAAGTCTTTGTAGAGGCAATGATATCTTCCCCGGTTCTCATAATGAATTGGCCATCTAAAAATGAAGTGGTCCTCAATCTCCACCTCCTAGAGGGAGCAAAGATGATGGAGCTGGTCTCGATGGAGAATGTGATGGTCTGTTTCAACCCGAAAATGGTGAGAACAAACTCTTGTCTGGCCAAGGGGAAACCTAAAGCCATGAGACCAATGGCGTTGGAGATGGTGAGGGCAACGAATAATACCATTCACCACCTGTAAGAAATGATCGGTGTAGAAAGCAAGCTTGGGGTTGAGCAACTCATGGTGGGAGATCCAAGTGGTCTGGATATACTGTCTATAGTTGTCCTCTCTGGCAGCCCTAGTGATGACTTCTGTGGGAAGGAGCACAGGAGGGGCGTCTAAGGAATGCAGGAGGGTAGCTTGTCAATAGTGATGCCAATAGAAAGGAGCAACCTAGTCTCAAAGTACCAACAATGTCAATGTCTAATGGGGAATAGTGAAGCAATCCTCTTTGAAGAGCAAAGTGCTAAGTACGGATACCTCTCACAACCAGACGCTGAGTCCCCCAGGGATCTGAGTCTGTGGATGTAGAAAGTAACCTTGAATATAGTCTCAAAGCGTAGCTGCTGGGTGGCAAATTCAGCCTGAATGATGCACTGAGGACATATCCACTTGCAACGAATATTGCATTGCAACATGAGAGTTTGGACCCTCTCAATATGGGTCCAACCAACTATCCTTAGGCTAGGTCACCAAACCTCTGAACCATACAAAACTATAGGTTTGATGATAGTATCAAACAAGCGTAACTTGGAATAAATGTCTTGGAAGTGGATCTCGAAACACTGACATTCCAAAACAGAAAGAGAGGCATACCCCTTGCAAAGGCACGGTTGAGCGAAAAAGTTCATGTTTTTAAAGCATGGACTAGAAAATTGGATGCCCAAATAAGTGAAGGTTGATGTGATCTTAAGAAGTTCCTCTTTGTAGAAAAACTAGAATCTAGAGAGAGAGCGCTTGGAGATATTGAAGATCATGACCTTAGTTTTACTAAGGCTGACTACAAGTTGTTGGAGTTCGCAGAAGCAAGCAAGGTCATCAAGGTGTCACCATAAGCTCTCTGCAGAGTGTGAGAGGATGCAACATCGTCGGCAAAAATAAGGATGGCTATAAGGACCTCATGCAGAAGACAACCATCATTTATGGGTATGCTGTCGAAGAAACTTCTCTAACTTATTAATGTACACGTTGAAAAGGGTCGGTGAGAGAGGACATCCTTGCTTGACTTGAATGGTACTCTTCCAAAAGTCAGACAAATTGTGAGAGATATGAAGCTGCCCAATGAATGTCTCATAAAGCCTCCAAGCTGCAATAATTAGAGAATTTGGGATGCCGAAATCTCTCAACTTCTGGAAAAGGTATCTTAGAATCGAGTCAAAGGCTTTCTTGAAATTAGCAAAACAATAAAAGACTTTGGAAGACTTGTGATGAGATTCTTCAATGATATCCCAGAGTGTAAATATGTGGTCAATAAAGCTAGCTTGCCTCTGAGTTCTCATTTTATTCGTTTCCAAGTATTTTGACAACTACATGTCTAACAATGTGGCATAAAGTTGGGCAAATGTATGCCCAATCATAATGGTCTTGTAGTTGCTAGGGATAGAGGGATCCCTAGACTTATGAATAGGGTGAATGATGTGTTGTGACCATGGCTAAGGGAATCCTGAATACACCACCTAAATAAAAAGCGTGGCAAGGGGAAAGGCAAGGGAATCCACACCATATTTGATGAACTCAACTCTGAGACCTTCACAATCAGTTGCTTTGTTGGTGTGTAATTTGAAAATAGCTCTCTTGACGGAGGAGGTGGAAAAAACAAAGGAGGATGGTGGAGGAGTAGGGGCAGTGGCAGCAGGATGGGTTGGAACATCATAGAGGGAACTGACATAAGAGACCCAAGCTTCGGGTGTAATGTTTGAGATGGTGGTTTTTCTTGGGAGAAGAGTATGCCAAGAAACTTCTTAGGAGAGTGATGGAGATTGGCAAGGAGTGAAAGCCGTCTAGATGCAAGAAACTTTCATTTCTTATGTTGAAGAGGTGGGTATGGAGGGAGGGTCATGGGTTAGGGAAAACTGAAGTCTCTGATGAAGTGATTTACACTCATTATCATACCACCAGTTCATGGGGCAAGTTCCTTGACATGTAGGGATCTAGAGTAATGTGTAGTGTGGGATAGGAATCAAGGGCAGCATCCCCGAGGGTTTGATGCAAAAACTCGTACATGGAATCAGTGGTGGGAAGAGGGAGAGAGTAAAAACCCAAACATAAGAAGGGAGAGATGGACAACATAGTCAATGGTGTAATCATCATCAAAATGGATTGTGGTGTGTCGAGTGCTGGGAGGAATGGTGGAAGTGGGGAAGGTAGGGGGAGGGGTGAGAACCAATAGGGAGGGTGAATGTCAAGATGACATGGTCAGCAAGGAGGAGCTGAGGTGAAATAAAGAAGCCACAAATATGAGGGATGATGGAAAGAAATTATACATTTGTCCATAGATGACCAAATGTAGGTCAATGGGACTAGAGGATACAACAATTGATAATAGAAAGTTCTAGGATGCTATACAAAGAGAATCCTAGAAGCCAAATAAAGGAACAAAGTAGAGCAATGTGCCACAAATGAAGGTGGCGATGGAACCGATACAAATAACAAAGAAGGGCAAAAAAGAGTCCCCAAAACATGTGTCGATGAAACCTAGAAGACATCATCGAGCATCTCTGTCTATGTTTGTATTGGAGGAGCCATTATCGATCACTACAAAAATATCTAATGGTGCTCATCAAGGACTATTTAATGTTGGAGGGGTCAAGCTAGGGGATCCTAAGAGGATGCCAACCACTTCCTCTATAATCTCTCCTAACATCCAAGGCCGATTTAATTCTCATAGTAAAAAATAAACTCGTAATAGGAGTTTGTCCTTGGGGTTTGGGTGGTGTTCGGTACGCAGTAGATCCATGTTGTCGGAAAGGGGTAGAGTCATGCCAACAGGAAGGAGTAGAGCCACGATGTTGAGGGAGAACATGCTGGGGGATCTGAGTAGTTTGACTAGAAATGATGTGCTGAGAGAAGCGTCGCCTAATTGATCTAACTCTAATGTGGGATGTACCGGTGTCCAAAGGGCGCTTAGTGTTGCCAATCGCTTGGATGCGTTGGAAGAAATAGGTGATCAACATGGGGTTCTAGAGCGTCTAGGCTCCTCCTGTAGGGATCTGTGTCGGAGTGTGACAACCTCACGAAGGTAAAGAGCCAAACACCGTCCCATCCCCTGAGTCCCTATATAGGCAGTGATATCTTCGCTGGATCTCATAGTAAATGGGGCATCTAAAAATGAAGTGTTTTCTAGTCTTCACCTCTTGGAGGGAACAAAGACGACAAATTCGATCCCAATGGAGAATGTGGTGATCTGTTTCAACCCGTAATTGGTGAGAACACACTCTCATCTAGCTAAAGGGGAACCTTAACCCGTGTGACCAATGGCGTTGGAGATAGTGAGGGTGACGAATAATACTGCCCACTTTCTGTAAGAAGTGCTCAGTGTAAAAAGCAAGCTTGGCGCTGAGCAGCTTCCGGGGGAGATTCAGGTGGCCTAGATATAATATCTGTAGATGTCCTCTCTGGTAGCTCTAGTGATGACCTCTTTTGTGGGAAGGAGCCAAGGGGGGGCGTCCAAGGAATACGTGAAAGTGGGTAGCCTATCAATAGAGATGCCAATAGAAAGGAACAACCTAGTCTCAAAATACCATTAGTGTGAGCGTTTGATGGGAACCAGGGAAACAATCTTCTCAAAGGAGCAATTTGTTAAGTATGGATATCTCTCACAACCAAAAGTTGAGTACCCCAAGGGTTTGAGTCTATGGATGTAGAAAGTAAGCTTGAAGATAGTCTCAAGGTGTAGAGGTTGGATGACAAATACAACTTGGATGCTGTGTTGAGGAACCATCCATTTGAAACGGATCATGCGTTGTAACAGTAGAGTCTAGAGCCTCTTAATACGGGCCTAGTCAACAACCCCCAAGCTAGGTCCCCAAATCTTTGAACCATATAAACATGTAGGTTTGATGATTGTATCGAAGAGGCATAACTTGGAAGGATTGTTCTAGAAGTGGATCTGAAAACACTGGCGTTCCAAGATAGAAAGAGATGCATATCCCTTGCAAAGCCGCAAATGAGAGGCAGACTTCATACTAAAGCATGGACCTGAAAACTGGACCCCCAAATATGTGTAGGTTAGTGTGATCTCTAGAAGCTCTCCTTTGTAGAAAAACTAGAATCTGGTGAGGGAGTGCTCGGAGATATGGGAGATCATGACCTTAATTTTACTAAGGTTGAGCACAAGTTGTTGGAGTTCACATAAACAAGCAATGCCATAAAGTTGTCGCTTTAGGCCCTCAGCAAAGTGTGAGAGGAGGACATCATTGGTGAAAAGAAGGATAGCTATAATCACCTCGTGTAAAATACAACCGTCATCTATATGGGTATGCTGCCGAAGAAACTCTTCTCACTCATCAACATAGATGCTAGGGTCAGTGAGAGAGGACATCCTTTCTTGACCCCAATGGTACTCTTTGCAAAGTCAGAAAACCATGAGAAGTATAAAACTACCCAATAACTGTGTCATAAATCTTCCAAGTGGTGGTAATCAGTGAATCTGGGATGCCAATATCTCTTTACTTCTAGGAAAGCAAAAGTCTTGGAATTGAGTCAAAGGCTTTCTTGAAGTCAACAAAACAACAAAAGTCTTTTGGAAGACCTGTGACAAGCTTCTTCAATAATAGCCTAGAGTGTAAAGATGTGGTCAATGGTCTAATAGTCCTTCTTGAAGTCAGTTTTTCCCTTAGCTCTGATATTATTCCTTTCCAAGTACTTTGACCACTGCATGTCTAACACTGTGGCATAAAGTTTGGAAAATGTAAGCCCAAACATAATGGTCCTATAGTTGCCAAGGAAAGAGAGAGCCCTGGACTTATGAATAGGTTGAATAATGTGTTGGGACCATGATAGAGGGAAACACAAATAACCACCTTATTAAAGAGCATAGCAAGGGGTAATTCAAGGGAATCTACCCCATATTTGATGAACTCAGTTTTGTGACCTTCACAATCAGCGGCTTTGCCGGTGCACAATTTCAAAATAGATCTCTTGATGGAAGAGGTGGAGAAAACAGAGGAGGATGGAGGGGAAGATGGGGTAGTGGCAACATGATGGAAAGTAACATCATAGAGAGAACTATCATAGAAGACCTATAATTTGGGGGTGATGTCAGTAACTGTGGTTTTTCTCAAAAGAAGAGTACGCCAAAAAGTCTTAGCCAAGTGGTGGAGATCAGCAAGGAGTGTGTAAAGACCCGAACTAGGATAGGCCTTCAAAACACTTGAATTTTCTGATTTTAGTAGTTTGACATTTCGTCAAACACTTTGACCACCTGCTGTTTTATAATTGATATCTGATAATGGATGACTGAAAGTTGTTTGTTTTGATATTTGCAATGTTGGTTTTCAAACTTGTCTCATACATACAGTCCCAATGGCAATTTGACATACATAAATGCAAAATAGAATGATAGCAAGCTCTGATATAAATGGAACAACAGAGATAGATCGATTAAAGCTTATTCAAATTATACAATTCAAGTTTCCACATACCCGGTTCATTACAGTGCCTTCACTTGGTCAAATATGCAAGAATTAAGAAACACCCAGCTGCTGTTACAAATTTCTGAGTGCATGTACTGCTCACACAATTCTGAAACAACTCAGAAATGAATGCAAAATGTGCCCAACAACCTGTATATGACTGATAATGACACCCAATAATTGATATATGCCTTTGTTTGACCGAAATGGAAAGAAACAACAAATACCCAAGTGCTGGTATAAATTTCTGAGTGTCCTTACAGCTGATACAATTCAGAATATAACTGAAATTGTGCCCAACAATCTGAAAATGAAGCTCCAACCTCCAAAATTGAATACCAAATCGATGCAAGTCTGATATAGTGCCAAATGATGACCTTAAAGTCTAATTGTAGCCTGATAAAGCCCTGATTTAGGTCTGATATAACTCCTTTCAAAGACCAAAGATGTCAAATAAGCAAACAATGCAATCAAACCTCCTTCAATTCAGATCCCACAAACAAAGTGAAAAAGCACTGCAGCAATGGTACGGATCACTGTAGTGATGTTACTTATCACTATAGCGATGGTACGGACTACTGTAGCAGTGGTATGGACTACTGTAGCAATTTTCAAAAATCATTGAATCTCCAAAATTTTCAATTCTAGCCAATCATGCATTCAAACCTTTCCCCATGGATGCCAAAATAGTCTTCAAAACCTTGCAATAAAAATAGATGCCTTGGGGCAAATCGTACCATAGCAGATTGATATTTGGTGACAAATCTATCAATTTGCAAACTCAAAACCCTAGCAGCTGTAACCTGCAAATAAACTCAATTATCAGCTCCTCCAAAATATCAAATTCATACAATGAAGTACAAATAGACCTCCGTCATGAAGCCTCCTCAAAGCGAGCTAAGTTTTCGTCCAACCTACTAGAAATTACAAGGGTTTCCGTCTTTGAATTCAAGCTGAAACAAGTTGCAGCCAAGAAGAAATATCTCCAAATCAAAATAACATAACTCAATGAATGAAAAATGATCTCCAAATGCTCCTTTGAAAGCCCTCAAGTGGAGCGCTCCAAATAGGTCCCACTTGAACTTAATTAAATGAAGGTTTTTAACTACACAATGTCACTTTATGACAAAGTGTTTTTGGCCGACTTAAGTAACTTTTATAAAGTAATTCAAAATTAGAACACTTTATAAATTCAACTTAAGAATAGAACTGCTTAAGTTACTTTTTACTCCTTGTTTCAACCAATCATTCCCTTAGAATGTGATTTAGCCCATGGGAATAGTGAAAAGGCTAAATACCCAAATCAATTGTGACCATTATGAAAATGGGGCCATTACAGAGTGAAAGCCATCTAGACCCAAGAAACTGCTTTTTCTTACATTGAAGAAGACAATGGTACTCCCTATGGAGGGTGGGGATGGGTTAGAGAAAATCAGTCTCTGATGAAGGGATATACACTCCTCATCATACCTCCAATTAAGCGGGAAAGTTTAGTGGCAAGTAGGGGATTTGGAGTAATCTATATTGTGTGGACAAGAGTCAAGGGAAGCGTCGTAGAGGGGGATTTACACTCATCATCATACCTCCAATTAATGGGGCAAGTTTAGTGGCAGGTAGGGGATTTGGAGTAATGTTTATTGTGCGGACAAGAGTCAAGGGAAGTGTCTTAGAGGGTTTGACGTAATAACTTATACATGGAGTTGGTGGTGGTAGGAGGGAGGGAGTAAGGAGCAGACATAAGTAGGGAGAGACAGACAACATTGTCAATGGTATAGTCATCATCAAAGTGGATTGTGGTATGTCTAGTGTTGGGGGGACATGGTGGAAGGCGATGGGGGGGGGAGGTAGGAGAGGGGTGGGAACCAATATGGAGGGTGAATGGAGGACAACATGGTCAACATGGGGGAGTTGAGGCGAAATACGGAAGCCACAAATGTGTGGGATGAAGGATATCCTGGTGAGAACATAGTCCACGATGCTCGCACCACTGCCATGGTGGAAACAAGTGAATCTACCAAAGTCTGGGAAGTGAAGGTTCCCATTGAGAATGTGGAGGCTATGAGATTCACCCAACTGGAGGAGGTGTCTCCCATAGGCTGTAACCTTAGAATTCATGTTTATGCCTATGCGCCTAAACATCTCACATGCTTTTCAAAACAATTCATCACTACGTTGTGATTCTCTAACCAGTCCATTCCAATTACCACATCATACGATCCTAGAGCGGTGCAGTAAAAGTCCATCTTGGTCACAAAGTTTCCCAAACTTATGTGATAGTTCCTTACTACAAAGGTAATGGATTGCTTTGCTTCTGAGGCCATCTCTATGTTGCTTAAGTCCTCTTGGTGCATGCTTGCCAAGCCACACCTTTATACAATCATATGTGAAATAAAAGAACTAGTGGCACCTAGGTCTATCAAAATAGACACAACAATGAAACCAATATTACCTACGGTCTCAACCATAGTGGCTTGGTGCTCGACTGTGCCTCTCAATTGCCGCATGAATCCTATGACTGCCATCATTGTCGCCTAAACTCCTATATTTGTCCTGAGCTAGTGGCGAATATGATCTTTGCGAACATCGTTATGCATAGTGCAGTCCACCACAAATAAAACATTCTATAGTGGTTGAGTTGGGCTATCCTTTCTTGGTGAACTTATTTCTAGTATCATTTTCTTTTTCTTATACAAAATCCTATTGTCCTTGTTTTGGTTCGTCACCCGTGGCTCTAGCAAGACGAGTTTCAAAGTTTCTTCCCTGGTGCCTATGTTGCAGGGAATCATTTTTACCACGTTGTTGCTACTCATTATATGATGTTCAGAACCACCAGGTGGATAGGGGGTGAATCCCTTCATTCGGACATCCCTTTGAGCTTTGTTTAGCTCACAAAATTTGATTCCTGTGACTTCCTGTTCTGTTAGTGGAGCCTTCCTCACGACCTCAGTCAGAGTAGTGGGTTCAAAAGTTCGCACCCGACTTCCAATGGCAGACAAAAGTCCACTGAGATGTCTGTTAACCTTAGTCAGCTCATCTTGGATGTATCTTACATACTTATGCAATCTTAAGAAACGCGCATCATATTCTTCCATAGTCATGTCATTTTGCTAGAGAGAATGAAATTTATTGATTCTCTGAGTGGAGTAGGTATCCAACAAATAATGCCTTCATAATAGATCCTCAAATCTCTCGCAAGTGATTGTAGTCATGTCCAAATTCTCCAACCTTTCTTGATAATCCCACCACTATGCTGCCTCTTCAACCAATTGGAAAATAGCCAATCTGGTCTTGTTGTTGTTGGAGAAATTCCTTAGCCCAAAGCATCTTCTCATTGTTAAGCACAAAATATACTGAGAGGGGGGGGTGAATCAGTATATTATATATTTTTTACTTAATTTGATTTCTTTTCTTTAACCACTCAATCATACATTCAACATATGCAATAAAATTGAAATAATAATTTGCACCACACCAGATTTTTACGTGAAAACCCAAAGTGGGAAAAACCACAGAGAACAATCTCAAGTATGTAAATGAACACCAACTCAAAATACAAAGTTCGCAAGCACCAACTTGCAGGAGCACCAACCCCTTTGCCGAGCACCAACACAACTATTTGTGAGCATCAACTCACAGGAGCACCAACCTCTTACAAAATTCGTGAGCATCAACCCATAGGAGCACCAACCCCTCTTGTGTATAAAACACTACTATCTCTCAATGTTGCTTATTCAACAAATGATAGAACTCTACAATATCTCCTGCTTTTCTCTCTTTGAAAACAAATACAAACCATGCACTCTCTTGCATATTACAAATGGCTTCTCAAGTCTTTATTTATAGCTTTCCAAATGACCTTTGGCATTCACCCTTTGTGACCTTTCAATCCTCATGGAAAATGGTGCCAAACTGTAATGTCCCCATTTTTGCGAGCATCAGAGTTCGGTGGATTTAGCCTATTCTTAGCCCTCGTAGGTTAATATGCATGGTTAGAGGGTCTCTTGATGGAGCTTGGCTCAGCTTCAGTTTGTCAGTACTTGATCAGTTGGCTTTCGTTCAGGCTCATTTGGACACTTCTAGCCTGAGTTGCTATTTTTAGCAGTATTCAGCACTCAGCGTGGGACCCCTGCTATTTTTGGCAGTATGGATTGATAGCGTTCAGAATCACTTCCTCAGTCGACAGCTTCAGACGGCTCGTGCATCGGATGAATGATGAGAGAGATATTAAAGTTTAAGTGACTTAAGTGATTTATTTAATATTTTAATATTATTATAAAGTTATAAAGTAACTTTATAATAATAAAGTCACTTTAACATAATAAAGTGCATTAAGTGAATAATTTAATGTGGGAATAAATCTTTTATCCCACATTGGCCAGGAAGGTGATTGAGCTCTCTTAAAAAAAGAATAAAAGGAAAGGCAAAAGCTCATTCTCGGCATCCAGTTGAATGAATAATATTTTGATTGATTCATCTTGTGGAGCCGAGGGTTTCTGCAGAATAGCCATTGGAGACGAAAACCTCCATTGGAAGCATAACTGAGGGTGTGAAATAACATCTGAAGGGTTGCACTTTGAGGAGAAAGCATTCAGCTTCTTCATTTGGGCATCATCGACAAGCTTTGGTCAAGGGTTTACATTGCATAATCTGATGACTTTCATGGCAGCTATGGCTATGAATTCTAATCTTTCATTCTAGGTGTTTGTTGAAGCAAAAAAACATCCAATTGAAGCGCCCTAGCTGGGAGAACATTCTCAAGACAATGGAGGTCTATTTTGGTGAGTATGCATATATTTAGGGGTGACTGTAATTTTGTTTCAGTCCCATTGGAATGGTTCGATTTCAATATTTAAGGAAGTGTTTGCAAGTGATAGTGTTACCAAAGGGATTCCCCTTCCTTGGGGAAGTTATTGTGACTAGTTTGGAGACCTTTGGAAGGTCATTACAGCCGTCAATAAGGAGGAATATATGACTGTAATTTCTGAGGACAGCCACACTTCCAAGTTCGTTTTGGTCACCTAAGAGGGTTTTCAACATCAAGCATAGTGCCATTTGGAGTGCCCAAGTCCAAGGAACGTTTTGTTTATGCCAAAGAATCCAACGGTTGTGGAGATTATTTCAGATTTGAAGGTTTATCCATGGCAGGTCTGCAACTTTGAAGTGGGGCAATTTTGCATTAAAGGAGTCCAAAAAAATATCAAATATCATCCAAAAGGGGCGCCCAACATTTCCTAACACTTTGGCATTGACATATATTCATTTGGAGGTGGAATTTGGAAGATATGCAAGTTTGATCTGAAGTATATCAGTCTGAAGACAACTCAGAAATTTATATCATTTGAAGGCGTCTCCAATCAGGTTCATTTTGAAATTGTTAGCATTGAGTCTTGGCCATATTTCATGAGCATTGTATTAGAAATTTCATTGCAATTAAAGAGATAATAATTGCTGGTGTCATTTGAGAATTTCGATATCATTTATTATCAGCTAGTTAGTTTGCATACCAACTGTTTGTAAAAATGTCAGTTGGCTGTAGGTGTTCATTTCTCAAGCATAGATCATATATATGCATGGAATATTGCCAAAATTAGTTGCACATTCGTGCTAGGTCATTGTTTAGACAATCTAGAGTCTTCTTGCAAGCATTCTTATTGATGTTAAGTAAAGGAAATAGCCATTAAAGCAAACTAACATCAAACACCTCAAACACTTTTGATTTTTGGTCTTGGAAATTTTATCAAACACTTCACATACAAGGGTCATATGACTGATATAACATTTTAGTTTGCTTTAATGGCTATTTCCTTTACTTAACATCAATAAGAATGCTTGCAAGAAGACTCTAGATTGTCTAAACAATGACCTAGCACGAATGTGCAACTAATTTTGGCAATATTCCATGCATATATATGATCTATGCTTGAGAAATGAACACCTACAGCCAACTGACATTTTTACAAACAGTTGGTATGCAAACTAACTAGCTGATAATAAATGATATCGAAATTCTCAAATGACACCAGCAATTATTATCTCTTTAATTGCAATGAAATTTCTAATACAATGCTCATGAAATATGGCCAAGACTCAATGCTAACAATTTCAAAATGAACCTGATTGGAGACGCCTTCAAATGATATAAATTTCTGAGTTGTCTTCAGACTGATATACTTCAGATCAGACTTGCATATCTTCCAAATTCCACCTCCAAATGAATATATGTCAATGCCAAAGTGTTAGGAAATGTTGGGCGCCCCTTTTGGATGATATTTGATATTTTTTTGGACTCCTTTAATGCAAAATCGCCCCACTTCAAAGTTGCAGACCTGCCATGGATAAACCTTCAAATCTGAAATAATCTCCACAACCGTTGGATTCTTTGGCATAAACAAAACGTTCCTTGGACTTGGGCACTCCAAATGGCACTATGCTTGATGTTGAAAACCCTCTTAGGTGACCAAAACGAACTTGGAAGTGTGGCTGTCCTCAGAAATTACAGTCATATATTCCTCCTTATTGACGGCTGTAATGACCTTCCAAAGGTCTCCAAACTAGTCACAATAACTTCCCCAAGGAAGGGGAATCCCTTTGGTAACACTATCACTTGCAAACACTTCCTTAAATATTGAAATCGAACCATTCCAATGGGACTGAAACAAAATTACAGTCACCCCTAAATATATGCATACTCACCAAAATAGACCTCCATTGTCTTGAGAATGTTCTCCCAGCTAGGGCGCTTCAATTGGATGTTTTTTTGCTTCAACAAACACCTAGAATGAAAGATTAGAATTCATAGCCATAGCTGCCATGAAAGTCATCAGATTATGCAATGTAAACCCTTGACCAAAGCTTGTCGATGATGCCCAAATGAAGAAGCTGAATGCTTTCTCCTCAAAGTGCAACCCTTCAGATGTTATTTCACACCCTCAGTTATGCTTCCAATGGAGGTTTTCGTCTCCAATGGCTATTCTGCAGAAACCCTCGGCTCCACAAGATGAATCAATCAAAATATTATTCATTCAACTGGATGCCGAGAATGAGCTTTTGCCTTTCCTTTTATTCTTTTTTTAAGAGAGCTCAATCACCTTCCTGGCCAATGTGGGATAAAAGATTTATTCCCACATTAAATTATTCACTTAATGCACTTTATTATGTTAAAGTGACTTTATTATTATAAAGTTACTTTATAACTTTATAATAATATTAAAATATTAAATAAATCACTTAAGTCACTTAAACTTTAATATCTCTCTCATCATTCATCCGATGCACGAGCCGTCTGAAGCTGTCGACTGAGGAAGTGATTCTGAACGCTATCAATCCATACTGCCAAAAATAGCAGGGGTCCCACGCTGAGTGCTGAATACTGCTAAAAATAGCAACTCAGGCTAGAAGTGTCCAAATGAGCCTGAACGAAAGCCAACTGATCAAGTACTGACAAACTGAAGCTGAGCCAAGCTCCATCAAGAGACCCTCTAACCTTGCATATTAACCTACGAGGGCTAAGAATAGGCTAAATCCACCGAACTCTGATGCTCGCAAAAATGGGGACATTACAGTCTGCCCTCCCTGAAATTGCTTGTCCTCAAGCAATCTCTACTGCAAAGAAACCCAACTCCCCGGAAGGCCCAAAAATAAGAACTGTGAAGTGTCCCACACATCACTGTCTCCTGTAGCATCAACAAAAACACAACTGCGCAAGCTATCCCTGGATCCCAAACCCATAGTGAAAGTCTGTCGTGTCTGTCATCCTCAGGCTGCCACTGCGCTCTACTGCCTCCAACTTCACCATGTTGTGAGTGGTGAAGTAACACAATGGGACCCATCCAATACTCAGTGCCAAAACTGTCACCACCTGGATCCCCATACAATCTGAATTCACATCCATCTGTCATGTGGAGATAAGAACTTCTTGAAGCATCTGCTACACTGAATCTCACCCTGTCCTCTGCTAAACCCTCGTGGATGTGATTATTGACCAAGCCATCATGCCAACTGACACCATAGTCATCCTGTAACCATGTACCCATAAGAAAACTCTCTGACATAGAAGTAGCAAACCCTGTTGGATACATATCAGCATGATGTAAAACTGACAGCTGTCCCTGCAAGTAATCCCCTGCAAACAGCTGAGTCGGACGCTTGCAGCCGCTAATCCCATCTTCTGAAGATGGTGAATACCCATCCCACAACGGAGGGTATAACTCTGGGGCCAATCCACACTGATGCATCATCAAATCCCCCATGTGTGGACCAACGGAGAAGTGATAAACACTCCTCACTATGCAATCAAGATGAAATGCTCCCACCTCTGTCAATGGCTGACCATCATAGTCTTGAGGAAACAAATCAGCATAAGTACAAATCTCTGTACTGGATGATGCCTCACATATCTCCTGTGACGACGATGAAGTAGTGACGTGATCTGTCACACAACTCTCGAAAAAATCAACTATCTCATCACAAGAGCTCTCAACCAAAACACTCATCCCATCTGAATTGACTGCACCAATATCTGCGATAGATGTAACCACATCCTCACTACAACTCGTGGAGATAAGATCCTCATCAACTGCCTCTGTATATAACTGTACTGTATCTGCAGCTGGTGGAAATTGTGCCAAACTCAACTCCACGGTAAGCTCCTCCAACCGTGACTGTGACTCTTGAAGGGCCAACTGAGCACTCTCCAACGAATCCATAGTCACCTCAAGCTCATGAGTGAGCTCATCAACCTGCTCCTCTTTCCTCTGCAATGCATCATAACAAATGCAATCCCACTCGAGAAGAAAATCCCTGTCTGCAAGTAATTTTAAGTAATTTTGTTTCATCATTCCAATTGCTTCTCGAAGTGCATGTATCTCTGCAAGGGAAAAAACACTAGCACCGTGCTCATCTGTCAAAGGAGTACTCCAACCATAGGTAGCTAACATCTGACGAGCAACATCAAAATGCTCAATGGTTGTAGCAATCATATTGTCGTTCGCCTTTAGTTGCCCAACCAAATGATGACTCTGTAGCTTATGACCCCCATACAAGTTTTCCGGTTCACAATATGCACTATGATATGAGGCTGATTCGTCATCACTCTCCTCATGATAAGTAGCGTCATGTGTGCTTTCATCCATGCACACCTCAACATCTAAGGTACTGCTGCTATGTACCTCAAAGGGTGGCTCAACTGATAAGGTAGAAGTTGCTGATATGACAGTATCTTCACACACTTCTACTCTCAAAGTAATTGCATGCCCATCCAAAACATGATCCTGGGATTCCATATCAACATATGAATCTTCTAGCTTGTTTTCAAGGGGCTGATCAGACTCACCATGACATGAATCATCAACATACAATGCATCATTAGTACCCAATTCCTGAGTACTTTCATGTGACAACTCAATAGTAGTGTCTTGCACCTGTGAAATCACGGCTGTCTCATGTTGTTGGAAAGTTTTATCACTGCTGTCATAAAAATCAGAACTGTTAGCAAGGTTGATAACATCCTCTGAAGTGTTGTTACTATCATTTTGTGGCTCCACCGTACCATTTCCTTGATGTAAAATTTCCTTATCAACCACCATTTCATTTTCAACCCCATGTCCATCTGTAGGTTGAAGATCACGATCTGCTAACTTATCTCTTTTTAACCCAAACACATCATAGAGACTCTTAGATACTTCACCAAGTCTCTTATTTTTACTTCGTGATGAGGTTCGTCTTGAAAGGGAATCCTCATACTGCTGCGGACTATGGGTTAATCTTCGTTGTGAAAGCTTAAGTTTCCACTGGATATCATTCAACATGCTCTCAACGCTTGGCTGCTCGCATTTCTTTGGTTTTCTTCTTTGCTTGTTATAATCTATCCGATGCTCCATATATTGTTCGAAGTTTAGAAGCTCTTTGATATTATCTGGGTTGCTGTAGCTGTCAATTATTGTCTTTTTCAGATTTTAAATTGCATTGGAAAATCTGATAGCATACTTAATTGCACTCCCATTATCATTTCAATCATTAGCAAGTTTCAAATTAATTCTCCATGCATTTGAAACAATACATAAAGTTGAAATCCAAAGTGAAGTCAGATTTCAGTTGAAGAGAGTTGCAAGCAATCTGTTTGACAAAATTCTTGAGGCAGAAAATCAGGGTTCTTTTTATCAGATTGGCCATCTGATACCACTGTAATGACCCTGCTCAAATCTGGTTGAAAACTTTTGATTTTTGGTCTTGGAAATTTTATCAAACACTTCACATACAAGGGTCATATGACTGATATAACATTTTAGTTTGCTTTAATGGCTATTTCCTTTACTTAACATCAATAAGAATGCTTGCAAGAAGACTCTAGATTGTCTAAACAATGACCTAGCACGAATGTGCAACTAATTTTGGCAATATTCCATGCATATATATGATCTATGCTTGAGAAATGAACACCTACAGCCAATTGACATTTTTACAAACAGTTGGTATGCAAACTAACTAGCTGATAATAAATGATATCGAAATTCTCAAATGACACCAGCAATTATTATCTCTTTAATTGCAATGAAATTTCTAATACAATGCTCATGAAATATGGCCAAGACTCAATGCTAACAATTTCAAAATGAACCTGATTGGAGACGCCTTCAAATGATATAAATTTCTGAGTTGTCTTCAGACTGATATACTTCAGATCAGACTTGCATATCTTCCAAATTCCACCTCCAAATGAATATATGTCAATGCCAAAGTGTTAGGAAATGTTGGGCGCCCCTTTTGGATGATATTTGATATTTTTTTGGACTCCTTTAATGCAAAATCGCCCCACTTCAAAGTTGCAGACCTGCCATGGATAAACCTTCAAATCTGAAATAATCTCCACAACCGTTGGATTCTTTGGCATAAACAAAACGTTCCTTGGACTTGGGCACTCCAAATGGCACTATGCTTGATGTTGAAAACCCTCTTAGGTGACCAAAACGAACTTGGAAGTGTGGCTGTCCTCAGAAATTACAGTCATATATTCCTCCTTATTGACGGCTGTAATGACCTTCCAAAGGTCTCCAAACTAGTCACAATAACTTCCCCAAGGAAGGGGAATCCCTTTGGTAACACTATCACTTGCAAACACTTCCTTAAATATTGAAATCGAACCATTCCAATGGGACTGAAACAAAATTACAGTCACCTCTAAATATATGCATACTCACCAAAATAGACCTCCATTGTCTTGAGAATGTTCTTCCAGCTAGGGCGCTTCAATTGGATGTTTTTTTGCTTCAACAAACACCTAGAATGAAAGATTAGAATTCATAGCCATAGCTGCCATGAAAGTCATCAAATTATGCAATGTAAACCCTTGACCAAAGCTTGTCGATGATGCCCAAATGAAGAAGCTGAATGCTTTCTCCTCAAAGTGCAACCCTTCAGATGTTATTTCACACCCTCAGTTATGCTTCCAATGGAGGTTTTCGTCTCCAATGGCTATTCTGCAGAAACCCTCGGCTCCACAAGATGAATCAATCAAAATATTATTCATTCAACTGGATGCCGAGAATGAGCTTTTGCCTTTCCTTTTATTCTTTTTTTAAGAGAGCTCAATCACCTTCCTGGCCAATGTGGGATAAAAGATTTATTCCCACATTAAATTATTCACTTAATGCACTTTATTATGTTAAAGTGACTTTATTATTATAAAGTTACTTTATAACTTTATAATAATATTAAAATATTAAATAAATCACTTAAGTCACTTAAACTTTAATATCTCTCTCATCATTCATCCGATGCACGAGCCGTCTGAAGCTGTCGACTGAGGAAGTGATTCTGAACGCTATCAATCCATACTGCCAAAAATAGCAGGGGTCCCACGCTGAGTGCTGAATACTGCTAAAAATAGCAACTCAGGCTAGAAGTGTCCAAATGAGCCTGAACGAAAGCCAACTGATCAAGTACTGACAAACTGAAGCTGAGCCAAGCTCCATCAAGAGACCCTCTAACCATGCATATTAACCTACGAGGGCTAAGAATAGGCTAAATCCACCGAACTCTGATGCTCGCAAAAATGGGGACATTACACAAACTTGCATGACCCTTAGTATCTTTGCATTTGAAAAGTCATATGGTGACCTTTCATAAGCAAAAGTGTCATTTCCTCTTTTGTCTTTATCTTGGTGACTTTTCATATTCCTCAAAGTGTCCCTTCATGGAAAAATGCACCATACCTCTTTTGTCTTCACATGGTGACTCTTGAGATTCCTCAAGATGACTTTTCATGAGAAAATGCGTCCCATTCCTCTTTCGTCTTTTACCCCGTGACTCTTTGACTTCTCCATGGGCCCTCTTTTGACTTATATGCAACCAAAAATATATTCATTAATATTAAATAAATATTAACACATATTAGCCAAGATATGAATATTAAAAACACCATTAAATGCAAATGGGGCCTTTATCACCAATAATGCTAGACCTTTGACATCAATGACAATATTTCCAACAATCTCCCCCTTTGTCATTGATGGCAACCTCAAACTGAAACTGCGACATCCTGAAACCTGTACAAACTACAGTAACTCCCCTTTACTGTAGCAACATGTATCTGTTCTCTGTACCTATTTCTGCACTTATACCTGTACCTGTTAATTTCTCTTTTTGACATCAATGGCAAAGGGTCTACCTAGAGCTAACACTTAGCTCCCCCTCAACTGATGCTGAACCTCAATGGCAGAAAGTAAAAGAAATTACTCCCAACTTCTCTCGCAGATACTCAAATGTGTCTTTTGGTAGTGCCTTTGTGAAAATATCTGCAATCTGCTCTGTAGTATTGATATACTTCATCTTAACTTGTTGATCTGCAACCTGCTCTCTCAAGAAGTGATATCTAATGGGAATATGTTTTGTTCTTGAATGCATCACTGGATTCTTCGAAATATTTATAGCACTTGTGTTATCACAAAAAATAGAAATATGTTCATCATACTTCACCTTGATATCTTCCAAAGTTTGCTTCATCCAAAGCACTTGAGTACAACACAATATTGCTACAATATATTCTGTTTCAGTTGTAGAAAGTGATACTGAATTCTGCTTTTTGCTTAGCCATGATACTAAGCTATCACCAAGGAAGAAAGCTCCTCCACTTGTATTCTTTCTGTCATCCAAGCACCCTGCCCAATCTGAATCTGTATAAGCAACCAAAGTGAAATCTCTCCCTGTGGAATACCATAATCCGTAATCCAATGTCCCCTTGATATATCTGAATATTCTCTTCACCAACGGAACATGACTATCTTTTGGAGATGACTGATATTTTGCAACCATACCTACTGCATGCATGATGTTTGGCCTCGATGCTGTCAAATATAAAAGACTACCAATCATAGATCTATACAAAGATTGATCTGTAACAAGGAAATCTTCATCTTTGCCCACCTTATTCCCTGTACACATTGGTGTGCCAACTGGTGCACAATCCTCAAAACCAATTTTTTTCAATATTTCCTTGACATATTTACGTTGAAATATGAAAATTCTTTTATTTGACTGAAATATTTGCAATCTTAAGAAAAATGACAATTCTCCAAGCATAGACATCTCAAATTCTTTTTGCATTCTATCAAAAAATTCTTGTCATCTTTATAATATTTCCTCCAAAAATGATATCATCAATATATATCACAACAATCAATTGATGCTCACCTTTTGTTTTGATGTAGAGATTACTATCAACAAATCCTCTCTTGAAACCTTGATCTTGCAGGGACTTATCAAGTCTTGCATACCAAGCTCTAGGAGCTTGTTTCAGTCCATACAATGCTTTTTTCAACCTGCATACATGGTTACTAATATTTGAGAGAATAAATCCCTCAGGCTGCTCAATGTAAACCTCTTCTTCAAGATCCCTGTTTAGGAAGGCAGATTTGATATCCATTTGAAACACTTTGAAATTTTTAAACACTGCATATGCAAGAAACATTCTAATAGCCTCTAACCTTGCCACTGGTGCAAAAGTTTCTTCAAAATCTATTCCCTCAATCTGAGCATATTTTTTGTATACTAATCTTGCTTTATTTCTTGTCACTTCTCCATTTTCATTCAACTTATTTCTATAAACCTATTTTGTTCTTATCACATTGTGATTTTTTGGTCTAGGCACTAATTCCCAAGTATCATTCTTTTCTATTTAATTTAATTCTTCATCCATAGCCTTAACTCAATGCTTATCATGTCTAGCTTTTGAAAAAAATTTAGGTTGAATTTTGGATAACAAAGAGAAATTAACTTGCTTAGATTCACTTACCATCATTTTTTTGATGCGGATTCCTTCATTTGTCTCTAATGATGTCACTTTCATTATGATTTCTCTGAACATATTTGGATGGAGTTTTGGTGCATTTTTCTCCTCATTTTCATCTGATTCTTCAAAACCTTTCTCTTCAATGATTTCAAGAATGTCTATTGGATCACTGATTCTTTGTGTTCCATCTTCTTTTATCCTGACACTTGCACTTTCAACAATTTTCTTGGTTCTTTTGTTATAACATTTATAAGCTTTACTTTTGCAAGAATAACCCAGAAATATACTTTCATCTGCTCTGGATTCAAACTTACCAAGTTTTTCATCGATTCTTTTTATGAAGGATTTGCTGTCGAAAACTCTGAAATAATCAACTGTTGCTGGTTTGTCTTTTCATAGCTCATAAGGAGTCTTGTCACTATTGACTCTCAACAATGCTCTATTTTGAATATGTACTGCTGTAGCAACTGCCTCTCTCCAATATTTGCTATCTTGGATTCATTTAGCATTGTCCTCGTCATCCCCTGAATTGTTCTATTTTTCCGTTCAACTACTCTATTTTGTTGTGGAATTCCGGCTGCTGAATAATGTCTCTTTATTTCATGATCTTCACAAAACTCAATAAATTGATCTGACATGAATTCTCTTCTTCGATTTGATCTTAGACACTTAATCTTCAACTGATTTCATTTTCAACTAATGCTTTGAAATGTCTGAAAGCTTTTGATTTTTCTTTAAAAATATTACTCAAGTTATACGCGAAAAATCATCAATAAGCAACATGAAATACTTCTCACCTTGAGTACTTTGAGTTCTCATAGGTCTACATAGATTAGTGTGAACAAGCTCTAACATCTGAATAGTTGAGTACTCTTTTGTTTTGAACCGCCTTCTAGCCTGCTTTCCATGCTGACAAAGTTCACAAAACATGTCGGATGGCTTTGTAATCTTTGGAAGATTTTTGACTGCTTGCTTCTTGCTGATGTTGACAAGATTGTCAAAATTTATGTGTCCCATTCCCCTGTGCCATAGCCAACTTTCTTCAGTTTGGCTCAAACAACATCCACTATCAATAGACCATGGCTTTTCTTCATTTCTTGCATGCAAAGCAGTCTGCACCAACATAGATTTTTCAGGGTGTTTTTTTTTGCCATGAACCTGTCTGAACTTTTCTCTTGATGAATGGAGCTTTGAAACTATGGTCTTTTTTGACTGACTCGAACAAGCTTCTACAGTACCGAGCTATGTGTTCGAAGTTGTTGCACTTGTAACATATTATGGCCTCTTCATTAAACCCTGATAGAGGAGCAAAAGAGTTGTGGCTTCTGCTTGACTCTGCATGATTTTCCTTCTTATTTTTGAAACTGTTAGTTCTTTTTTGACATTCTAATTTCTTATGCCCATGTCCATTATAATAAAAACAGTAACCATAAAAATAGGATTTGTTTGTGTATCTCTGACTTGATTGCCTTTTGTAGCTTTGTTCCCTCCAATTTTCTTTGTTTGAGATGTTCTCTGTATTCTTAACTTTTTTCCTTTTTATTTCTTCTTTTGTAAGAGCTTCAACATAGCTCTTTCCTTTTTTCTTGTCTGTGAAAGTAGTGACCTTTTTTTCTTTTTCAAATCCAATACCTGTCTTATCTGACATTGATCTTTGATTTTTTAATATCTTATTCAACATATTAGTGCTATTCTCAAATTTTGAATCATTGGCTGCTCTATCATTGATTGCTTTATTTGTTTTCTCAAGATCTGCTTTTAAAGAAGCAATTTCAATAACATACCTTTCACATTCTTTACTTAGTATTTTCAACTGTCGTTAGATCTTCATTTTTCTTGGCTTCTTCCAAGTGTGCTTGTAGATTTTCAATTATTTCCTTTGACTCCTTTTCATTTTTCTCGATCTGGAGCTTTAATCTTCGATTCTTCTTTTCAAGAGCTTTTAACTCTTCTAAGGCACAAATGAGTTCTCTTTCTAGATTCACTTCAGCTTCATTCTGTTCTTCTTCTTGATCATTTGTATTTTTGCTTGTAGAGGCATCTTCATGTTTGGTTATGAATAGAATCTTTTCTTCTTCTTCTGAGTCACTGACTCCACTATCTTCGGCTGAGCTAGGATCTTTAGAATACAAACTCTTCTTCTCGGATCCTTTCTTGAATTTGCCTTTGAATTTTTTTTTGTATGTAGACTTTCTTTCTTCATTGTCATCATTATCTTTATTTGGGCATTTAGCTGCAAAATGTTCAATCTTTTCACAATTAAAACATTTAAAAGGTAATTTTTCTTGATATTTATCTGTGCCCTTTTTCGGCTTGCAAATGAATAGAGCTCCATTGTCATTTTTATCATCGCTAGAATTATCACTTGATTCTTGAATTTTAGCCTTCTCTTTCTTTGATGTCTTGAAAGCTGCTTCTCTCTTTGAAGGTTTATCTTGTTCAGTCTGCATCTCATATGCCGTAAGAATACGATGAAACTCATCTATTTTTAGCTTGGCTAAATTCTTCATCTCTTCAATTGCCGAAACTTTGCATCATATCTTAATGGTAGAGATCTCAAAACCTTTTGAACCACAGTCGACTCTTCTAAATTTTCTTCAAGACCTTGAATCTGATTGACTATTTGATCAACCCACAAGAGATAACTTGCTATATTTTTTTTTTCTTCCATCTTCAAACTCTCAAACTGTCTTTTGAAAGTCTAAAGCTTAGCTTACTGAACCTTTCCATCACCTTTGTAAATATTCTCAAGTTTTACCCAAGTTTCATGAGCAGATTTACATTGCATAACTTTAATAAATTCTGATTCACATAAATCACATAAAATAAGATTTAAAGCTTTAGCATTATTTTCACTTGCTTTCTTTTCTGTCGGAGTAGTTACAAGTGTCTGTGGCTCTTCATATTTCTCCACAACTGCTTGCCATATGTTGAATCCAAAGGTCATCAAATAAGTCATCTTTATGCTCCAAAAAACATAATTCGTCCCATCAAACAAAGGTGCCTTATTTATAGAAAATCCTTCATGTAATCCAGCCATCGTGCTTTCCCCATCTTCCTTCAAGCTGTAAAACTTTTTCAAAAAGAACTTGCTTTGATACCAATTATTAAGCACGAAATATACTGAGAGGGGGGGTGAATCAATATATTATATATCTTTTACTTAATTTGATTTTTTCTTTAACCACTCAATCATACATTCAAGATATGCAATAAAACTGAAATAATAATTTGCACCACATAAGAGAGAGAGAGAGAGACACCAGATTTTTACGTGGAAATTCAAAGTGAGAAAAACCACAGAGAACAAGCTCAAGTATATGAATGAGCACCAACTCAAAATACAAAGTTCGCAAGCACCAACTTGCAGGAGCACCAACCCCTTTGCCGAGCACCAACACAACTATTTGTGAGCACCAATCCACAGGAGCACCAACCTCTTACAAAATTTGTGAGCACCAACCCACAGGGGCACCAACCCCTTACAAAATTCGTGAGCACCAACCCACAGTGGCACCAACCCCTCTTGTGTATAAAACACAACTATCTCTCAATGTTGCTTACTCAACAAATGATAGAACTTTACAATATCTTCTGTTTTTCTCTCTTTGAAAACAAATACAAACCATGCACTCTCTTGCATATTACAATTGACTTCTCAAGTCTTTATTTATAGCTTTCCAAATGACCTTTGGCATTCACCCTTTGTGACCCTTCAATTTTCATGGAAAATGGCACCAAACTTGCATGACCCTTCGTATTCTTGCATTTGAAAAGTCATATGGTGACCCTTCATAAACAAAAGTGTCATTTCCTCTTTTGTCTTTATCTTGGTGACTTTTCATATTCGTCAAAGTGTCCCTTCATGAAAAAATGTGCCATACCTCTTTTGTCTTCACATGGTGACTGTTGGGATTCTTCAAAATGACTCTTCATGAGAAAATGCGTCTCATTCTTTTTTCATTTTTTACCCCGTGACTCTTTGACTTCTCCATGGGCCCTCTTTTGACTTATTTGCAACCAAAAATATATTCATTAATATTAAATAAATATTAACACATATTAGTCAAGATATGAATATTAAAAACACCATTAAATGCATTGGGGCCTTTATCACCAATAATGCTAGACCTTTGACATCAATGACAATATTTCCAACACTCATACCAACTAGCCAAGCCTCGGCTTTTCTACCAAAGCTTCGTTCATTGAATTTTGGAAAAGTTTTCTTTAGTTTGCGAGTGATCCCCTCCAAGCTTTGGTGTGTGCCACCATTGCCATGAGGTCCCCTAGCGGGTGCTCTTCCCCTGTGTTAATTTGGGTTCTCTTTTGTTGTGAACACTATGCTCGTGTTCCTATTCTCGGGATGGCTCGTGGTCTACATCAATTCCCTAATTCTGCCTAAGAGGCATTTTGTCTTGGATATCTCTAAGTATTGCGAGAGTCTCCATATCAATGGGTCTAGTGGGCATAATATCTTCCCCCCCGGATAATTCCTTGAGTAGTACCACTTCAATCATGGGATAATGTTATCTCCCACACTTAGATTCACTGCTGTCCATCTTGTATTCCAACAAGTACAAGAAAAGGAGGTCAAGTTAATTGTGTGATTAAAAAGAGAAGTTCTAACTTTAGAAAATCCAGAACTTTATTTTAATACTTGTTAAAACAAGTGCATGGGTTGCCTAAAAAGGCCCTAAGTGTTGAACCATGCTTTGACACCAATGTATAACACCCTTCCTAGTCTAGTCCAAAACCAACTATATTTTTTTGTCCTTTTTACAACAACTTAAATGCGATTATGCAAAACTTTAGAGTCGATCGCTAACACGTGCACTAACATACCGTGTACCAATGCTAGATGAACATACAAAATCTTCCATAATTAATCCTTTCGGATAAATATGGATGCTCGATTGTGATTTAATTCACTAAGCACATGCTAGGTTAAAATCCTAGGTTTATGGTTAGGGGCCTTTGAGAGAACTGCACACAAGTCGCTCAAAAGCTTAAACGAACCCCACTATCAAATTCAAAATTACTTGAAAACACAGGGAGCACCTGTAAACTTGCCCTTATTGGACATTAGAAATAAAACCCTTATTTAATTGAAGTCTTTGATCATATTAACATATAATCTCATTTTATCGAATTTCGAATTTAATTATTATTTTAATAGACATTTCCACGGATCGCAAGTTCACAGAGTCACAATTGTCAATAGAGTCCATGGGGGTCTACCGACTTCCATGGACCCCACAGAGTCTCTATTAAACAAAGTGACCACCTAGATTTATTCAATCCTAATCAGTTTAGTATATATGTTATAAAACCTATAATTATGGCCACTCTCAAGTTATTATAATATTCATATTATATTTTAGTCGATCACAATGATTTCATTCTACCTAAAGCGAGAACAAGGTTCTCCACGTGACTCTACCTTATCTAATGTTCATCACATTAGAGATTGACAGCTTCCACGGATTCCAATAACATACTAATTGTGGCCAAAATGGTCCATGAGTTCACCAACTTACTTAGCCTCATGGGTTTCACTTTGGGATAGCAACATCGCGTTTGATGCATCGGCACCACGTTTGAGGCAAGGGGTTCGTGGGGTCACTCTATTACGTGGCCACCTAGTCAGACTAACAGGGTCTGCATAACCTTAACTCGATAAATGATTAAAGTCACAACTATGGCCAATGCCAAAGGCTATCCGAACAAGAAACAAAAGTGGCGTGTGGCTTATATCATGACAAAGGCATCTAATTCGTGCATGTGGCATCATCACGTTGGCACGAGGTCACGAAGTGACATAGATATCATTTAGACTTATGCAAAAGTCCGGTAGACGTGGCCACAAGATGCTCAACATGTGGATTAATCACGATTATCCGCATATCTAGTTGCTTATAATTAAGTGGTGGTTCTGTGCACGGTGACCTTGGCTTAAGGCCTTCGTCGAGTGGGACCAAGAGCGGGTCGCTAAGATGGTGACACGTGTTGCCATCATGGCCTCTCAGGGCCACGGAGTGGCTATATCCCATGAGGTGTTTATTGAACTACGAGTACTCCATGAGGCTGGATCGATTGCCAAGTGGCATGATCGTAGGGTCCTCAAGCAACTAAGACCATGTATCCTAAGTCAAAATTCATGCGGCCGCGTATATTTTAACATAATTGGTAATATAAATATTAATGTGGTCATTGGGACTATAGTTAAATAGCAATATTCACATGTGCAAAGGATGACGGGTCACAAAATGTCAAGTTTATACCACGTTACTCCGAACGGTAGGATCTTCGCCATGTGGTGTGATCTCGGACTCTCAGTTTAGGGAGTCCATTCCTCGGTCGTGCGAATTCAGTGTAGACATAGGAAACTATAAGGATGAGTGAGAAGCTCAAAATGACATGGATGTTGTGAAGTAGAATTTAGATAACTTTGAGATGCTAAGCTAAGGTGATTGTTCACAATAGATGTGGGAATGTAGAGAGTAGCTCCACGATGAAGTGGTCGTGTCTTGGCCAAAGGAAACAATTGACAAGTCTCACACAGGTAGGACTATGATGAAGAGCAAGAAGCTCAAAACGATATTTTCTCATACAAGGAAAATGTTTCACATTATAGCAAACAACAGGTACGAGTGGCTGCAACTTAGTTGGATTCGAAGATAATCATAGTCATAGAAGCACTCAATATATATATATATATATATATTCTAACCTTGCTTGTTCAATAATAGTGGACATCGAAATATTGGTTCCACAAAAAATAGGGAGATTATTATATTGCTCACTAGGAACACTGATGCACTGTTTCTGCATGATTATGTTCTTTTCTTTTGATGAACTTTTCTCAGCGGTTTCAACCCATTCCATCACTCAATCCTGTTCCGTCAACATCTTGTTCCTCAATAAGGTAGTGCTCAAAGGGTTCGGCATTATGATGGCCACCACGAATCAAAAGAAGCTTTGGTGTGATACTTCTTTCCTGCTTAAGCTTGTTGATTGTAGCTCGTAAAAGACAGTTCTGTGGAGGAGGAAATGGTAGTGCAGGATCCGCTGTTGAAGACTAATAAACAAGGAGAACAGTGAATGCATCAAGAAAGAAAATAGGACTGCCACTAGATATAAGTGCTGCACGGCTTAGAGAATGGCGAGGATATGCCTGCTTGTCTGGGGATGAATATGAAGACAACACTGGATATACAACACGTAGGAGGGAGCTTGGCTCCAGAGCGCTGAAAAGACATTGAAGATAAATTCTATAGTCTGGATGAGCACCTTCTTCATGTAGACGGAGAAGAGGACTCCTCAATAGGGCGAATACAAGTCTTGGCAAGGACTGCAACTGTGAACAATGTGAAAATGCAACATCGAGCCGACCACCTGTATTGGGCTTTCCAAATTGAACAAGCTTGCAGGCATCGTTATATTAAGCAGTTAGAATAACAAGCCAATCATGTAATAACAATCTGCCCTCCTTGACTCCTTGCTCCAACGATGCTGAAATTACCTTGTGAACAGGATAGAAAGAATAACTTCTGCATTAGCGCTGTCATAAAGCTTATTTATATTTTGCGTTATTCCATACTGTAGTGTGCGTATTCTCAAACGTCGCTTGAGTAAATAACTAGGCCTGTCCAGGGATGTCAACCCTGTCTTGAAATTTTCTTCAGGTGGGACGACTACAGTATATTGAAAAGCAAATTGCAAAACAGGGGGAGCATCAGAGTTCTTTTGATCTCTTGATTATGTAATACCATTTTCAACTTGTTCTTGGCATACACCTAAAGGTTCCTCATGCATATCTTACACCATAATGTAATCATTATTCTTTAAGCTCTTATGGAAAATTATATACACACAGGGCTGCTTACAGCTGAAACAGAGTTCTACAGATGACATAAAAATCAACATCATTTTTTTCTTGATCAAATAAGAGCACTTACACAGAAAAGAATCAATACATCCATGACCATGACCAATGGCCTTATTAGACATCTTCACACCTTCTTTTGTTCTCACATCCAATCCTCAGTTTTCTCTTTCTCGTATACCTGCATTCTTACATGCTTGCTGATCATTCTTCCTCTCTCCTTGAATGAGAGATTCTCCTTCTGTCCTTTCTCTTTTCTGCCTTCCTCTTATCCCCCTACATGCATATCTTACTCTTTTTGTTTTTAAAGAGTCTCCTCCCTAACCTCTACGCCCAACTTGGGCTCAAGATAAAACAAAAACAGTTTTTAATTTGCAACAATATACCAAGGTTGAAATATTTTCAACCACTCATTTATTTTCTCAACAGCCCCAACAATTACTTTTTACCTTTACTTTTTACAATTACTCCTCATTAACAACATTTTGGAAGAAAAAATACAAGAAATTGAAATTTGAATTCAAACATGACTTGTATCCCAACGTAATCATGTCTTGCATGAAAATGTATGTAGATGCTCCTGCATCATACTCTCCCTCTAGAAACAGATATCTCTTCAATGTTTTAGTCTTCACTCTATCCCTGGATCCCAAGGTCTTGTTGCCAATACCAATGCTTGTCTTTGTTTGGAATAGTCTTTGTCCTTCATTTTGCTTTTCTTCCTCTTTAGATATGTCCTTCTTCTCATTTCTTTCTCAGCTGCCATCTCCCGTTTCCATGCTTCTTCATCTTCATACATGTCTTCTAGATCTTCTTGTTGTTCTTCTTGTTTCATGAGCTTCTCCAATGACTCATGTATGTCATTCATTTTAGCAACCTTCATACCTGCATACAAAACATTCAAAGCCACCTTAGAATCGAAAGCTTTAGGCCATGAAGCCTCTTGGCTGTCTCCATGTTTTTGTTCCTTGATCAAAACTGTCTTGACCTCTTTGTTTTGCTCGTCTTGTTTCACTCTTCCCAATGGTGTCTTTACCATGGCTTGTACCTTCATTCATCTCTCTTGAATGACCAAACAACTCCTCCAACATCTTCAACTCTTCTTTTAGTGAGATCTCATCTATCTCACCATTTTCTTCATCAAACTTGGGCTCATCACTCACAAAGATTACTTGTCCTTCACGAGCCTTACTCTTCATCTCATCCTTTCTTGAGCTATCTTCATGCAAACCAACTTCTTCATTAGTACACTTATCAAAAGCAATTGAAACACCATTACGTTGTGTCTCCTTACTCTCTTCAACTTCTCTTTGAAGCCATCTTGTTTGTTCTTTGTTTTCAATGAGGCATTGCTTTGCTGCATACTCTCCCCTTTCCTCATCATCCATCCATTTGGAACTCTCTCCTTGCTGAATATTAGTCCTCATAGACAATTTCCATACCTCATTTCTCATGAAAGGATCATTAAATGATTCAAACACATCATCATAAACAATTTGTTTACCTTTTACTTCTTTGGTATACCTCTCAAGCGTCCTGTCTTCATGGAATGCCTCTTCCATACTCACCATCTCACCTTCATTCTCTTGGTTGCTGGAATCACCTTCAATCCTCTTCCATTGACTTCTTGGTGTTGTTGCCTTAACACTCACATCTTCTTCACTTTTTGCCTTCTTAGGTACCCATACTTGTTTCTCCTTCTTATCATTTGTCTTCTCAAACCATGTAGGCATGCTGCATCCATGTTCTTGTACCAACACTTCCTGTTGCTTGGGAGTTTGCTTCTTCCACCATTTAGGCATCACATATCCATGGTTAATTGAAAACTTCACCTTTCTCTTTGCTTCTCTAACATGTATATCAACAATTTCATGCTTATAAGAATAAGAAAAATCAATTTTGGAATTCACCTTTACCTTCTTAATGGGCTGCTCCATTAGTTCTTTGACTTGCATAGCTTCTTGAGTATTTGTACTTTCTTCTTCCTTTATGCTTGACTGTTCTCTTGCCTCTTCTTGGCATTCAATGGTATCATGGAAGTCATCCATCTCTTCTCTTGCTTGTATGGGGTCCTCAACACCTTCCTCATGCATTAACCAATGCATCTCTTCTTCCTTATCAACAACAACAAACTCACTTCTCTCTCTTGCACCAATCTCTTCATTCTTCAAGGCCTTTCTTTTGACCTTCACAAGGCTGCTCATACCTGCAATTACCCATGCTAAGACAACATTAGATATAAAAACAAGAGACCACAAGGTCCCTATGAGTGCTCTCTTCATCAACACTCTCATCTTCTCAAGTGTTCTTCCTGACACTTTATCTTTTCTTTCTTCTCTTCTCTTGTTCTCCACAATGAGAATATTTTTCACAATCTTTTCCTCTTTTTGTTGCTCACTTGGCAACCTACTCATCCTCTTGCCTCTATGGGCTTCTCTCTTCTTGGCAATCTCAGTTTGCCATCTTCTCCTCTTCCTTAGGAGATCTATTGGCCATTTCAACCTCTTCTTCATTGGCCATACCCATGCTTGCTTGTCCATCTGCATCCAAGACTCATATTCATCTTTAATCTTAGCTAAATCTCTCTTTAAACTAGCAATCTCTTTATCAATTTCAACACTGGTTATACTTTTCTTCTTTTGGATGCTTGTTTTCTTCTTGTTACTCTCATGTTCCTTGCTGCTCTGCTCTTTTCTCAGCAATATTTTCATTTCTGAGATCTTCACCCAAGTCTTTTTCACCTTGGTCTCTTGATCCCTTTAGGTCCACTTGTCTCACCCAAGCCTTTCTCCTTGACTGGTCTTTTGACAATCTCCTTGATTTCACCTAGGCCTTTTGCATCCTAGTCTTTTGATCCTACTTAATGGTTGTATTGAGCTTCACACTGAGTCAATGGTCTGCAATATGACACTGCTTTAACCAAATATCAATAATTTCACAAATCCAAGCTTACCTTGCTTTGGATCTTTCTCTTGAGCATTCACGTGCTCCCTTACTTTTGAGCTTTCCAAGCTTCTCTTCTCTCTTGTCAAGCCTCAATGGCTTTAAGACTTCCTTTTCACCTGTTTGCTTCTCAAACACAATAAACTCAAATCAAATATCAAAGGTTACTCATACCTTTCCTCAACAGGGTCTTCTAGTGCTTTGTCCTGTGGATCCTTTTGCCAAATCCTGTAACAACTACAATATCATTAACAAATGCAACCATCCCAAAGATCTCTTTGGCTCTGATACCAAAATGATGCACTGTTTCTGCATGATTATGTTCTTTTCTTTTGATGAACTTTTCTCAGCTGTTTCAACCCATTCCATTACTCAATCTTGTTCCGTCAACATCTTGTTCCTCAATAAGGTAGTGCTCAAAGGGTTCGGCATTATGATGGCCACCACGAATCAAAAGAAGCTTCGGTGTGATACTTCTTTCCTGCTTAAGCTTGTTGATTGTAGCTCGTAAAAGACAGTTCTGTGGAGGAGGAAATGGTAGTGCAGGATCCGCTGTTGAAGACTAATAAACAAGGAGAACAGTGAATGCATCGAGAAAGAAAATAGGACTGCCACTAGTTATAAGTGCTGCACGGCTTAGAGAATGGCGAGGATATGCCTGCTTGTCTGGGGATGAATATGAAGACAACACTGGATATACAACACGTAGGAGGGAGCTTGGCTCCAGAGCGCTGAAAAGACATTGAAGATAAATTCTATAGTCTGGATGAACACCTTCTTCATGTAGACGGAGAAGAGGACTCCTCAATAGGGCGAATACAAGTCTTGGCAAGGATTGCAACTGTGAACAATGCGAAAACGCAACATCGAGCCGACCACCTGTATTGGGCTTTCCAAATTGAACAAGCTTGCAGGCATCGTTATATTGAGCAGTTAGAATAACAAGCCAATCATGTAATAACAATCTGCCCTCCTTGACTCCTTGCTCCAACGATGCTGAAATTACCTTGTGAACAGGATAGAAAGAATAACTTCTGCATTAGCGCTGTCATAAAGCTCATTTATATTTTGCGCTATTCCATACTGTAGTGTGCGTATTCTCAAACGTCGCTTGAGTAAATAACTAGCCTGTCCAGGGATGTCAACCCTGTCTTGAAATTTTCTTCAGGTGGGACGACTACAGTATATTGAAAAACAAATTACAAAACAGGGGGAGCATCAGAGTTCTTTTGATCTCTTGATTATGTAATACCATTTTCAACTTGTTCTTGGCATACGCCTAAAGGTTCCTCATGCATATCTTACACCATAATGTAATCATTATTCTTTAAGCTCTTATGGAAAATTATATACACACAGGGCTGCTTACAGCTGAAACAGAGTTCTACAGATGACATAAAAATCAACATCATTTTTTTTTTTGGATCAAATAAGAGCACTTACACAGAAAAGAATCAATACATCCATGACCATGACCAATGGCCTTATTAGACATCTTCACACCTTTTGTTCTCACATCCAATCCTCAATTTTCTCTTTCTCGTATACCTGCATTCTTACATGCTTGCTGATCATTCTTCCTCTCTCCTTGAATGAGAGATTCTTCTTCTATCCTTCTTCTTTTCTACCTTCCTCTTATCCCCCTGCATGCATATCTTACTCTTTTTGTTTTTAAAGAGTCTCCTCCCTAACCTCTACGCCCAACTTGGGCTCAAGATAAAACAAAAACAGTTTTAATTTGCAACAATATACCAAGGTTGAAATATTTTCAACCACTCTTTTATTTTCTCAACAGCCCCAACAATTATTTTTTACCTTTACTTTTTACAATTACTCCTCATTAACAACATTTTGGAGGGAAAAATACAATAAATTGAAATTTGAATGCAAACATGACTTGTATTCCAATGGAACCATGTCTTGCATGAAAATGTATGTAGATGCTCCTGCATCAAACACTCGCATCCTTAATTGATTTGGTGGGGGACACATTCATGCCCCAAGTTCTCAAGCATAGAGTCATCCATTCGTGTAGCTTGCCACAGGCAATTGTTGGTCTCATTTCACCAGGATAGAGAGTCCATTACATAAGCATAGAGAACAATATAAAATATGACTAGAACTACTAGTGTGGAATCATTTGATTTAACCATTATTGATGTTCCGACTTATGCATATATCCTTATGAAAGAGAAATGATACCAAACAGCAACCACTGTGAATTTGAAATGTCCCTTTTTGGTAATGATAAGAATTCTGAAGTTTTCCTGAATTCCTCTCAATACTGGAGCATCACATAAACTAAATAATAATATGCAATACTAAGACACAAAATCCAATTGGAATCTTTATTGCAATAAACTTTAATGACCCTTTTGGGTAATTTTCTGAATTCTAATCTTTTTTTGATTATTTGACAATACTGAAATATTAACAAGATTCTAAACAGCAACATACAATAATAAACCCAACTATAATCTTTATTTCAATGAGAACAACGATGATTGAAGTCTGACCATTGATTTGACAACAGGGTTGTACGACAACTTGGAGATGATACGACAACCACCAAGGCAAGCTAACTAATGCACAACAATCTGCCCAGAGCGTCGTTCTAGGGTTTTGGATGGTACAATAGCTCCAAAATGGTACAATAGGTTTTGACTGGTACGATAGGAAACAACTCTCAACAAAATGATGATTCACTACACAACAACGATTGGAATACAACACTACAAAACTTCACAAAATCTGGACTTTCGCTGCAACCTTCAACACCACAAAAACCTTAATAACCAAACTGAAATCTGGAATTAATCTTGATTTGTTAGCACAAATATGATCTTTGGATGGAATCACCATGAAGGATAGGAGGGTTTTCATCCTTGGACCTTGTACATTGGAGGGTTTTCGTCTTTAGATAGATAAGTTGAATACAAAAGCTCAAACTTTGGAATAGGGTTTTGATTTCAATAATAATGGATCCTTTTGAGCCCAAATTTTTTACAATTTCTTTTTATCTAGTTGCCCTAACCGTACAAGTTCTTAAAACACTTTTTGATAAATATTACTTTTTGGCCCACTTAATGAATATTATTTTTTGGCCGCTCTTTCTAATAATAAAACATAAATGTCCTTTTTCCGTGCTATAAAATAAAGTGATTTAGGACAACTTAAAACATTATTTTTAAATTATTTTCCTAACTTTATCCCTTAGCCTATGGGAAATAATGAATAGGTTACGGGTCTTTTGATTGATTTAATTTTGAAAAGGGGACATGACGGTTCGTCCTTCCCAGAATTGCTTGCCCTTAAGCAATTGCATGCTCAACTGTTTTGTCTCTTCCCAAATGACCATCTTTGCAATACCTGGATCCCAATTCATCCTTTGAAACTTGCAATTCCAAATGGCTCCTTCTGAGATTACACCCTCATTACCTACATCAGAGGCTTTTTGTTTACAATTTATGGTTGCCTCAGAGAATTTAAAATTGGACTATAAGTCATAATTCATGAAGTTAGACTAATTGCCAAATTCATGTTGTAAATGATATAATTTATTTTCAACTCCAACTTTCTCTATACGATTGCATGCAGTAGGACTGCTTGATGTTTGTTGTGTATGACTCCTTTCATCTGATTGCACGTGGAATTTACCACTAGTATTTAGTCTTTACAGTTTTGGAGAGCTCGAGGTCTTTATTTTTCTGTTATGAACACAGATGTCTGTTGCAAACTTACAACGATACCAGCTATCCATCTTTCTAGACTTGAATTCCATTTTCCTTGAGAATCCCATGACCTCCTTGTTTATCATTAATGACTTGTTTTACTAGTTGCTTTGTATTGAAAGTGCTTAATGAAGCTCCAAATTCATCTACATATTGTTTGCTGCCAGTACCTAATACCTGTAACAATGACTCATTTACCTCTAATTCTATGATCCTTGCAAGTTCATCTGTTGAAATGAATCTCTCCTTTTGATGATTGATGGCAATAACCTTGGCTTGTAATTGGCATCAAACTACTTGTTGTTGCTGAAATATGACTTCCACAATTTCTCCTTTGTGCATCTTGGGGTGGCTGACATGTTTGGAGCTTGAATCCAAACTTATGATGTGTTGGGTTCCTTTATTTGGCTGTGATCCTAGGGGCAAATAACTACACACCACACTATACTTATTCAGAAAACTTTGAATATCAAAATGGTGTTAATTTAGCTTACCATAAAATGAGAAGGTACGAATGCCTTCCTAAACCAAGCATCTTGCTTCCCCTACTACTTCCATTTTTCTAAACATCACAACTTTCCCTTCTAAAGTAAAGTTTATCTCCTTGGATTGAAGATTCTGTGAGTATTGTCCCATGCACTGCAACCATTGAACTACCATGGCCGGATTATTATTCATAACATATATCTTATCAGCAATAATGATATTGAACTCATCACCAATTTTACCCTTAGTTGCTGAATTTGTGAACTCCACACCTACCTTTACTAAAATACTCTTTTCAAGTGCGTGCCTATCAGTAGAATCATTCTGAAAGTCAATCTGAAATGTTTCTTGGATTGGAACATTCCTTTCATAATCGGAACTGACATCATAGGAATGGTCCAAGTGCTTATGTTCTTCTTTTGATGCCTTTGAGAAATTTGCATCAACTCCATCATTACAACGATTTGGGTTTTACCAAGAGATTCTTCTCACTTTTATTTTTACATCTATCCTACAATAGTTGCTCCTTGAATAGGGACATCTTTTTCAACTTCCTTTTGTATGGTGGATTCCTCCACGGGTTGCTTCCTCTCAATTTCTTGCAGCTCTGGTTGTTCTTCTTTAGTCTACCACTTTTATTTTATTTGAATATATCCAAGAATTCTTCAAAGGCGATTTAAGATTTGTAAATGTTAGACTTCTTATCATATTCATCAAAAGCAAGAAGTTTGCATTCATATTTGTCACATTGCTCATTTAACCACACCTCTTGAATAGGGTCTTTCTTTCGTGCTGTTCTAAATGAAGCTAAATCTTTGAAGCTAATAGAAAATTGCTCCAATAGCTGATCCATAAAACTTGGGTTCTTCATGCATGCTTCTCCTTATAGAAATTTTGCTCAGAGAGTTTTGGAAGGGGAGTTGATTGAGATCTGCGCATTAGCTTAAGAGCTTCCTTCTCCTTTATTTGCCTTATTCGGATTAATACCCTGCATGGCTTGGACTAACTCTGTCATGGATTCTTTCACTGTCCGCTGGATTGTTCTTTCCAGATCTCTCTGACCTTGGCTGATTGTTCCCTGCAAAAACATCAGCTCATCTGTAGGAACCTATTTTTCTCGGTCCCCCATAATTTCCCATCTGATCCATAGGCTGGCAAGATCAAGGCTCTGATAGCATTGAAATGTCCCTTTTTGGTAATTATAAGAATTTTGAATTTTTTGTGAATTCCTTTCATTATTGAAGCATCAATTAAAATCTAAATAATAATTTGCAATACAAAACCGGCGGAATCCGCGAGGAAAGCTGGGGAGATTGGCTTGGCCCCAAAGAGAGGCCGGATATCTAACTAAACTATATGGGCGTAGCCTGTCGAGGAGGGGGAGGGAGGGCCCCTATCTATGAAAACCCCCACTCTATCTATATGGCACCACGTCAAGGTGACACTCTACCACTGAGTCCCCTACCCCGTGGCCTCCGTTCTTAGAGCTGACTGAAACACAAAATCCAATTGGAATCTTTATTGCAATAAACTAAAATGACCCTTTTGGTTAATTTTCCAAATTCTGATCTTTTTGTGATTCTTTGACAATGCTGAAATATTAATAAGATTCTAAATAGCAACATACAATAATAAACCCAATTGTAATCTTTATTTCAATGAGAACAACGATGATTGAAGTCTGACCATTGATATAGTTGATGACAATGTCGTACAACAGCTTGGAGATGATACTGTAGCTACCGAGGCAAGCCATCTAATGCACATCAGTCTGCCCAAAGTGTCATTTTAGGGTTTTGGATGGTACAAAAACTCCATAATGGTACAAGCTCTGACTGGTACAACAGGGAACAACTCTCAACAAAATGACGATTCACTGCACATCAACAATTGGAATACAACACTATAAAACTTCACAAAATCTGAAATTTGGATGCAACCTTCAACACCACAAAAATCTCAATAACCAAACTGAAATCTGGTATTAATCTTGATCTGTCAACACAAATATGATCTCTGGATGGAATGACCACGAAGGATAGGAGGGTTTTCATCCCTGGATCCTGTACACTAGAGGGTTTTCATTCTCAAATGGATAAGTTGAATACAAAAGCTCAAACTCTAGAATAGGGTGTTGATTTCAATAATAATGAATAATGAATCCTTTTGAGCCTAGCTCTTCTTTTATAATCTCTTTTTCCAGTTGCCCTAACCCTAAAAGTATTTAATACACTTTTAGAAAAATAATAATTTTTGGCCCTCTTAATGAATATTATTTTTTGGTGTCCTTTATAATAATAACACATAAGTGTCCTTTTTCCATGTTATAAAATAAAGTGATTTAGGACAAATTAAAACATTATTATCAAATTATTTCCCTGACTTTATCCCTTAGCCTACGGGAAATAAGGAATAGGTTATGGGTCCTCTGATTGATTTAATTCCGAAAAGGGGACATGACATAATTCAAATGCTTTAATAAATGACAAGCTATTCTCTTTCGCTCCTAATCATTTCAAATTTCACAAAAGAACTCAATGAAATAATCACAACATAGTGAACTTAAGAATTTTACTCTTCCACTAAGCAATATCAACTAATATATTAAAACTGAATTAGAAGTTAGAATGCATGCACCATGACACCGCAAGTTTGATTGCTCATTGGCTGATCTACGCATGATTGGGAACAAATACCGAATGAGGAGATGATTTGGTGCCATATTCCACCTAGCCACTCTCATAGTGAGTATGCATGTCCATAAGAGGGAAATGAGGAATCCTTTGACTACTTTGTTAAGTTCTCACCGATCAACCCACTATAACCCATTATTCTATCCTCAACAAATATCACACTTTTCTTGTTAATGTTATTCTGATTCTACCATAACCAATGAATTAAGCGGGGAAGTTTACACAAAGGTGTATTCAAGAAACAATAGTAGGCTTAAGGTGAAAATCACAAGGAACAATACAAGACAAACTAATAACAATTATCTATCAATCATCAAAGATAGATTCGCACACGACATGAAGCCAAAATGGATCATTAAAAAATTGGAAGAATGTCGCATATAAATGGGGTCCCCAAACCCATAGCTGCTTTAGATCCAAGCACTATTAAATGACATGTAATCACATGCTTAATAAGAAATGACCTTGCATAGAGCGGAGACAAAGTGCCTTGGCAAAGTAAAAACCCCTATGATACCAATCCTGGGACTTTAACCACAGCTCCCAACACCTCGACAAAGGCCTCTATTCTACGTAGCAAAGTAGTCATGGTTCCAGTGGACATGAATGTACTTACAGATGCAAAGCTTTATTCTTCTCCTCCTAAACCACCCAAAGAAAATCACAGAGGATGGAAACAAAATGCAAGGAGAAGAATAATATAAAAAATATGGTCAAGCAGTCCAATTGTTTTCATGAAATGCAAATAATTACAAAGGATGATTTGCCACAAATAAACAAGATCCACATATCAATGAAATAAGCCACATCCCATCACAAAAAGGGAAAAGGCATAACATGCAAACGTCCAAAACAAGGGAGATTGCAATAATGAAATGAGATCTCCAAGGTCCTTCCATGCCATGCGATAATAAATAACAGTAATAAATGAGATACATCGAGGTACCTCTACAGGTACATTCCATGCCATAAGAATCCATCAACATGGATTTTATGGCTGGATTGTCTACAACAAAACATTAAAATGACTTTTTTGTTTGTTGTAGTGGATAGGTTCTTTGAGATGGCCATCATGGTTGCCTACAAGAAGAGCATCAATGCGCTAGAAACTGTGTGTTCTTTCTTCAATCATGTTCGGGTTCATTTTGGATTAACAACATCTATTATGTCTGACCATGACCCACAATTTGTTAGCTACTTTTGGCAAACATTATGGGACATAATGGATACACAGTTGGACCGGTTGACCGCATTTCATCCCCGAACATATGGACAAACATAAGTTGTCGACCACACACTTGTTCATCTTTTGCTCGTGTACAATAGTGCACATCCATGGACTTGGGATAATAACTTGCTATACATTCAGCATGCCTACAACAAACCTTTGCACAACTCTATGGGGTATAGTCCTTTCTAGACATGTCTTGGGTTCTAGCCAACAACACCCTTGGACATATCCTATCGTGCACCATCCAACACAAATTTGTGTGCACGAGCACAAGAAACGCACAAGGTGCATAAGTTTATCCAATACATCCAAAACATTGATTAACAAACTCAGCAGATGCTTACATGCCAACAACTGAAGTATAAAGAGTGCCATGATGCACATTGCACACCTCATGAGTTCAAGGTGGCAATAAGGTTTGGATACACCTACATAAGGAACACTTCAAGGGTTCACACCCCAAGATCAAGCCTCCATGCTATGGTCCATACACCATTCTACATGCAGTTGGAGAGAACGCATTTGTTCTCAATCTGCCATACTACTTGGGTTTGGATCTAGTCTTCAACATGGAACTTCTAAAGCCATATTACCCTCCTTTGCTTGAGCCAACAATAGGGCAACATCCTTCAGATTTGGTTTTAAACATGCCAATCTATCGCCAAAGGATCATATTATTGAAGCAAATGGTACGCGCACTTGTTGAAACACACATCAGTTGTTCCAAGTGGTTAAGGCATGGCAATACATTGGTCAAGCTAAGTGGTATGATCTTTAGCAATTGCAAGTTCTATTCCCGCAATTTATCGAAGGTGCAATGGTTACCATTGTTCCTCAAGTAAGGGTGAATGATCCACGTGCAATTTCAATGCAAGTCAATGCACTCCTCAATTGGACTTTGAGTCTTCTACACGGGCAGCATCTCGTGGTTTGCGCACAATCTCGCAGTACTTCTTTAAGTTGATGCAATGTCTTGTCACTTGCTGTGTAGAAGTCTTCTTATGCGCACGCCTTCCTGAACTTTGCTCGCAACTTCTTCATCAGCGACACGTGCGCAACATTGGAGTTGTTTTCGGTATCTTTGCACATTGTCATAGCATCAAGCAAATTGCCGTACAAGTTTCTCACAAGCACAATTGTGTGCACACTCACAATTCATGCGTCAAGGTTTCTCTACCACACAGTATGCCAATTGGGCTTCTCTATAAATGCGGCTTCTCAGGGATTCTTCCAACACTGCCGCACACCTAGCAGTCCAACAACACACCTACAAGAATTCCAACTATCATATGGCCAGAAGATGAACCACTACCCTTTTGTAACCATTGTTAGTTGTAATCAATTCTTGTAATGATTGTATATATATTGTAACCATCCATCCCATAAGGGTACAAATATAATAGAACACACATGGAGACCAGAAAGGAGTTTGTTAATCGCACACCTTCAAGCATTCCAACCATCACGCGGCCAAAAGATGAACTGCCACCCTTTTGTAACCATCGTCAGCTGTAATCACTTTTGTAATGATTGTTTATTTATTCAACCATCCATCCCATTAGGGCACAAATATGAGAGAACACACGTGAAGACCAGAAAGGAGTTTGTTAGCATGCTTTTTTGTAGCTAGCATTCAAACACATTTGTAGCTTTGCACTCTTTAATTCAGTTTAGACAAATCAGCAAGCACATTTATCCCTTTTGGTCATAGGTACTATCTTTCCTAGTCTTACTAGATCTTGTATGCCTCTATACTTTCCCTATTTTATGTATTGAATAGAAGTTGCATTTCTGCATATAAAACTATTGCATATGATTGTGTGATTGGTTTTTTGTTTTTTTAGTTTACATTTTGTCACTCTTACAATCTGTAGGTTGCCACCAAGTGCAACATTGTCCACCACATCAAGTCTTGGGCACCATGATACGGATTAGGAGAACTAATTAGGTGCTTGGGAATGACATTTATCTATAACTCATGTAGATGACCTAGTTCTCATATCCTCAACCTTCCATCCCAAATTTGGCCTTCAACAATTCTTAAAGATGTTTTATGGCCTTTTTGTTCATTCCAATTACTTATGGCAACACTAGTCGTACAATCTTAGGTTCCCATAAAACGAGTTGAGAGCACTCTTATGCGAGTTATGAGTCAAGTCTTTAGGATGCAAAAACTGAATAACTCTTCATCTTTAGGTGCCCAATTTAATATGAAACTGAGTCAAGTATTATCTATTTATATATATTTTTGGTGATTTGTCTACTTCATTTATTCCGACTGCAGATGTTTGACTCTATTTATCTAAGAAGTTCTTTCCTTTAGATGTCACACATAGTGCATATGTCCTAGGCCTACTAGTGGGAACATTCGGCGCCCTACAACTATTGTCAAGATCAACAAAGGCAATATAAGACTATTTGGATGATATCCCTGCACCTATAATGTTCCAAAACCATCCCACATTGTTAGACACAATACTCAGCATAGGGTGAAAGCTGCCTCTCCGCATGTTCAGTGTAGATTTTGTGACCAAGGCTGTATCACCAACATTTTGACCTCTTCTAAAAGACCATGAACTTCTTCCACATCTCTCTTTGCTCAGAATATTCAGCTTCTCTGGATAGCTCAACCGACTTCCCTGGGCGACATCATCAAATAGTATAGTGTCAGATAGCATTATAGATTGCCCTTCTACTGTTGATGAAAACTAGGGGTCTTGAACTAACGTCTACTTTTTTGTGTAACATTAGCTCATTTGACCTTGTTGTATCTAATAAGGACTGCACTTCTTATAACTAATGCTATGAATTCTTGTGACTCTATGGGGTTATCTTTGTAGGGTTTACTATTTTGTGGTAAACCTCCTTTTTTTAATTTAATTTTTAGTCGTTTGTGTGGTTGGAGATGCTTCTTGTACTTCCATTTTCATTGTAGGTTGAACTTTTGATTCCCTTGACATGTTTTTTCCGTTCATGGATGACAATGTAATTTCTTTCTTTATGAGAGATGTTGACGAATTTTCAATTTCTAGCTTGTCTTGAATTTCAGCTAAACATATTTCTAGGTCACTCTTGCATTTGTTTATATTGGAGACTTACTCAAGCATTTAATCTTTTCTTCACATGTATCAATGCCATAAAGACTGTAAACATCCATGTTTTCATGATTTGTCTTACTTGCACAACCTTTTCACTAAGTCCACAAAATCTCGATGCGTTTTCCATATCATAAAGGACAATTCTTCGTAAACCTAAGAGGATTTAATACCTAAAGAGTGGGCCAGTGATTATATGGTGACCTTGCTAGGTTCATATACTCTATTTAATGGAAGGCAATTGAGGCATCTGTTGTCAACCCGGAGTTGCACCCTGAATCGAAGACGTGCTGAAATGGCTAATTCTCTCTCCAGTTGAAACAATGGGATCTTCTCACAAGGGTGGGTGCCTCAATGGTGAGAAGAACCGATAGAGAACGCTGGTTTCTGTAAGATGTATCAATGAAGATCTCAACTTCTACGCTACAAACTGCTTGGGGAAAAGGGAAGAAAGAACTTGCAAGGAAATCTTAGCTAAAGTGGTGATACACCTAATTTGCTTGATCCACTCAAATCGAGCTTCTGAGAACACTGATTCAAACAAGGAAGAGGCAGAACTTCAACTCCAATTGATTAATACACAAGTATTTCACAAAAAGGTTTAATCTAATGATCTAAGCTTGAGGGAAATGGAAAAATAGGCCCGATGAAAGGCACTAAATAGCCACTAGTATCCACTATAAACTCAACAAAAAACGTTCGAACACAGAACGTGATCTGCATAAATGACCATCTAGTAACTAGGTACGAATCTAGATTTGACAAGGAAGAAGGAAAATCTTTCACTTAGGCAAATCTATAACAAAAGTACACTATACCAGCTGTTGAAAATTGAAAAAACACAGTCCTCTTCTTATTGATTCTGAAAAAGGTTACAGCACAAACTTTCATAGAAGTTTTTTCGCCAAAAGATGGATCATTTTTACAAGGCTGAAAAACCATTATTATAGAAAATTTACAAAAGCCAAGAGGTGGCGTTTGAAAATAGAGAGGGAGTAAACTCAAACCAACTCAACGTTTACAAAAGTCTATTTTGTCTTGCATGAAAATTCCTTGTGTTGAAAAGAACGGTGGCTAATTTTGAGAAGTCAAACTCTTATCATGCAAAAATGCTATGCCCACCTTCAAATATGGACTTCCTCTTGAGCTGTTTGATCGTTTGAAAGCATGAGATAAACAAGAGCATGCATGAAATCCACGCCATGCTAAAATTAGAACTCCAATTGAAACATTGGAAGCTGAGTTGGAACGTTTGAAAGCAACATCATCCATTTAGAACCAACCGAGCTGCATTTGGGCTACAGGCCAAGGCTGAGGCCGACAAAACCTTGTAAAGGCACTAGCCCTAATTGCCTATAGACGGGATAGAGATATGCTCCCCCCTCTCCGTCTAGATAGAATAGAGGGGCAGTCTAGTGCCCCACAATGGGGATCTCAATTAATAAATTAATCGAGTTTGTCCCCCTTCCCAGATATCTATAGGGGCCCATCCGTAATCAATAGAGCTATCTCCTCACCCAACATGGGATTTACAACATAAAGCCTTGGAATCCCTCTCCAATCACTAATCCTATTGTCGCCATATCTAGAATCTATATATAGGGGTTGGGGGTGGCGGCTATGCTATATAGGCTACAGATGGTTGGAGTTGGCAGGCTCTCATGGAACTCTCTATAGTTATGCTCGGTTGGTTGATATCTACTCTATATAATAGGCATAGGTTGTCACAATATATAGATATAGAGGGTGTCGATCCTTTCTAAAACTAGGTTCCTACCAGCTATTCTGTTATTCCAAGTAAACATCCTTTCCTTAAATGGAATGCCAAGTAGATTGCGACATTGAATAATATCCACAAATAAAGATCTCATTGCCTTTTGAAACTCCAACTCACATTATTTTTCTTAAGATGTAGAGGGGTATTTAAATCCACTAAGTGTTCATGGTATTTTAAAAGTATCTATGTCATTCAGATTTCATTTAAATCTTGCCAACAAACTTCTTTTCTAGCATTTCTTCTTCTTTCCTTCATAACCTAGTGTCTATTCAGACTTGTGGCTCCACCTACTATTTTGGTTTTTTAATTTTTTAAACAATTTCCAAACATCCTAAAAGCCCTAGGGCTTCCACTGTAACTTGCGTCTAGCTATTTATTCTCGATATTCTCTTTTAATTTGGTTTCTTGCAGAAAAATCATTTGGGTTCATCTCCTTAATTTTATTCTTTGGAGATCTTTGCTTTGAGTGGGAGCCCAAACTCCTCAGGTTCTATGATAGGATCTATTGGAATATTGTATCCATATCAATTATTTTATTCAAACATGAAGAGATATTTATACAATTCACATTTGTTATGATCTGATTTTTTAAGCTATATTTTCCCAACAATCCTTATCACTATGCACTTATCCCTCAACCAATTCTATCTACATGAATGACTCAACAATCACTCTAAAACAATCTAGCTCATCAATCACTCTAAAACACCCTAACTCAACAATCAATCTAAAACAACCTAACCGATTAAGTTAAAATAAATAATTATTTAAACTTATCTCCTATGATTGATTTAACAACCCCTAAACAAACTTTATTTGACATAATATACTATGGTGTAAATACCAATCCTAACATTCCCCTGCTTATTACATCATAGGCCCAATAATGGGAGAGAATAGTCTTCGCATGTGAACTGGGTTGACGATATAGCTCGAGATACTTACAATCAATTGATGAATGAGGACGCACTCATCAGTTCATTATAAAATAACAAAACCCATGGACTAGGACACACTCAATAGTCCATACACACACTTGTATGAACATGGACACTCTCATGTGTCTGTAATAGATCAATACACACGTGTAAATAGGGACACACTCAAGTGTATACAACAAAGCACAATGTGTGAATAGGGAAACACTTAACTAGTCACAAAAAAAAGTAGTGGGATTGAACCTCACTTCGCTTCATTAGTGGGAATTGGGTCTAATTGAAATCCTCTTTAGTAGGAATTGGGCCTCACTAAACAACAACATTGATCTCATCTTCAATGGGAGCTAGGTTTCACTGAACAACAATTCCTTTGATTTCATTTTCAGTGGGAGTTGGGCCTCACCGAATGCCACTGCCTTGTAAATGCTATTTACGAAGACTCAGACAACTCTCTATCCATTTCTTTCTGTATCGAGATCAATAGCATCTGGCCCTTTTTATTTGGGAGGTTGTCACGCTTTTTTGCAAGTTTTTGCAGGGAGCCCATAGAGCCCCTAGGTTGATCACTTCATTCTTTTAGCCCCTCACAGAGGTTGGTGGCATTAAGCACCCTTTGGATACTATGGCTTCACACACTGAGGGGAAAGGTTAGTAAAGCAATGCTCATCTCTGCACAACACTAACACTAGCACACTAGCCCTCATTTACAAGGATCCACTCCTGCTCAGTGTCATGGATCTACTCCTTAGCATCGTAGCCCTGCGTTTTCTCGATTGGCTCTCGAGCTGCAGAGGCAAGCACACATTATGAGTTTCTTTCCTACCATGGGAGCTTCTTCAGCCTTGGATGTTAGGAGGCATTCTAAGAGGAGTCCTTTTCTCCTCCTAGGATTACCCAACCTAGCCCCTTCAACCCTAGACATTACCCAATGAGCATTATCAAATCCTGCACTGGCCCTTTCACAGTGATAAATGATGACACAAATGATTCTTCCATCCCAGGCATGATCTGAGATGTTTGATGAGACTACCATCCAATCTTTTCCACTTTCTGATTTGCTCTTTGGGGCTTCTTACTCCCTCCACATGGCTATTTGTATTGTCACCCTACCCACATGGGTTGGGGGATTTTTTTGCGTTGGGTTTACCCCATGTTTACGTTCAATGCTTTTCTTCGTTTATTTAATTAGTCATCATTTTAGGGTCCTTTTACCCTAGCTCTTTCTATTGTGATTGGGTGTACTCTTGAGTATTGTTGATCTAATTTTGGTCATTTGTGGTTATTATTATTTTTTCTTTATTTCTTTCTTTCTATTCACGAGGATAAGTTTACAATTCAATTTTGTAAATATATTCCTCCTCACTATCCTTGTGAGGAGGGTCTTCATTGTGCACATCTGGAGCACAATCTCCGTCATTGCTTTCACTGATGAGCAACATCGTCTTTCTTCAGCTTGCATCCAAACATCCGCTTGAGTCTTCTTTGCACTGGTGACTAGGTGTGGAAATCTTGGCCATCAATTTTTCCAACAATAGTTGTCTTCTCCATGGACAAGAGATCCCCCCTCAATGAAAAAATGTTTATAAGGATGTCAGATACCACCGATAATGCATTCCTTTACAATAACAAGCCTTATATCTCTATTTACAATTAAGTGTTCTCAAAACATATAAGTGAAGTGCTGGAATGAAAAACCAATTGTTTCGATGAATCTAGAATTTACAAAAAACCTTTGAAACGAGTGATTATGCCACTTTGTGGATGTGAAAGCACTCAAATGTTAAAAAAATGGATACATGCCTTAAAAAAGACATCAATTTAAAATTACATTTGCTATTTATGGGTTTTGAGCCCTTGACCTATTAAAATAATGCCAATGCCTTTGTAATATAACCTATGACCAACTCCTCTATCACACCACTTTGAATTGTAAATTTCAAAACCTGCTTATTAACTATACTAAACATAATTACCACTACAACAAAAGAAGATTTATCTATAGGGATTCAAACTAGAGACCTCCTATACCGATTTATATTATTTTAAAACTTTTTCTTCTACTGGTACATCCTATTAGCAAATGAATGCTGAGCGAATGAAGTGAAAATGGAAGTATACGTCACACTTACTCACTTGTGTGACTGTCCTTTTATTAATCACAAAGTGGTTATATTAGTTGGGAAGGTTTCACAACCATCCATTAGTTTGTCATTAACTAATAGCTAATTCTAAATTTAACACCCGCCCTTAATGAGTAAACCGAAAATTACTCCAACTTTATTTTGAAATTTTACAAACACAATGGGACCAAAGAGTTTAGTCATTACATTTATAGATTATTCTAAAGATATCAATATGAAATACATAGGCCTCTAACATTTTGTTGTCCAATGTAGGAACTTCAATGTAGATAAAATGGAAAAGGATAGCCAACAACAAAACAAAGATCCAGCCGTGTGGACATAAGATGTATCATGCTGTCCACTAATTCACTGTAAGGTGATTCATTGATCGGTAATGAATCATCTTTCGCTAATAACTTCAGCCCAATCTCCATAGTTCTAAATCCAGAATCCTAGAGATGTTGCTTAAACAAAGTATATTAGGCTTGTGTAGCCTACTTAAATTTGTACAGGGACTTAACCATCTGAGAAACGGAATGATCATGACCAACTCGAAAACCTTCAAGAAGCACTATGAATACCTCCTTGTCCAAATGTCCACTCAACCAAACTGAGTTGTTGTGAAGAGAAGCAAGTGAAAAGTGATCATCTTTGCAATAGGAGTAAAAACTAAGTCCTTAGTAACAGTGGGATTAAAAATCAACTCCACAATATGAGAAGAAACCATCTCCTCATCTATTCCCCCCTGTTGTGAAAAGCCATTTGGAACAATATGAGCCAATGCCTATGACTTCGACATATCATCCCACTGCGTAACTGTAATGTCCCCATTTTCGAGATCACTTGCAGCGCAGTTAGAGTTGACTTTTTGGACTGGTGACAACATAATCAGAGGAGTATTTCGATGTCACCAAGGTGTTCGGGTGATCCAGTGGAGCTGTATGACACTTTTCGGAGAAATTTCGGACTCTGGGCTCGGACTTGCTATTTTTGGAAAATTAGGTTTTCTGTCCGTTTTGGGTTTTTCAGTGTTGGAGATGGAGCATTTCGTCGAGACATTTCTGGTGAGCTATAGATCATTGAATTCTGAGTTCATTTGGGCCTCCATTTTAAAGTCCGTAAATTAATATTTTTATTTAAATATTGGACTTTGGGATTTAAGAATTAAAGTGACTTAAATAAAATATTAAACCATAAAAGTCACTTAAGTGAAATAATATTATTTCTAAAAGCTTCTTGAAGGGGTGGAGAAAAAATATAAAAGAAGGTCAAGTTAAGCTTCTAATCATCCAAGAATTGATATTTGCTTTTGATATGTCCATTGTGGAGCCAAGGGTTTCTGCAGTTTCTACATCGATCATTGAAAACGAAAACTTTTTTTGATTGACATAATTGAGGTGGTGAAAGATCCTCCAAAGGGTTGCAAAGTTGAGGAAGCTACTTCAAACTTTCTACTTGTTTTTCATTGGCAAATTTTGGAGTTTTGTTTAGGGCAATTAGGGAGAATAAATGGTATTACTTTTCCAACTTGGCATTGGCATCGATTTTGGCATTTGAGGAGATTAAAGTCTGATTTTTAATAACAGTCTGATGTAATTTCAGACCTTATGTCAGCATCCCTTGGAGCCACGATTTTATTCATGGAGGCCACAAAACGCAGCGATTTTATTCCCTAGGTTGGGCGCTCCATTCTTGAGGGCCCTATAATCATTTTCAGTGCTTGAGTGGGGGCTTTAAGGCTGCAAATTATTTTATATATTCATTCCTATATCAGAATAGGGGCGGCTGGTAGAGGGCTTCGATTTGAGCTTGGAGAAGGTTCTTTGCATTGGATATTGGTTGCTTCTTTATTTCCAACATAGGGCGATTTCATAATCAGGGTCCTCATGTCATAGTTTACATTGTCAATTGAATCATTAATGTTGCATGCCGTAGATGGTTATTTCATATTAGACTTGGCATTGTATTTGCATCTTCATTGTGTGCCAAGAGTCTTGGCGAATTCATGTTATATTGTACTTGGGTTTACATTTGAATGAAGGTACTACAAGTTGGGAGTCTTAGATTCAATGTAATAATCATTTAGAATAGCACATTGGTATGCATACTAAGTGTTTGTGAAAATGACAGTTGGCCGTAGGTGCATGTTTTTAATATAAAGTTCATGTATATGTATTTGAAAGACAAAAAGAGAATTGCATCTTCACATTAGATCATTGTTTAGACTCTATAGTGATAAGTTACCAGCATTTATACTCATTTGAGACCATTTCAACAAGCAAAGCAAACTGAAAACACTTACCAGCCAAGAACAAGTTTACAAGCAAAGTGTTTGACGAAATTACTAAGTGCCCAGAATAGAAAATTAAAGGCCAATTCAGTAGGGGTCTTTACACTAACTATCGATGCTTTTTGCACCACTGCTTGTGCATATAAATGAGATTTTTAAATTGCATCCTCCTTCACATCCTTGATAGTGGATATTCCCTCCACCCCTAGTGCATGTAGGTTGACTAGATCAGGGTCAACAAGCCTATAAGGAATGTTGTTTTTCTGCACACCCTGTATGGTGGAGTTTCCCTCCACGTGCATTTACGTTGACTACGTTGCCCAATACTGAGGGCAACCACTCTATCTTGTTTGTCATCAAATGCAATGACTTATTTCTCAGAGAAATGTACAATGTTGGGATTCTCTATTGACTGACTAACGTATAAGAGATTTTTATTCATGCTAGGAACATACCTAACATTCCTTACTGTGATATTTTTAGCATTATTTAATACTATGCTAATATTTCCTATCCCCTCTACAGCGTATGACTGCCATCAGCTAATAAAAATGAATCAAAAAGATTTGTACTTGCAACAAATTTGGCATACCAATCCTTACAACATGTGGACTGTAGGGATGTGCTAGAATCAATGAACCAACAATTAGTAGTACTATGTTTTGAATATAATTTCTAAATGGCATAGTCTTCTTCAGATTCTTGTTCTTCATCAATTATTGCCACATTTTATGCTTGACTATTTTGTTGGGAGAGTATATTGTCGTTTCCGGCAATCCTTTTTAAGATGCTCAACCTTATGATAGTAAATACACTTTTCTTGATATTTAGAAGATGAATCAACAAAGATACGTTTCCACTTACCTTTCAACTGATCCACTAATGCACTCACTGCTTGTCCAACATTGGACTTATTTTGTGTCTGTCTATGTTCTTTTTGCAGCAAATAAGTACTAACTTGATCAAACATCAGGGTGTTATTTTTCGTCATCAGGGGTAGATCCTCCAAGAAAGATTCATACCAGTGCCACCATATCATCATTATATCCAACATCTTTGTGGAATATAACATATTTTCAAGGACATAATTCGGCTTGTCTCCAAAGTTCAGTGTTTATTCTACAAATTGGTCCACAATACACTTGCCACAGTGGCATCCCGGACCTCAAGAATCATGTCATCCAACACAGATAGTTTTAATAACAAGACCTTATGACATTTGTCATAATTCGCAAAGTTTGTCTTAGGTCTTGTTTCAATGCCGACAATGATTTTGTCACAATCACAATTTTCTGCGATTGTCAAAATCTTATGACTCCACACCTTATAGTTATGGCGAGCTAAATTTTGCACTTCTGACATAACTAGGTTTGTTATGTTGGCCCTTTTACACTTGGAAAACAATAAAACAAGGAAATTACAATTTTGACCCAAAATTTAATGCAACAGGGAAAGTATTGTTTTCTGACCCGGAAATTTATGCATCTACAATTTTCTGATTTGGCTGACCCCAAAATCTATGCAATTACAATTTTCTGATCTGGCTAACTCGGAAATCAATGCAACTACACTTTTCTGATCTGGAATTTAATTTAGTTGTTTGACAAACACAAATAAATGCAAGAGAACAGAAGTACGATTTTTTGGTACTTTCTATCCCAAGAATAAAATTAATGCAACTGGAGAAGTACAGACAGGTTTGTATAATTTTCAAAATTTGCTTATACAAGGAACTTCAAAGATCAAAGACTTATCACTTATAGTTTGTGCCCTAACGACAAATTTCACTGCATGTGAATTGATGGTTATCTCTGTCACTTCTCGTGCCTTACACAACTATCTATTGCTGCTGCTATGTGACTGTAATTGTCTGTCTTGTCCTCACATTTGGTCGTCATTTCTTCTGTTGTTTCACAATTTATCATGCATTTTGCATTCATGCCACACCGTTTTGTCTGTTCCCTTTGCGTTGTCGCGATTCCTTTGCCCACGTTTCCTTTGTTTTCTTTTGTCCGTGTTTCCTTCGTCGTTTGCCATGACTTCTACCTTTCACGCTTCTACTTTGAGCTGTCTACATTGCCGTGTGACTGTCCTTTTATTAATTACAAATTGGTTACATCAGTTGGGAAGATTTCATAACCATCCATTAGTTAGTCATTAACTAATAACTAATTCTAACTTTAACACATCCAACTATTCCTTTATACATCACTAAGGAATCAAACTATAATGAACACCAATGTTTGAAACTTGTTTAATAAATATAATTCCTAATATCTCATACGATAAAATCAATGTCAAAATAGTTAAAGCAAATATTACTTAATGATTAATAAGTAATTTCGAACCATCTTTTTCTACCAAGATCTTTGGGAATGTCCTTTTGTAGGCCTCTTCAAAAAAAATCAACACCTTCTTCAAACCCAAATATCACATGCCTGGAATTAAGTCGTGATCTGTTTTGATAATTGCACGAGTAATGACAGCAGATGGAGGTTTGACCATACACCACCAATTTTCAAATAATTAAAACGGGCTGCTCCTTTTGGTAGCAGATATTTTGTTAGAAACTTTCTCTTGTACACCTCTCAGAGATCATAAAAAGCAGGCCATGAAATTATTCACACACACCAAACCCTTCACTTTGGCTTGCTCACAACCTCAAGTAATGCCTTCCATCTTGCACAGGATTAGAGATTGCTCTGATTCAATTCACAAGAAAAGATGAAATGGCTGTAATGTGATTGCTCTGATACCAAATGTTGAAAATATTGTAACCACATCAATTATTCTATTCAAACATGAAGGGATATTTATACAATTCATAGTTTGTTATGATCTTATTTTCTAGGATACCTTTTCTCAACAAATTTTTATCACTTTGCACTTATCCTTCAACCAATTCTATCCATGTGAATGACTTAATAACCACTCTAAGACAACCTAACCAATTAAGTTTAAATAGTTATTTAAACTTATCTCCTATGATTGACGTAACAACCTCTAAATAAACTCCATTAAACCAAGTATATTATAAATAATATACCATGGCATAATACTAATCCTAACGTGATCTTTGTGGTTTACCTATTAACTAGTTTTGTTTCCCCAAGGTTGCCATAAGTTCATCATAGCTTCCTTTTCTCCTACCCCTAGACTTCTTACTCTTCTGCTTAACTTTTTTATATTATTAGTCTCTCCTTTATGTTTGCTCTTCAATCTTGTGCAATGGCGAAGCCTTATCTATGTAGTGTCCTTGTTTTTCTCTACTCTATCAACTTGTTTTATTTCAAGTACCTGGTCTTCTTCATCCTCTATCCTTCTACCATTTCCTTTGAAGATCCTAATTTCTTTGAGATGCAGAGGTTTCAAGAGAATGGTGATCAATTTGGTTTTCTATTGTTCTTGTAATGTCCCCTTTTTGGGCCAAAGAGCCAAATAAGGGTTTTTCCTAAAATCCACAAATTTTTGAATTTTGAAATTAGCAAAATCAACAAACCCTAGTTGAAGTAGATGCTCCAAAAACATGCAAATTGCATTCAAACCCTAAGCGCCAATGTGCAATAAATAAATAGCTAATTTTTAGCAAATACCTTGATCAAATATCACCTCAATATGAGCCACAAACTGAAAATAGAAATATTGTACCTTTTTATCCCTTGAATGTAGATGAATTTTTGATTTAACCTTGTTGAAAAAGATCTGATTTTATACATAAAAATCAATAGCTGAATATTCACCAAATTTCACTCAAACCTTTGCAAAAATCATGAATAAAATACCAAATATAGCCAAACAATTTCAGTGCCCTTTTAAGGCACTCAAAGTGGTCAAATACCTACCCAAACCAAGTCGCCTTAGGTCAAATTTGCAAACCAAAATTCAGAATTAATTGTTATCCTCTAACTAGGGTCTTAGACCCCTTCAATCATCATCCACTCATGCCCAATCAAGTTGCCACACTTGGAAAAAATCAAACAATAATTATTAGCCTCAAATTAACAATTTGTGAAGTCAAACCCTCATAAAATCTACCCAATTAAATAAATAAATAATTCAAAATTATTTATTTATTTATTCACTCAAATTGTTCTAGGAACTCTTGCCACATCACATAGAAAATCAACGCTACACTTCAGCAATATTCATCAATAACTTCCAGCAATGAAACTTGATCAATCGGACATTAAATTGTCCACAAAACTCTTTCAAAGATCACACAAAGCAAGTTGCCCCACTCTAAGGCAAGTACCAAATCCATTTTAGCAAAGATGGTGTCAAAAGACATTTTTGTCGATAATTTTGCTCCAAAACTTGCAAAACAATTATTGGGCATGCATTCCAATATTTCTTCCAGTATGAAAAATCACAATATCAAATTCAACATATCCTTCAATTGAGATCTTCACTATGTACTTGTATCTTCCAAAGGGGGGTGAGCCACTTTGGGGGGCTCAAATACTTCTTTTAACTCTTCTTGCCGACTTTTAAAACATCTTCTCTTTTCCTTTGATCACTTTCAAGCTGACATTTTTTTTTTAACAAATAATAATATTAAATTAATTGCCTAAATAATAAATAGCAATTAAAATTACTTTTAGGCAATAAACTAATAATTATTTCTTTTAAATACCATAGTGGTAAAAACCACTTTTAAAGAATATTCTATTAATCAAGTAAAATTGCTTTATATGAGCAAATGATTAAAATCACTATTTGGACAATTATAATTAATTAATAAAATAAAAACCCGAAAAAAAATTCTTTAGTTTATGGAGAAAGTAGACTAAAGGTCTTTAATACTTGTTCATAAATGATGCGAAAATGGAGACATTACAATCCTTCCTTTCCACAATTGCTTGCCCACTATCAATTCCAAACAAGGCTTCCTTGATAGAGCATCCGCTACCACATTGTTTTTACTTTTCACATATTCAATATCAAAATCATAAGCTTGTACCTTGCTTACCCACTTTTCTTGCCTGTCATTCAATTCCTTTTGATTGAGGAAAAATCTCAAACTATTGTGATCCGATTTAACAATGAATTTGCCACAAACCAAATATTGTCTAAACTTACTCAAAGCATGCATAATCACCAACATCTCCTTGTCATAGATTGCATAAGCTTTCTCTGAATCCTTGAGTTTTCTACTCTCAAAATCAATAGGATGTTTATTTTGCATTAGGACAACCCTTATCCCTTCACTCGAAGCATCACACTCAACCACAAAAGGAGTAGAGAAATCTGGAATAGCAAGAACAGGGGAAGAGCACATTACCTCTTTGAGCTTTTTGAATGCTTGTTGGGTTGTTTTGGACCATTGGAAACCTCTTTCTTAGTCAAATCAGTCAATGGGGCAACAAATTGTGAGAAACCTCTCACAAATCTCCTGTAGTAACTACAGAGACCACAAAAACTTCTCAATTGAGTGAGTGTAAAGGGAATAGGCCAATCCATGATAGCTGCAATTTTATGTTTATCCACTTGCACACCTTATGCATTTGATGATATGTCCCAAATACAAAATCTTTATTAATCCAAATTCACACTTGGATTTCTTTGCAAAGAAAAAATGCTGCCCCAAAGTGCCTAAAACCAAATCCAGGTGTCTCAAGTGCTCCTCCAAAGTTTGGTTATACACAAGAATATCATCAAAGAAAACTAGTAAAACTTTCTTAGATATTTGCGAAACATATTGTTCATACATGACTGAAAAGTAGCTGGGGCATTAGTCAATCCAGAAGGCATAACCAAAAACTCAAAATGCCCAAAATGACATCTAAAAGTAGTTTTATGAACATCCTCTTCGTTTACCTTGATTTGGTGATAACCAGATCTCAAATCAATCTTGGAAAAGTAGGTGGCACTATGTAGCTCATCCATCAATTCATCAATCCTAGGTATTGGATACCTATTCTTGATGGTCTTCTTATTCAACAACCTGTAATCAATGCACATCCTCATAGTGCCATCGTTTTTTTCACTAGAACAACTGAAGAAGCGAAAAGACTTGAGCTAGGCCTTATGTGTCTCATATCAAGTAACTCTTTGATGGTCTTTTCAATTTTTTTCCTTGAATGATGGTATGGAATGACAATAACTGGTTTGGCACCCACTTCTAGCCTAATGTTATGCTCAAAATCTCTATCTGGTGGCAAACTATAAGACAAATCATCAAAGACATGAACATGCTTGTCTAAAATAGCTTGTAACTCACCATGAGGGGGCTGCTGTTTTCTTTTTTCCGAATGTACTATGATAAGGCAGCTTGTTGCCCAAGCAATTTGACCTCTCCTAAAAGCTTTGTCCATCTTCATAGATACCTCTTGTGGAGCACTATTTGCTAGACCCTTGAGGACCACTTCCGTGCCCTTTTTGACGAATTTCAGCTCCATAGTTTTATAGTTTTGAGTGTATTCACTTAAAGAATGCAACCATTGAACACCCAAAACAATATCAATGTCTCCAATGTCAACAACATAAAAATCATCAATTACCTTGTGCTTCCCAAGAGTGAGTGGAAGTTGTGGCAACTTATTGGAACAAGAAATGGTGAACCCATCTGCCATAGTCACATTGAAACCCTTGCAATCTGTGGTTTACAATGCCGTCTTCTTCACCAAGCCTCCATCAATGATGTTATGTGTGGCTCTGCTATCAATCAATGTAGTTACTCTTTGTCCCCTCAATGTGCCTTTTACTTTGAAAGCATGATACTTGGGAGATCTTGAAAAAGAAGCAAGAGTGCTACCCAAGTGTTGTATGTCCTCCTCATGCACATGCTCATTAACAACATTTTCATTTTGCTCAACATTAGTATCAACTATCAACAATATCAAAATCTAAATCATCATCAATTACCTCAATGTAGTGGACATGTTCTTTGCCCATGCAATGGTGGCTTTTAGTCCAAGGATCTTTGCAAGTGAAACACAAACCTTTCCTTCTTAATTCATCTCTTGCATCCTTCATATTGCTGCTATAAGGCATCGATCTATGTGGTGGAACATAAGGTGAAAAAGGCTTCTTTTGTTGCTCATTGAGTGATGCCCTAGACTGCCCACTCGGTGCCCTTGACTGCTCACTAAAATCAGACCTTGGCTGCCCTGTATTTACCCCTTTGGGTAGCGAATAAGTCGCTGCCCTTGGCTGCTCTCTTGGCCATTCATTGCCCCTGTATGCTGAACATTCTAGATCCAAAGCTTTAGTAATAACATCTTGCAAAGAAAGAGGGTTAAAAGCCTTAACCAAACCTCTCAAAGGCTCAATCAAACCCTCAACAAATAAAACAACTGACTTCTCACCATAATTGAAACATTTTGAAATTCAGCAACATAGCTTTCAACATCATGATTTTGTTTGAGTTGTGCCAACTCACGAAAGTGGATCTCCGGATCTCTCCTATCAAATCTCTCCATAACCCTCTTATCAAACTCCTCCAAAGTAGCAATGGATCCGTGGCCTTGTGTGATTAAGCCATGAAACCACCACTCATGAGCAATGCCCTCCAAATGTAGGGTAACAAACTTGAGAGCCTCATCCTTAAACATGGGGTTAAATGATAAATATGTCTCCAATTTTTGCAACCATGGTTTCACAGGAAGTTTTTCAGTACCGACAAAAATAGGAAGAGAAATCTTGCCCAACCTTTGTCGCAAATCTCTATGGGGTTGCATGTTAGGAACCCTTGGTTTTGATCCCTCCATCTCACAATAATCATGAAAAGACAAGTGTGCTTGTGTGTCATAGCTTAGGGCCGCATACTCTTGTTAACAAATATCAAGTGGATCACCTCTTGGTGTCTCCATCTCCACTACTGGTTTCCTCTGCAAAAAAGTAGCTTCAAATTGAAAATTCCTCACCTTAATGACCACTACTACTTGCATGGCAGCAAGCTTACAATTTATCTCCAATGAGTGATTCATGAATTGAATGTGTTGGCCCTTCAACAAATTTTTAGAATCCACTATACTCCATGTATGATTCCTTATGTCTTTTTTTTGGATGTATAGAATGGAAAACTTAACAACCATATTGAATTTAAGGTCGTTGATATCCCTACAACTCACATTTCCCTTTTCAAAAGCATGCTCACCAACTGAACCAAAACCAATGTGAAAGGAGAACAAATTGAAAATGTTAAGAACATCACCTGGATCCCATAACCATGATGGATACTTGTCATGTCCCTCCCTTAAATTTACTTGGAAGACATTTTTTTCCCATCGAGTGCCCTTCACTTCCACCTCAATGTTAGTACAAGGTACATCACCAAGACAATGAAAGAACCAATCATAGAGAGAAAACAATGAACACTTACCAATATGATCACTCACTTGCTTATTCATACATAAATCTGATTTTCTCATTTCCATATCTATTTTGATTGTATGCAAGCCCATCGTAGTGTTCTTTTCCCTCAAGCATTCCCTCATCTCATTGTGTATTGATGTATCAACCAACCAACTTTGTCAAAACTTGCACTTCCCTTTCACTTGTGACCAACAATTGTTCTTTCAAAATTCTTTCATCAACTCTAGAGTCATGCAACAAAGATAAACAATTATCAGAACCAAAACCAATAGTCTCATCCATAATATACCTCTTCATAGTCTCATTCATGAATATCTCAATTTTTTTGACTTCTTCAGAGTCTTCCTTTTGAATTTCAAAATTTGGGGTGCTTGGCTGCCCCAAAGTACCAAGCATTTCTCTATGTTGAATTATTACTTGCAGCCCTCTTTGCTGCTCTAAAAACTCAGATTTTTGAGGTTCAACACACTTATATGAGGGCTGCCCACAAACTTTTGATTTTTCTTCTTTTACATGTTCCTTGCTTTCACCCTTTGTGACTTCATTGTTATGCATGCAATTATTAAAAAATAAATAGACATCTTCTACCATAAAAAAACCTTACCTTGCACTTCCTTTAGTTCATGTTCATTGATTTTTTTCTCTTTTTTATTATCAACTTGCAGCCCTATTGACTGCCCACTATCACACTGGAAACTTTCAGTTGGCTGCCCCAAATTTTTTGAATTGTAAGACCCCAAAAACTACATGCTTGGCTGCTCCAAGGTGATATATTTTTTCTTTGTGATGTCTTCTATTTGCCCTTTTTCATGCATTTGTGCCAACTCTTCAAAGTAAAGTTCAAGATCACCCCAATCAAACCTCCCACTGAACCACTTACTAAATTCGTCATAGGTATCTATGAGGTGGAATTCTTGGGTTACCAACCCTTGGTGCCACCACTCATAGGCAACCCCCTCCAAATGCGCTATGGCAAAATCCATGGCCCTATTTCCCTCCATGGGATAGCGTGAAAGGTATGAGTCTATCTTATCAACCCATGTAGTAGCTGAAATATTCATAGATCCATCAAATATGGGAAGAACAATTTTTTCCAAGGCCTTCTTTAATTCTAGTTGGTGGTTTCTACTCATCCGATGATCGCCCCTATTCCATTTTCATAACGCATAATCCAAGAGATCTACCATCTCTTTGTAATGGCATGGAAGCATCACATACTCATATATACCTCTATCAAATCTATCTATACCCCATAGTTTAGCCAAGATATGGCTTTGATACCATTGTAATGTCCCCAAATTAGAACAAAAAACCAAAATAGATATTTTTCACAAACCCTAAATAATTCTGAAAATAAATCAACGACCATTCAAATCACCAATGCAATAATAAATACCTCTTTTCACTGTTCTTTCCAAGTCTGAATTATATGTACTTGCAGCGAATTGATACAAGCTTCAAACCTCTAAAACACCTTACAAACACTTTCCAATAAAGTTGCCACACTTAGAGAAATTAGTGCAATTAATTCCAAACCATAAATCAGAGAATATAATATTATTCTCCACACTTAGAACCCAAAAATCAGCCAAAGAATGCCTGTCAAAAATAAAAAATGATAAGTAGTCAAATCGCTGCCCTCAATAATTAATTATTGGCTTCAACATGCTGAAACTTAGAAAATCATCTCTCATAATATTTGAATCTTAATGCAAATAACTCAAAATGATCACAAAAAATAGTAGCTTTCAAACAAATAGTTTTAGAAATTTTCAACCACTAAAAGTCCTCCATATGATGTCTCGAAGTTCTGAAAACCCTAGTTTTTCACCTAAAATTATGCAAATAATTTTTTGAATATCAAATCTTTGAAATAAACCTTCAACAATGCCTCCCAAGCCTTCAAACCAATTCGCTCTTCTTGGGAAAAATATAGAAATAATTCTAAATACTTCTGAAGCATAAATCAATCCAATGCAATCTTACCTCAAAAGCAATTTGCCCCTCTAAGAAAATTACATAAAAATTACCTTCACCTTAAGAGAGGGTTTCCACCAACAATAAAGCCCTCAAAAGATGATTCCAATCTTCAAATCAAATCGTCCTAAGAGGAAAACCAACAACTTCCCTCATAAGCAAATCACCACTCTTCAAAGGTCTCACGAACCCTACAAGTGATTCGCCCAAGCTCTCTAAGCAAATCGCCCACCTTGAAGTTGCAATTGTTAGATGAAATCTTTAAATAAATCTTCAAAGGATGAAGTATAATTTCCAATCGAAAGATGGTGTTGATAGACACCATTTGTAGAATAACTAGTAGAACTTGAAGGGTAACATTCTTCAAGTATCTACCTTCAACAACCAAACTTGACATATTTGATTATCAAATCCAAATATCTAAATTTGCATAACCTTCAAATGAGATCCACATCCTCTATATATATCCACCTTTTAGTTATGGAGAGTTAGTGGATTATAAGGACAATTTGCTTTTAAAATTACTTAAGAGCTAAATAAGCTTATGACTCTCAAAAGGTCCCAACTTAAGTGAAAAACAAATTAGACTATTATTAATTTATTTTAAGTATTTAGAAATACTTTTTATTTTAATAATAATATTATTCTAATGTCCAAAAATGGGACATTACAAAGTACCAAATCTACTTTAGCAAAGGTGGCGTCAAAAGACACTTTTTTGTCGATAATTTAGCTTCAAAATCTGCAAAACAATTATTGAGCATGCATACCAATATTTTTTCAAGTATGAAGAATCACAATATTAAATTCAACATATCCTTCAATTGAAATCTTCACTATGTATTTGTACCATCCAAAGTGGGGCGAACCACCTTGGAGGAGTCAAATACTTCTTTTAATTCTCCTTGCTGACTTTTAGAACATTTTCTCTTTTCCTTTGATCACTTTCAAACCAACATTCTTTTTTTACAAATAATAATATTAAATTAATTGCCTAAATAATAAAGAGTAATTAAAATTACTTTTAGGCAATAATCCAATAATTATTTCTTTTAAATATCATAGTGGTATTAGTCACTTTTAAAGAATATTTTATTAATCAACTAAAATTGTCTTATATGAACAAATGATTAAAATCACTATTCAGGTAATTATAATTAATTAATAAAATAAAATCCCCAAAATGAATCCTTTAGTCTATAGGGAAAGTAGACTAAAGGTCTTCAATCCCTGTTTACAAATGATGTGGAAATGGGGCATTACAGTTTTCTCGTTCATTGGGCTTATGGGCATTATTTCCCTTTCTGCATAGGTTATTTTCTTCTTTTTCATTTTTCCTTCATATTTCTCCAATCCAACAAAGGGTTTTGTTAAGGATGTAGGAATTTTGTCATGTCCCTTTTTTGGAATTAAGTCAATCAGAAGACTCGTAGCTTGTTTCTTATTTCTCGTAGGCTAAGGGATAAAGTTAGAGAAATAAATTAATAATAATACTTTAAGTTGTCCTAAGTCACTGTTGGTCATTTTTGGCTCACATCAAAATTTGCTTAATTATGAAAAATGGAGCTTTCAGACAAGAAAATGGCAAGTCTTTGGGAGTACTTCGGGTTTTCCAACAGTGACAACTTTGGGTCTCTAAGGGCACAGTGCAAATCGGGTTTCCAACAGTGCTTGACTTCTAAATGTTTTATAAGTAGAAGTTATTCGGGTTGACAAACCCAAATTACTCATGGACAATGTATTTCAGGTTCTCCAAGGAACACTACTTGATTACTTCATAAGTTTTGAGCAGTCAGAAGATTGAAATAAGTAAAGGAGCTTGACAAACCTGATTTGGTCTCGAAAAATAGTGCTTTTCAGGTTCTTCAAGGGACAAGTCTTCTCCAAAATCCGAAGGGCATTTTCAAAATGCCGAAGGGACTTTTTTCGGCAAAAGGGATCTTTTCAACATTTCCGAAAGACCAATCAACTTTTTTGAAGGTCACTTTCATAAATCCGAAGGGCTTTTCCTTCTCCAAGTGGACAGTTGCAAGTTTTCCGAAGGGTATGTTACCCTTTGGAAGGACAATTTCAAAATTTCCGAAGGGTATCTTTCCCTTTGGGAGGATCATTTGCGGAAGTCCAAAGGGACATACAGGAAGTCCGAAGGGTCTCTCACCCTTCGAGAAAGTCCATTTTGAAAAGTCCGAAAGGTAATTTCCGAAGGAAGAGAGCAAGAAGGAAGCTTCGGACAAAAAATCCGAAGGAATTCTTGCGAACAAATTGTCTCAAGGAATTCTTTCTGGAGATTTCCCTGAGACAAATAGGAGCCCGCAGAATAAAGAAGACTTTTGGATGCAGAAGCCCGAAGACTTCAAAATGGACAAGTCCGAAGTAAGTAAGCTTAGAGAACCCAAATTACTCTGCATAGAGTAAATCGGGTTTCTCCAAGTACTTTACTTAAAAAGCTTTATAAGTAAAGGATTTGGGAAAGTCCGAAGTTGGAGAGATCAAAAAACCCGAATTACTCTGCTTAAAGTAAATCGGGATTTTTTAAGTTCTTGACTTAAGCTTGGTCCAGCAACGCGAGAATCATGATGCAATGAATGAAAGGCTACCACATGGCATAAGCTGGAGCAAAAAGGGCCAATTAGTAAAGGACAAGTGGCACAAGGATGACCAATGAGCAAGGGGAGCCCACACAAATGGTAGCTGGAATTATAAAGGCTCTCATCCGCCATAGTTCGCTCCCCACAATTGTCGTTCGACGCTTAAATGTAGCATGGTTGAAACACATGGAGACCTGTGTCCTTCAAACAGGACACGCAAAAGTGAGAGATGCCATGCCGTTTAAATGCGTCGTGCCAATAAGAGACATTCCAGCGGCTCACAACATGGCTTCTCAGATGCACCAAAGAAAAACTTAAAGACGGGAGGGGCTCGAGAGGATTGTTTAGTGATCATGAGCGGTGCATTTAGGGACAACGAGGAAGGACAATATCAGAGTTCCAGTGATCAACGACTTCTTTGTTCCCCTTCTCTCTCCCCCCTTTTCTATATAAATAGAGGCCTTGGAGCCAAGCAAATCATCCTCGGGACTGGTGATAGAATCACTCTGCAAAAATCGCTGTGTAATAGACCTTTGGAGCAATAAAGATTATTTTACCTATCTCTTTGTTTGAAAACTGTGTTGAGTTAGCTTGTGCACTATAGCATTGTGAAGAAGCGTCCTTCCAACCTTATTGTCTTTCTTTCTTGCTTATTTTCAAGTGTTTTTCAGATTAGTTGCAGGTCTGAACTTGAGCTTTTTCGCCATTAATGGATGCTTAATGTGTATTTAGAAATCCTTCTTTGCTTCACGTATGGTTCAGTGAGCCTAGTTTACGAAATATTTATGCAAGTTAGTTGGTTAGGAGGTTGTGTAAGCAAATTTATCTTATGCTGAATTAGTATCATTCCCTAGATCAAGTGGATCACTTACTTTTGGTGCATCACCTCTCTTAGCTTAGATTTTTTTTCAAGTAATCCTCCTATCCCTTTTCCTTAGCCATTAGTAGATTTTAGTGTGGGAATCAAGGAGCTAAAGTGAAGCCCCTGAGGAACTAGCCTCATTAAAAAGCCTAGAAGTTCAACCTCACCATAGGATACCCACATCTTGAGGTTGTCTCCATGCTTGTAGCTAAAAGTGAGACTCTAAAGAACTCTCTCACAAGGGTGCAATTCCAAGCTATAATAGTTACTTTTATTTTTAATATAAAAAGCACACTTATGTATTATTATTATTAAAAATGTCAAAAAGTAATTATTATTATGTGGATGAAAAATAATATTTTATTAAAAGTATTTTTAGGGTAAAATAAAAAAATGGAAGTTATAAAAGGAGTTGGGCTCAAAAGAGTTCATTATTCATATTTGACAATCAAACTCTAATCCAGAGCATAAGCTATTGTGTTCAATTTTTTCATCTGAGGACGAAAACCCTCTGATATACAGGTTTGGAGGATGAAAACTCTCTAACCCATTGAGGTGATTCTATTTAGAAATCATGTTTGTGCTGATAGAACATGATCAAATCCCAGTTTTAGTGTGATTGAAGATTGCTATAAATTTTTGGAATTTGTGAAGGTTTCATATATCCCTTTCATGTACAACTGGGGTTTCATGTACAATTGGGGTTATTGCATTGGGGTCTATGTGACCAACTGAGTCTAATTTGTGCAAATCGAAGTGTTTGATGTGGCTTTCACTTCCAGTTGTAACCTTACTTAAAGCTTCATTCAGATTGTGATCCCTATGTTTGTTGTTTGTTGCTCATGGTTGCATGTAATTATTTCATGGAGGTTTCTTCAAGTAAGAATTTTGTCTTTTGGCCTTGTGATGTAAAATAAATGTAAGGATTTTATTACAACTCAATACAAATAAGGGTTTCAATGAAGCTTTAATTAGGTTTTCAATATCAATATTGCATGTGAGATGTTTTAGTATTTGTTTGATATCCAATATTAAAAATGAATCACAAAAATCTTAAAGAAACACTACAATGGTATCAGAGCATTGATTCTGTCAGCCTACAGAGGAAAATAATATTTTCATTTCATATGCAATCCGTCAAAGAGAAATCAGGTATTATCAAAGAGAAACAAGAAGGGCTCAGTCACCAGAAAAAGAAACAGAGGTCATGGTGGATATAACAGAGAGCTCCTCCTACAGATGAAATGAGTTATTTGCAAGAAATGATTGGTCGAGGTTAGAGAGATTTGAAAAGAACAATCCAAATGGCATTGAGAGAATCCATGGCAAGGGTAATACAAGCTATGCAAAATGTTAATCAAAATAAGACAAAAGAAGGAGAAGGAAGGTCGTCAACTAATGAACGGACCTCAATCAATACCCCTTCCAAGACTTTTCGAGCAACGTTTTTTCAAAAAGAACACCCAAAAGAGGTAGAGCCCCTACATCACATAGATAATGATATTGCAACATTTCATGCATAATATGGACTCAACCTTCCCTACAATAAGCACTGGCTTTTTGAGAGTTTTGTGATCTAAGAATGAAGAATAGTACAAGGAGGGGAAAGAGAACTCAGCAAGATCAGCCCCAGAAAGACATCCAACAACATTTATGTAAGATTACCCTTCCTACTTATGATGGATCCAATAAATGTTTTGCCAGGTCTTGGTTACAGAAGATGGACACCTATCTCTCACTGAATCTGATGTATGAAGAAGAGGCAATCAAATTTGTTACCCTCCACTTGGAAGAAGTGACACATGAGTGGTGGTATCATGGTATGATCACTCAAGGGCACAGATCTATTTCCACATTGCAAGAACCTAGCCAGAGATTGACAAAGAGATTTGATAGAAAAGATCCTAAGATCCACTTCAGAAAATTAGCTAAGCTTAAGCAGTATGGAACTATGCACAACTATATTGCAAAATTTTAGAGATTATTAGTTATGGTACCTGATGTGACAGGTAGGAGACTTATTGTTCTATTTGTAGGACTAACTAAACCACTTAGGTGTTTGGTCAAAGCCTTTGACGCTTTGTCTTTGCAAGAAGCTATTAAGAGGGTTTAAAATTGGAATCTTCAACACCCAAGAACAAGTTCTTTTCAAAGACACCACCTATCGGGCAACAAGAGACATCAGTATTTGGGCAGCAAAAGAAACCATTTTAGCAAGGAGTTTCTTAGCATAAAGAGTTGCCAACGAGATTAGATAAAGACGTAAAGACTACAAACGAGCTCAGAAAAAAGAAATTGTGCTTCTTTTGCAAGGATCCATGGGAACCTGGTCATAGATGTCTTGGGCAAGGTCAAGGACATTACATAGAGGTGATATCAGATGATGAGTCCGAAGCAGAGGAGCCTGAGTCAAAAATTAAAGAGAACCGGAACATGAAAGAAAAGAAGACAGAGATAGTTCAAGAAGCACCCTTGCCACACTTATTTCAGGTGGCACCCTTGCCGAACTTTTTGGTGCACCTAGATATTACCCTTTTAGAGTTCATGGAGTTTAGCATGGTCATAAATTCATAGTGCCGATTGATAGTGGGGCAACCCACAACTTCATAGATGAGGGACTGGGAGCCAGAAGAGGTTTGAAAACAAAGGACTTTGATGGGTTCAATGTTATTGTAGTGATGGTTTTACTATTTCTCCTCTGCCTTATATTTTGTGGGCATATGAGAAATAGATATGGTATTAGGGGTGCAGTGGTTACATTCTCTTGGGGAATTCACACAAAATTATCAGACTATGGAACTGAAATTCAAATCAGAAGGAAAAGAGGTAGTGTTCCAAGGTATTGCAAATGGATCCCCTACAATTGTCACAATGAAGAGGATGGAGAGTTCATTTCATAAAGGACAAGTAGCAGGGGTAGTTGGATGCTTGGCTTTAGGAGGCATTGGTACCTTCTCATTGTATGGTAAGTTGGATAAACACCATTTTAATGTTCACAGTTTTTTGAATAAGTATGGTATGGTGTTTAGTTATTTGTCTCTAGGATCGTAGCTAGGGGAAAAAACCCAACAGCTCATAAGTTTGGATTCAGGGTCCAAACATGTTAGCCACCCCAAGATGCACGAAAGAGAAATTGCAAAATTCAGATTTTAGCAGGTAAATGAATCATTGTTCCAGGTATTAGGTATGAGCAACAAACAATTTGCAGGGGAATTTGAAGCTTCATTAAGAACTTTCACTACAAGGAACATGATAAACAAACGAGGTCATGTGATTCTCAAGGAAAATGAAATTCTAATTTACAACATGAATTTGGCAATCAATTTGACTTTATGAATTCTGATTTACAGTGCAATTTTAGATTCTCTGAGGCAACTAAGAATTTCAAACAAAAAGCACCTAATGTAGGCATTGAGGGTGTAATCTCAGAAGGGACCATTTGGACTTGCAAGCTCCCAAGGATGAATTGGGATCCCGGTATTACGGAGTTGGTCAGTTGGGGTAAGTCAGAGTAGTGGGGCAGACAATTGCTTGAGGGCAAGCAATTCTAGGAAGGGCAGATTGCAATGTCCCTTTTTCTGAATTAAGCCAATAAGAAGACCCGTAGCCTATTCTTATTTCCCGTAGGCTAAGGGATAAAGTTTGGGGAATAAATATATAATAATACTTTAAGTTGTCCTAAGTGATTTTTATTTTTTAACATAAAAATGACACTTATGTATTATTATTATTAAAGAGGGCCAAAAAGTAATTATTATTAAGTGGTTGAAAAGTAATATTTTATTAAAAGTGTTTTTAAATATTTTTAGGGTAAAATTGGAAAATGGAAGTAATAAAAGGAGTTGGGCTCAAAAGAGTTATTATTCATTATTCAATCAAACCCTAATCCAAAGCTTGAGCCATTGTGTTTAATCTTTTTATTTGAGATTAAAAACTCTTTGATATATAGGTTTGAAGGACAAAAACCCTCTAACCCATTGAGGTGATTCCATTTAGGAATCATATTTGTGAACATGATCAAATTCCGGTTTCAGTGTGATTGAAAATTGCTATAAATGTCCAGAGTTCGTGAGGGTTTGATATATCCCTTTCATGTACAATTGGGGTTATTGCGTTGGGATTTATGTGACCCGCTAAGTCTAATTTGTGCAAATTGAAGTCCCTGTTGTGGCCTTTACTCCCAATTGTAACCTTACTTCAAGCTTCATTCAAATCGTGAACCCTCTGTTGTTTGTTGCTCATGGCTGCATGTAATTATTTTACGGAGGTTTATTCAAGAGTTTTGTCTTTTTGGTCTTGTGATACAAAAAAAATGTAAGGATTTTATTACAGCATTCTATTATTGTTTAGATTGCTTCATAATCAGAATTTTTTACGCTTTTATCTTAATACATTACGGGTTTTAGTGAAGTTTCAATTACGTTTTCAATATCAATATTGCATGTGGGATGTTTTAATATTTGTTTGATATCCAGTATTGAAAAGGAAACATAGAAAACTTTAGAGTTGATAAATTATCCAGAAAGGGACACTACAAATTTCATTTGACTTTTTTCTTTCAAACTCGTTTTCTTTTCTTGTTTGTCTTCAAATGTTTGTCATCGTTCCATGGCTTCATGGTTTCAATGCTATCTACAGGTTTACTTGTCTTATTTACTGATTGAGGTGATTCTTGACAAAGTGACTGTAGGCATGACGAGTTTTGCACTTAGATGGAAGGTTTTCGAGGTCTAAATCTTAAATGGCAATGTGACCAAGCTGTTGCATACAACCCTTGTTTGGCAGGAGTTTTTCCAAGATGATCTGAACACAGATTTTTGCAAAAATCTCCAGCTGTCTGTCTTGGGATTGTTCTGCTGATTTTATTAAGGTTCGAAGTTGCTGATCTTTTTCAAAACTTCGTGATATCAAAAGAACAAACCATGGCCCTGACTGAAAATTCCTGTTTTTTTTTCCTTCTTATAACAGAAGGTTACTACAGTAACCATTAGCATGGGATCTCGGATGAGAAGGGCCCTTTAGCTTCCAGTTTGTTATTACCCACATTTGGAGAGAAGGATTAGGGTCAGGGATCCACTCAGTTGTAACTTGTGGATCAATGCTGAAGTCAATAGATGTTCAAGCTCATCTGCTGCTTTTCTGCGTTTCAGTTGAATCATAGGATTTGAATCTGCCTTCAGATAGCAACCAGTGGACCATAGGGTCAAGGTAAATTTGTACTGTTGAAGTGCCAAAGAGACTCTTCAATGTTTTTCTCATGATCTCCATCATTCACAGCAATCATTATAGAGAGAGGAGGATCGCATCCCAAGTCTAGAATCCATCATGCCTAGCCAGAATCTCTAGACTCTGGGTTTTAGAACACCTCCAAAATTTCACATTTGAAATTTGAAAGAAGAAAAAATAGAAAACTGGTCTGGGTAGTCATAAAAAGGGAAACTTTTGGTTCTTCAGTTTATAATGTGCTGTGTGGGGCTGATCTCATCATATTTCTAGAGATAAATATGTTTTCCAACTATGTTTATTGCAGGCTGTGATAATGGAGAACTTCATCTTTAGGTGGCAATATGATGCAGGAGCATCTAGGTTCACTTGTAATTCTACATCAACCAAAAACACTTAATCTAACACTTAGCTAAAAGTAAGCATTTTTACAATTTGGGTGCGTCTTGAGTTGTCCGCAAGTTTCTTTGTGTTGTTTTATGTTGCCTTTGTGCATGCACCAGTTCTTTGTAATGTTTTGTGCTGCCTTTGATGGTGCGCATGGTCTTGGTCAGTTTGTAGTTGCTTGTGAAGCTTTGCACGGATATGTTTTGAAAGTCCTTGTTTGGTTCAGTGCCAATTTAGAAGATCCACATAGAATTGAGAGTTGAAGGATTGCGAGTTATAGTGCACAAGCTTGCAGCGTCTTATGCAGGATGTTGGTGCGCACTAGTGCAAATATGAGGATCACTACATAAGGATCATGCAATGCATCTTTTGGTTGTAACACAAACTTGCGAGGTTGTGACTTCCGTGCAACTTGTTATGTGCGTGTATGTTCTACTGATGTGTTATGGGGAAAGAGTCATTGCAATTCCTAACCGTTTGCATTTAATTCCTTGAATCACAAAAGGTTATGGATTCATTTAATGCCAATTTTTGATGTGTTTTGCTGTGATGCCTTAGGTTGTGATGTGTTAAGATGCATTGGAATTGTAGTGATCATTTAATGTTTGTGGCACTATGTGATGTGTTATAAATATTTAATAATGTTAGAGGGTTACTAAGCATTATTGTAAGTAGGTGGGTCTTGTACCTATATAAACATGCCCCTACGCTTGAGCCTGCTAGTCAGCGAGATTAAGGATAGATCATAGTGAGTATTCTGAGCGAGTTATACTTGCAAAGATCGCAAGTTAGTAGGCAAAGATCTGAGGGAGATCGCGTTGTGTTGTGTTGTTATTGTGTGTACAAATTGTATATCCAGACATTGAAATCTAATAAGGAAATGACTTGCATTTGTTTGCATTATTTCTGCATTGTAATTTTGAAGGTTGCGTGGTTGAGAGTATTAGCAAATATGAATGCTAAAGGAATGAAGAGAAAATTGGAAGGCACACATTGAAGTGTGTGTGCATCCTTCTTTCATTGTGCAAAAGGAAGTTACAACAATTAGGAAGGTTGATAACCAACCATTAGCTAACCATTAGTTAACGACTAACTACAAACTAATTAATAACTTTAACACCCTCCCTTAATGATTAAACCAGAGACGTTTGTCTCAAAATTTTACAAACAAAATGGGATTAAATAGTTTAGTCATTACATTTACAAGCTACTCTTTAGATATCAACATGAAATTTTTAGTCCGTTGACATTTTGTTGTCCAATGTAGGGGTCTCAGTGTAGACAAAAACCAAAAAGGATAGCCAACAACAAAACAAAGATCCGGTCGTGTGGACATAAGATGTATCAAGTTGTCCACCAATTCATTGTAGAGTGATTTATTGACTGGTGATGAATCATCATTGAATGATAACTTCAGTTTGACCTCCATAGTTATAAATCCAGAATCTTGGAAATGTTGCTCAAACAAAATATACCAGGCATGTGGACCTTGTTTAAGTTCATACAAGGACTTAATCTACAAACCAAATAATCATGACTAGGTACTCAAAAACTTTAAGGGAACACCATGGAGACCTCCTCGTCCATATCTCCGAAAGAAGCAACTGAAATGTGACCATCTTCGCAGTAGGAGTAAAAACCAACTCCGTAGTAGTAGTAGTTGGAGTAAAAACCAACTCTACAATAGGAGAAGAAACCATCTCCTCGTCTATTCCTACCTGTTGGGAAAAGTCTTTTGTAGCAAGATGAGTTGTATACTTGTCCAAAGTACCAATTTTGTCCACCCATTTGCAGCCACTGGATTGTGTAACCGATAGTTTAGGTTCCATATAAAGGTTAGAAGTGAGAGCAAAATGACCATGCTCTATTGAAGTAACAACCTTATTTCCGAATTTTTGAGCCAGTGTCTTTGATTGGGGCATATCATCCTCTTGCACAACTACCTATGCATTTGATTGAGATTGAGGAATTGCATCCTCCTGTGCATCATTTATAGTGGATATTCCCTCCACAACTAGTGCATGTCAGTTGACTGTGCAATGTCCCCAAAAAGGACGATTTGTTGAAAATTAAGAATATCTATAAACCCCACTTCAAATTAGAAATCTTTTGATTTAATTGCAACAAACCCTAGCTGCCAACAACCTTTCAAATACACTTCAAAATTAGCTTAAAATTATGCCAAACCCTAAGCAATTAGTGGTTGTTCGAAATATGCAAAGATGACCCTCCAAAATCAGATTTCCTTCTTCAAACCCTAGGCATCCTTGGCTGTAAAATAAATCTAAAAGTTGTAGATGTTTCTTGTGCACAAAAAATCTTATCAAACCATCAATTAATTGTGTAAAATATATTTGCAATAAAGACAGAATTTTTATGAATTTTCAGAATATTTAGATGGCTAAAAAAGACCAAACCTCAAATCACCAAGCTGAAAAATTATGAGAAAATTGTAGAATAAAATTCAAGATGATTTGTCCATAGAAAGAGGTCTAAACCAATCCCAAACAAAATCGCCACTATGCAAAAAATTTAAATAATTACAGAATTGCCCTAGGGCACAAAAATCATCAAAGAGTGAGATTTCACTCCCCCAACCAAGTCGCCACTCCCAATAGCAAGGCACCAACCTGAAATAACTAAATGGTGTCTAAAACACCTTTGAATGCCCAATTGATTCCAGTGATAACCCTCAAATGGAATTAACCCAAAGAAGGAAGAGGGTTACGTCCCTTTACTTCGTTTGCTTGAAGGGTTTCATCTTCAAAGCAATTGGCTTAGCGTTTGCGTGCTAATAGACCAAATTTTTAGTATTCAAAAACATCATTTGCCCTCACCACCAAATGATTCCTATTCACTTTTGTAGCCTTCCAAGTGTGGCACCCAAAAAGAGGAAGGGAGGGTAATATAAAAACTGTTTTAAAAGACCTTTTTCTTATGATCTTTTCTTAAAATCACTTAAGTCTTTATGACCCTTAAAGTTCCCCCTTAAGTGAAATAAGAAACATAAAGTACTTTTCAAAAAGGTACTTTTACACATTCAATTAAAACATTTAATACTCACTTCCCTTTATACTTGTCCCTTAGCCCTTGGGAAAGGTTTTAAGGCTAAGGGTCTTCCACAATGTCCCTATCAAAAAAGGGACATGACATATTGGAGTAGGATCAACATTGGATGAGGAATTTCATCCTCCAACACATCTTGTATGGTAGAGTATCCCTCTACACATGCATTTACATTGATTGTAGTAGGGTCAATGACCCTGTACAAGTCACGTTGCCCAATACTTAAGGCATTTACTTTGTCTTGTTTTACATCAAACGCAATACATTGCTTCCTATAGAAATGTATAATAATGTTGGGATTTTCTGTTAATTGACTAACAAACGAGATTTTTATTCATGCTAGGAACATACCTAACATTTCTTAGTTTGATTTTTCTAGCATTATTTAATACTATGCAAATATCTCTTATCCCCTCTACTAGATATGACTGACCATCCACTAATATTACCAGATATAAAAAATTGTACTTGTAGTAAATTTGACATAACCGTCCTTACAACATGTGAAATGTCTTATAGGATGCGTTGGGTTCAGTGAACCAACAATTGGTAGCACTAACGTTCAAGTATAATGCCACAAGGACTTACTCTTCCGCAAAATCGTGTCCTTCAACTGTTGCCACATTTGCTGCCTAACTGCTTTGTTGGGTAAATGCATACTATTGCTTCTGGCAATCTTTTTTGTGATGCCCAACCTTATGACAATAAATGCACTTCAGCTGAAACTTTGAAGATGAATCAACAAGGATATGTTTCCACTTCTCCTTTGACTGAGCAACAAGTGCACTCTTTGTTTGTCCAACACTAGATTCAATTGTTTGTATGTTTCTGCGTTCTTTCTACATTAAATACGAACTACCCTGATCAAATGTCAATGACTGGCTTTTTGCCATCAAATGTAAAGCCTCCATGAAATTTTTATATGGAGGGCATTGAGTTGTTCAGAACAAGAGCCACCATGTCGTCGTCATCCAACTATTTTTAATGGCTCCTAACTAGTCTCAAAGATCTTTCATCTGAAGATGTTATGACAAGGACTCATCCTTAGAGATCTTTGTAGGAATTAGCAGATTCTTTAGGTACAAAAGTTGGCTTTTCTAAGAAGTTTGGTATTTATTTTTCATATTGGTCCACAATGCACTTGCTGCAGTGGCATTCCGGACGTCAAGGATCATGTTATCTGACACATAATTTTAACAAGGCCTCCTTGTGATGCTAGTCATAATCTGAAAAGTTCATAACAAGTCTTGTTTCAGTGCTAAGAACTTTATCACAATCACAATATTCTGTAATTGCTAAAATCTTATGACTCCAAACATTATAATTATGGCCAGTTAACTTTTGCGCTTCCAGTAGAACCAAAATTTGAATATTAGCCTTTTTATACGCAAAATTTCCTTTTGATTTGGAAATCAATACAAAAATAAAAATGTAGTTTTGACTCGAAAATCAATGCAGTAGGAAAAATACAATTTTTAACACAAAAGTCAATGCAATAGAAAAAGTTTAGTTTTGACCCAGAAATCAATGCAACAGGAAAAAGGATAGTTTCCGATCTGAGTTTTCTTATAAATTGAACCGAATTTTTTTTACTTACATGTTTAAAACAAATCTGTAAGGTTTGTGCCCTAGCACAAATGATGCTCATAATTGCAACTCGCGTGAAGACACTGCATAGAAAATTTGTTTGTCTGAAAAGCATGCTCTACCGACAACCTACAAAACATCACTTTTTTTCTCTTTTTGTACCCTAGAAATTTGTGTTAGACTTTTGTATTTTTGTCTGTTCTTCCTTGGACATGTCAATAACAACCTTTCCCACAAACTTCTTGTGCTAATGTGACTGTGCATCGATATACAATAGACTCAACTACAAATTTCCTGTCAATCTACTGTTTTTCTTTACTTCTAATCTATTCCAATAATCTTTGTTGGTCGCGTTTCTCCTTTGCGTCGTTTGGGTCTTCATGATTTCATTGTCATTACATGCCCTAGATTTGTATCATGACTACAACAATCTTCTGCGACTGGCAATCGGGACGTTCTCTTTCCTGCAAGACATTTACTTGCTGTCCCGTGCCCTAACGCTCTGGTTCTTCCTTGCTCCTCTGTCACAACAACACATCGACACCTTTCTCTCTGATCTGGGTGATTTTTTTACTATACATGAATTCTTTGCCTACAAATCAATTTTGGACCTCTAATAGATTTTGAACCTCGTTTTCTTCTTGACAATTTGTATCCTTTTTTGCAAGGCTTCCTCGAACTATTTTCTCCTTTTGTACCCAACTAGGGCTTCCTCAAACAGTGGCTCCGATACCAATGTTATCAAATATGAATTCTGAAAGAATGAAGATAAAACTAGGAGGCACACATTGAAGTGCGTGTGCATCCTTCACTTATTGTGCGAAAGGAAGCTACAGTAGCCAGGAAGGTTGATAATCAATTGTGCAAAAGGAAGTTGCAGCAATTAGTAAGGTTGATAACCAAAATTAACTAACCATTAGTTAATGACTAATTAACAACGAATTAATAATTTTAACAAAAGGTATCTCTTCATTGAGACCCCTAACCGTGACTACATCACAATATACACTGGATTGAGTGGCAGATAGTATTGTCTTTTTGAGAAGCAGGTCCATCATTCACTAGTTTTTTTTAAATATATTAAGATGATAGATTTCATGTCCAGGGAAGTGCTTGGCCTCCTCTCTCTATCTGCCAAGGTCTTTGATGTATTATACTTTTCTTTAGAGAAGATATGTAGCATGGAGATGTCTTATGCATTACCATCCTTGTCATTCATGTGTATATAATTTAGAGTGATCAGTAGAGATGGATGGTTTGGTAGGGGCATCAATAATCGATGCTTTTAGGCATGCTAAATACTCCATCCATATGGCAGCCTGCAAAGCCTTACATTAGATGGTTAATTAATCCATCTATCATTATTTCTGAGGTGCTTAAGTTTGATGTTTGTGTTTCATTCGCTCCACTTATGTTGGAACCAAACGTGGATTCCACTTGTACTTCCTTGAAGAAAATCTCACCTGCTGTCAACTTCATTGAAGAAGAAACCGTCTGCTGTCACTGTATTTGCATCCTTACATTTAAGTCCAAATACCATCCTAGGTTTGGAAATCGCAAACCAATGTTAATCAGAAATTCAATAATCAAGCTCGATCTTAATTTTTTCTACTCGTGACAATATTGCACAAAATACTTACTCCTATGGACATTGCAAACTCCTCTAATAGTTCTGGACCACCTGGATATGCAAACAAATGGACTACGCGAAGTGAGTGAATTTCAAGCCTTTAATTGCTTAGTGCTTAAGGATTGGCTTCTCTTCATGGCTACCTTTGCTTTCCTTGGTCAGATTTGATGTTGTGGTTTCATGGCTGCATGGGCTGCAGGGAAAACTTAAGGAATGGAAACTTTTGTATTAGTTTCTAAAATAAAATAAAATAAGACATGCTAATCTTATAGGCTAATAATCCACAGAAAATAAAATTACTATCTATACTTGTAAAGACTGGAAAATTTAATCAATTTAGGTATACAAGAATAGCTATTGTTTTTGGAAATTTTTTTAGCAATTGGCAAATTATAATTTTTTGAAATGGCAAAACAAAAGCCCATTAATTTTCTTTGATGGCCGCAAATAAATAATTAAGTGTGTCTTCTTCTAATGATGACCTAAAAAATATGAAAGTGTTAATCCTCAAAGTTTTTATTACTAATGCATTGCCCTGGTTAGAACAAATCCTGTTAAAGTACAGCCTCTTCTGTGCCTAATGTGATGCCAAGAATGATCGTCTTCAATTCAATCTTCTTAAAGAAGTCTGCAACTTTGATAGGACTGTCACTTGGACCTTGGCAAAGACAACTTTAACAAAACACTACTCTCTCTTGACTTAAACAATTCACAAATCCTATAAAAGACTCAAACTAAAAAACCAAATGATCAAGAAGAATGTAATACACTATTTCCAATTGACACTGTCAACTCACTTGATTTTATGTTCTCTCTGTTAAGAGGTCTGCAACTTTGTTGACAAGACTTTCAATCTTAACCTGGTTCTCTTCACTTTTTCAATTGATGAGATCTATAAGAGACTCCACACAATGATATTATACCTAATAAGGTTTTCAAACTAGTTCAAAAACACCCATTATACCATTAAAAGACGAAGAATCTTGAATCAGGCCTAATTCTGCCTCAGGAGTGTGTACAGGCTTAATAAGTCTTAAGAAAGATATTATAGCTTGGGACTCCTCCTTATAGTTCTTAGAGTGTCTTCTTGGATTGTGAGACCACTTATAATGGTAAGAAACCAATTTCTCTTTATTGGTTTCTTGAAGAGAAAACTCAAATGACAACCCTTTCTCCCTTTAGGACTGTACAGGTCTAAAGCACAATTTCTTGACACTCAGTCTACAGTATCTTTTATTTTGTCAAGAGAAGACAAAATAAAAGATACTGTAGACTGAGTGTCAAGAAATTGTGCTTTAGACCTGTACAGTCCTAAAGGGAGAAAGGGTTGTCATTTGAGTTTTCTCTTCAAGAAACCAATAAAGAGAAATTGGTTTCTTACCATTATAAGTGGTCTCACAATCCAAGAAGACACTCTAAGAACTATAAGGAGGAGTCCCAAGAATATCTTTCTTAAGACTTATTAAGCCTGTACACACTCCTGAGACATCCATGTGAAGAGTATGGTTTGACTCCCAAATACCAACTTTTCAGAAGCGCCAATCTATTAGAATCTCAAGAAGTCACTCTTTTTGATCCTAAACCCCTTCTAGGCCTAGTCTGCCTTCTTAACTGATTTTGACTCATAACAATCAACGAAGGACTTGAAACACCTCTATCAGGTGTTTTACAATGATTATACTACCTTAAAAAACCCTCATACAACTTTTGAAGTCAAGAACAAAGCAAAATAACCAATTCTTATTCCTTTTGAGACTTCTCGGCTGATACCTTACAGGAAACACAGACACAGTCAGCTTTTTTCTTATTCTACAGGACCTCTTTTCACGTGCTAACAATTGGAATAGTTCATGGACACCTTCTATCACCTTCCTGCAGAGTTCGGAAAATTTTCACCGGTCCAAAATGGAATTATGACTGACTTTGTATCTTAAAAGCCTGTTTTAGGGTTTTTCTGAGAACCTAGAAGCCGAGAGCTTCTTAGTAATTGTTTGGACTGTTCTTATCTTCCTAACACTTGTAGCAGACTCTTAAGACCCTCTTTCAACCTTTCCAAACTTTAGATTGAACTTATGCAACTTATTATATGTATGTCAAGTGACTGTTAACAAACAGGAAACAGGATATTGAAAGTTTGAAAATCACAAGCTCAGATTTAACCTTCAAATCACTTCAAATGGAATAGAATCTCATTCATTCACACAAAAATGACATGAATACACTCAATTTAAGTTACACTAAACCTTTATTTGCAAGAAAACTATATTGCAACAGTACACAAACCCCTATTATGGAGTACAAACTCTCCATTAGCCTCTACAATCATGGATTTTTGCCTTTTTATGCTTGTCTTCGTCCTTGAATGCCTCCATTTTGCTAGATTCGATATGCATCAGGGAATTGAAGGCTTCTCCAAGGTTAGAATGCTCCACTTTTTTACTCAAGATTCTTCTCAACATCTCAAACTTAAGTTAGCAAAGTGACTTGTTATGAATAGTCTTTGGTTAGATTTGCCTTTTTTGACTTCCTAAGATGACTATGACTTGTAAAAATGATCTCGAAGACTCTTTCCAACATTGCAAGCCCCTAAGAGACCTATAACAACTCCTAAGGACTCATAAATGAGTACTATTATCCATGTATTTACATATAAGACATTTGAAAGTTCAAATTTGAACTTTTTGAGGGAAAACTTATTCAAGATTCCAAACTTACCTAGACTAGCTTCCAAGACCTGGACAAGGTCTTTTTATTGTATTACAAGACAATTTAAGATTATTAAGACCTATACCAACCCAACCAAGTACAATCTTGCATATTGACAATGATGCTCCTGCATCACAATGAATGCACATATTTATTAAAGCCACACGGTGTGTTGAAAAAATTACCTTAACAAATGTCTTCCTTCAAATGTTTCCTTCAAACAAAATACATGAAACATTGTGCAATATAAACATCCAAAATGAGAATTCTTTTAAATAAATATTTAAAACCTGTGGAGGTAATTGGATTTTATTGGGAAGAATTTTTCATTGAAGAAATGATGTTGATTGAATGTTACGGTCACTTGCCTACGGATTTGCTACTTCTGAAGTTTGTTTATCAGGAGGCAATACTCTTTAAAATGAGTGCGCAGATAATGTCCTTCCTCATGTGTAAGGCTTGGCTAATTTATTATCTTGTCTTTGATCAATTTAAGTCGTATCAGTTTTCTTCTGGATTTTCCTTGATAATACTTATTAGATTTTGAAAATTTGAAGGCCTGTGACATGTATACATTACATTCCTTTGGATAGACAGTAAAGGCAAATAAACTCCACTGAATTGCATTTATCAGGTGCTTTTCTTGCATCCCTCCTTGGTAAAGGAAAATTTATTTTTGGCTTGCTAGTTCTAACACATGATATAATAATACCACACCTTGACAAATGCATATTGTGAAAATGACTTTGGCATCTGAATTTTTGACTCACAGTCTGGGCTTTCTAATGATGAGATTCATCTTGGTGGCAGGTTTTGGAATTTGTTAAGCGACACACTGGTACTGCACCACCTCTTCTAGCTGGGAATTCTGTTTATGTGGATTTCATGTTCCTTAAGGTAAGGCAGAGATTTAGATGTTATTGAAAAAATCTCTCATTTAGTGATTGAACGTAGGATTTGAAGAAAGTGCATTTGGAGCTTGGTTTTCTATGATATACCTGCAAGTTTTCTATCCTCTTCGGATGCAATTAAGAACTTCTATATATGGGTTTATCTGTTTTTAGAGGTAGGCAATGCAGTTTTCCTTAATAGACGAAGAATTTGCAAGCTATAGTTATGAATGTGAAGCAATGTGATGTTAAGTAAGTAAATATTTCTTGTAAAGTATAGGTAGATTCTCGAATTTAAGAATTATTTATGATTTCTCTGGTTTGTTGTTACTGAAGTTCATTTTGGGAAATATGTTGACAGCTTTCAATCTTATCAGTCTTCTGTTCGTTTTATTGATTTGAAAATCTGAAAATATAATCCTCTTGTTTGAACTTTTTGATATTTTCACAAAATTAATAAAGCTCAATATATTATTTAGATGGACTGGACAATTTCGCAACTATCTTTCTCTGTATCTCAATAAAAGCAGTTGGGAGCATTGATATTCCTCTCATGAAAAGCATAAGATCGTTTTGTCATGATTATGCTTGTCAGTATCTTTTGTCGTGGTATCCTTTTAGTGTTGCTATATTTTCTTGTTTTATTTTTTACAAGGTTATAGGCAGCAAGAGAAAGTTTCCAATCATAGTGGGTAAAGTTGCTTTGCTATAGCGCTTTTATTAAGATCAGCTTTGACCAAAACATTGTTGGTTAAGTAATTAATAATTATTAGAATCCTAGTAATTCATCTCTGGAGTCATGTTCAACTGTATATTGTATAATTGCACGTCCTTCTAGTGCTCAATGATTTTTATTCCCACATTGATTGACTGCGTTGATACTGTAATTGGTGAGATAGAATGTGTATAGCAGGAAGAAAAATTCAGATATTTGAGCAGCTAGTCAATTTCGATTCCAGCTATAGCTTTTTAATAGTGAATGTGTTGTAGTTCACTACATTACCATCTGAAATGGAGGACACCCCGTGTCTCGATCTTTTTCATGTTTTTCCTTTGATATGATTATACACATTAATGAACATAAATATTCCGATATATATCATCAAGTGTAGTTTGAGATTTGTTTCTCTCCAGTTTTAGTCAAATACCAGGTTACAAGTGACACCGTGGTGCTTTATCTTCCAGGGGTCAGAAGTCTTTTTCTGTCATAATTAATCGGACCTGCCTTTAGCCATATTCTATATTTGTTATTCTGAGTTTGACATGCATAACTCCCTTTATTGCTTCATCTTTCATTGCAGAAATACATGCCAAACCTGGCTGCAATTTTTTCCCATGTAGTAGTTGATGTTAGCAGCATCAAGGCATTGTGTTTTCGCTGGTATCCAAAAGGTATGGCACCGTTTAGTCTTTGTTTCCTTTTTCCTGATATTGTGCATTTTCTATAGGTTCTTTATATATTGTGGCACCAACGTGGTTTTTAGAAGCTACTTTTGTCTTAATTGTAGGTGCAATTATTAAAATAAATTTCCATTACAAATCACCATAGAAGTTTCTGTAGATGAGGACTGTTTATGTTGTTGCTGAGTCTGATAGCTTTGGAAATACGGCAAACCTATGTGTTTTTTTGAACACTTGAAATAGTATATGGAAAAAATTGGGTTTATTTCTAAGAGTCGTTTCTCATACGTACAACGCAGATGCTAAAAAGGCTCCTGCTAAGAAGAAGACACACCGCGCTCTTGATGATATCAAAGAGAGCATAGCTGAATTGAAGTATCTGCAGAAGACAATTTTTAAGGCATCCCAACTGTAAGATAAACCAAAGTTGTTATCTAATGGACTATTGACATGCATGTCAATTTTTATATTTCTTCGGGAAATTATAGAAGATGCTTGACAAATTGGAGGAATGGCTATGTAGTATGGTTTGTGGAGAACCTTCTCATGGAAGCATATCGGTATGATGCTAGCATCACATGAGCATGTAAAATTAAGAGAAATTGCTTTTGCTGAATTAGACGATGGTAACTACTTTTCATCTCTTTTCGAAGTAATTCATCTACCCTGATCAAGGCGTCAATAGTTTTTCTTATACCTACAGTGATTTAATATTTATACTCAACAAACCCCTTACCTGTCTATTCCTTATTGTATTTTTCATCATTAGGTATCTTGTATCAAATTTTGAACAATCAAACAGTGTGAATATGTACGTAAGTTCAGATTATTTCACCGAAGAAGCATGTGTGGAGGCTTTTTTTTATCTAGCCTGACAAATCCACACACATGCAGATCAAAAGATATGCATTTCACCAGTGGGTTAAAAACAGCCTTCTGGGTGCATGTGCAAGCAAGTACTTGCATAAGTAATTCGATGGTTATAGATATATTTGGATTATATTGACACCTGTCTCTTGGCTAATATGTATGTTTGTCTGATTGCATAGTTTGACATTTGCAAAATATGCTGTATGGCTTTTGATTTTGACCATGTGGATTGGCTGCCAGAATTATTTCGCATAGAAAATGGTAGAAGTTGGGAAATATATCTTTCAAATATTTAAATGAGAATTATAGAAAATAAGTACTATAAAATACTGGGCTAGCATCCAGGACTCACAGTATATCGGAGGTTTATCTTCAACTTCTTACCAAAGCACACTCCAGCAACTTGATGCAAGGGCATTTTTACGTCAGTCGTCTGCATTGAGGCACCAAGCAAGAAGCAGGAGGCATGGAAGTTGAGTACTTCTGAGGTGTTATGAATCAAGAAGCACAACATAAATTTTGTAATTTCATGAAGAAAAACACTTTGCTCAAGTATCTTCAATTCATTAGTTTTAATTTTAATAGTAGCAATTCATATGAATGAAACTTTGATTCAATTATGATCCGGTTAATCCATGGATCATTGTTCCATTTTCCTTTTTCATGGTCATTGTTTTATATGCGCATCAACTGTGAACATTCCTGCTGTGGAAATATATTCCACCCCTTGACTTTTATAATCCATCTTAAACTCTTAGTAAAGGTTGGATTCTATTGCATTAACTTTGTTCCTTTTAACACAGCAAAAGCATTACTATTGTTTTTAAGCGCATGATTTTGTGCTATATTTCACTTTTACCCATCTTCTATAAGAGAGAATGAAACCATTACCGTTGTTTCAAGAAGCTAGTTACAAAGTTTGTTTAATGATCTAAGTTTGTCCTTAACTAACCTCCTAGAAAATCAAAATTGTGTAATTAAGATCTTAACTAGGGAGGATGGCGAAAGGGAGGGGGAGTGCAATCGTTTCCTATTTTTGGAGCTTCGCATTGGGTAGTTGTTGGATTCCACTAGGAAAAATGTCAATAGGGTAATGACTACTTATAGAGGTCATTTTCAGATGACTTAAAACACACGAGTAAATTTCCATAAAAAAATTAGGTCTACTTTTGGATATGTTTGGTTAGTCTACATAACAAAGTGACATGGCTCTTTCAAGAACATTGAATCTTAATCAATTAGATTGGGTTTATCTTTACAATAGGTGTCTTGAGAGTGAGGGGTGCATCTATTGATGCTTAAGTTGAATTTGAGGGGTGTGCAAATGAAAATAATTTGGGGCATGCACCAGTTTTATTAAAATATATCATAATAAGTATTGAGAGCTGTAAGAGTGAAGACGGTACACAATGTAGTAGCTAATTTGTGTAGGGCTTTTGGCGATATTGCCTTGGTGGCCTTTGAAAAGGGGTCATTACTATCTCTAATGACGAAGGTGAGCTGGGGGTATTTGGTGGCATGAAAATGTGGGTGAGTTGCGTGCGAAGGGTGTACCCTAGAGATATGCGAGGGAATTTAAAGCAAGGGACCTACCTTGCTTTTGTCATTTGTCATTTTTTATTTTCCATTGCCTACATGGCCCCTACCAAGACTTCTTGCCATATTAAAATGGAAGGAATTGACGCTGAAGGTGGTAAGAGTGGGAGGAGGGAGTGTCAACAGAAAGGAAATCAGCAGTTTGTTGTGGATGTAGAGGTTGTCCATTAGTCCTTTGTGGATTTTGTAAATGAGGAAATTAGGAACCCTCCCTTGAGACCTTGGTTGGCAAGAGTGGGGGCTATAGCAAAAGAAATGGACAAGGGCGATGTGGGGAAATCAATCAAAGACTCAAGGACATGATGGTTGACCCCAAACAATCTATAGGCGTGTGTAATGTCTTTGATATGGGGCAGGGCATTAGTGGAGCAAATGTCCTCTCAAATGTGGAATGATGCTTCTTGTTTCATGAAGATCATGATGGTCTGGATAAACCCATGAAGAATATTAATATGGAAGTTGGGTTACCTTGTGAGCGCAGGTCAAATCGAAGTACTGGTTTGCTGAAATTCCCAACCCACTATGGTGCAAGTTGAGCTTGTGAGTTCCAATAATCTACGGTTTGGAAGAAAGGAACTTGATGAAAATGTGGTTATTGTTGATTAGGTCTTTGCTTTCTCCTTTTTGTTGCATTTTAGACTCCCACTACTTTTTGTATAATGAAGTGACAACGATATGGGCTTGTGTAATTTGCCCAAGGCATCACAAAGATGTAAAAATTGAAAAAGGGACATGTTGTACAGACTCAACGTAAATATAGATGGAGGTTTTTGATTGTGTGGTTTTATGCTTCATGGTTTCTACTTTCCAGACTGAATATGATATATGGTTAAAATTATATTCTTGGGGTATCCCTGGCTACCTTCATGGTAATGATGGTTGTTCTGGTTGGGGGGTTTAAGCTAGGTCTTAGATGGCTAGGGTTTGGAATTGCCTCTGTGCATCTTTTCCCAATGATGGCTAAGTTGTGTCGAGTTGGGGCATGCAATGCAACAATTGAGGCTCACCCAGGTTTCGGTCTTGCCTCTGTGTCTCTCAAATGGAGGTCGAACTATGTCGAGTTGGGGTATGTGATGCAGTAATTGAGGTGACATTGTGGTGTGCGCTCTAACGAACTTCTAAGTCTCTGTGCAAGATTTGATTGGACCCATATGATTGGGTAATTCAAGTGGTTATTGTCCTAGATAATTTTGCCTTTTTCACATAAGGGAAGGTCAAAGCCTATATACACATTTGCATTATGCTGAGTTGGCGCTTTATGTGTGGATGGACCTAATTTGATGGTTTATCTATGAAGGTTTTTGGTGTTATATATTCGACACGACATGGTGTCGCTTAATTTGCAGAAATGTTGAGCTTTGCTAGCAATTTTTTGGGCACTCTGACTCTATTTTTGTTGGGTTAGGGCCCTCTCCCTAGGTATTTTAGCAAAAACAAATTGTGTAGGGCTTATTTGCATGAGAATCTTGTATTTGCCTCCAATATGAATATATTACCAAACAATCATTTTGAAACTCCCTTCACCTCTCATTGAACTCAACACTTTATTTGACTATTCGCTCTAATTCTACTTGGATTTATGACATACAAGCCAACTACAATAATTGTTATAATAATGGCGAGGAGAAATTTGTCATTCTCAAGTTGATTTTATAACATGCTTATTATGAGATGTTGTATCACTGCAACGTTGATAGATTGTCCTTAAGACTCTAGTCCAATAGTAAGGTAGAGTTCTTATCAGAGACTCAAAACTTAGATATTGACGGTTGATGGTATAATTTATGCCCTGACATAATATGAAGAGTTACTTAGATATTGAGCTAAGGAATAACTCTTTAAAAAGTATGTTGGTTTGCTCCCCAATAATTAATAAGATTGTTTTGTATCATATTATCCATATGTCAATGTAATGATTATGTGGGTATATACCTATTAGAACAAAATCCCAATTCTACTAATAATGTATTTAAAGGAGGAAATATTAAATAACATGTTCTGTATAATTATAGATAATCAATTAAAAAATGTTGGTGGTAATAACAACCCATAATGTATAGGGAGGTTAGAGAACTAATAAGGTATGTAGAATTATAACATAAATGTACTTCAAATATAACTACATATTATGAGAAAATATCCGGATTAGAAAAATTATAGACAATAAAGCCTCAAAATTAGATTATATATGTGATCTTCATTATAAATTAAAATTTTGTAGGTCATGAAAGGATAATGAACTTTTTTTATGTTAAGAAAGCATAAAAATGCATATACAATTATTAACCAGAACAATTTTTATTTTAAAATGAAGAGAAACAATTAAATTTATATTATCATAAAATATACATAACAAAAGTATTATGCAACAACAAAACATTCCAAACATTACATCTATTTATTATGGTAAAAGATAAACATCAAATTTAAATCAATTTATTGATCAAATTTATTATTTTCATATTCCCAAAATTTAAAATATTTTTTAATTAAAAAAAGGGAAGAAGACAGACTACATGGTCCAAAAAGGATTGCATAATAAACAAGCCACTTTTTTGGCTTTTTTCTTTTCAAGATATATGGATAGCCTATGAGCATGATATTTTATCCACAATTACATGCTCAAGGTAGTCAACAAAATGTCTTTAAATTATACCTATTGATTTTCCAAGCAGCAGTAAATGGGCAAAACAACTACATATGGTTGACTATTGATATTGTAATACATGATACCCTTTTATTTGTAAGAAGGTACCCACTCAAAAGTGTGTATATGCAAATATTTTTAATAAGTGAAGTTGAATGATGTATAAAATTATTTGGATATGTTTTGATAATGTAAATATAATATTTATAGAGGTATTATAAGCATTGTAATCAATTATATGGAAATAAGAATATAAAGATAGAAGTGAAAGAAGTTTAAAAAATGTGGGTGGTTGGTTAAAATAGATTGTTTTTATTTAATTTTAACGTTGTGTTTGTCCTTCATCTCTAAGTGAAAAATGATGTAATAAAAAAATAAAAAAATGAAAAATAAATTTAATGAAATAATATATTGTGTTTGTATCGTTATAAATATATACAAAAACTATATTTCAAATTGGGAGAAGATCAAACTCAATCTTATATAGTATGAACCTTCAAAATAAGGAAAATGACACATTTCATATTTCTTACTTAAAAAAATAATTAAGACACTTGTTTATTATTCTAATTAATCATAGAATTTGAGATAAACACATATAAATAAAAAAGAAATCATATTTTGAAAGAAAAATGAAGTAAATGTTACATAAATGATAAGTGTTTACCCAAAACCCTCACCCCCACTTATTCTTGATGTTAAGAAAATTCCTTTAAGGTGGAAAGGCAATACTAAGTGGCTTGTCACCTTTTAAAATTGAATAGCACAATAGTTAACAAATAATTATAACTTTAATGTAATTGACAATTTCAAAAACACCATTGACTAAAAAAACAATTAGCAATGATTTTTTAAAGGTACAAGTCCTTTTCAAAAAAATATGGAAGGAAGTGTCATCACTAATTATGTTGGACAAGTTTGTTACCTTCTAACATTTATTTTATTTTCATTTTCTTTCAAAAATCATCTGAAATCTGTCATTGTTTTAGTTTTTAGTCTTTATTTGTAGGGTATTATAAGAATTACTAGAATAAATATATATTAAATTTTTTATAATGAAATTTTTTAGCAAGGCATAATACTTTACCAAGTCTACAATTTAATACTTAAATATTAAAGAATGTTCCTCTACATATTATTGTAGAATATTTCATTTATATCAATATAATAATTAAAAATTCATTTCAAAAGTGACATATATAAGAGCATTTATTTGATCATTAAAATAAAAATTTAATATCTGACCAAAAATATATTGTCGATTTGATATTTCACAAATTATATTTTTACACAATTATCATTTAATATTTATTTTTTATATATTATTTTTGCATTGATTTTTCCTCCTTATTCCCCTTGAGTGAAGTCAAAGAGAACATTGTGTTTGCACATTTATTGAAAGCCTATACAAACTGAAGATTTATTATGCTTTTAATATTATACTATATCACCAATTAATTTATATATTGTATTGTATTACTAATAAATATATATTTTGCACAACACACATTCCCAAATGTCTTGTTACATTTACTATAGTATATTCTTATCAATATCATTATATTACATTTATTTATCATATAACATAAGGTACATAATCTTTTATATAAAGTGCATGTTATTTCAATCCAATATATTACTTGTTTGAAATAATTTATTTATTTTTTTAAAAACTCATATGCCATCGCATTTTCTATGTAACTATTCATTTGACTTTTCCAATCGTTTCTCTTCAAGTTAACAAGTTAATAAATAAAGTTAACAAGTTGTAAACTATTTAAACAATTACATACAAATGTTTATTCTTATTGAATAATAATTGCTTTTATCTTTACATTGGAGGGAGACATTCTTTTGAAGGAGTTTGATATTACATATCTAAATCTAATAAATTATGTGATAATTTTACATATATTTTTTATATTTTATATTTATTTTTGTTTTGAAAAATAAAATAATATATATGAAAATTTATAGTAATCTAATTAACTAGTCTAACATTATCTTTAGACCTACCAACACAGGGTACTATAAGAATCATTTAAGTAAAAAAAACTTCTTCTTTAATCAATGAAAACTTTTGACAAGATATAATGGTGGTTGTAATCATTTTCAAATATAGTCATTATTGTCCTTTTTGGTCCAATACATGAATAATTTCATATATCCTATTTCAAGTTAACATTGCCCCATTTTTTTAGTTTTAAATTAGATGCATGTTACATTTGATTTTAGTTATTAACAAGTTGACAAATTATAAAAGCTTACAAACATCTTGTTAACCCTTGTCAAAGTAGGAATAGTATAGCTTTCACCTCAACCAATAATATTTTAGCTTTCACTAATCATAATTAATCCCTACATATTTTTCATTGTTGTGTTGAGCTTACATTACGAATTTATATGTAAATTCAACCATAAACAACTTTCAATACAAAGACAAGGACTAGCTACTACATAATCTTTGTTACTATTATTGTGTTTGAGAACAAGTAAAAGCATTTATTACTACATCATCTGCCATAATATGCTAAATATTAAACTTATATATCAAACACATTAATCCAATATATATTATCTAAACATAATTAATAGTATCTAGAGTTTGTATAAGGTATCCACATGTCAAAAGGCAAGTGGATGTATCTCTAATTATGTTGGAGGCATTTTCATTGTGAGACCTCTAGTGAATATCCATCTAACACATTAATGTTCCTATTCCACTACTTCTAATTGATTCGTTGGTTGTGGATATTGAATGCTTCTCATTTGTTCATTCGATGTTGGTATTTAATGGATATGATGATGATGAGGTACATTTCATGGAAAATAGGTTTTTCATAAGCTCTATGATTACACTGAGTGTAACCAGCACACACAAACTCAGTATGTCCCTTTGTGGTTGAGGTTTTTCATAAGCTCTATGATTGAACTGACCGTGACCAACACACACAAACTCAGTATGTCCCTCTGTGGTTGGTCCGGGCCCCGCCATCCTCCCAACGGTGTTGAAAAGTCTTTTATCATTTGGGTAACTTATCTGTCATTAACCCTCTAACGCTAAACGCCAAACAAACATGTAGAAAGTGATCGACATGGCAAATCCATTTAAAATGGTGATTGTTGGAGGTGACGTGGATTACCATTAACTATGATCTGAATTTCAAACATCCCAGCACACATTTTGCAGTATGATTTCAAAGTTGCATGGCCCCCGTGACCATTTCTGCTTTCCCATCCACGATCCTTGATTCATGAACCATTTCCCAAATAGTGAAGAATGTTGAGCTGAAGGTGCATCAAACGAACCAGAAGAGGCATTGTCAAACTGTGTAAGGGCATTCTTGAACAAAGCAAGGGGCACCATCGAATGAAGCAAGGGTGGAGCAAGGCATGGAAGTGTGGGCATTGTTTCGAAGAGGCATTGTCAAACTGTGTAAGGGCATTCTTGAACAAAGCAAGGGGCACCATCGAATGAAGCAAGGGTGGAGCAAGGCATGGAAGTGTGGGCATTGTTTCGAACACAGGTTAGTCTCCAGGGCCTACGTCGTGGTCTATGTGGATTTACATTTAATTTATACAAGTAAATTGGTCTGTGTTTGCATCCTCCAAATGACATGTTTTCAGCCAAGCATGCCAGTTTAGTGTCAAGGTTTGGTGTTTTAGTGTGACATTATATTTACAAGTAATTGATATGTAAACTACAGGCATTACAAGTGTATGACAAAATGCCTAAGTGAAATGTAGTTTCATGCACTACAAAATTGCAGTATATGCCACTTTAATATATATGCAACTGTAGCATGCTCTCAACATTGACAAACCATCATAATAATCAAGCAAGATAAACCTTCAACGATACATGCACCAAAGTATAGATCAGTTACTTTCTTCACTAAGGAGTCCCTTACCCAAAACAAAGTAGAAGGCTATGTGAATCCTCTCATTAAAAACATATGGAACGACTTGTTATATATAATTAATTCAGTCACATGGAAAACTCAATACCTTGCACTAATAAGGCGGAGTTAAATAGACATGTCATTTTGTTGTCCTCTGATTATGCAGCCAAATAACTATTATAAGTTTTTAAGACGGAGATCTATAGTCCCAAGCCATTGTTATAAAAGCAACAATAAAGTTGTATTTACTAGTGTGATCATGCACATCGATCTTCCTACTATAGGTATCACTTAAAACCAAGATAATTTGTTTCATACGTGCTTTGAAAATGAGTGTGTGTAATCAAGACAAAGACCCTTAGTTGTACCTTGAGTCCCATATATTAGCAGGAGGTGTATATGGAATCATACCCTTAAGGCCCTACAACCTATGGATCTCTTGCTTAGGAAACCTAAAGGAACACGTAGTAGAGATGTAATAGTTAGTCTATTAAACAAGAAGCACAACTTGCATCCATATCCGAGATATAAAATCAAAGATAATTTACAAGCCTACAACTTCCATACCTCCTTTTTCTAGGTCATATGAAACACATAACAATATGCCACTTTTCATAATCCAACATTCAAATGAGAACTCTAAGTACACTTTACAGGATGTCTGGCACAACATAAGAGCATTTTAAGAGGTAGAGTGTTATACCACTCACAATAACCTCATTCCTGGTTACCTGCACCTCCTAGTCACATACAAAGAGAGGGAATTTCATCACACATATCAGTTTCATAGTCATAGCCAAGATTTCTATGAGGCTTCGTTGAGAAGAGGGAGTTTATGGTGTGAAACCTTTCCATGAGTAGTTTATCTTAATTACCTTAGTCCAAGGTATCTACAAGCCGTAGAGTTTGCAAAGTCAGCACAATTAGCATTTAGAAATGATAGACACATCTAGGCTTGTTCCCTTTAGGTAATAGAGATCTATTGTTGGCTAAATTTGGTGCATTATTTACCACAAGTAAAACATTTTATACAATGTAGTTCTAAGCATAAAATATAAATAATTATACAAATTGTTGGAATATAACCTTGACCTTATCCATATCTCACCCGATCGATTGCTCTACCTAACTAGTACAAAGAATTTAATAATCACATTTATTCCATATATATGTAGCAAGCTAATTTAATATAATTTTTTAAAAGAGTATAGTAGAAATATGTTGAATCGTCTAGAAAGTATTTTTATTAATAAAAACACAAACTAATTATCTATGTGGATGAGATGTTGATGAAGGTGAAGATTTATATTGACAAAAAGACATATTGGGTTCCAAGTGTTTTTTGATAAATTGGGTTTCATTCTCACACTAATTAAATCATGGATATGAGGGTATAGTGGATAGAGATCAAGACATAGTCCGTCCAACTGTAAGTCCCTAACTAGAGCTCCCAATGTCAGTTCTTCTCTAGCAGCTTCTATGCAAATCACCACAACACAATCCATTTCTATTTTCCTTTACAAAGATTGGTAAAGAAAGTCATTTCAACAAAAAAAAAATTATAAATGTATTCATGCAGTTCATAGATAACCAAAATTTAATTGTTTTGTTGTTCCTTTTGGCCCACCATTTTATTGAGGGGTATAAATTGTAGTATGTTGGCAAATAATACTTAGAAGAAGAATTCAACAAACTTATCATATCCTATGATCCAATTTTATCCTTGAAAAGTCCAAAACATTGGTAAAGAAAAGTAGTTTGAACATTAATTTTTTGTGATAGGTGTCTTCATGTTTTGACCACAATGATTTTCAGTAAGTTTTGAGCTTCTTAAACCTATCTAGGACATTGAATTTTTGTGATGTGGAAACTACTCCCAATTATATTTATTATTCAATTCATATGGTTATATCTGTATTTTATGGTTATTTGGTATGTAGGTGCATAGTTATAGAATTCTATTATGGTTCCCTTAAGTCCTCCCTTAATCATAAACCAATAGTTCATAAAGTAGCAGAGGTATTTTCACAATCTCTTGCCATAAAATATAGCTACTCATGCACTAAGTATTCTTCATAAACCAGTAGTTCAATTATGGCAGAGGCATATTTACAATCTCTTTATGCTAAATTAATGTTAAGCATTTTCTTATGTTACCATTATTGTAAATATGAGAGAGGATATGCATCCAAATTAACTATGTATTCAAAAAGACATACATAGTAAACAAAATAAGAGGAAAGATTATACAACATTGAATGTTTTACACCATAATCCAAACTTTTGGGCTATTATTTACAAAATGTTTTAGGTTATAGGAATATTTGGAGTGTTATTAGTTGTTCATAGATGCCATATAATTCAATTTATGCAAACTTTTACATTTGCTTCGTATATGCTGAAATTAAGTTCTTTAAAATCTTTGTTAAACTCTACATCTAATTAGTATGTGAACCAAGTTATTATGGCCGATGCACTTCAAGCATGCTATGTTCATGATACATTCTATTATGGCTTATTTTTAGATTGCACGAGCTTTTATGGACATTATTTTGTATGTTCTATGCCATATCTAAAGACTAACAAGCTCTATGATATGTTTATCACATCGATAAGAATTTCAACATACTTGTAATACATCTACCAAAGGTATGAAACCATCTCTAAACTATCTCATACCAATTCCAATAGTGTAATAATTGTGTTTCTTATGATTACCTTTTTATTTTTTCATATTTATGATGGATGACTCAGAAGGAAACAATGTCATCCAAGAAATATTTGCTAAGTTGGAGCAAACTATATGCAATTTTATTTATTACCAATGAAGGCGATTTTTTTAGTTCGATTCAAGTTTGTTGATAGCAATCAATTGTTATATTAATTATTTTAGGAGAAAAAAATAACAATTAGTCATCATTGCATGCATGCCCCGAGTTTAGACACTCGCATAAAGTTGTTGAATTTCCTAAAAGGGTTTTAGACAATGCATCCACTAGTGGCGGTGGGATTCCCACTAAGTTAGGATAGCTATTATGTGGCCAGTTTCTCCAAATGGAATGTCGATGGGAGTTTCATTATTTTACAAATACAAATGTAAGGGGTCAACACATGTATTATTAATGATGATTTATCTATTGACCATTCCAAATTTAATATTCTTTTTACATTTATATAATAGTCAATATTAGACCACTTCGCATCTACTTTGTGATTTTCTATATTGTTTTGTATATTTTAGCAGGAGGCAGAACAAAGCCAAGGTGATGAGGGTGATAATGACCTATGCAATGAGTTTATCCCCACAAATGTAAACATTGGCTATACTTCTTCTTTGTTCCTTTGTCATGCTCATATACACTTTTTGTTTTATATATTTTTGAATTGACATGTATATATTGACCATTACAGCAGGAAGAGGTGGAATGGGACAAGGTTGAGGAGGATGTTGATGAGGATGTGTATGATGACGATGATAGTGATTGATTTCCATAGACCTCACAATCTGATTCAGAAGAGGAAGAACGGAACCCTGTATGCATAATTTATTATTTTTGAGGATGATTTTTTATTTTTGTTGATTTAATCATTTTTTTGATAGATACCAAGGCTTAACGGGTCCCCTGCCCATTATATAACTCAAAAAATACTAACATAACTTGGAATATCGATGCAATCGATAATACCAAAGCCACCAAAATTAACTTAGCCAAAAATAGGTGAGCAAAAAAAACTCAACTAAAGAACAATAACATCGTCAACCTGACGTGCATAAAAATCCACACACCAAACTACAATGAACCAATAACTAGCACTACACACCCTACTTAAGGGACTGTTGGTTTCTTATGAGAATTGAGTTCCATGTAACACAGATTCTTTTTAAAAGCATAATTTTTCCTATTAGAGACCTTTGTCCATCCTTTAGAATCGTCAACCATATTGTCCCACTATGGAGAAATCGAGCCTGAGTCCAAGGATTTCAGAGAAGGAGCCCCCAAATGGGAGGGACTCAAATCATGTGAAGAGTGATCCAACGAACTCTGATGAGATCGTGAAACAAAAATTTTCAAACCAAAGCCCTTTTTATCAGAAGAAACCTCCTTTTTGAAAAACTAATAAGAGGATAACAACTCAGAAGATAACACCAAAGGAGGAGAGGAAGATTTTATTAAGTCTACAAGAGCATCAATATCCTTAACATGACTAAAAACCTCACCCTTACCTCCATAATCCATATCCCTGTCCTTACCAAAGATAATCAGAAGTTCCACATCAGTGTCTTTCCACCAAGTTCTAAATTTTCCAAAAATAAACTTGTTATTAGGTTGACCAATAGAATTATCAGGGAAATTGTTATCCATATGACCTTAAGCAAAACATCTCTTGCACCTAAAATTTATTCTTTCATAATCCAAAATTTGAGTCCAAATTCTATCACCAACTTTAATCCTAATAACTTATGGTAATTTTTTGGATAGATCCATGGCAATGCACATTTGAGCAAAAGTAGTTCGCATTTGAGACTTAGTCTCTGGAGCGAGGGAGATAAAATCCCCAAGAAAGCTACCACTGGCATGAAGAGAAGAACCTTGCCAAAATTGCAAAGGCAAAAAAGGCAATTTGACCCAAACTAAAATAGCAACAAAGGATTTAGTAACTAGGTTAAAGGAAGGGAACCATAGTTTCATGCACAGAAAGGCTTTATCCCAAGTCTAAGGGCCCGAATGTAGTAGTTGATCTTTATCTGAAGAGGAAGAACAAATAATGATGAAGAATCCCTTAGCACAAGGATGAATAAAAAAAGTACTGGCCATAAGAGGTTTCCAATTCTTAGATATCCAGGAATGTAAATCCACTATGCTTGGCCAATTTTATTGAAGTTGACAAATAATTGATAAAGAAGAAAATCAAGATTCCTCCCTCACTATTTCACTACCCAGCTCAACCAAAGGAACATTGGACTTGATCATCCCTGGATTGTGTTGGGTGAATATTTTGTCGACCAACAAACTGGTGAGCAAAATAGTTCCTATCACCACAGCATAGGGAGATTGGTCATCTAGGTGTGCAATTTTACTACATCAACAGGGGAAAAATCTCTCCTCTCATCAAGGGGAGGTTCCCTATTAAATATACGGAGGCTATATACTATATATATAAGCAGAAAGTAAGACACAGGGATGGGATAAACCATCCATCTCTTTTTTTTTAGAGATGATGCTAACAAACAAAGGAGAAATCCTAGGTGATTGGTGAAGGTACTTCTCTTCTTTCAGAAGTAACATTCAGCCAAGAGCTAGATCCCTTTCTGGATAGTAGAAATATTGGTGAAGCGATAGAAGACACTTCTCTTCTTTCAGAAGTGCTTGTTCTTACAAACAACATGAATCTTTTTGGTAGGATAAGTAACAGGGTGCCAAGGGCGTAGTAACCAGCAATCTAAGATGTAACACAAAGTCTCCACCTTGACTGCCCAAGAGTGAGATACGAAGGACAATGAGGGCACAAAGTCATCCCAAGGTTCTTTACATAGAAACAAAAAATAAACACACACTAAAGACAACTATGGCAACACAAAGTCTTCCCACAGTTGGCTTCAGGACACCTTCCTTGTTACTTTCACTAATTCTACTTGCCAAATTAAATAAACAAGAACACATTCAGAAGACAGACATAAGAATAATCTTCTAAAATGATACAAGCCAAAACAACACAAAGTTTGCAAACAACTTGCTTTCTCATTCAGATAAAATGAAATGAAATACAATCTGAGCTCAAAGTCTCAGTATTTGCCTTTCAATTGGGTAGAGTTTCACTTCTGTATTGGGAAGTTCTCTTTAAAACAATAAAAGAGATTACAATATATAGCCACCAAGCAAGGCTTGGCACTCTCTCCCATGGGATGGCCCATGCTGCAGTCAACGCCTTCAATGCGCCTTCAATTTTTTCTGGAGGGACCATGCCTGGAACAGTGCGTTGCCTTAACTATGGCGTGTCTATTCATCTAATATGTCTTTTCCTGGGTCTGGATCATCTGGTCTATCCCCTCTGACGTCTGTGCAGCTGTCCATTTTGTCTTTACTCCAAAGGAGACCAACAAGCCACGCCTTCAATGTTTACAAGCTCAAATATCTACTTTGCAGACTATTCCACCTACTGGAATAACTTCTACACAGATATTTTGGGCTTTTCCCTCTTTCCACTTTTGTAGTTTCCAGCTTTGTCTTTTCCAGCTTTGTCTCTTCCTAGAATTTGAGGTCCCGGGCTATCTTTTCAGCCAGTTGCTTGGTTTTTCCTTCAAGTTTTGCGCTTTATTTGAATTTCAACGGATATTCCCTTACTTTAAATTGACGTCTGCGGGGCCGTCAATGGTTGCTAGCCGCTTGAACCATTTTGAACCTTAAACCTTTGAACCCACTGAAAGTACATTGGTTCATTGGTTCATCGGTTCATTCTACCTCTTTTGTTCCATCGCTTCCTGGTTTAATCACTTTCCCGCTCCTTGGTTGAACCATTTGTTGAACCACTTGTTTGCTGCTTCTTTCCTTGACTGAGGCCGCCTTTGAACCTTTGAACCCATGAACTCGTTGAACCTTTTGGTTCAAGGTTCAACGGTTCATTCTTTTTATTTGGCTAAGTCTTTTGATCGCTCGAACAAAACGCGTTGAACCATATGACCGTTGAACCTGTTGAACCATTGAACCCATTGAACCTTTGAACCAAAGTGGTTCAATGGTTCAATGGTTCAAGCCTTCTTCTCTTTGATAAGTGTTTTGAAGCCGTTGAGCCTTGAAGCGGTTGAACTTGTTGAACCTTTGCCGAAGCGCTTAACTCTTGTCAATGACGTTGAACCTTTGAACCCATTGAACCCGTTGAACCAAAATGGTTCAAGGTTCAACAGTTCAATGGTTCAATGGTTTGATCCTTGCTTAGATGCTTGCCAATGGACATTTTTAATTGAACCAAGGCGTTGAACCAATCCCGAAAATGACTAAGTGTTGGAAACTGGTTCTTTTGATTGAACTCACCTGCAGAAGCCTTTGAACCTGTAGAAATGAACCTGCGTGCAGAGTCCGTAGAAACCAAGTCCGTAGTTTTCTCTAACCTTGAAAGAGTCCGTAGAAATCTAGCTTGCGGAGTCCGTGGAAATGAACTTGCAGAGTCCGTAGAAACTTGCGGAGTCCGTAGATTTGAGCCTCCAGAGTTCGTAGTTTCAAGCCTGCAGAGTCCGTAGATTTCTGAAAAGCTTGAAGAATGGAGAACTTGAATGCTCAAAACAAATTTTGAAAAGGGAAGAGACAATTTTTTGATCTTGCAGGACCAAAATAATTCATATGTTGTCCCAAAAATGAGTGACATTTTTGGGGACAACAGATTGCTCTAGCAGGAAGTGAATCTAAAATAAAAACCATAGGTGGAACCCTCGAAGGAAAGGAGAATAAAGAAGAACCTATAATGGCCAGCAGATCCCTTTGTGTAGTTTTTAAATAACCTAACCCCATTTGAACCAATAATAGCCTTAGAAGATAATACAAGAAAACTAGAGGCATAAGTTGCAACATAACCAGGGCAGGCTCGAGATTACACCCAGTGTGGAAGGGACATAGTCTAAAGGATGAAAAACCTTCACCCAAGCTATGCCATTTCCATCTGAGCCAGCAGAAAGACCCTTGGAGAAATGACAGAGGACTTGGGTGGCTTAGGGATGAACCATAATTATGAGAACGAATAGGAGCCACTGCGTAGCGATTCATATTTTTTTTCATAAGTTCCAACATATCATTGATGTTTACTCTTCATAGTAATAAGGGTTCAAAATTTTATTAAATTTAATAATTTTTTTTAATGATTCTAACATCATGATTATTTATTGAATTATAATTTATGGGTGAATACAAGATTGTATACATGGATATTGCGAATTAGTATTTGCACTATTGTTTGTTACACCCATGTAACACATTTTTTGATGAGGGTGGTCATCCATTTTGGTCATTGGACACTCACCACCATAAGATTCATGGTAGGCAAATTATTCCAAGGAGGGCTCCAGGTCGTGTCGATAATAGAAAAAATAAGTTGAGGGGAAGGGCATACACTCTAATACAAATAGAACATAGGTCAATAGATTGACTCCTAAAAAATTAGAGCCTCAACAAGAGGGATAGATTTGAAAGATCATGGATGGCCAAAGAGAATGTCTTCCAAGTATGCAATCTCAGTGAGATAGCCTTAAAGGATATCAATGATCAGATGAGTTTATATGATTCAATTCAAAACATTGAACGGAGAAGTCAAGTGTCAATAATACAAATAATTTATTTTTGACAAATGGATCAAGAAAGAATAAGGGTAAATCAAGGGCATGGTGCAAGCAATTGTGAATTTTAGGTTGTATGCAATGTGTTGAATGGTTCACATGCATGAAAAGTTAAATTAATGTTATGTTTATGAATAATAACTTTCTTATTTATGCCACAACCATCATCAAAAAGTGATATAGATGACCCTCAGACCCATTTTAGTGAAGATGATGACATTACTTTGAAGAAGTACCTTTCTTGAAAAGGGAAAAGGGTTTGTGGCGGGGGTGGCAAGGGAGTGATTTGTGATGATGAGATGCCTCACATAAGTAAACACAATGAATACATATAAACATATTTTTATTATAGTTCTATTGAACACTTACGTTGCTCTAATATTTATTATTGGTTCTATTGTAGGCTAGAATTGCACCCTTGTGGGAGAGTTTTTTAGGCTCTCTCACTCCGAGCTACAATATTGGAGCAACTTCAGGCTGTGGGTATCCTGTAGTGAGGTTGAACCTCTGGAAAAGGCCAGCTTCAATCTTGGTAGATCACCTAAACTAATGTTTCTGCTTGGAAAAGAGGTGGAGATGGGGGTATAGGGTAACTAAGAGAGCTAAATGGGTGATACACCAAATTGATTGACACTCACATAATCATGAAATAAACACTAATTTAGCATAAGATAATTCTTTCTCACACAACCTCACAAACTAGTTAATTTGCATAAGTATTTCATAAAATAGGCTCACCAAACAATACATGAAGCAAAGAGGAATTTCAAAATTCACACTAAGCATCCATTGATGGCAGAAAGAGCTCAATTTTAGACCCACAACTAACTTGAAAACACCTAAAAATATGCAAGAAAGAAGGACAATGGACATGGAAGAACACTTCTTCACAAGACCATCATGCACAAGCTTGCTAAGCAAAATGTAGAGGCAAGAGATGGGTAAAACTTGATCTTTATTGCTTCAAAAGGTCTTTCTTACAAAATTTGACAAGGTTTTTTTTGGTCAAATGAGGATATCCTTTTTTTTATGGCGGGAGAAAAATGAAGATATATGAAAAAGGGGAAGAAAAAAGAGAAGAGGCATGCAAATAAAATTCAATAAATGAGATTCAAGCACCCTCCATGAATTCTCTCCCACATTTGGGTTAATTAGAACTAATCATTCTTCAACAAATTAACCACCATTAGCTCCAATAGTCTTCAAGCCCTTTCATTGGTTGAGAAACACACTAGAAGATAAGAACTTGTTGAGGATGATGATGTCATGATCCACTAAAAAAGGAAAAGTCCAAGAACGCCTTTAATGTTTGAGCTACTTTTTCTAATCACTTGATCTTCATCTTTCACTTCCACACCATCTTTCACTTGTCTTTCATGTATACGGACAAAAACTCCATAAATTTGAATTTGGACTGAGCCATGTTGCCTCTGAGTTATGCGACTATTTGTCAGAGATGATGGCCATGTTGAAAGATGAGAGCCTCTTCATTAATTGCATACACCAGCTCTTGCTTTGAAACTTGGGCCAAATCTTTTCTATAGATGGAAAACCAATTTAAGGACATTGGTTTTCTTGTATCCATTTATGTCGATACAAGTCTATAGAATGCGTAGCTTCTTTTGATCTTTTAAAATGCCAATAGCTACTTGCAAGGGTTCATATTTTGACATTTGTGGGCCCATCATCAATTCCTTCAGACAACTTGTTTCGGCTATTTTTTTCAAACATTTTGGCAATTCCTCAGCATTTTGAAAATGGAATTTATTCCTTTGGCTGCTTTTTTCCGATCTTATTATTTCAAACAAATCTTTTGAACTTATTTCTTCGAGAATTTTTTTTCAAGTTTTGTTAAGTGTCCTTACTAAAGGGAAAGTTACCCTTTAAAACTCTTGAAAATGCCCTTTCAAATGATTTTGCTTTGATCACTTTCCCGAAAGAAAAGGTCTTCGGGACTTTTGCAAAGGTCCATTTCCTTTGTAGATACCCTTCCAAATGCTACATAATGTAACACTTCGGCATGGAAATGACCCTTCAGAATGCTTGAAAATGCCCTTTGGCTTTGATAAAGTGACCTCCCGAAAGGAAAGTGGATCATTCAACAATCTTGAAAATGCCTTTTCCAAAAGGAAAAGTACCCTTCGGCTTTTCTGTTTGGTTCACTTTACCTTGAATAACCCTTCAAAAATTTTGTAGGTGCCATTCAGAAGAATTTTTTTGGACAAAATGTCTAAAATAATTCTTGACACTTAGTCAAATGAAGTAACTTTCCCTTCATAACTTTTCTTTTGGGCAAAATGTTTGAAAAAATTCCAACACTTAGCCCAAACAAAACTTTGAAAGAAAATACTTAGTGAAAAAGAGTCCCAAAAGAAATGAACCTTTGCACTTCTTCTTTCGGTCCTCCACTTCTTCTTGATCATGTCCATCTCTTTAAACCAATCAGAATGTGGGCCAAAAATTGGCCAACAGGTTCTTTGTATAGGAATGCCACAGAGGAAGTGTAAGACCATGAGGTTGTTGTAGTGTCGAGTGAAGAAGATGAACATGATGATTATAATTTGACCTTTGGCACCCCTAACATGGAATTTGATTATTTCTCCACACAAAATTTTAATTTACATCTCGGTGACAATGTGTGGTTGTACACTGCAGGTTATATGGCTATAAGAAGCATCGTATTCTCTATTTAATGGGGCTAAACTTGCCATGGTGTGCCAACCATGAAAAAATATTATATTTTCACCATTTGTAGGGTTTTGTATGAATATCAAGAGCCACTGCCCTTCGCTAGGACTAAGGAAGGTACACTACAAAATGTCCAGTCAAATACAATTTGCTGTAGTAGTGATATCAATATTGACTCGCCCACTAATAATGTACAAAAATCATCAAAGGTTTGCATGGTGGACATCATTTTTAACTCCATTTGGTTTCATTAAAACCTACCATATTTTATTTTGATTTTTTTAGATATATTTTAATTTCATTTAGGATTTGGATGAATATGAGATGATGTATTCGAAAACATTATGACCCATTTGTTGTTGGTATGAGATCCAATTTTTATTTAACAACTAGTATGTTTTTTCTTCATGTAGGTGTCTTATTCTTACTTTTCATCAACCTTTCTAACCTTGAAAATTTGAAATACATGTCTTCATTACAAGGTGATAAATAATCACGTTCATTACTCATCTAATTCCACTTCCTTGTCCTCGACAAGGGGTTTCATGTCCATGCTACAAACATGGATATTTTTTGGAAGCTATTAGCTTAGACATATATATATATATATATATATATATATATATATATATTACTCATCTAACTCCACTTCCTTGTCCTCAACATGGGGTTTCATGTCCATGCTACAAACATGGATAGTGTTTGGAAGCTATTAGCTTAGACATGAATTATATACATACACACACACACACACACACACACACACACACACACACACACACACATATGACATGTATTATGTGTGATGATACATATTATTTGGACATGATATTTCAATATAAGTGTTTCATTTATGTATTCTCCCGATTTAAAAAAGTTTCATTTAGGTGTCTTATTCTTGATTTTCGTTAACCTTTATATATATATATATATATATATATATATATATATATATATATATATATATATATATATATATATTATGTGTGATGATACATACTATTTGGACATGATATTTCAATATAAGTGTTTCATTTATGTATTCTCCCAATTTAAAAAAGTTTCATTTAGGTGTCTTATTCTTGATTTTCGTTAACCTTTATAACCTTGAAATTTTGAAAGACACGTGTCTTCATTACAAGATGATAAATACTCACGTTCATTGCTCATCCAATTCCATTTCCTTGTCCCTGGTAAGGGGTTTCATGCCCATGCCACAAACATGGATATTGTTTGGAAGCTATTAGCTTAGACACACACACACACACACACACACACACACACACATAAATGAAAGAACTTTTGGGTCCTTATATATATATGATATGATATGATATGTATGACATGTATGATGTGTGATTGATGCAGGGGCATCCTATAAGGACCCCAAATTTATTTCATTTTTGTCATAATATGGTCTATTAGGTGTCCAATAGGTTCTAGATGTCCTAAGTTGTCATAAGGTGGAGTCTAGATAGTCTTAAAGTGCATATAATTTGAATTTTAGCTTTCCCGCCAAAAACTCCTTTTGCAAATTTGAATCTTGTTAAGCTTTTTTCTAAGGAATATTATGCATTAGTAAAGGTGGAAAGATGTGTTAAACAAGTCTAAGGATTTTGGCATTGCAATAGGTTCATAAAATGTTCATGAGTCGAATGTCATGGTTCTAGATATGTCATATTGTGTAAAATCAAGACATAATGTAATCTTTAGCAAGAAACCTCTATGAGGGAAAAGGTCCAAGAAATAGTTATGGTAGTTTATTTTTAGATAAAGCTTGTCACTTTTGGTTTGTAATCATTCTTGGATTGTATTCGAGGTAGAGGAATGAAGGTGTTGACAAGTTTTGTATGAAGGGGAATTTTGATGTTTTGTAATCCCTGTTGAATGAAGGTGTTGACAAGTTTTGTATGAAGGGGAATTTGGATGTTTTGTAATCCCTGTTGAATGAATGAATACAAACCTCTATTTTGAGGTCATTGCTTATGTTGCTGACTACATATGTTTATGGATGAAAGAATGAGATTGATAATTTGTCTTCAAGTGTGAATGAAGGCTAGTGCATGTATGTTAGAAATAATACTTTGATAAAAACTAGAAATATAACCTTTGTTCTGCAGATTGTATTGAGATCCCTGTTTGAGTATTGTGTTTAGGTTGCAGACTATATTTTCAAGTTGGATGATTAAATGGAATTTAAAAATTGCTCTATGCATTTTTGAAGGAGTGTAGAATGTATCTTGAAATCATATGTTACAAGGAATAGTGACCTGATCATTGGGTGTTCAAACATATTCATGAATAGACCCTTGTTTGGAAAGTTGTTCTTTATGTGCAGACTGTGTTGTGTCAGTGAGAGATAAAATACATTGAATTTGTATTGAAATAAGTATTGGAAAGTATATTTAACTTTTTTTGGAGTGGAAATGTTCCTGAGCAATAAAGAATCATTGATTCATAATCCATACTATGATATGCCCTGTTTCTTGTAGCAGAGCTTGTGTGTGAGGATTATATGCGTAATCTATTGTTAGAAAATATCCTTAATACGATGTTTTAAGTGCTTTTCAGGGTTGAGGTAAGTTATTTACATGTGATTTAAGGTTAATAAACTCTCAATTTTCATAGTATTGTTTTTTTCTCCATCTCTGTAGGGTTACAGATTGGTAAACCCCAATTTCCTTGTACAGTCTAGTGTATATTGAGGAAAGGCATAAAAGTGGGTTGTTAGAGACCAACCAATGATTATAAAAGGTACTCAAGGTCAATACAGACCTATTAAACTTATTTTGGGTCTTTGAAACTCATCACAACATTCACAGTTGAAGTTTGTTTGCTCTTGGGTTGGTAACAGTCTTCCTTAACCCTGTCTAGGGTTTCAACACAATAACTTGAATATATAAAGTTTCCATTGGCCATTCTCCATGAAAATTGGTGAAAATTTGGGTATTAAAGCGTGTTAATAGATTTTGGGGTTTGTAGAGTCATTGAGTACGTGTCTGTACTGTTAGAGTTGATTGTGTTAGAATCAATGCTTAGAAAGATCTAGGAGACCTAATAAGATGTAACCAGAGAGCAATTCAGGCCAATCAAAGTGACTTAGGAGAAGAATTTGGTTTGGAAGCCTTGTGAATAGATAGTTTGTGATAAAGGGTATTTGGATCCATAATTGGATTCTCAGTAAACCACCGTACAATTATGTATAAGCAGAAAAGGGTGAGAAATAGGGCTACAAGGACTCTAAGTAGAATATGCAGAGTTAGGTAAAGGGAGAAAGTGAGACATGGAAAGTGTTGACAGAGTTGATGAATGGGAAGAGAGGGTTAATTAAATCCATACAAGCATGATAAATACAATTGAAACCTTAAGGTCATTAAGTGAATCTCAGTTTCATGCATGATGAATGTACAAGATAACCTTAACATGAAGTGATAAATCATTGTCCAAGAAGTGCTTATTGAGGGAAGTCATAGAGTGAGATAATTTTGGTGTATGCTCTGCATCAATGATGATACATATTATTTGGACATGATATTTCAATATAAGTGTTTCATTTATGTATTCCCCTGGTTAAGAAAAGTTTCATTTATGTACATTGTAAGTAATGATGTGGTGGTCAATATTGTTATAAATGATGTATTTCAAGACTTTGCATGGTTAAATGATATAATGATGTTCACATGTATGTTAGCAATCATGTTGATATGCATGATATGTAATGATGTTGATAAGTAACTATGTTTATATGTAATCAATCGTGTTCACATGTTTACATTATTCTTTATTGAATATTACAAATGTCAGTAGTCATGTGCACATGTTCACATGTCACTATGTATGTTTACAAGTAATCATGGTGGGATGGAGTGCTCTATAATATTTTTCACACGATTATGGGAAAGGGTGTATCATGTAACTTGTCTATTTTACCTCGACTTCTTTCATTTATTGTCTTTATTTATTTGGGCAACTCACACAACACTTCAAAAAATATCTATAGAGCTTGGTTAGAGGAAGAGGAAGAGGGTGGGTGAGGACTGTAACACTTCAACAAATCCTATCGAGCATGTTAGAGGTACAAATTCATGGTTTTTCATGTTATTTTTTTATAGGGTTAAGTTGTAGTGAATGCCACCTTTATTAGGTTTAGGCTATAGAACTTGAGATTTGATAGCCTGTGATTTATGATTTGTGCCTTTATTTACTTTCTTACACCCTTGGTCAAAGCATCAATAAATTTTTCATAAACCCTTCTTCCTTCTCTTTTATCTTAACTTAATTGTATTCCTTGAACTTTGAATCATAGTCTTTTATGTTTTGTTATTTTTGCTCAATATTTTGACTAGTTATAACCAACATGAGGTTGAGAGTTATTATAGATAGGCCCTCGTATCGATGAGGCTATTTATACTTATGATCGAAAGATTGAGAATACTATTATGGATAAGCCTAGCCTATCTTAAACAATGAACAAAGGTTTTAGGTAATCAAGTTATATTCATTTGATTGTTTTGGTCTCTCAAATGTAGAACAAGAACAATGGTCTTATTTGACATGCTTTCATTAATTTATAGCAACATGTTTTTGCTAATGTAGTTCCATTCATTTGATTTGTTGTAGCATTCTTAAAATTAGGAATAAAGAACAATGGCTTTTTTTTAACTACTTTCATTTAATTTATTGTAATGCCCAATGAGAGGCCAGGGGGGATACTATAGTTAGGCCCAACCCATCTCGAGCAGGAATAATGGTCTTGCTTAACATGTTTTTATTTAATTCATTGCATCATGTCTTTGTTAATGTAGTTACATTCATTTGATTTGTTATAACCTCCCTCAAACCAATAATAAATAACAAGAAAAAATTTCTTAGCTAACTAATGTAAAGCAATAACGATGGTCTTGCTAAGCATGTTTTTATTTAATTTATCACAACTTGTCTTTGCTATTGTAGTTACATTCATTTGATTTGTTGTAGCCTTCCTCAAACCAAGAATAAAGAATAACAAACAAAGGTCTTAGATAATTAATGTAGTTACTTTCCTTCAATTTATTGTATCTCTTTTAAGTTGAGATTTGTTTTTTAAATAAAGCACTTACATTCGTGTGATTTATTACAGCCTCTGACAAGCAAATGTTTAGGCTTTGTCAAACAAAATTGATGATAGGAACTATAAACAACTCTATTTGAGTAATCCATTTTGCATGATTAGTTAGTGGATTTCCTAGATACAATTATATTGCAAAATCTATCTCAATTTTCTCTTTGGCAAGCATAATTAAGTCAATTACTTATTGGCTTCCAGCCTTTCCCTTAACTGTTTCATGAAATTATTTAGATAACCTATAAACATTTGGGTAGCTATAAGCTTATTGTCTGGTAAGACATCGAGGGAATATGAGTACCTTTGAAGAGTACTAAGATCATTTCTTTCAAATGATCAATAAGAGACACCACAACTCTCATGTCCTGAGACCATTATTCTAAGAGGCTCTCATATGAGTGTAAAATGTCGACACAAATTTAGTTGAAACATATTCATACTCTTGATATCTAGGAACATACCTTTATTAACCACAATAAAGATATTATTTAATGTGTTATCCATTTGAGTGATCTATGCTAAGTAAGTCTGAACCTTGTGCTATAGGACATCACTCTTAAACCTTGAATCATGAACCTAAATAAGAGATCTGAACAAATAATATTAAGAGTTCTAAACTTTATTGACAATATTTTTTAGAGACAGGCCTTGGTTTGGGTCTTAACTCTTCTAAATTTATGGGTCATTCTTTTAATAATATTTGTCCCCTCACAATTTTTTTGTTTTATCATCCTTGATCTTATAAAACAAAGTTATTATAACTTAGTCATCCCTTCATTTAGGGTTCCACATTGTTAGTTCCATTACTAATTACTATTATGCAAAATGTACACATTGTAGCTCATGTTGTCAAATAATCTTGTTTAATCATGGTGTTGCAATCTTGCCTATTGTATTTATGTAGTTTACATGCCAATTTCATGCCTGTGTAGGATAGTCCTTGAGGTGTTACATTGTGTAAACTATAGTCAGAACTATCACGTGAATTATTAAGTGTTTTACATGTTCATTTTAAATAATAATTATTCATTGTGATAATGAAGTGACCCAAGAGTGTGTGGATTATCTGGGAAGTATGTCAATATGCATTTAAGTAAGAGACAAATTTACCTATCACACTATAGTAGTGCATACAAATTGATTTCATTGGTGATTTTCTTCTTGCCTTGCTATTGTCAGTGGATATTGACATATTAGAGAATAAAATATATTTTTTGATTTACTACTACAACAGGTCTAAATACACTCATGCTAGAGATGTGAACAATACTAAAGGGGTTTTCATATGAAACAAATGTATGAGTAGAAATGAAATTGAATACCAATTCTATTAAAAGCATCTTTTAGGCTTAAAGGTATCTTCTTGTTCCTTCACCAAATCTAAGAATACCTCCTATTGTTTCTGCTTATTATATTAGTTCAATTAAATTAGTCAAGCTTGTTATAAACTTTTTATGTTATATTTGAATATCCTAATTCATGTAGATAAGTTGGATTTTTCATATCTTAACTAAAATAGTATGCACATGCTATAAGCTTATTATGTTGTTTTTTGCTTATGTAGTTTGTATTTTGATTGAATGTCCTAATTCACTTAGCTATGTATTTCTGTAGGGGTCCTTAAAAGGGAATATGAGAAGGTAGTTGGTGAAAACATGGAAGACATGGAAGAGCTTATTTTAAGGATGAGCAAGGGCATTATGTCAACGGCAAATCGTGTTGGTGTTAAACTCTCACTGGCCCTACTAAAAATTGGTTCTCACACTAGGGAAAACCAATTTTTGTCTGACCTTATTTGAAGCACAAGGACAACCATTGAGAGGTTGGAAAGTGTAAAAATAAAGAAGAATAGGGTCTTGAAGAACTTGATCATGGAGTGTGAGGAGTTACATATTAAAAATATCAGACTTAGGGGCAAAAAGTTATAACTTGAAACACATTGTGTCACTCTTGGTGTTGCCAACGCATACGCAAAAGCAATCTATGACTACAAGGAAGAGATAGTCAAGGCCTTAGGCCTTAAAAATAAAGTACAATGGAATGATTGCCATTTGTGTATAATAGTTACAACATTGAAAATCAGAGTGTGAGAACATGTGTGGATAAGTTCGACAAATGATCTAAGTATCAATGGCATTTTGGGGAAGACAAATGAGGTTTAGTTATGAGGCATGCAAGCGAACATAGTTTATATGTAATGGAGGTACTTTACCAACCCCAATTGGCAAGTGATAAATGCACATTTACTTTTCAGATTGATATGTTACGTTTAGTTATGGCAATTTACATAAATCTTGTTCAAACATTGGCAAAGTGAAATAAAATAACTATGGCATTCAATAATGTTTTTTATTGAACATTAATCAATGTTTAATATGGAAATGAAATGATAGGATGCCCATTTATGTATTTGGTTTCTCTAGGGGCATTATTTACAACTTCTTTATAGCTTAGGGTTTGGAATTCTTCTATGAGATTTTGTTTTATCATTGAGAGACCCTTAATATTATCATTAGCGTTTGTTAAATTATCAAAACAACATATAGTGGTGTTAATGTTATATAAAGTGTATTAGATTATAGGAGACCTACCTGAGATGGGCTCCATACAATTATTACAAGATCTAGAAGGTTATATTTAAGCTGAGGAATGTTGGGAATATTAGATGCAAGTTATAGAATATCTACAATATAATGTGATATATGTAATTTTCATTTAAACACCCTTAATATTATCATTACTGTATGTTAAAATATCAAAACAACATATAATGGTGCTGAAAACTCAAAATTTTCAGATTTCATTAATTTTGTTAACTCCCAATCTTACCCAATTGTATTTGGATCCCTCCCAAAAAAAAATCCAATCATAATTTTTTAACAAATTACCACAATTCTAGATTTAAAAATAGTTTGTTCTTGCTTCCTCATATTCTTGCATTTTGTTATTTTCTACAACTCTTGTCAATTGCATGCAACTCATGAATTTGTTCCATGTCAGTGATAATGTGATGAGTGTGATTTGATGAGTCAATTTGCAGTGATTCATCAACTTTATGTTCATAGAGATGTTATGTTTTGAAAGATAAGAATATATATGTTTTCAGTGATTCTTCAACTTTATGTTAGTAGAGATGAGAATATGGATGTTATGTTTTCTATTACAAATTATTCAGTTATCACACTTACATAAATTGTTACTCTTTGAAGAGACAATCAAATATTCTAGTAATTATGTTAAGGGTAAAGATATTGTTGCTCAATTTTTATATACCTTGTTAGTTGTGTATTTGTTTTATGACACGTCATATTAAGGATGAGTTATATTTTAAACCAGTTGGAGGTTTTTTAGCCTATTATTCGACAAAGAACAACAATTTTTGAGACTTTTCAAAATCAAACAAAGTGGATATCATGCTTTTATGGCCAAGCATAGGTTTAAGAGTAATCAAGTGAATAAAAAAGAAGCAAAAAAATCACAAGAGTGGGAACAAACCTAAAAAAAAAAAAAAAGATCAAATCAACAACAATCCAAAGGAAAATGTTGATATCGTGACAAAAGAGGGCATCATGCTAGGGATTGTCATAGAGTAAAAATAGATATGGGAGAGTTGACACCAATGAAAGAAAACATATCTCAAACTCTAAGTTATAAATCAAAGGACAATATGTTTTTTGTTGCATTGACCACTTCAAGTTCAATTAAGAATGATTGTGTAATATATATGGGTATAAATCACCATATGTCTCATGATGCTCATGCTTTTCTTTATATAGACTCTATTAATGGTAAAATATTAATGGACAATATTAATGATTTTTGTACAAGATATAAAATATATTCTAGATTTAAAGAGTTACTTTCAATTTCCTAAATCACTATGGGAAATAAGAAGGATGAGTTCTTTTTAATAATTACGTCAGTTGGACACTCAGATTTCAAAACTTTATAGAACATGGCATCAAATGAGTTCTATATTTGATGAAATTATGGAAAATGAGTTTGAACACTTAAATATAAAAACTTTACAGAACATGGATAGAAATGACAGTTCTTAAATGTTAATTGTGCACCTTTTCACTAAAAGATTACAAATATATTCAAGGCCAAGAAACAATCAAACAAAGTACTAAATTTTTAACATAGCTATGCATTCCGGTCCATTGATTATAAAGCATGATCTCAATATGAAACATTTCTCATTATTTTGTGTTTAAGGGCTAAGCACATTAACTGGCATATATATCCATGACCAAAACATTTACATTTTTTACTATTTATCCCAAACTCGATCCACCATTTCCATTTATTACATAGAATATAACTTTATATTCAATCTTAGCTCCAATTTTACATTGAATTTGGACTTCAATTAACTATAAACTCATACTTGTGAAAACTTAATAATTCATTGATGGATAAATTCATAGGAGCTAATTCACATACTCTTTTTATTACTTTTTCATTAAAACCTCTAATCATCTTCAATTTTCAAAAATTTATAGTTTTGAACTATTGTCTTTATGCCTTGTCAACACCATTGGACTAAACGTTTACATAATAATTTATAGGGCTTTAACAAAAAGACCATTGCCATCAATTTGTTCTATGGGGGTAGCATCATTGCCATTTTCATCCTTAGATTCAACATTGTAAATTAGTATAGTAAACAGAGGAATGCCTAGACTTTTGGACGTTATATCCAACCCAGGGTAGTAATTTCTCATAAAAGCGTGAACCAAAATAGAAGCATTTTCAAGGATACTTGTACATAATAAAATACTTGGCCATTGGTAGATGCAACCCTAGACATGTCGAGGCAAGGAACATTATATAAAATAGATAAAAACACTTTTGTCTATTTAATGGATGAACTGATGAAGAATATTTAGAGCACAATGCGTAACTATATCATTCCCATCTCTGATCTATTGCAAAGCTATCCAAGAAAGGATAAACATTCACATTTTACTCCAATCATCATTATTTTCTTCATCAATACCAAATTAAGCAAGAAACACAAAACATATAAAACATAGGTTGTAATTTGTTTACTTCAATCATTTACATTAATAATAAAATAAACAAGAAACAAGAAACATATGAATCATTTTCATCGATCATCATTGTTTACTTCATAAACAAGGGATGACATAGTCTAAACCAACTTGGTATTTTGTTAAGGATTTACATCAACAATAAATAACACTCCAAAGAATCCTAAAATATTCTCTAACCATTGAAAATCTAGTTTTTAAGAACCAAAACATGTCTTATTATTTTGAATTCAAGAATAATACCAAAGACTCCATAAAAAAATTCTAAACATTCAAAAATTAGTTTCCAAGATCTAAAACATGTGTTTTTTATTTTTGAATTGAAGAATACCATAACATGAGAATGCAATGATATATGAAGGCATAGAAGATGGTTATGAGAATGTAATTTCCCCTTTAGGACATATTATGAAAATATGAGAATTAACAACAAACCCTAATACAATAATTGTAATTTTTGATTTTTTTGACAACCCTAACCATAAAATTTCAGAATTTTGGAAATACACATTTAGGGCACAAGTTGTAATATTTTATTATGAAATATTCACCACAAATTATAAATATTACAACCCAAAAAAATACCTTCAAATTTAATTTTTTTAACCAACAAAAGGCTAGAAAAATTCAATAATAATACTAGCAATATTTCTATGCCTTCCAACTGAAATTTAGGCTTGACTTAGCCTTGAAGGAGTCACTTTAAAACCCCAAGGGGGGTTGCTAACCTCACAACTAGTTTTCTAACCTCATCAAGCAATTCACTACCCATTTTGAGCTCCAAAACAAGGTCATTGCCCTAACAATTGTTGTGTCCTTCTTCAAGATACCCTTCCTTGCTTTGTCTCACCTAAAAATGGTGTCTATGTTCCTCAAACTAATCAATTATGCCCTTTGCAACCCTTGAAATGAAGTTTCCAAACTGAAGGTTAAGGGTTTCAATCCTTAAATTTAGATTTATAATGAAGGTTATCATCTTCAATGGAAACAAGTCAAGCAAATCATGCTTAAACTCAATATTTCAATTGGTAAGAACGCCATAGCCCATAAAATGAACCTTAACCTCTTCTTTTATATCCTTTCCCTCCAAATTCATTCCAAAACAAGGGGCACTCAAAGTGATAAAGAAATAAATATATTAAGAAGGGTAATTCCTTATAATTTTCACTTAAGGGTTAACTTGCTGATGACAAAAAGGTCCCCTTTTATGTCAAAATTAGAAAAGTTGCCGACATAAGTTACTTTTTGGTAATTTAGATATTATTATTATTTTTACTTTTAAGTATTTATAAATATTTTTTACTTTAATAATAATATCATTCTAATCTCAAAAAAAGGGACATTATAGTCTGCCCTTCCCAAATTTTTTTGCCCTCAAGCAAATGCAAGCTCTACTCTTCACTCCTTGTACCCTTCTGCAAATACCAAGATTCCAAATCAGACTCAAGAACTCTTCAGAGAGTGGAAAAAATTTAGAAACCTCTTCCATGTTTGCTACAATAACATACTCTTTTTCCTTTTCTTGGGCTGAAAACAAACTCAGTTACTCGCACTCATGCTTGTCACGTGCCATGATCATTGTACTCTCCTTGGACATGTGAAAAATATGAACTCTTTGACTCATAAGAGTCTCTTTATCAACACTCATATGGGTTGTTCCTATATGTGCAAGGTGCTACCAAGATGCTAGAGTGGCCACCATGATGCTTTACTTCAATTGAACCTTTTTCCCAACTTCTTCTTTTCAAAAAGATCCCCTAACTTGTGCCAACTTACAATTGTACTTGACTGTTAACAATTGTTCCAACACTCTAAAAAGTCATAATAAAAACATATTTGAACTCCTTTTACCCCAATCAAGGGTATGAACCATGTAAGAGCTGAAAGATCTATTAGAGTTAAGTGCATAAATGAAATAATAGTATTATAGGGGCTGAAAATGTTTATGACAATAGCATGGAAGTTGGGAATTTGTGGCATGGTTGTCCTAATTTTTAAACCTGCACATAAAATAAACATGTCAATGAAATCAAGAGCTCCCCACACCACTATTTTAACCAATTCATTATGCCTCATAGGCATGTTATTCAACTCTCATCCGATGCTTTCATCTTCTTCATTATTTCCATTCATGTGATGGACTTATAAAGGTCCATTCTTACATGGTTGTAGTTGTACCATTGCATTTTCTCACTTAAAATCAACATTGTGGTGGAAACTCTACCATAATAGATGCAAAAAATCACTCATTGATGCTAGAAAGAATATCCTTCCACCTTGTGATTGAAAACACTCTTGTGACTATCATAAAAAGTGTTAAGGGGCTGGTTTTGTTTCAAAAAACAACAAAAAGAATAAGACAATAGTTGTCATACTTTAAATTCTTCACAAAATTCAGAAATGAAAATGATGTAGGGGATGGAATCAACCATATAGTGACCAAAAATGCTTCCATAACATCAACAAACTGAAGATTACTCAAGATTCAAAATGTTGAGCTAGCTAGAAATGTGGATGAAAACAGCTCTACAAACCATAATAGTGAAATATTTTTGTAAAAATGCATCCTTTTTGAGTTTTCCTTCACACCATGTGCTTGAAAATACTTTTATGTTTGTCATAAAAGTGTAAAATAAACTAGTACTATTACTGGAAACATACAAAATATTGGTACAATAGCTACCGTACATGAAAATTTTAGCCAAAACCAGCCATGTGAGTGATCTAGGGGCTAGACACAACCCTTCTTTAACTAAAAATTCAACAAATATTTGCTTGTATCTTGATATCTAATCAATCCTTGAGAGATGGTAGCCAATGTTCAATTCCATGGCATGTTAGACACCATTATCTGCCCCTTTCCACATCAAGAATCTCGTTGCTCTGACAATGGTGACCTTCTTCATAGCCTTGTCTTAAAGTGTAGGACTTGGCTCTAAGGAGTGATCTATGGATCATGAGTATTGATTCTTCACCACTTTGTTAGAATGCCTGGCATACTTCCTAGGGTTCCTCATGAACTTATTTTCAATCCCAATGCATGAGATAAATAACTCATTAACAACAATAACATTAAACTCCTCAAAGACCTTATCCTTCTTATATCTCCAAATATCACCTTGATCCCAAATTTTTATGTACAAGTAATTTGGAAATTGTATGAAAGGATCTATGTGTCCTTTAACACTCAAAGTGTTCTTCACTCTATCACCATTTTCACTATGTTATCCATGATAACCATAAATTTTTTATGTTATACTATGAAGCATCAAACTTGACATATGATCATTCTTTTCAACATGCTGCCCATGATGACAACACATCTGAAATGACATAATAGGAAGTAATAACTACATAACACTTTCATACATTTGGTTATCCTCAACTTGTTCACCTTCCTTTGTTGGATACATACTAGTTGGGATATCTTCAAAACCTCCCACTTTGGGATTTAAAATTACCTCCTTAAATGCATGTTTATCAGCTAAATTTTGAATTGTTACATTGTTGCTCACTTTGATTCCTTGTATATCCTATTGTGGCTTCTTAGGATAATTTAGAACCTAAGTTTCTACCTTCATCCATTTACCATTCTCTAAATGATGGAAAATATGGAATAGGTCTTTTTTGTCCCCACCATAACTTGATTGAAATTATAAGGGTACCGACCCTATTGACAACAATCTAGAATTGCCTTATTATGGAGCATTGAATATGGGGCATGACCATCATTCTTTGGGATATAACTAGAATGCTCATCTCCTTTGTCTGAAGTAGGATCCTTTGATAGATTTACCTCCACACTATTAATATTGTCAAGTAATTTCCCATTGTTGTCCTAAAAATCCATCTCATATGGCAATAGTTCAGTCTTTGGAATACTTGAAAGATGGATAGGGGATTATTGGAAAAGATCCTCTTTCCATTTGGTACCCTTCATCTTATCCTCATTTTTAGAATGATTCTCATGATGATAAAAATATTGTGAGGACATAGTATGATGGTGATTCAATAAATCCTTAAGAAATAATAATTCTGAAGTATGATTTTCCGTTACATACCTTTTGTTGTCACCAAAGTATTCATCCACCTTTCTCAGAATATAGTTTATTAAGATAATCTCAACACCATCACCCATGTGATTCAAAAATCCCAACTTAGGTTTAATTAAAGTGTTCACCTCAAATGCATATCTATCCATAATGCCTTTCTAAACATCAATACCTTCACTCTCCTTGCTAAAATCAAGAAGATAATCAAATTTCTTACCTTTCTCTTTTCTCATCACAAGAGCAGAATTCTCTTCCTCTTGGGCTGGAACATTTTTCCCACTTCCCTTTTGTATGATAGGTGCCTCCATGGGTTGTTTACTAACCTCTCTCAGATCTGACATGTCTTACTTTTTTATTCCTTCCTTGGAATTCTTTTGAGGGTTTGACTTTCCATCTTTCTCCTTCAATCTTTCATTCCTATGTTTTGTGTATACCTCCAATAATTATTCAAAGGTAAAAAGTTTGACCTCGTTTCTATTGCATTGCTCTTCCAACCATGCCTCCCAAATATGATCATTGTTTCGTGTTCTTCTAAATGAATCTAGGGCTATATAGCTGATAGAAAATTATTTCAAAAGTTGATTCTTAATACCTTGGCTTTGTGTCTTCCCTTCTTGTCTTGATTTTCAATTGATTTCTTCAAGATTTTCCATAAATTTGTGTTTTTATTTCTATATTAGCATCCATACCTCTTGGATATGATTTATATATTATTTATTTGGTAATAACTTAGGTCACCAATCCATTGTAGACAATCAAACCCCACAACAGGCCAAAAAATTGCTCTGATACCACTATAATGTCCCCTTTGGGACATATCATGCAAATTTGAGAATTAACAATAAAACCTAACATAATTATTGTAATTTATGATTTTTATTTCAACCCTAATCATAAAATTTTATAATTCTATAAATACAAATTTAAGGCACAATTTACAATATTTTATTATCAAATATTCACCACAAATTTAGAAATATTACATCCCATAAAAATACCTTCAAATCTAATTTTTTGAAAAAAAAAGGCTAGAAAAATTCAATAAAAATACCAGTAATATTTATATGCCTTCAAACTGAAATTTAGGCTTCACTTAGCCTTGAAGGAATCACTTTAAAATCCCAAGCGGGGGTCGATACCCTCACAACTTGTTTGTTGACCTCCTTAAGCAATTCACTACCTTTTTTGGGCTCTAAAATAAGGTCATTGCCTTAACAACTATTGCATCCTTTTTCAAGATGCCCTTCCTTGCTTTGCCTCATCTAAAAATGGTATGAAATCCTCAAACTGATCAATTCTACCCTTTGCAACTCCTGAAATGAATTTGCCTAGCTAAAGGTTTAGGGTTTATGTCTTTAACTTTAGATTTCCAATGAAGGTTTATGTCTTCAACGAAAACAAGTCAAGTAAATCATGCTCAAATTTAAGATTTCAATTGGTAAAAATGACATAGCCCTGAAAATGAACCTCAACCTCTTTTTTTATATCCTTTCCCTCCAAATTCACTCCAAAACAAGGGGCACTCCGAGTGAGAAAGGAATTCAAATATTTAAAAAGGGTAATTAGTTATAATTTTCACTTAAGATTTAACTTGTTCATGACAAAAAGTCTCCTTTTAAGTCAGAATTAGAATTTTTTTTTGACATAGGTTACTTCTTGGTAACTTAGATATTATTAATATTTTTACTTTTAAGTATTTATAAATACTTTTTATTTTAATAATAATATCATTCTAATCTTGAAAAATAGGTAATTACAGAGAAGTTCTTTGTAAGTGATGTTTGTGAGTGGTATGGTATGTCATTTCTTGTTGACTTTTATAGGGAAAAACCTCTCTCAAATTCATAGATTTTTAAATTTAGACCTTTAATATAGATATGAAGAGGATAGATAAATTGAATGATGTATCAATTGGAAGCATATTTATAAAACATAAATTACCTATTTACATTAATGAAATATTTTTTTAGTCTTAGGTCTGATTTCAAAGATATTTTAATCACACCTTAACCAAAATATAGAACCTTACATTGACTTCTCACTTTAAGTAACATAGGGACATAATTAAGTTGCATTATCTGCATCACATATGTCTTTATCCCACTTCATTGCCATATTTAGAGCCTTATTCCAAAGTTTTTATTGTGATTGTTAGGATGAGGGTTTGGAAATAGGGTTATCTCTTGCGACATGATATGATGCCTTCTTGTATTCATTTCTTCTATGAAGTCTCTCTCTATGAAGGGTATTGTCATGCTCATCATTCACTTGTTCGAATGGATGATCCATTAGGTGATGTGTACATATTACACTGCTCTTCACGTTGTTGTAAACATTTTCCATACACTTTTGGTAGAATGATAGTGTTTCAAAGTTGTTTGTTGTTATGAAAATTTATCAACAATCTCTCGAGTTTTGCTTCTCAAGGCTTCAATTTCATCAAGTTTTCAGCTAATAAGGATCTATTCATACAAGGAAAAACATCCTATTACAAATGCCAAAAATAAAACAAAAATGAGTATGACTAGAGACATGCCTCACATTATTAGCCTCCCTTTTCTAGTTTTCATTATCATTCATCAAAACTTCTACTTCATCTTTATTTGTAGGGTTTGATCTTGTAATATCCATACCTACTTCACCTTCATTTGTATCTCCTACTCCATTTTTTATGCCTTGTGTATTCAAAATAGATTATCCAATTGAGACTCCCAAAAAACTAGTAAACAAATAAAATATAAGTGAAAATAAACTTTATATTGGACTCTATATCATTTTTGTTGGTGGGATCGCTCACACCATCCCTTGCATCATGAAAAAATCCCTCTCTTCTTATATCTCTTATCATCTCCACTTTAATGACATGTTTAAAAGTGTAGCCTTAGACTCAAAAATAGATAATTGGACATTGACGTGGATGACATTGTACTATATACCTAATAATGCAACATCTCATCTGTCTAACTCTGCACCCAAGTTGTATGAGTGTCACTACTGTGAAAGGTGATAGGGTAGTCTATAATCTACAAAGCTTTAACCCATGAAATATTTTAAATTATCTCAACATTGAAGTTCCTATAAAAGTTGTTTTCCTTTCATATTTTCAGCCACTGATAATATATGTAAACAATTGTGGTTAGTTGGTGAACTAACCAATCCACCCTATGATGTACAAAAGTCCATATCATGATCAAGAAATGGATTTTCAAATGTGAATGGTACGATTCAATGGATACATTTATTTCTTACCTAAAATGTTGAATGGTATGAAAAGATATAGAACACATTAAAACCTTGTGAAGCTAATCTTGCTCCCAATATTTAATAAAATTAGCCTATGTGGATCGATACTTCTCTACAAACTATTTAGACTTCCTATTTTCTATGTATTCATCACTAAATCTATGCACTATGTATCTTATTTCACTAAGCATCTCACATCTTATATCATATTTTCTCACCTTTGCTATCAAATTCTTTAACCATGCATGACGCACATGTCAGTTACATAAATAAACTTTGTAATTGAAAGTTTCCTTGCATAATACAATATCTTTTTAAAACTTTAGAATATAAAGTGTTAATGGTATTTATGAACTTCAAAATAAAATCTTCATTCTGCCTATACAAATAATAAATACACACCTAATTGCTTTGATCTTTGCACTAGTATCATCCACCATGAAGGTATTTATTTGCTACTCAATGTTTTTAAAATGCACTCTCCATATAAGTATTTACATCCATTCGTTGATGTCACTAATACACTATCATGACATAATGACCCATGTTATAGGTAGTCCTTGGTATTTGGAATCAAACACCAACAATGTGTATAATTGAAACTGCACCAAAATACAAAACACAAGTGAGCTAGTAAGTTCAAAAATATCTATATCAACTAATAATATTATAATAATTGAAAGCATACCTTCATTCCATTGGTGTCAAACTTTGAATCCATCACCAATAAGTTATCATTACCAAACTTTAAAAACCAATCTAGTTGTTGTTGGAGTTGGATGCCCAATGTGAAGGGGATTTGTCTATCCTCATCAATGCCTTCATTATTGTATCCTTGATACTCAGACCACTTGTCAATATTTTACAATGCTCACTCTCAAACATTTTTTACATCATTGGGACTATATACATATTTTTCCTCCTTTATTTGGTGTTCTCTATTATATATTTCACCCTTGCATAACAAAACATCTTGTTGAGTTTCACCATTAAATATCACAACTTTATCAGGCACCATCTCACGTTGTTCAAGATAGATATAATTACTAGACATACTGATAATAGTATCCTATGAACCCACTCATTCAGCTAGGGGATAATATAAGGTGGGGGGCGGAAATCTTCTACTTGAACTATTCATATGGTTGTCCATGACAATGATTACCTTGATTGTCAACATGTTCTACTTGATTATATGTGAGAAACACATGATCAAGTCTAATGACCATTTTATGGGTGATAAAATGACACTAAAAGCCACATCCTATATGTTTTCAGCTTGATCAATTATGTTTTCATATCTTTGACATTATGGACTTGTCTTTTGGCACATCATTGATTTCTTAGAAGTCCTTAGGCCCATTTAAACACCAATATCTATACAAATATATTAAACTTATCAAGTTTACATAAAATTAAATTTCACTATGTAAATGACATATAAACATGACATAATAACATACTAATACATGGACACTTACTATCGAAAAGGGAAGGCCACTTATATGACATATTCTAAAGTAGCATTGATCATTATCTGCTTGTGAGGAATAGGTGATAGATTTTTTGTGTGATGTGACAGATGAAAATTTACAGGTAATGATTTATTATTTGATTATGATTTCATGAAGTCATCAACACTATCACCCTCAACACAAGAAACTCACATGTATTCCCCATTAATATTAGGAAACATTTCCCACTAGATATTGTTGCAGTCAAATAGACCCTTGCTTGGGTTCTGAAGTAGAAGGTATATAATTTGATCCCACATTTTTTCCATTTGATCCAATGTATAGTAAAAATATTTCATTTAGCCAATACATAGTAAACATTGTGGATGATGAAATATTGCAGTCTATGAATAGTAATGAAGTAATATCACTTACAACATTTATGAACACCTAATCTGGTTAAATAAAGCAATTTGTCATATATGAACAATATATACATATCAAATACTTGATAACGATTAGTTTGATTGAGATTGACAATGATAATGGAATCAAAATATTGTTACAATAAGTTTAAGTTCTGAAGGTGGTGAAGATATTATAACATATACTTATCATTTCATAATTGGGATATGTCCCACGATAGTTACAAAAACAACATTACAACATATACTCATCATTGCATAATTACAAAAAAGTTTATTTAAAAAAAATATAACATATATCCCATGATAGTGTTTATGACATTGAATCAACATTATATCATCTTACCAAAAATATTGGAGAGAATGACTACAATAAGAAACATAAACATTTTATTGTGTAAAAAAGAGAATTGTTGCAAAAAAATGACATTGTTATGCACTTCAACATCAAACATAATATAAAAATATTTTTATTCTTCATAACACTCTTCAAGCGCATCTTCTAAATTAGGCATGTCAAAATCATACATACTCATTTTGTCTATTTCCTTTGGTTCTTCATGTGTTGCTCCATGTTTGGGATCTTCATTTGCACAATGGATCTCAATATCATAGAAATAACCATACAAAAAAATAACATCCACGTATAGTTTACTCAATATTCCTTGTGGAACATCCCTCTCTGCTTTCATTTCAGTAACAACTACGAATCCACCTCCACACAAATACTTCCTTTCTCACACAAGTAGAAACATAAACTAAGTAAGTCTATCAATGCAATGTAATGGGCACAATGTACACAACCCTCATCAACTAAAAATTTACCATAATAAATTATGATGGTATTATATATACTTAATAACATGTTATTGATCTGAGTAGTTCATCATTTCCATCCATCACTAACCAATAGATGCTTTTTTTATTACACATATTGCACTTGTTAGCAATGTATTGAAAATACATCAAAAGATTAGAAATTTTTTACACATATATTGATTAATCATGCACATCAAAGACACAAAACATCACAATCCCCCCTTTTGCTTATTTTTTTATATTTATCATTCAATTATATTTTTTACATCTAGTCTTCCCTTTCACCCCTTCTACATACTACATGCAATGTGATCATGTTGTATCAATTTTTGAACAATGGTAAAAAAGTTAAATGCTAGGTCTTTTGACTACAAACGGTAAAAAAAAGTCAAAATTAGTCAAGGTAATTTTGTCCAAGTCAAATTTTAGAAAAATCCATATTCACAAAGTTAAGTTGGTCATAAATGTAAAAAGGTTGAAAATTTTGTACGTCTTTGTGTTTTAACTTAACAATTTCAAAAAAGTGCAAATGATCTAGTCGGATTCTAAAGTCATTGCAGATAGACCTATCAAAACCCAAGAGGCATGCAAACATCTTTATCAAAGTTCAATGCCATTGTTAACAAACCTATCAAAATATGATATACTTGCTATCACCGGCCATAGATTTTGTTACCAATGTAAGCACTCCACCCATAACCCACAACCAATGCAGACCCACCTATTAGATCCCAATTTGTCTATGTGCATCAATTTTAGATATCGACTTATCTATGTGCAAACCCTAGGTTTCTATCCATTAATTTCAATATTTCATCAACACATGTAAGAGTATTTATGGTTCAATTTTAACCATTAAACCATCATTCATTTTAATTATTTCTCGCACTGTGATTTTAAATTTGTTGTCTTTCTCATTTTGCATCTTGTTTGCATATCTCACTTATGTTCATGTATTGTAGTATTCATTGAGCTCAGATATTCTTAGACAACATGATTAAGGTTTGTGCCTTTGGATGATAAGGTAAGCAAATTTTGTTAATCTCATGATTTTTCATTTGTAGTCAATCTCAAAAATCTTTCTATCTGCTATTTTATATAAACCTATTTAATACCTATACTTGCTTTGAGATGCATTTTGCTTGGTTATTATTTAGATTGTTGTTGAGGTTAAAAAACCCTAATAAAACCTCAATATTTCTCAAAACACTATCAAATACTAAAAATATTATAGGTAACACCCTTGGAATCCATTACCCTTGTAAGCAACATTTTCAGATCCTACCTTTCCTGTTTGTAGACTCATTAGATCCTACCTAGCATGTTCGTAGACACAACAAATCTCAACTTATTTACGTGCATATTTATTAGATCCTAAATCCTTTGTAAACATACCTATCAAAACTTGATAGCAGTGTTATCACCACTTGTATAATCTGTTAGCATTGCAAACACTACCCATGAACTCTGATACCCCTGTAGCCAACCTTGTCAGACTCCGATAATTCCATTTGGAAATTTTCAAGAATCATGATTTTTGATTAAACACCCTCATAATTTGATATTCATCAAGGGAAGTGCAATATAGGATTTTCACTCAAGTAGTGTTTCCCCTAGATGTCAACATACATAACTCCTATCAAGGTTACCCCAAAGAAAACTTCCCCGAAGAAGGTTCCACAAGGAGAAGAAGGCTCATATATGAAGTACCACTTTCAAGGTGTTGTTCCCCCATCACATCTAGACTCAAATGTTGATAAAATAATAGATACTAACTTGGGCCACATTAACATGGAGGACTTTTGAAATATAATCAATGAGGTAAACAAAATAGACTATGGCTAAATCATACATGACAGTGAGTTGGCACATGCATCTGCATTACCATCTTCAATACAGTGTCCAGAATTAGTCTTAACCATAGATGAACACTATGACCCTAAAAAGAGAGAGGTTAGTGATTTAAAATAATAATGTGTTATATTCTTAGCAGTAGAGCATATTGATAAATTAATTCAATTGCCAAAAATGGAATCCTTTGTTGATTTGACTCCTGCTTTTGCTCAAGAATTCTAGGAAGATAACACCAATTCTTGTTTAAAATGGGTGAAAAAACAATGGTTAATAAAACCTAAACATACATGTAACAAGACTTCTTAAAAATCTTTCTAGGTTTAAATTCATGAATGAATTCAATGATATGATCTCACTCTTACACAGAGTAATGGGGAACCCAATTACAAGGGACTTCTAGACATGGATGTATAGATATATATGGATTACTTATAAAAATAAGAAATATATAAATTTGGGACAAATCATTAGTGATTCAATCCATAATCAGTTGATGGAATTTAAAAAAAGTTATAAGTTATTCATGACTTCTTATCTTGTCTGTACAATTTCCAAGAGAAAATTTCATAGTGGGTTGAGTATGGTAGGAGACATCAAGACTAAAAAAATATATGAATTTTATCCTCAACTTACTCTAAAAGAAAGTGTACACCACTTTTGAAGAGTAAATGATACATTCCTATAGTATGTGATACAAATATTTGAGGAAGATCCATATAACATGAGGATATCTGTAGAGTAAATGAGGAACGTAGTTTATACAATTTCCCACCTTCACTTACCTATGGATGTATGGAAGCAAGTTGTCACCATATATACTCCCAATATATTTTAATAAAAAATGGGCTTTGATGGAATTGGTGAGACTCACAAGTTCTTAGCAAGTAAACACAAAGTTGGAACAAAGTTTTCTATCTCTATAGGCAACACATGTGTATCACTGGTAAAATCCAAATCTATTGAAGAAGAAATGGCATGTGTTACCATGATCACATTTGAAAGTAGGCCTTCATTTGACATAATATGTTTAGTAACAAGTCTTTTTAGTTTTACATATCAACATGTTCCTCATTTTGAGGACTATTGGTTCGACTGTGATGATGAAAGAAACGTGAGAATTTGAGATTAATCATGATTCACTATAAAATAGGTCATTACATTTGTCATTATGAAAGTATCAAAGAGGATATTTTATAATGAATATACATTAGACCCCATCTACAAGAAAAAAATAATTGAATCGGAACCACTCCCTAAGGTTGACTGGAATAAGAAGGAATCAACTTCTCTTATGAGTAGAACCCAAAATGTTCTTGACATAAAATTAAGATGGTTGAAAAATAGGGGAGTAAATGTTAATAAATTAGGGTTTTCACCACCACTAAAAGAGATAAATTAGTTGGGGAGCTTTCATAAGCAACAATAATTTGAAGCTAGGATGTCACAAGCAGTAGATGTAAGTTAAGACACTACATGGGTAGAAGAAGAGACTGAAGTTCAATATATTGCAGATGTTTCTCTAGTTCATAGACCCCTCAAGCTAAAAATAAAAAGTTTAGAAGAAAAATCTTCTTGTTCCCATAGTATTTATATTTCTGAATATGTTCCTCTTGATAGTCTTGCTCAATATCAGACGCTATAATACATACTAGACAATTTCTCACATCTAATAATTCATTATTGCTTTCATCTTGTATTCCTTTTCAAATTGTTACTTCTTTGCCTCCACCTCCTCCACAAGATTATGAATTGCCTCTTACATCTTCACCCAAAAATATAATTGACACATTAGAGAAAGAGAAAGATGAAGTAGTATCAGAGGAAATTCAAACCTCAAAAACTATTCTTCCTTCTTTTGAGATTCTAACAAAGTCTAATTTTGCCTAAGTGCAACAACCTCTTCCTAATGCATAAATTCCAAACTGGTTAGAAGAGGTAGTAAAGAAAATAAATAAATTTTTTGAGCTTAAATAAATTGATTTCAATACCCTAACAACTCTTCTTTCATGAACAATAAATAAGCCCAAAACTATATCAATAATAATCACAGCTAAGAAGGGATATAGATATGCAAAAGTAGCAGTTCCTCTTGTGGAAAAGGATAAAGATAGTGTTAGTGCCTCAGACTATTAGATCTTGAAAATAAATTTGGGGAAGGTTATGATGGAAGGAATGAAATAAAACATTCAATCAACAATTGGTACCTTGTTTGAAAACATGGATCATGATAAGTTGGCCAAGGATCAATTTAAAGAAAAAATTGAGTAGTTAACAACAATAATCCAGAAGTTGATAAAACCAATTCAATATTAATCTTCAATTGTTCATCAAATTTTTGATATAGAAACACTAAGCATTGCTGAAGAAATTGGTCATATTGTTGGATTAGTTTTAATGATCCAAAGTTATTTTAATATTTTAGTTAGTTTAATTTGTTAGTAAATAAAGTTGGCTACATGGGAAAATTAGTTTTCTCCCTCAAACCACAAGTGGAGCTTTATAAGCTTTCATGTATTTGTTATTATTTTTTTTAATATAATATTTTATCAAATTTTTGGTTGAAGATGTAATTTTCAAGTTTCTTCCATTGACAATGGGCCAAGAGTGGTATCAGAGCAAGGTTGCTTATGGAGGAGGATAGAAGGAAAACTCAACAGATTTGGTTGGGATATTTATTTTATTACTACACACAAAAGACCAAATACAATATGGTGGCTGGTAAAAGGCAACATGGTTGAGGTATTTTTTTTAATTTTGGTAATAACTTGACCTGTACGATGCTTATTTACACAGTCTTTTTAGTTTTTTATAATTTTCTAGTGGAAACCTCTACCAAGAGAGATAGGCATATCATTTTTATTTTTGACTAGGATGGTAAAAGTGAATATTTTTGTTAAATTTTACCTTTCTTAAGGCCTTGAGGAAATGAGTAGAGAGTGGCGACTAGACTGGTAAATACATCATCAACAAATTAATTTACAATCTCATTTTTCAGCAAAGTATGGCACCCTTAATGCTCATAATTCCAATGTTTCATCCTACATTTTTTTAATTCAAACTATTGTTTTAAAGGATGAAAAATTCTATTTTGAGAATTAGATTTGGTTCCAAGAGAAATATGGCACAATAGAGGTCCCTACCATGTCAAAATAGAGGTACGTATGTGCACCAATTGTTTCAAAACTCCATAAAAATCAAAGGCAATATCAAATATAATATGTACAAATTTCATGAGGCTCCATATCATATTTATAGTTACACTGGGTAGAGTGTAGAATGATGGGCCATATTGTAGGCTTGGTATGCTGGTTGCATTATTATGTTCAAACAAAAAAATGATGCAATAGTAAAATTGGTGGTTATATAAAATATAATTTAATATTGTTGGACCCACACGTAAAGCCTCTACCAGGAATGAATAGAGTGGAATATTGTATTTTTACAGACATAAAGTACAATTGAATTAATTTCACATACTCGTAAAATTGTTTTTTGTCAAAACTAAAAACTAAAGTTCCAATAGAATAACCTCCATTTATATTTCATAATTGCTTGTTGAGCAATTGGTGAAATTTGTTTTGTGAATACCTTAGAATTTGGGGAGGTCTATGTTTCAAATCCCTTCTAATTATTATTTTTGATCAAATCAATGATATAAGGGTGTATTTATGACTTCTTAAGACAAATTGTTGACAAATCATTATTTTATTTGAAGATAGTCATGTGACCAAGTGATTTATAGGTTTTTAGACATTTTAGATACATTGGAATGATTAATTTTGTAATTTGAAGTTTCCTTATATGATTTTTACAATAAATGTATTGAAACTGTTGTATAAAGGTACATTTTTTATCGAAATCGACACTTTAAAAATGATTTTTTTATCATATCACCTCATGCTTGTGCTCTCGAAGACAATCCATCCATTACATGTCCTAGGATCCTTTTTATTGATATAATTTAAGTGACAACTGGAGGTTGGAGGATCCATGGAGGCTAGAGGATAATTACCCTCTCTAGTTAGCTATTCGCTCAAAGTTTGGGTTAAATGCTTGAACGGAAAATTTTGGCTTGTGTTATTGATTTTAGTTTCATTTTTGAATTTTTATATATGATATTCGTGACATGAAATGGACAGAGTTAGTTTTTTTTATTTTTCTTGATGCACGACTTCTCACCTCTCACCTAATAGGGGGAGAAGATTTAGGCATTGGTTGGACTTTGATTAATCGTCAGTGATAGTACAAGTTAATAGGGGTTGATAGCACCAGAAGTGTTGAGCAAAGGACATCAATGTTTTTTGGGACACATGAATATATGCCATACAAATTATAGGTTTGTCACTTGAATGAGTTCCTATATGGGACCTTATGTGGGTCAATGTAGTTAGATAGGGTTTGATCAGTTTCTAGTACAGTATGATATGATGATCATAGCAGATGAGCAGGCCTTGATCATGTTCATCAAATTTTTATGTCACAACTCACAAGGTAGGCATCTATATGGAGTGACACTAGTTTTGATCTGTACCAATAGGTACAATACACCACTTGAAGTTGCATTCAAGTTTCATTTGATGACTTCAGAGTCATTGCTCCAGTTATTTCTTTTTCTATACCCCTTTGGATCAAAGGGGATTTTGTTGGATTATTTTTAATGATTTCCAAAGTTATTTTAATATTTTAGTTAGTTTACTTTGTTAGTAAATAAAGTTGGTTACATAGGATAATTAGTTTTCTCTCGTAAACCACCCATGGAGCTTTATAAGCTTTCATGTATTTGTAAATTTTTTTTGAATATAACATTTTATCAGATTTTTGGTTCAAGATGTAATTTTTGAGTTTCTTCCATTGGAAATGGGCCAACACATATGGGAAAAGATGCAAAAGAATTGTCTAATAAAATTTTATAGTAAGGTGTCAATACTATTCCTATGGTAATGACCATGTGTTTTGAAATCCAGTCAGACTATGATCAGACAACTGAAGCTAAAGACAAATATGATGAGGTATATAAATAGGATGGACCAATTTCTAATTTGTAATATTTATCTTATACTTGTCTAGATGAACTCATTCAAGAAGAGGTTATTTAAAAATAAAAAGTTGTATACCTCATTGAGTTTCTAGGGGATGCCAAGTTTAGAATCCAAATTGTCAAGGAAAGTATTAAAAAATTCAATGATTCTAAATCAATAGGAGGTGATGCTCTCCTTGAAATAATGGGAGGAATAGGGAAATTGAGTTGCACATACACTGATGATGATGGGAAAGTGGTTTTTAAATAAATAATTATCAATCAATTCAAAAATAACATCGAGCAAATTATGACTCCCAAATCTGCATTTGATTACAGTTCAATTTTGAAGTTGATCAAATATCAAAATAATTTGGATAATCTCAATATGGTACTAAAAAGAGTTTAATGAACAATGCATAAGATGATAGATATAGATTGTGATGCAGAGATACCCTATACATATTCAGATAGCCTAGATGAAGACAAAGTGCTATAAATATTATAAAAGTCTGATGAATACTTGAGTCATTATTGAAAATTTCATTTGCACATTTTTGTAATAGTAACTTTCACATTGTATATTTCCTTTGCAAATTTTATGTCATGCAAATTTGCCAACGTATTTTTGCAAGTTGTGCAAATTGCTTAATGTGTTTTTACAAGTTTTTAAAATATGTAAATTTGTTATTATATTTTTTCAAGCTTCTAAAAGGCAAAAAAGGTGGTTATGTAGTGTAACCACCCTTGTCAACCTATAAATATAGGTTAAAGGCTCATTTGTAAATGTTCTTGATAGTTAGATTTTTTTTTTATCAAAATAGAGAAAGAGGAGATTATATCTGCAACTCAAAAATAATCAATATAAGAAGAAATTTTGTGAACTTTGTGTTTGAAATCTCTTTATGGACAATGTATGTGTGTACATCCATATGTATTTGATTATTTTATTTCAAAATATTATTGGTATTATGATTAATTAATAAAAAACACAGAATTTATTCTTTAATCTACATTCTCATTTTTTGTAAATAGTAAAACCTTGGTGTGGTGGAAATTCAAATATATACAAGGAAATAAAAGATAGTTATTATATTATTTTGATCAATAGTAGATATTTATCTTGGTGTATGTTTCATGTTCTTATGAACATGTAATGTCTTTCATACCCATTAAATGATTAAGGTTTCCTCCTAGTGAATTCATCTTCTTTCATGACATTTTTAGCAAGTCTCTAAATTTGGTTCACTAGGATTGTTATTCTCCTATATTTATTTCTTCTGTGTCTTTCTTTTCATATTCTCTTTTTATCACCTTTTTTTACTTTATGTTAAAAATTAATATCCCGCTAAAAACTATTTTTACTATAAATAGTTTCCTTTACCACATCTTTTTTGGTTTTCAATAAAGGTAGCTCCATTTATTAATAGGAGAGGGACTTTGTCCCATGACTTTTGACTAAAAATATCAATTTTTCCTCTCAACATATTTTCATGTCAATAATTTTTGGCATCCACCATGGGGCAATTTTTTATAGCATTCGTGCAACCCACATTTTGATATTTTGGTCCATATGACTTTTCTATCAACTCGATGACCACTCTATCAACTTGAAATAGATTTGGAATATTCTACACAATTGAATATTATTTCACATATCAAACAACTCGCCTGAGATTATGATGAAGTTTTTGTAGCTTAGTTTCAAATTATTATAGTAATTTTAAATCAAGAATTAGATCATGCAGAAAGAGAAAAAATAATTCTTTCATGTAGATAGACCCATAGAGCTCAACAAATAGATAAAAAATATTAAAATTCATGACCATTTTGGCTATTCAAAACCCTAATCATCAACCTAGTTTAAAATGGATAGAAACCACACAAAAAGACATTGCTTCAAATCTTCAACAACTAACTTGGGATAATAAAACAAGTTACACTCAATTCAACATTGCTACCACAGTGATAAACATAGAAAAAATAGTGCTGCCATTGTTCGAAGACACACTAAAATTATTTCAAGAAAACAAACATAAAGACCATTTTGTATTTCCACTCAAAAAAAATTTGCAGTGAAAGTTTCTTGTCATGACCATCCCAATAGTTCAAGCATTGATACTTCAGTTGAATCTTGATTGGTTTAGTGAGACATAAGAAGCTATTTCATCAGATTTGAGAGCATTTGCATGGGATAACATAATTAGTTTAGTAAAATTTCATAGAGTTGTTGAGGTATTATAATAAAATTAATATAATGTCCATTTGGTACAAAGAGTTGAATCAATAGCTGCATGTAGAGTTCAACAAAGGGGACTAGTTTAGATAATTATTTAATTTAAAATAGTGTGTCATTAATAGTAAATATTTTAAAAATGGTAGAAAAAATATTCACTAGGACTAGTAAATCAAAATGTGGAATTGATCATTTTTATCAGTCACAAGAAGCTTATAATTTCAAGTTGAACCTTGAATAAAAAGGTAAACTAAAGAAAACAGTCAATCTTCCTATGACTCATAAAAAAGGTAAACAATTATATTGAGGAGCAATCATAAGTCAAGTCTTTATCTTATATATGTTATTCTCTATTATAGGTAATCTTTCCAACCATGGCTCAACCATAGGGTGACATAATTGGTCCATTAGCTTTGGGACAATTACATGAACTTCTAAAAATTTCATGGAAGAATTTTCTAAAATTCTTAGGTGATGCTAAGTAGCATCCAGATGAACAAATTGTTTTTTTTTGTAGCATGTGGAATTCGGTGAGTTGAACATGAAGATACTACAATAAATATGTTTGTTGAAACTCTCCAAAATGGAGCAACAAATTGGTTTTATTATTTTCTTCCAAGAGCAATAACCAATTGGAATGATATGAAAACCAAGTTTGAAAATAGGTTCAAATTGGTAGAAGATGCATGTGCATTATTGGCTCAACTCACTTAGATGAAGAAATAAGATTATGAACCTATGAGGGATTTAGTAACTAAATTTAACAAACTACTATATAAAATACCATTAATTAATAAGCCAATAAATGAGAATCATAAATGCTTCTTTATCAATTATCAATTTCCAGAAGTGAGTTATTGATTAAGAAGGGCTAAAATAGTTGATTTGAATGTAGTCTAGATGTTATTTGTTGACATTGAAGATGATATGATAATGGCCATAAAACTAAAGAAAGAACTGTCGGAAGGTTAGACACATAATTTAGGTTAGTCTTCAACCAAAAAACTTTTAAAAAAAATGGCTAATGATATAACAACTTTGAAGAAACAACTAACTCAAAAAACCATCATTGTTACTTATCAAGACATTCTTAAAATAAACTACGTGCTTTTTAAAGGGAATCATCTTCGATTGTAAGATCATAAAAAAAATCTTGCCTTGGAATCTCCTCCACAACAAAATATAAATCCACCAGTGAATATCATTTTGGAAATAGAAGAAATTTTTGGGTATGAATAAATTGAAGAAGAAAATGAATAAAAAAATCCAGATCTTCAAGAATGTGAAATTGAAGACCCTAGTGATGACTGTACAAATACCTTCTTAGAATACAATGCATATGAATATAATTATGATAACAATGTTGGATACATGAACATTCAATCATTTGTAATCTTCAAAATATTTCAAAATCAGAAAAAACAACAAAGTTATGGACAAGAAGAATCTACAAAAATCATTCTTCCATGAGGAACACTACCTCTTGTTCAAATGAAAGGAAAATAACCAATGGATAAAATAGGTGAGTCCTCTCTGAATACTGCCATTGGTTACTCAAAGAATACTCCTCTTATAAATAGTAATGTTATTTTATCTCAACTTATAGAATACTCTTCCTTTGCTAGCCTACCTACTTTTGATATAATTGAACATGTCTATAAAACTAAAATTTAGATGTCAAAAGTTGAATATTTAAGAACATATCCAGATCAACTAGATAGGGTTGTAGAATTTATCAAAGGTAGAAATTTCTCTTAGAAAATTGCCAATGTCAAAGGAATATTAACTACCTCACCTTCTTTTAATCTAGTAAATTCCATGGCTGCATTAACTGCCAAGTCAAATAAGGTTGATCCTTTTTACATATCCTTATTCGTTAATGGATGTAAAGTCAATAACTAGATAATTGATACATGAGCATATAATAATGTAGTGCCTACCAAATTTGTTCATTCCCTTGGCCTAACTTGTACAAATACCTTTAGTTGTTATTCAACAGAAGCAAAGCAAGTTCCACTTATTGGCCAAATCAAAGATGCCCAAGTTGCTTTTGCATCTTTTCTTCAAAAAAATATTAAGAGTAATATTTTAGTAGCTAATATCCCAAAAACCCTTGGTATTCTCTTAGGAATAAACTTCTATAAGGAACTTGGTGGAAAAATTTAGTTAAGACTTATCACGTACAATGACCTTGATCAAAAGAGTGAAATATTGCCTTGAACCAGAATTGAAAATGAAATACAAAGTGAAAAAAGTGGATGATCCTAGGGTGGATATCTTGTATGAAGATGAAAGTATAGGAACTTATTTGTTGATGTCAGAAAAATATTTAGATATGCCTGAAATTATGAAAATCAATCCCAATGAAGTCTAGACATTATAATTCATTGGTAGTTGTTATTCAATTATGTCTGGTGCAAGAATTAATCTAATATCACCAAACAAAGAAATATTTACTTTTCCTTAAAAGTTGTAGTTCGAGTGCATTAACACTAATGTAGAATATGAAACACTCCTAATTGCGTTAAAAGTTGAATAAGAGATGGGAATTAAAATTTTGAAAGTGTTGGGTGATGTAGAACTTGTTGTAAAGAAAATCAAAGGCTAGTATTAGGGAAATAATGACCATTTGAGACACTACAAAAACAAATTGTGAGATAATATAGAAGCTTTTGAGTCATTCTTTATTCATGCTATTTCAAGAGAAAATAATTCCAAAGAAGATATGCTTGTAGTATTAGATTCATTTTTGATTCCACATCTAGAACTTGGTACAAATAAATACATAATTGAATTAATGTATCGACCCAGTGTACTAGTTAATTCAGAGAAATGACAGGTATTCAATAATATTCACAAATCGTTTTCTTTCTTGAAAATGTTGATATTTTTAGAAATCTATATTTCGAAGGTAGTGATTTAGCATATAGAGAATATTCTTCTCAATCTAAAAAAGAAGGATAGTTAAAGAACAAGATGAAGAAGGAATAATCATACTAAAAGGAAATAAGATTCCTAAAGGTTTGGTTGCATTAGAATAACTTCTTGATAATAATGACATGTTCATAAAAAGGAAAGTACAAAAATATTCTCTCGATTCAACAGACTATAAAAAAGTAAACATTAGCTCTAAATAAAAACCTAGATTGGTTAACATTGGAAAATGTTGTTCACTAGAAGAAATGATAAAAAATTTCAGCTTGATTCGAAAATATATAGACATTATTTCATACTCGTATGAAGATCTAAAGTATTTTTATCTAAAGTAAATGCAACAAATAGTTATTTTGAAACCCGATGCTAAGTCATTCAAGTGGAAATAGAGATAATATAATTTGAATATTGTAAGGACAATTTTTATAGAAATTCAAAAAATGTTGAATGCACAAATTATTTTCCCTATTCATCATTCAATTTGGATTGTTAATATAGTACCAATTCGTAAAAAGATTGAAGAAATCTGAATTTTTATAGACTTCTAAAATCTGAATTAGGCCTCTCTCAAAGACAATTATCCATTGCCCATCATGGATCAAGTCCTTCAAGTAGTTACTGGTTCAAAAATGTTATCAATGTTGGATGGTTTTTTAGGTTATAATTAGATCAAAGTTGATAAAGAAAATCAACATAAATTACTTTTACAACCCTATGGGGACTTTTTGCATATCGATGGATGCCATTTGGATTGATTGATGTGGGATCTACATTTTAGAGAGCTATGGATATTGCATTCAAAGATCTAAAAAATAAGATAATTGTGGAGTAATTAGATGACCTAAAAATATTTTTAAAAAAGAGAGAAGATCGCTATGAACACCGTGAAAAGGTATTCAAAAGTGTTGACTACACGATATTTATCTCAACCCTAAAATGTATATATTTGTGGAGTGATTTAAGGGAAACATCTTGGGCATATTGTTTAAAAATAAGGGATCAAAATTTATCTAGAAAGAGTTGAAGCAATCCAAAAATTATCCTTGCCTACTAGTAAACCAAGTGTGCATTCATTATTTGGAAAACTAAATTTCTTAAAGAGATTTGTTCTTGATTTTACATAACTCAATAGACATATTAATGAGATGATGAAAGGAAAACCCTCCTTCAACTGGACTAATGATGGCAAAGAGGCATTCAATAAAATAAAATTTGTTATTACTTATGCACTAGCTCTGGTTTATCCAGACTTTAAAAAAGAGTTTATCATTTATTATCAAGCCTCAGAACATACTCACTTAGCCATTTTGATTCAAAAAAATGATGAAGGTATTGAATATTCCATTGATTTCATGAGTTATATCATTAAATACTATGAATTAAAATATTATCCAGAGGTGAGGCATGTATACGTAGTAGTGAAAATTGTTAAATAGTTCAAATACTATATTCTACATTCACATTCTATTGTGATATTTCCAAGTATAATGGTGAAGTCTATTTTGAATCAACATGAGATAGGATCTAAGAGAGGTTACTAGACAACCAAGGTTTAAGAATATGATCTTTAAATCAATCCTAAAAGATTGGTTCAGGGAAAAGGATTGTGTTAGTTTATATCAGAATAGACAAATTATTAGCTAATCTCTTCAACATATTCTAATGATAAAAACAAAGAATATCTTCCCATTGTCCTTTTTCTAGATTATACTAATGAGTGGTTTCTAGATATTTCTCTCTTTATGACATATGGAGAATGCCCATCTTATATAGATACCAAAAAATGTAGAACACTCAAGTTGAAGACCAAAAAGTATATAATCTAGGATGGTAAATTGTTAAAAATAGTATTGATGGCTTTTTCTTTAGGTGTGTTGACAGTAAACAACAGAGGAAGTTATTACAAGATGTTCATGATCAAGATTTTGATGGACACTTTTCTACTCCATTGATAGCTTACATGATCTTAAGAGCTCACTACCATTGGCCTAAAATATTTAAAGACTCGTGTGAGTGGGTAAGGAAATATGAAGCCTATCAATAGTTCATTGGGTGACCAAAACTTGCAGTATTTCCTCTTAAGCTAGTGGTGATAAAAGAATTTTTCCAACAATGGGGATTGGATTTTGTAGGAATAGTGAATCTTCATTCAAGTGTAGTACATACACATATTCTCTATTGGAGTAAAGCATTTAAGATTGTTTTGTGAGTAAATATGACTCTTTGTTGAGAGGGGGATTTACTTCGATGGAGGTTATTATTACCCCATTCAATTTTTTTATAAAGTTTTTAATTAAGTGGCAGACTTGGCAAGACATTATAAAATGCGGTTTATCCTTGTGGATTTCATCATTGGACGATATTTTTTGATTCTTTTTTCATAAAAACAATATTGTAAAAGAGATTTTAATGATTGCTTATCCATTTTTCTGATCTCGAGTGCCGAAGACCTAAGGGTAAGGCTTGGTTTATTAGGCAGCCAAACCTCCTCATAAAAAAACAAACTCTTTTTTATTCCTTATTTACCCATATTGTATGGCTTTTACCCTCTCCTTGCACCCATGGATGTTTTTCGGTAGAGTTTGACTAACTATTTTTTGAGTGTACATTATTTTATGCCACTTTTGTACTCAGACGTATTTTTGACAGAGTTCAATGTCCTACATTCTTGACTATGGTTTTGTGTCACACACATCTCCCTTATTTTATGATTAAATCTCTTATTCTTGATGGCATCTTCTAAAAATTGATCGCATTCTGGGTTTTATGCATCATCTAGTGTTTTTTGCTATATGGAATCTTTGAGCAGTGGATCTAGACCACTCGTGTAGATTAGAGTTCTATTGAAACTTTTGAGTCCATCGAGTGCATTTGTATTTGATGGCCTTCATTCCATCCAATGCACCTCTTCAGCATTATGTTTGAGTATTGAGCCATTTGCTTTCTTGGGACACCTTGACGTATATGTTTTTTCTCTCTCAACTTTAGTTATTTTTACTGGTTTTTGGGTACCTTGTGATGATACATTTCATCCTTAGTCACTATTTTTCCCAGTGTTTTGATATTAGTCTTTTTTTATAGAGTTATCCTCGTATAGGTGTCAATTCTTATTTGACTTGGCAGTTACAATGATTCATCATCCATGTAGTCCAGTAATATGGATTGGTTACCATAAGGACACTTTGTATTTCACTATGATTTGTACATGGGTACCTGATTAGGCCTAATTGTTGGGACCCATTTAGTCTCTTTGCTTTCTCTTTTTTTCACTCCCTATTCTATGATTAAGGGAGGGTATTGGAGTAAAGCATGAAATCTTGATTCATGATTTATTTTATTATTGGAGATGCTATTCTATTTTGTACACATATTTGTTGAGCGCATAATAATAAATAGACATTCCTATTTTATAGTTATTCATGCAATGATATTTTGTTGCACGAAACAACCTACCTTGCCTATTTGATAGGCACTCCCATGTATTTTTGACTTGGTCTATTCTGAAGACCCATACGAAGATGTGAATACAATTTAGAGACTATTGTGTAAATTATTTATTATTTATTCTCTGCAATGTCTCAAATATTGTTGTAATGGTTTACAGGAGAGATCATACTAGTTATGAGTTCATTCTAAACTCCAAAATTCTTACTACCATAGACTGCTTCACCAAATGGATAGAAGACATTTTAGTCAAATAAAAAATCCATAATTTGATTGTAATTTATAAAAAAAAAACATCATGATGAGATATGTTGTTTCATAGAAGATAGTAATAAATAACACTTCAAATTTGTACTCTTTAGAATTAATTATATTTTTCCATGGATACGACATCTCATTGTCTCACTCTTATACTATTATCCATATGAAAATGGTCAAGTTGAGTCAAGTAATAAGAACTTGGTCACCATCATTCATAAGTTGGTTGATGAGAATGAGAGAAATTGGCACAAGAAGTTGTATGATGCATTGTGGACAGATCACATAACACTGAATAAATATATAGGCATGTCTCCATTTTAGTTACTCTATGGGATTGATGTAGCGATTCTAATAACACTTGAATTTCTCACACTTTAGCTAGTTAGGGCCATTGAGAATAAGAACTTTGAAAGTCCCTTGGATAAAATATTTCTTTATTTGAATAATGTTGAAGAAGATAGATCCTAAGTTGTTGATAGAATTGCCAAGCATCAGGATCAAGTCAAAGTCCTTTTTTTATAAAAAAAACAAGAAGGGATTTTTAAATAGGAGATCTTGTTCTTTTGTGGGATAAATGTAGAGAACCGAAAGGAAGTCACAAAAAATTTGAATCCTTATGAATGGGACCCTTTAAAATTAGGCACTTCTATGGAGACACCACTTTCTACTTAGCCTATCGTGATGGCACACATTTTCCATTTCCCTGCAATGGGAAATATCTCAAGCATTACTTCAAGTGAAAGTAGGTTGTCCCCTACATGTAAGTATGTATATAACAATTTTGGTTTTATTTCCATTTATGTTGTCCTTTTGGATTGTTCTGTGTTGTGTCATTTTGTTTTGTGTCTTTCTCCCTATGTTGGTTATATTGCCTCTATAATCTCTTGGTTTAAGTATTTCTTCTGTTAAAAGTTAGATGATTCTATAACCCAATTTAAATGCACTTGTTTGTGAAACTAGAGTCTGGAATTCTTATCTCATCCCTTACAATTTGAGGTCCCAAGTTAGAGCCAATTATTATATAAATTTTTGAACAATGGTCAAAAAGTTAAATGTTAGGTCTTTTGATCACAAATGGTCCAAAAAAGTCAAAATGAGTCAAAATTGGTCAAGGTAATTTTGTCCAAAGCAAATTTTATAAAAATCCATCTTCATAAAGTCAAGTTGGTCAAAAATGCAAAAAGGTTGAAAATTATGTAAGTCTTTGTGTTTTACCTTAGCAATTTCAAAAAAAGTGTAAATGACCTACTCAAAGTCTGAAGTCATTGTAGATAGACCTATCATAACTCAAGAGGCATGCATACACCCTTATCAGAGTCTGATAAAATTGTTAACAAACCTATTAGAATCTAATAGGCTTGCTAGCACCACATGTGGAGTTTGATACCAATGCAAACACTCCACCTAGAACCCATATCTAATGTAGACCCACCCATTAGATCCTAATTTGTCTATGTGCATCCTTACTAGAGCCTAACTTATCTATGTGCAAACCCTAGGTTTTTGGCCATTAATTTCACTATCTCTTCAACACATATGAGAGTATTTTTGGTTCAATTTGAACCATTAAACCATCATTGATTTTCATTATTTCTCACACTCTAATTCCAAATTTTTTGTCTTGCTCCTTTTGCATCATGTTTGCATCTCTCACTTTTGTTTGTCCATTACAATCTTCATCAAGCTCAGATTTTCTTAGATAACATGATTAGGGTTTACACCTTTGGATGATAAGGTAGGATTTTTGATCTCAAGATTTTTCCTTTTTAGTCAATCTCATGAAACTTTCTATATGTTATTTTCTATAAACCTCTTTAAATCTCTAGACTGGTTTTGAGATCCATTTTGTCTAGTTATTCTTTGGATTTTTATTGAGGTTAAAAAAACACTAATAAAATATCAATCTTGCTCAAAACACTCTTAAATCCTGATAGTATTATATAAAACACCCTTAAAATCTATTAACCTTGTGATCAACATCATTATATCTTGCCTTGCTTATTTATAGACTTATTGGATCCCACCTTGCTTGTTTGCAGACCCATTGAATCTTAATCCTTGTCAGATCTTGACCCCTTAAATAACAAATTTATAAAAACATGATAGTAGTGATATCACTACCCATATAACTTGATAGCATTACAAACACTACCCACTAAGTTTGATACCCTTGCAGTAACCCTGTCAAACTCCAATAGCTCCATTTATAAATTTTCAAGAATCAAGTTTTTTGTTTGAACACCCTCATAATTTCATCTTCATCAAGGGAAGTTGAGTGCAATATTTTCAATCAGGCAATGTTTCTCCCTATATTTCAACATATTAGGATTCCCATCAAGGGTGCCCTAAACAAAACTCCCTTGAAGAAGGTCCCAAAAGGAGAACAAGTCTCAAATATGAAGTACTAGTTTCAAGGTGTTGTTTCCCCATCACATATAGACTCAAATTTCAAGAACATAATAGATAATAACTTGGAACACATTGACATGGAAGACTTTTGAAATAGAATCAATGGGGTACACAAAATAGACTATGTCCAAAGCATACATGACAATGGGTTGGCACATATAGTTGCATTCCCAACTTTAGTATAGTGTTTAAAACTAGTCTTAACCATAACTAAACACTATGAATCTAAAAAGAGAGGTCAATAATTTAAAAGGATAATAGTTTATGTGCTTATCACCAGATCATATTGATAAATTACTTCAAGTTCTAGAAAGGGAATCTTTTGTTGATTTGACTCTTGCTTCTGCTCAACAACTTAGGGAAGATAACACTAATTCTTTTTCAAAATAGGTGAACAAACAATGGTTGATAAAACCTAAAAATACAACAACAATAATTCCTAAGAATATTTACAAGCTTGAATTCATGAATGAAGTCAATGATATGATCACATTCTTACACAAACTAGTGGGGAACCCAACCCTAAGGAACTTCTAGACCTGGATGTATAGATATATGGATTATTCATCAAAATAAGCAATATATCAATTTGGGAAAATTCATTAGTGATTCAATCCATAATAAATTGATGGAAGTTAAAACAACTTCCAAGCTCTTCATGACTTCTTATCTTCTCTATTTGATTTCTAGGAAAAGATTTTACTGTGGGTTGAGTATGGTAGGAGACATCAAGACTACAAAAATATATGAATTTTATCCTCAACTTACTCTAAAATAAAGTGTAAACCACTTTCAAAGAGTGAATGATGTATTCCTACAATATGTGATTCAAATGTTTGATCAAGATCCCTATAAGATGAGGATATTTGTAGAGCCATCAACAAAGATTGCCAAATGGTGAGTCTAGTTTATATAATTTCCCACCTTCACTTATCTAAGGATTTGTGGATGCAATTTTTTACCATATATGCTTCCAAGTATGTTGATAACAAATGTAATTTGATGGAATTGGTGAGACAATTGGCTAAGACTCATAATTTCTTAGCAAATAAACATAAAGCTAGAGTAATGTTTCCTATCTCTATAGGTAGATACACATGTGCATCACTAGCAAAAGACAAATTTGTTAAATAATAAATGACACATGTATGAACACATTTAAAATCATGCCTTTAATTTACATAAGAGTTTTATTAACAAGTATTTTTGGTTCTACATATCAGCATGTCCCTGATTTCAAGGACTATTGGTTGGACTGTGGTGATGAAAAAAACATGAGAATCCAAAATTACTCATGATTCACTATAAAATAGGTCATTGCATTTGGAATTGTGAAAGTATCAAAGAGGACATTTGATGATGAAGACACATTAGGCCCTATCTAAAATAAATAAATAATTGAATCAGAACCACTCCCTAAGGTTGACTAGAACAATAAGGAATCAACTTCTCTTATGAGTAGAACCCTAAATGTTCTTGACATAACATTAAGATAGTTGAAAACCATGGGAGTCAATGTTGATAAAATAGGTTTTTCACCACCACTAAAAGATATTTAATTGGGGAGATTTCATAAGTAGCAACAATCTAAAGTTAGGACATAACTTGGTGTAAGCAAAGACACTACAGAGGTAGAAAAAGACACTGAAGTTCATGATATTGCAAATGTTTAGCTAGTTCATAGGGCCCTCAAGCTAAAAATAAAAAGGTTAGGAGAAAATCTTCTTGTTCCATAAAATTTATATTTCCGAATATGTTCCTCTTGATAGTCTTGCTCAGTCTCATACACTAGTAATAAATACTACTCAATAATTTCTCGCATCTAATACTTCATTGTTTCTTCCATCTTCTACTCCTTTTCAACTTGTTACGTGTTTGCCTTCACCTCCTCCACAAGATTGTGAATTGATTATTTCATATTCACCCAAAAATATAATTGGCACATTAGAGAAAGAGAAAGAAGAAATATTATCAAAGGAAATCCAAACCTCAAAAACTATTCTTCCTACTCTTGAGATTCTAACAAAGTCTGATTCTGCCCAAGTGCAACAACCTCTTCCTAATACATAAATTACTGACTAGTTAGATGAGGTAGTAAAGAAAAGAAATAAAATTGTTGAGCCTAAATAAATTTATTTTATTACCCTATCAACTCTTACTTCATGGACAATAAAGAATCCCAAACTTATATCAAGAATAATCACATCTAATAAGGGAGACAAATATGCATAAGTAGTGGTCCCTCCTATGAAAAAGGACAAAGATAGTGTTAGTGACTCAGACTATCAGATCTAAAAAATACATTTGGGGAAGGATATGAGAGAAGGAATGGAATAAAATTTTAAATTATCAATTGACACCTTGTTCGAAAAGATGGATCACAATAAGATGACCGAGGATCAACTAAAGAAAAAGTTGAATAACTAACAACAATAATCCAGAAGTTGATAAAACCAATTTGATCTTCTTCTTCAATTGTTCATCAAATTTATGATATAGAAACATTAAATATTAAAAAATATATTAGTCATATGGGCAAAGATACAAAATAATGGTATGATAAAATTCTACATCAAGGTGCCAATGTTATTCATATAGTAATGACCATGTGTTCTGAAATCTAGTCAGAATATGATCAGGGAACTGAAGTTGAAGACTAATATGATGAGGAAGTACAAAAATGGGATGGATCACTTTTCAATTTGGAATATTTAGATTATACTTCTATAAATGATCTCATTCAAGAATAGGTTATTCAAAAATAAGAAGTTATATACCTCACTGAGTTTCTAGGGCCTGCCAAGTTTAGAATATGAATTGGCAAGAAAATTATTAAAAAATTCAATGATTTTAAATCAATAGGAAGTGATGCTCTCCTTAAAAAAATGGAAGGAATAGGGAAATTGAATTGCACATACACTGATGATGATGGTAAAGTGGTTTCTAAATAAATCATTCTTAATCAATTCAAAAAGAATATTGAGCAAATTCTAACTCCCAAATCTGTATTTGATTATAGGTTAATTCAAAGGTTGATCAAATATAAAAATAATTTAGATAATCCTAATACAATGCTAAAAATACTTCCAGGAACAACTCAAAAGATGATAGATCTACATTATGATGCAAAGATAGCCTATACATACTCAGATGGCTCATATAAAAATAAAGTGCTAGAAATCTTGTAAAAGTTTGATGAATACCAAAGGAAGAAGCCACAACCAGAGGAAGAGAAGATCCATATTGTCCTTAGTGAAGATGAATAGGAATATCTTATCTTCAAATTTTGACTAAGTTTCATACTCAAAACGTTTTGAGTCATTCTTACAAATTTCATTTGCATATTTTTGTAATAGTAATTTGCACATTATATGTTTCCTTTGTAAATTTCAAGCCATGCAAATTTGCCAATGTATTTTTACAAGTTGTACAAATTGTTTATTGTGTTTCTCCAAGTTTTTAATGTGTAAATTTGCTATTGTACTTTTTCAAGTCACACAAGAATGCCAATGTATTTATACAAGTTGTGCAAATTGCTTAATGTGTTTTTGCAAGTTTTTAAGATGTGTAGATTTGTTAATGTATTTTTACAAAATTTCTAAAAGGAAAAAAAAAGTGGTTAGGCAGTATAACCACCCATGTAAACCTATAAATACAAATTAAAGGCTCATTTGTAAATGTTCTTGACAGTTAGAGTTTTCTAGCAAGATGGAGAAAAAGAAGATTATATCTGCAACTAAAAAAAAATCAATATAAGGAGGAAATTTTCAAACTTTATGTTTGAAATCTCTTAATGGAAAATGTATGTGTGTACATCCATAAATTTTTTAATTCTTTTATTTAAAAATATTGTTGGGATTATGATTAATTAGTCAAAACATAGGGATTTTACTTTAGAATTTCTTCTTAAATCTATATTTTGAATTTTTGTAATTAGTGAAACCTTGGTGGAGTGAAAATTCTAATTTTAACAAGGAAATAAAAGATTGTTGTCATATTCTTGTTATCAATAGTAGATAGTTATTTTGGTGTATGTTGCATGTTCTTATAAACATGTAATTTCTTTCCTACCCATTAAATGAGAAAGGTTTCCTCCTAGTGAAATCATCTTCTTTCTTGACATTTCTAATAAGTTTCTAAATCTGGCTCACTGAACTTGTTATTCTCCTATATTCTTTTCTTATGTTGCTTTATTTTCATATTCTATTTCTATCACCTTTTTATACTTTATGGTTAAAATTACTACCCCACTAAAAACCATTTTTTGTTGTAAATAATTTCCTTTACTGCATCCTTTTTGGTTTTCAATAAAGGTAGCTATTCATGTTTTTAGGAGAGAGACTTTGTCCCATGACTATTGACTAAAAATATCAATTTGTCCTCTCAAAAAAATTTCACTCCAACATATCCATGGTGTTATAAGAATATTTCTAAGCACCAATGAAATTTACATTACTAAGAATAATCTATACAATGCACATTGAACATCATAAACATATATGCTTTGAAAAGTAAAGACAATAAAAAGATGAAGTGGCTCATGTTGCTAAAGAGTCTTATGACTCAAAAAATCATACTATGTATCTAAATTATAAGTAGCTCTTACAAATAATACACTTGAGATGTTTATGTTGTGAGGAAATTATTGCTAGAGATGAAACTTTTTGGATCTTAATCTAGACATTGAACATAATAGTTCTACCATTATTCATTTTTCTAGCTTCATATCGAGTGAGACACCCAATGCAAAGGATAAATAATGACATGCATGGTATGATTTTCCATATTTTGATATTATGTAATATTGATGGAAGAATATTTCCCAAGGGGTTCACAAAATATGTTGCAAATAAAAAAGATAAAGTTGGTTCAAAGTCTGTTTTATTGAATTACTATGGGTATCATTCGATATTCAATGTCACAAAAATAAACTTTCTCATTAGGATTTGATTTAAGATCAATATACATACATACATATATACATATCATGTAATTTATTATGATTTTGTCATCAAGTTATTTTTATCTATATAGTCCATGTTTAAACAATAGTAATTGAAATGTTGGTTTTCTATCAATTGCATGGATATCAAATTGGGGTTTGGATCTATAGACTAATTAATAAGGCAAGGGCACCACCTATATTAGGTTATTCCAGCTATTACGGTATTTTATAATTATATTAGATAGATTGGTGTGAACATGAAGTCAAAAGTTGCAATGAATATCGTAGATACATTAGGAAATTTCTAATTTGGAGAATAAAGTATTTTTTTAGTGGAATCATCTGATTTGGCATTGGTTTTCAATGGCCTAATAGACATGTATGCAAACTTAGGAAGCATAAAACAATCATTTGATTTTATTGACAATATATGTCACCTAAGCATACTGGCAAAATATGTAATGCACGACTATAGAAAATATGTTTCTAAAATCATTGAACTAGTGAAATACTTTAGAACTAACCCATACTATTTTTGGTTTATGTTTTGTTTTCATGTATCAATGTCATTCTAGTGAATTTTGTCTATAAATATTTCAATGGAAAAAAAATTCTAAATATGTAGCAAAGTTTAACTGGATGTGGATAAAACTAAGTGGATTATAAACTTTACCAAACTTTACACATTACAAATATATAGCTCAAAACAAAACACAAACTAAGAATGACATGTGAATTACTTGGCAATATATGTCACCTAAGTGTATTCTCATATAATGCAATGATGGTAGGATATGTAATGCACGACTGTATAAAATTTGTTTCTAAACTCAATGAACTAGTGAAACACTTTGGAACCAACCTAGATCATTATCAGTTTGTGTTTTGTTTTCATGTAACCATGTCATTGTAGTGAATGATGGTTATAAATACGGGAATGGAAAAATGGCTCTAAAAGGGGTTGTAAAGACACATTAGAAATATATAGTTGGTGACAATGAATAAGGCAAGGACACCACCTATATTAGGTTATTCAAACTATTAAGATATTTTATAATTATATTAGATAAATTAGGTGTGAACATGAAGTCATAAGTGGGAATGAATATTGTAAATACATTACACACTTTATAATTGGGATAAGAGATATTTTTTATGGAATCATTTGATTTGAAATTGGTTTTAAATGGACTAATAAACATGTATGAAAAATGCAAAATGAGAAAATTGGCTAATCCAACCCATATAACCATAATAAAATACCAAATTAGGCAAAAATTGTTTGACAAAATGTCTCTACATGTCTTTATTATCATAACCTTATTAAATTTACTCAAAATGAATAAAAAACACATTCATTCCTACCCAAAGGAGAATCAAAATAATTGAGTAAGAATGGAATACAAAGCTTGTTGCAACAATGACTAATTCTATGGTGGCAATGACTGCTACGGTGGAAATAGGTTCAATGATGAATGGATTTGGAGGGTCTCCTCCAATGCATCCTATGGCGGTGGTGTTTGGTTCTCCTTCGAATGAGGCAGGAGTGCTTCTAGGTTCTACACAGATGGCAGTTAGGGAAGCATATGAACTAGATGATGAAAAGGTAGAGAAAATTTTTGTTTCTAAGGAAACAGGGAAGGCACCTTCATGGACAATGAATGAACCTACTACAAAAAAACATTCCTTTGTAGAAGTGGCATCTAAGAGGGATTAAAAGCCTATGGCACCTACCAAGAAAGACTTCTCTATTTCCTTTGAGGAGAAAGTTCTTCAAGATGTGCTAGAAAATGAAGAATGGTTTGTTGATAATGGGATAATATGTAGATTTAACCAGCTCTGGCCAAGCCTTCTAGTGCTTCATAAGTGGATTTTGGAAAATTGACGACCCTTCATGAAAGATACCTTAGAGATTTATCCTAGTGCTAGAAGTTTCTTCATAGCATTAATCTTCCTGAAGATCACAAATTGATCATGCAAGAATAAATTTGGTATATGGATAAACATCTCCTATTGATGAAGCCTTGGTTTCCTTCCTTCAACCCATTAACTGAATCTTTCAATATTAGGTCAATTTGGGTGTCTTCCGTACTTACCCCTTTAGTTTTGGTCTAAATCTGCATTATCAGCTATAGGCATAGCTTTGGGAGAATTCTTGGAAGTGAATGGAACAACATTGGATTATATCCACACCACGTATGCTTGAATCCTAGTTTGTATGGATATATCTAAGCTCCTTGAGTCCATTGCTTTGAAGGTTCAGAACTGGACTTGGTCCCAAGTTATTGACTATGAAGGAGTACCATTTAGATGTATAAAATGCTTTGCTATAGGGCATTTGGCAAGTTCATGTCAAACATCCAGATAAAGAAAGGGACCTCTTGGTGGAAAGATGCTCTTCTCGACCATATCACAATATTTGCTTTTGATTATGAAGATGAGGACATTCCAAAAGAAGTAGAAAGTAAATATGAAGAAATGGTTCTAGGTTTTGCTGGTATCTTAATGGATGAAAAGATTAAGTTTCTAGACCAAACAAATGTAGACTTGCAGAAGGAAGAATCAAATGAAAAAAGTTATTCCATGGGTTCTAAAGAAGATATTTTAGCAAGGGAATCTCTGTTAAATTCCAAACCAATGTATACTCTTGGAGACTCCATCCCTGTTATATCAAATGTAGGGGAAGGAGGAGTTTGGACATTAGTGAGCAACAAAAATAAAGGTAGAGAAAAGAATAAATTAGAATCTCTTAACATGATCCTCAGACTGCAAAAGAAAAATAGTTTTGAAGGGCACTGATACATCTTTGTTTTGTGCAGTTGAAGTGGAAGGTACTGCTTATCTGCTATTTTTGCAGTGTTGTTTTTTATTGGTTGCTTCTCTGCAAACTTTTTTGTTATATCTGGTTTTGAAGATAATTTTTGCAATTTATTTTGTAAAGGGTAGAGTCCCTATTTCCAAAAAACTCACTTTTACCATTAATAAAAAGATACCATTACAAATCTTCTATGGAATGGAATCATTTCATTTGAAATCATTTTTAAATGTTCTGATAGACATGTATGCAATATGAATAATGCAGAAGCATACTACTAAAATATTAATTGTTTGACAATATGTCTCATAGAATGCAACAATGACAAGATATGTAATGCATGAATACATAATATACAAGCAAAATTATTAATGATCATGTAGGGGGCAATCTTAACCAACATAGAATGTGGTTTCCTTAATTTGGGGGAAAACTTAACCAATGAAGAGGAGGGTTGCCCTTCATATAAGTATTTACTTCTGACCGTAATGAACCCAATTAAATAAAATAGGGGAAATGCAAGGCATATTGCACACTTTTTAGAATCCTATTCTATTCAAACAATGATATTTAATTAATTGCTAGCATAAATGTCACACATTTGGAGGTGGTAGTGGGCCTTAGGAAAATGGACATTGAACAGATAATGGTGTTAGCAGCTGCTCCATTAAGCGAGGCAACATTAATGTTTGTTTCATCAAGGGAGTCAAAATATTTACTTAAAAAATAATTGACCCCAACACACTAAATTTGTGCATAATAGTTAAGCTCACCACTGCAGTTGCCTACTATTTTTTCATAATCATGGTGTTCATTATTCTGGTTATAGATTTAGCCTTTTGTCCATATAAGACATTATTATATGTACAAAATGTCATAATATGTTAGTGGAACATCATAGATGACATGTTCATATCTAACTTAACAATTCGCCATCATCTTGTACCAACCTAATGACTGGATCAATGCTTACTACAACTAGATCAACGCATACACCTCCTACCTTGACCAAAAAGTGACCCTTATGGCCCATTGACATCCTTTTATTAGGACCATAAGGATGTCAATGTTTTATCTTTAGTTTTGTTTTGGAAGTTCATTATGTTGGCTTTGTTGTTCCCAAAATCTGTCACTCATTTTTGGGACAACATATGAACTATTTTGGTCCTACAGGCCAAAATTATCGGTTCCCTTCTCAAAAAATTGTTCTGAGCATTCAAACTCTTCATTATTCAAGCTTTTTTAGTTAAGGGGCTAGCAGGTTCAACAGGTGAATTCTCACAAAGGAACAAGTTCCCAACACTTAGACAATTTCAAGATTGGTTCAATGCCTCAGTTCAACTAAAAATGTTCATCGGCAAGCTTCAAATAAAGGATTGAACCATTGAACCCTGCTTCCAAAAGGTTCAAAGGTTCAATGGGTTCAAAGGTTCAACGATGTTGGCAAGCTTAAAGAGTCAAGCACTTTGGCAAAAGTTCAAAGTTCAACCGCTTCGGCAAGTTCAACGGCTTCAAAAGACTTAGCAAAAATAAGGAAGATTGAACCATTGAACCTTGAACCAAAAAAGTTCAAAGGTTCAAAGGTTCAATGTGGTTGGTTCAAAGATATTGGTTCAAGCGGTCAATTGAATGAGCGGAACAAAAGATTAAACCATTGAGCTGTTAAACCAAAGTTGGTTCAATCAATCAGTTCAATCAAAAAGTTCAAAGGAGTGCCCCAAAACCCAAAGGGAAAGTGCCCTTGTGGAGGGTAGTGAACAAAAGGCAGGTACCCTTGTGGAGGGCAGGGAACATTTGCTCAAAGATCAAAGAGAAGGCCGAAAGGGTAAAGTTTCCTTCAGACTTTTTGTTTGAAAAAATTACCAAGTAAAGGAACCAAAAGAATTCCTTCAAAAAGATTTTCTACGAAAGAATTTCACAAAGGAAATCCTTCGGACAAAATGTTCGAAGAAATTCCTTCGAAGATTTTGTCTGAAGGAATAATCAAAATCCCGACAGAAAAGTGGCTAAGTTAAGGGAAGATTTCCTTAGGACATTTTGTCCAAAGGAATTGAAGAAGTAGACCAACCGAAGGACCTCAAAGGGTAGATACCCTTGTGGGGGGCTCTTAGCGACCAGAAAATGGACCTTTCTCAAAGACCCGAAGGGACACCTTCCCTTCGGGGTGTTCCAAAGACACTAAGCTGAAGGAATTTCAAGGCTTCAAAAGACTTAGCCAAAACAAAGGATTCTGAGAAAGAGATTAAACTGTTGAACCTTGAACTAAAATGGTTCAAAGGTTCAAAGAAAGCTCCAAGCAAAGGAAGGAAGTGGAAGATTCCAGAGACCAGTTCAAAGGGATGGTTCAACCAAAGAGAAAAAAAGTGATTGAACCAAGGAACCGATAAAGACCGCCTGAACCATTGAACTATTGAACCAATGAACTTTCAAAGGTTCATGGTTTAATATGATTTAAATAACCAGCAACCATTGACATCCCTGTGGACATCAAATTTAAAGTAATGGAATATTTGTTAATTTTCAAATATAGAGCAGAACTTATAGGATGAACCAAGCGACCAATTGAAGAAGATAACCTGAGAGCTCCAATTACAACAAGAAAAAATAGAAGGCTACAAGAGATATTGAAATATCTACGAGAAATTTATTTTTAGTAGGTGAAACAGTTCACCAAGTAGTCATCTGAGCACATCAAATCAAGGACATGGCTTGTTTTTCTTTCATGAAATAAAGGCAAAGTGGACAGCTGCACAAATAAGAAGGACCAAGCGACCTATACTTTGGAAGAGATATATGAGATGAATTGGCACAACACAGTTAAGGCTGATGCACTGTTCCAAGCATGGCCTCTTGATAGAACTAAAAATGCATTCAAGGCATTGAATGTAGCATGGGCCGTTCCATGGGAAAAAGTGTCAAGCCTTTCTTGGTTACTATATATTGTAATCTCTTGTTTTATGCAAAGGGAGATCTTTCCATTATAGAAGCAAACCTCTGCCCAAATTGAAAGGCGATTACTGAGACTTTGAGATCAGATTGTTGATCATATTTCTTTATCTGAATGAGAAAGCAAGTTACTTTCAGACTTTGTGCTATTATAGCTTGTGTTATTTTAAGAAATTGTTCTTATGTCCATTTCCTAAGAGCATTCTTGTTTATTTAATTTAACAAGCAAAACTAGTGGAAGTAATCAGGAAGGTGTCCTAAAGCCAATTGTGGAAAGACTTTGTGCTTTCATAATTGTCTTCAGTGTGTTTTTAGTTTATTTTTATGTAAAGGATCTTGAGACGACTTTGTGCCCCCATTATCCTTCATATTTCACTCTTTGGGCAGTTGAGATGGAGACTTTATGTTGCACCTCATTCTGTTGGTTACTACGCCTTTATTACCTATTGGTTACCCACTAGAAAGAACTCTTGCGCTCTGCTGCAAGACCACTTTTTAAAGAAGAGAAGTGCCTTCAGTATTATCACCAAAATTTCTCCTTTGTCTGTGAACATCATCTCTGAAAAAAGAGAGATGGATGGTGTAGTCCTACCCCTGAGTGTTATTTTATACTTATATATATTGTATATAGCTCCTCATATTTATAGGGAACCTCTCCTTGATGAGAGGAGATATTTGTCCACCTCTGATGTGGTAAACCTACACATTTGGCTGACCAATCTCCCTATGCTATGGTTGAAGAGACCTATTTTTCTCATCAGTTAGATGGTGACAAAATATTCACCCAACAGTTTTTGGTGATTCCACTGGGAAAGAGCGCATAGTTTGAAGCCTCAAGCTTCAAGCTAAAGCAGGGCCAATTCTTTCCCATTTTTATTCTACAATCTGGCAACTCCATGCTATACTAGAAGCCAGAGAGCCCAAGGTGTTCTTGACCCTATTTTCGAGTTGGTGCAGTAGGGCAATTTCAATTTGTTCCCTCCCCAACTTCAAGTTCAATGATCTAGGAGTGTTCCTCCCACCCATACCAGGACACCAACACATGGCAGAGCTTCTTTTTATGCTGTTAGCAGAGATTTGCCTATACATACTCCACCCAAATTTATTATCCCCCTTTTCCATAATCAAATCATGGTGGTTCAAGGCCCCTGGGGTAACTCTTTTGACCCACTCAATTTAACTCTACCTCTACATGAGCTACCACGTAGTTCAAGGAAGAATTTTCCCAAATTATTTGGTGATGGGAGAGTTCATTCTGATGAACATGTTGTAGTCTTCAGCATAGCCTGTGGCATGATAGGTGTGGAATATGAAGACGTAGCAGTCAGGTTGTTTGTGAAAATAGTACAAGGCATTGCTGTAGACTGGTTCTACCATCTATAGGCTCGATCAGTGACTGACTGGGACACTCTTAAAGTTAAATTTGAAGCCAGGTTCAAACTTGAAGAAGATGCACATGCCTTGCTGGCCCATCTCACACAGATGAAGAAGGAACCTCATGAACCTATGAGAGACTTCATTGCCAAGTTTGACAAGCTGAGGAACCAGATTCCTACAATTGCTCAGCCAACGCCTGAGAACCTTAAATGCTTCTTCATCAACTCACAGTTGCCTGAAGTGAGTTTTTTACTGAGACGTGCTGGCCACATAGACCTTGCTGTTGCGCAAGATTTAGCCATTGAGGTGGAAGATGACCTTATCTTGGCAGGAAAGATAAGGAGAGATCCTAATAGAGGTAAATCTTCTTCATCTTCTGAATATCCATCTACAAGCACCACTGATCCAATGGTGCAGAAGCTGGCAAATGAGTTGCTTGCTCTTAGAAATCAAATGGCGCAAGGGATGTCATATGCCCCTTGTACATAGATGTACCAAGGAGGACATTCCCCAATCAGTCATACCAAGGCAATGCTGCCAGGAATCAAGGGCAAACAAGTTGTCTTCCTCCCCCATGGGGGAACCTTGCCATTGAAGCACCTCCAACTAATTCAACAGTTGGATATCTTGAAGCTAAATCAGATTTCTCCTTCTAGCCTGAGTTGAACCTAGAAGATGATGCTAATCTCTTCACAGAGGGAGAAGAAGAATTAACTGGTGACTCCAACATTAGTTTCCTGAATTACCAAGATGAACCCAAAAGTGAAGGTAAAATAGTTGATGGAACATACGTTGTATTCACCCAGTCCTAGAACCAATCAGCCCAACAAGCTGATAAAGAAAAAAATAGAGGAACGACCTCAACCAACAATTTTAATTGCTAATCGGGGAACCACTCCGCCTTTCCAGCCAAAGGATCCAGTGATTGCAAGAAAGGTAAGTACATCAAATATCCCTACACCTTCTACTTCAAATTCACAGACCAGTCCTCCCCCTCCCAAAAACTAAAAGGATGAACTCCCATCCTTTGTTCCTAGTTCATTTCAGACATTTGACATAATTGACCATATAAAGAAAACTAAAATTTAAATATCTGAATTTGAATTCCTGCAATCCAACCCTGAGCAATTAGATAATTTGGTTCAATGTGTAAAGAACCAAGCCGTCCTTGTAGGACAAGCAATTCTAAAAGTAACTCGTGATCCCCCCAAGAATACATCCACCAGGAATAACCTTGTTATTACTCCTCCTACTGCTCTTGGGAGGACTGAACCATTTTATGTCTCCCTACTGATAAATGGACACCAACTGAATAATTGCATCATAGATTCCAGTGCATCTGACAACATCATGCCTGTTAAAGTGGCAGAATCCCTTGGTCTCACACTGACCAAGACATTTGAGAGATGTTCCTCCATGGATAACAAACAAGTGCCACTGCTGGGACAAATCAAGGATGCCCAATTTACATTTGCAGCGTTCACAGACAAGAGAATTAAGATGACTGTCTTGGTGGTCGACATCCTAGCATTATACGGCATCCTTCTTGGGCAGAATTTTTGCAAGGATGTTGGTGGCAAATTAAGCATGGACCTATCCAAGGCAAGAATCTCAGTCAAAGGCATTATGCAGAGATTGCTCCGTGAGAAGGAAGCAAAATACGTGGTCACTCAAACATCAGCACCTGAAGCTCAAATTCTATTTGAGTCTTTAGGCATGGGTAATTACTTTTTATCCATGAAGGAAGTCCATGAGGCATCTGATGAAATTCCTAAATGTGTTAACTTGAAAATTGGTTCAAATAGAATAGCAAAAGGATTGGTGGAGTGCAGTGCAAGTGTAGAAGAATCTCCCCCTCTAAATGAGGAAGAATCTAAGGAAAAATTAGTGTCTGATGAGATATGGATTCTATAATTCGATGGCAGTTGCTCCTCTACCATTTTAAGAGCCGAGATTGTGTTGATATCTCCTCAGGGAGATATTTTTCCTTCTTCATACAAGTTGTAGTTCAACAACACCAACAACACAGCTGAGTATGAATCTCTATTGCTTGGATTGAAGGCTACTCGAGACAAAGGCATCAAACTCCATGCCAAAGGAGATGATGAACTGGTGTTTTGTCAGGTAAGGAACCTATATCAAACCAAAAATGAAAGACTGCACCACTACCACAATCTAGTCTGGGATCAAATTGAAAGCTTTGATATTTTTAGCATCTCTGCCATACCTGGGGAATTCAATGATCGAGCTGATGCACTAGTTGTTTCAACAACTCTCTTGGTTCTTCACCCTAATTTTAAGGGAGACAAGTGCACTATTGAACTGGTCTTTCGACCAAGTGTGCTTGACAATGCCAATCATTGGAAAGTGTTCAATGGTGACAACTAATTCATTGCCTTCCTGGAGTAAAAAGACAGCTTTGAACAGCTTCATTTCGAAGGTAGTGAGCCTCAAAATCTTGAACCAGCCTTTGAATCAAGCGTAGATGCAAGTGAAGAATTCTTGCAACTTAAAGGAAATAAAATTCCAAAAGGCCTGGTTTCCCTTGAGAAGCTATTTGACAAACATGACAAGTTCATCAAACAGCAGCAAACTGATTCAAGCTCCTCCTAGGAGTTTGATCAATAAATCTGGGTAACAAAGAAAATCCCAAGATGGTGAACATTGAGAAGTGCTGCACTCAAGAAGAGAAGTTCAATTTCACTGCTCTGCTTCACCAGTACATAGATGTTTTGGCGTACTCCTGTGATGATCTGAAGTCACTCAGCCCTGAAGAAATTTGCCATGAGATTCCTCTCAAGAGTGATTTGGTACCTCACAAGCAAAAATCTAGGCAGTACAATCTAAAAATATCAGGTACTATTCTGTCTGAAATACAGAAAATGTTGAATGCTAGAATAATTTTTTCAATCCATCATTCTACATGGATTGCCAACATAGTACCTATGAGGAAGAAGAATGGTGAAATTTGCCTATGTGTGGACTTTAAAAATTTAATTCAGTCATCCTTAAAGGATAACTATCCTCTGCCCATCATGGATCAAGTCCTTTAGAGAGTGACTGGTTCAAACATGTTATCAATGCTAGACGGCTTCTCAGGGTATAATCAAGTTGAAGTTGGTAAAACAAACCAGCATAAGACTGCCTTCACCACACCTTAGGGCACCTTTCCCTATCGAAGAATGCCATTTGGCCTAATACATGTTGGCGCCACTTTTCAGAGAGAAATGGACCTTGCTTTCAAAGATGAAATGAGGAAGTTCATTGTAGTGTATCTGGATGATTTAATAGTCTTTTCCAAGCATCATCCTGATCATGTGCACTATTTGTGACAAGTGCTGAACGATGTCGCTAGAATGACATTTCTCTAAATCTTGAGAAGTCTATTTTTGGAGTAATAGAAGGGAAACTTCTTAGGCACATTATGTCCTGAGAAGACATAAAGATTGACTCAGACAGAGTCAATTCCATCCAAGAACTTACTCTACCCACAAGTAAGACTGTAGTTCACTCTTTCTTTGGAAAGGTGAATTTTTTACGAAGGTTCATCCCCAAGTTCACTGAGAAGACTCGCCACATTGTGGACATGATGAAGGGCAAAGCCACTTTTTGATAGAGCGCAAAAGGCAAGTCAACATTTGAAAACATCAAAAAAAGTGATTGCCCATGCACCAATTTTGGTTTGTCCAAATTATACCAAAGATTTCACAATGTATAGTTATGCTTCTGAGCACACACTTTTAGCAATTTTGGTTCAACAGAACCAAGAAGGTGAGAAATCTCCCATTTCTTTCATGAGTTGTCCTCTCAAAGCTCATGCGCTGAGATACTCAAACATGGAGAAGCATGCTTATGCAGTGGTAAAAGTAGTGAAGCATTTCCACTTTTACATCCTAAATTTACACACTACTGCCCTGGTTCCTGACACCACAGTCAAATCCATATTAACTCAACAGGAGTTTGGAATGAAAAGAGACAATTGGATTGATAAAATCTAGGAGTTTGATCTAGTCATCAAACCAATGAAGTTGGTGCGGGGAAGAGGCCTATTTCAATTGATTGTTGGCAACAAACCAAAAGAAACAGAGCCTGGAGATGAAAAAATTGAAGACACGCCAACAGTCCCCTTTGTCTCCACCACAAATGAGTGATATTCAAATATTGCTCATTTCTTTACTTATAGTGAGTGTTCTGCTTACCTATCTCGTAAAGAAAGGACCATCAATTTAAAAGCTACCAATTTTTTCTTGTGAGAAAATGGCCTGTATACAAGGAACTTTGATGGAGTGTTCCTTTGCTGCGTCGACAAAGAGCAGCAGAGCCAACTTTTGAAGTCCTTCCATAATCTGGCCTATGGAGGACATTTTTTTGCTCCTGTAACTGCCCATAAAATTTTGCGAGCCAAGTATTACTGGCCTACTCTATTTCAAGATGCATACAAATGGGTACAAAGATGTGAACTATGCCAATAGTTCGTTGGAAGACCCAAATTAGTTGTTTTGCCTCTTAAGCCAGTGGTGATAGAAGAGCCAATTCAACAATGGGGAATCGATTTCATTGGTGCGATAAACCCATCTTTAAGTGTTGGACATGATTATGTCCTCACAGCCATAGATTACTTCACCAAGTGGGTGGAAGCTATTCCAACCAAGCATGCTACTTCAGAGGTAGTGTGCAATTTCCTCAAAGAGAACATAATTTGCAGGTTTGGGGTCCCAACCAAGATTGTCACAGACAACACAGCTTGTTTCTCTTCTCAGGAGATTACTCAATTCTATTTTTACTATGGGATTACCCTCTCCCACTCTTCTGATTATTTTCTACAAGGGAATGGACAAGCTGAATCAAGCAACAAGAATCTGGTGATTATCATCAAGAAGCTGGTAGATGGCAACTAACAAACCTGACATAAAGCATTGGTTGATGCTTTATGGGCAAAAAAAATTACACCCAAGAGGGCAATTGGTATGTCACTGTTCCAACTTCTTTATGGTCTCAATGCTGAGATACCAATCACCTTGGAATTGTCAGCATTGAAATTGGCTAAGGCAGTCGAAGGTCAGACATATGAAAGCTCCATCGATAAGAGGATCATGTGCTTGACTGAGCTAGAGGAGCAGTGAACTATGGTGGTGGACCGAATTGCTGTGCATCAAAGTCTGGTGAAGAAGCTCTTCGATCAGAAAGTAAAAAACTATGATTTCTAGATTAGAGATCAAGTCCTATTGTGAGACAAGAGAAGAGAATCAAAGGGAATGCATGGGAAATTTGACTCCCTTTGGAGGGGCCCTTTTACTGTCCATCATCTCAGAGGTGAAAATAGTTTCCTATTGAAGTATTAAGATGGCAAGACCTTTTCTCTGTCTCACAATGGGCAGCATCTGAAGCACTTCAATTCTTGAAGTATCAGATAAGATCATCTGTACATATGTATATTTATATAGTCTTTAGTTCTTTTTTGTGCTTTTTATTTTCATTTTTGGCACCTTTTTTTTTTGGGTAGCATGACTCCGTGACTTAATGGCATACTTGAAGGCACTGGAGATTCTGATTTCTACTCCCCTTAGCTGTTTCAAAAATTCAAACTGAAGGAAGTTTCCAATTGGAGCCAGCTGTTGTTCCCAAGATCTGTCACTCATTTTTAGGACATCATATGTACTATTTTGGTCTTGTAGGCCAAAATTATCTCTTCCCTTCTCAAAAAATTGTTTTGAGCATTCAAACTCTTCATTATTCAAGCTTTTTTAGTTAAGGGACTAGCAGGATCAACAGGTTCAATGGCTTTAACGGGGGAATTCTCACAAAGGAACAAGTTCCCAACACTTAGGAAATTTCAAGATTGGTTCAATGCTTCAATTCAACCAAAAATGTTCATCGACAAGCTTCAAATAAAGGATTGAACCATTGAACCCCGCTTCCAAAAGGTTCAAAGGTTCAATGGGTTCAAAGGTTCAACGATGTTCGCAAGCTTAAAGAGTTAAGTGCTTCGGTAAAAGTACAAAGTTCAACCGCTTCGGCAAGTTTAACAGCTTCAAAAGACTTAGCGAAAAAAAGGAAGATTGAACCATTGCACTGTTGAACCTTGAACCAAAAAGGTTTAAAGGTTCAACGCGGTTGGTTCAAGCGGTCAATTGAATGAGCGGAACAAAAGATTGAACTGTTGAGCCATTGAACCAAAGTTGGTTCAATCGGTCAATTCAGTCAAATGGTTCAAAGGAGTGCCCCAAAACCCAAAGGGCAAGTGCCCTTGCAGAGGGTAGTGAACAAAAGGCAGGTGCCCTTGCAGAGGGCAGGGAACATTTGCTCAAAGATCAAAGAGAAGGCCAAAAGGGTAAATTTTCCTTCAGACTTTTTGTCCGAAGAAATTACCAAGTAAAGGAACCAAAAGAATTCCTTCAAAAAGATTTTCTACAAAAGAATTTCAAAAAGGAAATCCTTCAGACAAAATGTCCGAAGAAATTCCTTTGAACATTTTGTCCGAAGGAATAATCAAAAGCCTAGCGAAAAAGCGGCTAAGGCAAGGGAAGATTTTCTTCAGACAAAATGTCTAAAGGAATTGAAGAAGCAGACCGCCCGAAGGACCCCAAAGGGAAGTTACCCTTGCGGGGGGCTCTTAGCGACTAGAAAATGGACCTTTCTTGAAGACCCAAAGGGACACCTTCGCTTCAGGGTTTTCCAAAGACACTAAGCCGAAGGAATTTCAAGGCTTCAAAAGACAACAAAAACAAAAGATTTTGAGAAAGAGATTGAACCATTGAACCTTGAACCAAAATGGTTCAAAGCTTCAAAGCTTCAAAGAAAGTTCCAAGCAAAGGAAGGAAGCAGAAGATTCCAAAGACTAGTTCAAAGGGATGGTTCAACCAAAGAGCAAAAAAGTGATTGAACCAAGGAATCGATAAAACCGCCTGAACCGTTGAACTATTGAACCAATGAATTTTCAAAGGTTCAAAGGTTTGTGGTTCAATATGGTTCAAACAACTAGTGACCATTGACGTCCCCACGGATGTCAAATTTAAAGTAATGGAATATCCATTAATTTTTAAATATAGAGCAGAACTTAAAGGATGAACCAAGCGACCCACTGAAGAAGATAGCCTGAGAGCTCCAATTGCAACAGAAAAAAAGAGAAAGCTACAGGAGATATTGAAATATCTACGAGAGAGTTATTTTTAGTGGGTGAAACAGTTCACCAAGTAGTCATCTGAGCACACCAAATCAAGGACGCGGCCTTTTTTTTCCATGAAGTAAAGGCAAAGTGGATAACTGCGCAAATAAGAAGGAAATGACCAGGGGACCTATACTTTGGAGGAGACATATGAGATGAATTGACATGCCACAATTAAGGCCGATGCACTATTCCAAGCATGGCCCCTTGACATAACTGAAAATGCATTCAAGACATTGAATGCAGCATGGGTTGTTCCATGGAAAAAAGTGCCAAGCCTTTCTTGGTTGCTATATATTGTAATCTCTTATTTTATGCAAAGGGAGGTCTTTCCATTATAGAATCAAAACTTTGCCCAAATTGAAAGGCGATTACTGAGACTTTGAGCTCAGATTGTTGATCATATTTTTTATCTGAATGAGAAAGCAAGTTACTTTCAGACTTTGTGCTGTTATAGCTTGTGTTATTTTAGAAAATTGTTCTTATGTCCATTTTCTAAGAGCATTCTTGTTTATTTAATTTAACAAGTAGAACTAGTGGAAGTAATCAGGAAGGTGACCTGAAGCCAATTGTGAAAAGACTTTGTGCTGTCACAATTGTCTTCAGTGTGTTTTTAGTTTCTTTGTGTGTAAAGGATATTGGGACGACTTTGTGCCCCCATTATTCTTTATATGTCACTCTTTGGGCAGTTGAGGTGGAGACTTTGTGTTGCACCTCATTTTGTTGGTTACTGCGCCCTTATTACTTGTTGGTTACCCACCAGAAAGAACTCTTGTGCTCTGCTGCAAGACCACTTCTGAAAGAAGAGAAGTGCCTTCAGTATTATCACCAAGATTTCTCTTTTGTCTGTGAACATCATCTCTGAAAAAAGAGAGATGGATGGTGTAGTCCTACCCCTGAGTGTTATTTTCTGCTTATATATATAGTATATAGCTCCTCATATTCATAGGGAACCTCCCCTTGATGAGAGGAGAGATTTGTCCACCTCTAATGTTGTAAACCTACACATTTGGTTGACCAATCTCCCTACGCTGTGGTTGAAGTGACCTATTTTGCTCATCAGTTAGCTGGTGACAAAATATTCACCCAATAGGGTTCATTTTTTGTATATCATTTGATATCCAAGAAATAAAATGGAGTGGTGATTGTGAATTTAAGGATTGTAAGGAAGATCCACTGAAAGGTGGGCACTTCGCATTCAGACCATTACCATCTTCATAAAAAAATTTAAATTGTTTTGGGGTTTAAAAACAACTGCAATGATGCTCAAGTTCCTTTTGAAACTAGCACTGAGTGTGATATGGACATTTGAAATATATATATATATATATATATATATATATATATATATATATATATATATATATATAGAATGTATATGCTCAAGTTCCTTTTGAAACTAGCACTGAGTGTGATATGGACATTTGAACTATACATTCTATATATATATATATATATATATATATATATATATATATATTTCAAATGTCCATATCACACTCAGTGCTAGTTTCAAAAGGAACTTGAGCATCATTGCAGTGATATATATATATATATATATATATATATATATATATATATATATATATATATATATATATCACTGAGTGTGATATGGACATTTGAACTATACATTATATATATATATATATATATATATATATATATATATATATATATATATATATATAGAATGTATAGTTCAAATGTCCATATCACACTCAGTGCTAGTTTCAAAAGGAACTTGAGCATATACATTATATATATATATATATATATATATATATATATATATATATATAGAATGTATATGCTCAAGTTCCTTTTGAAACTAGCACTGAGTGTGATATGGACATTTGAACTATACATGTGCTAGTTTCAAAAGGAACTTGAGCATATACATTCTATATATATATATATATATATATATATATATATATATATATATATATATATATATATATATTTCAAATGTCTATATCACACTCAGTGCTAGTTTCAAAAGGAACTTGAGCATCATTGCAGTGATATATATATATATATATATATATATATATATATATATATATATATATATATATATATCACTGAGTGTGATATGGACATTTGAACTATACATTCTATATATATATATATATATATATATATATATATATATATATATATAGAATGTATAGTTCAAATGTCCATATCACACTCAGTGCTAGTTTCAAAAGGAACTTGAGCATCATTGCAGTGGTTTATATATATATAATAATAATTTTATAGAATGTATAGTTCAAATGTCCATATCACACTCAGTGCTAGTTTCAAAAGGAACTTGAGCACCATTGCAGTGGTTTATATATATAATAATTTTATAGAATGTATAGTTCAAATGTCCATATCACACTCAGTGCTAGTTTCAAAAGGAACTTGAGCATCATTACAGTTGTTTTTAAACCCCTAAACAATTTAAATTTTTTTATGAAGATGGTAATAGTCTGAATTATTATATAAATATTAAATACTATAATATATAATATTTATTTTATTATTACATTATTATATATTACATATTACATATTATAAATGTAATTTTAGCGGAGACATTGTTTACTAGGGGAAGCAAACCTTAAATTCATCCCTAGATTGGATCTCTGCTTGCCACGTGGATGGCTTAGATTTGTCAGTGTAGATGAATAGTCAGTTTTAGGTATAAATGAGTGCTTAGTCAATCCGATATGTATGTGAGTCCCAATCAGTGTAAGATAAAGTTATGAAAAAGTTAATTCTACTAGTAAATCACTTTCCCTTGGTTGTATTCACAACTGCTAAATTATGGTCTGCGTGCAAACATTATAAAAACAACTCCATTTGATGGGAAAAATCCTTTACAAAGTGTTGTTTATGCACTTTCTATTGAAGCTTATCTTAGACTGCGATTTTTGTTTTCATTTTATTTCCTACATAAAACTCTTTTTCTATTCTCGACTGTGTTTATGCAAAATATGGGTTTGCTTTCGAAAAGCCAAGCGCATGTATAATCTCTTCCTTCACTCACACTGAACATTATAAACATCAATTATAATTTAAAAAACTATATTTCATAAAATAATCAAAGATTTAAGGCTTTCAATATATATTTTGGCGCTTCCAATAGTAACCTCTCCACATTTCAAAAGTCATTGCAAATGACATTTCAGGAAATGACATTTTCAAAAAGTTGGAAGGAGATATTTGGAATTGCAGTGGGGCACGACTAAGGGATTGGTTTAACTTCATGAAGAATTCTTGGAATGGATTCTTTACTGCGATGTGAAACCTCAAAACATGCTTTTGGACCAGAATTTTAGTCCCAAAGTGTTTGAATTTGGATTAGTGAAGCTGGTTGAAAGAGACCATGCCTTTTCATTCTCTCCTAAGAAAATATCTTATTCGTCAGCCTCGGAAGAGGGAACTGCCTCTCACCCATAATTCTCCTTCACCTACTCACAGCTGGGAACATTTGGTATTAGAATTCATGGTTGTGTGAGACGTCTCACATATATTCTTGAATTGAACGCCTTGAAAGTAAGTTGCAAAACTCTTTTTCTAAGGGTGAAATGACATTGTGGCTGGGCATATCACAAAATTCCATAAAACAATGTTGGGTGGATGCTATAAAATGTTGAGGAGTTTGGCTTTATAGCTGGCAATTGCATTTGCTTAGATGGATCCTATGCATTTCATTAGACCCCATAACCCTGAAAGAAAAATAAAGAAGTACCTCTGCAACAACCCTGTAGAAGTAATTCCAATTTTTTGTAGTGATACTCTAATGGAAAAAATTATAAGTGAACATGCAAAATAAAAATGGTTTGCATGCTCATCGATGCTTAGCAGAGTTGTGTGGTAGGCATCGTGGCAATTGGTGGTGGTTAATGTGTCTCTTGCCTTTCCTTAGATTGCAATATGGGTCAAGGTAATATACTCAACGGATGTCGTGTGAGAAACTAAATAGATGTTTATGGCATGGCATTTGAGCATTAACCTTTTTGTATGGTTCATATTGGAGAGTTTGTTGGGTACACATGTCGGTTTGTTTTTATCAAATTTACCACATATTTTATTTGATCGTTAATTCCTTATATACTTATTAAAGTTTTCCCTAGGATGATCTGTTATCCATGCATTCATGAAAGCTTATCCCACTCACTTTCGCAACCTTCCATGCACAACCCAGTCTACTAAGCCTATTTTCCTAATAAATCATAAAATTAAAACTATTTTAGGATATATTTATATAATATAATATATATACTATATATAATATTCATATATATTAGATAACATGTGTTTAACATACATAAATCAACAATAAATAATGTTTATATTGGTAAGATGGATTATATAAAGAAAGAGAGTGTAAATCGATAGTAATACCTCACTTGAAACCTATGACTGCTAACTTGTCATTGCTTCTCACCATCATTGCCTACCTAGCCTTGAAATATTTCACTACTTTCATTCCCTTTGAGTTTAACCCCAAAGGAGTTGCTTTGTTCATCCTTCATGCTCTAGATTTACTTGTGATGGAATCTGAATGTATTGGTATCCTCTCTTTGTTAACTTAGCCTAACTCAAACTATGTGTACCTAGTTTAATATGACAGTGAAGCTCTCGGGCCCTGTGAAATTGTTTTATATTGATGAAATGGATTTTGTAAAGCAAGAGCATATAAATTGACAATTATACCTCACTCAAAACCCATGACTGCTAACTTGTCATTATTTCTTTCTATCATTGCCTACCTAACCTTGAAATATTGCACTTATTTCATGTACATTGCCCGGTTCATTCTTCATGCTCTAGATTTGCTTTCAATGGACTTTAAATATCTTGGGCTCCTCTCTTTGATAACTCCTCCTAACTTAGACTCTATGTACCCATTTTAATATGACAGTGAAGCCCCTAGGCCCTATGAAATTTTCCTATCTTCCCTAAGCTTATTGACAAGCTTAGATCCTATCAAGGCACCTAGAAACATAAAGTTTTTTGCCTCTGTTCAGTTGTTGACATGTGGTTAGGATGAAGGGGTTTAACTACTGACACATAGATAGAGTGCAAGGGACACATTCAAAGTTTAGTGACATGTCACTTCTATCAATGAAATCTAGATGTGTTATTTGTTGGGGAAGCGATCATCTTTTGAAATATTAATGGCTTGGATAAAATCCCCTTGGTGTTCAGTGTCTGTACTCATTGTCTCCTTGCTTGGAAATGGATTTTGCATGGTTTAGTTTTCTTCATAGGAAGATAGGGAGCATCTGTGGACAAAGGTCAATCATCAGTGATGCAAAAAAGGATCTGGTTGTGGATAATGATGCGCTGAACTCCATGTTGTTTCCCAAAGAGAGTGGAAAGGGTTTGAGCAGTAGCCATGAGGATTACATGACAACCAAGTCTTTATCAAACCATTAGATGGATAGGGACAAGGAATGGGAGGATGAGATTGAAACTTCTCCCATAAGCAGGAGGAAAAGAAGAGAGCCCAAAGAGCGTCAATTTTTTTTGCCTTTGTGGATTAATTGAGGTCCATTGGTTTTATATGATTTGCATCCTGATTTAGCATTAGTATTTTACACTAGGCAATAGGTTATCTCACCAAACTGTATCTTACTAAACATTTCCTTCCGAGGTTACTTGGACCTTTGGGCCAATTGCTAGTATATATGATATGATAAGATGAATTAGATGGCGATCAAAGGATAACATCATAGCATGAAGTGTAGTGAACTAAAGTAAAAGGGAGATGGCAAGTGAAGGATTATTGGTGAACAACCAAGGAAAACTAAAGATGGACATGAGAGGAAGACTGACAATGATCATGAATGACTTCCCTCGATGAATAGGACCATAAAATTAATGACTAAAAATGGGATTATCATGCATCATGGCATGAAGGTGAAATAAGATCCCTCCATCCCTACTGGTAAGACAGTTAGGTCTTAGATGGTTGGAAATCCTTTGAAAAGGTCACTGGGGGAGGCGTTGTGGCTAGTTCAATGGGATCGAGGTGGTGGTGGCCAAAATCAAGGATATTGTCTATCTAGAATGCCTTAATTCTTTCAATCCTTTTCACGAGTGTAACTAATTTTATCGGGGGTGGATTATACAAGCCAATCCATTATCTTCTCCCTCCTTGGTCTAATTCCCTTCTCCTATCAACGTGACCAGGGTTGGGTTCAAGCCAATTGTAGAAAACCTTCTTCAAAATGGTTTGCCTCATCTATTTTATAGTCCTTTATTGGAGGTGCCATCTTCTCTCTCCATTTGCAATGTTAGAGTTACCTTTTCTGGTGAAGCTCCTATTCTATAAATCAATGAATATTACTTACATGAAATGTAGGTGGATATGGGAAATAATTCACTTATTTTTCAGATTTTGGGGAAGCAACCCCCATCTCGAAATGATCATTTTTTGGGTGAAATATTCTTGTCTAAGGTTTTTGTCCCTATGGTTGTTATGTTATAAAATGTGATTGTCCAGTTAGAAGTTTAGCAATAATCTCATCTACCAAATGAATTTACCTACCTCACATTGAAATCTTGTCAATCCTTGATAGTCGAGAAATTAACCTTATGTCTTATCATACAAAATATCTTCATATATCTCATATAATGTTATTTTTATTCATTAATGCATTTAATGTAATTTAATGAACTTCTCATTTGTGTTGTGTCTATGGAGTTCCAATGGAGGAGATAAACATAAGTTTGTCTTATCATTTTTGATGATGAATAATTTGATCACCAAAGCTCTATTGGAGTGTGTATCAAAAAGACTCAAGTGTTATGTTTGTATCTAAACTCTAAGGTTCTGCATATTTAATGATATAAATTCTATTTTATGTGTTTGTTTACAAATCTATCTTGTTTGTGTTTTGTTTATCATCTCTTACTTTGAATTTAATTTGGGTTTATGTGTTAGTTCTTTATTGTAGAAAATGTGATATATCCTACATCTATATCTTTCAATCTTGTATTAGAGCTAGGAAAACTTCTAAGATGATGTTATATTTGAGCCACATTTATCCAAGTGATCATAAGTCAAAGCTCTTTCATTTGAGTTAAAGTTTATCTGATCCAAATGAAACCAAAGGTTAGTCATTGTTTGAGATGAAGCAGAGTTGAAGTGTTTTTTCACGTAGCACTAGTGCATATCAATCATTTCATCTTATTTAGTTGTGGTCATCTGAGCTAGAGTTTGTCAAAATCATGGTTGTACTATTGATCGTTATTGTTGTGTTATCCCAATTGATCATTCAAACATATATTTCTTTGTTTTTTGTATCAAACACTCTACATTCATACAACATTTTCAATCTAGGTTTTGAGCTTTTTTTATCTTGCTTCAGTGCTTACAGTCAAGTTTTGTACCTTAATGTGTAGTACTTAGAAGAATAACACTTCAAGGTTTCATGCCCCTAGTGTTGCACCATTGTTCTTTGCTCTCATTCCAAGATTACACGATCAAGAATAGAGCTCAAGTGCCCTAGTTTAGTGCATTAGTTCTATGCTTAGTTCAATGCTTTAAGGTCTTGTGCCTTATAGTTGCATTTCAAAGTTTAGTGCTCCAATATTTTAACCCAGCCTCAATGCCAAATAATTATGTCAAACTATTATGCCCCCAATTTGTGTACCCAAATTTAGCACCTAAGGTATAGTGTTACAGTTGTGTGCCTTAAATTTGTGTGTTATTTATGTGCATAGTCTACCATGGCGAGTACAAGCATCGACCTTGCTCAGTCATAAATTTCTCATTTTAATGGTAAAAATTATGATTGTTGGAGCATAAAAATGAAGACTCTATTTTATTCTCAAGACTTATGGTACTTGGTTGAGAATGGATTTCCTAAAGTAGCCAGTCCGTAAGCATTTCAAGCCATGTCATAGGTAGACAAGGATCTCTTGAAATAGATTAAAAAGAAAGACGTAAAAGCACTATTATTCATCCAACAAGCTATTGAGGAGTCCATATTTTCATGCATTTTAGTATAAACCAAGTCAAAGCAAGGATGTGATACTTTATAGACATCCTATCAAGGTGCCAACAAAGTCAAAACCACTAGATTGTAAATGCTAAGAAGAGATTTTAAAAACCTATAGATGAAGGAGTCAAACACAGTGGATTCATTCTTTACTTATGTTGTGGGAGTTATGAACTAGATTATGTCTCATGGTGAGATAGTTGAATATCATAGGATTGTTGAGACAATCCTTAGGAATCTTCTTGCAAAGTTTGGTTTCATATGTAGCCATTGAGGAGTCCAAAGATCTAACACAACTGTCAGTTGATAAATTGATGGGATCATTATTGTCCCATGAGCAGATATTAAATAGATAAGGATTATCTTCTCTTGAAAACACTTTCAAATGTCAAGTTATAGTCAACAAAATGAGAGGAAATACTAACTGCAACAAAGGAAGAAATAGATATCCACCCAGAGGAGGAAAAGAATATGCTTTTCATGATGACAGAAGACCAAGCACAAGTGTGCATCCCTTCACCACAACTACAAGAGGCAGGGGAAATAGTCATTCACACAATCATACTCATGGTGAAAGGTATGACAAATCTAATGTTCAGTGTCATTACTGTAAATTTTTTGGTCATTATGCAAATAATTTTAGGAAAGGTAGTCTAACATGAATAAACAAAAGTCTAATTTTACTAAAGAAAACTAGTCTATCGGTAATATCCAAGAATAAATAATGATCACATGTAATGTAGCACAAAAAAGTGTGAAATATGTATGGTTTTTGTATAGTGGTTATAAAAACCACATGACTAGTAGAAAAGAACTGTTTGCAACCATAGATGACTTTGTGCAGTTAGAGGTGAAACTCAAAAATTACAATAGATTTTCAGTTATGGGTAAAGAAACAATTATTATAAGAACTAAATAAGGAGAACATAGATATATCCCTAATGTATATTATGTTCCTGGGTTGCAACACAATCTGATGACTATAGGTCAATTAGTGTAGAAGGATATAGAGTATATTTTGAACATGATGAATGTGTCATAGTGGACAAAGATCCAAGCAATAGACTGATTAGAAAAGTGGGGATGATAGGAAATTGAATGTTCCCCTTAAAAATTCAAAGTGAAATGTCTCCTACATCTAAACCTCAAGATTCACATGTCAGATTCGCGCATCATATATTTGTTGAAGCCACCTTTAAGGCTTCATATAAAAATTAGTCTTGATTATGGCATTTAAGATTTGGTCATTTAAATTTTAATGGTTTAAAATTATTGCATCATATTACCATTGATAGAGCAACCTAATACAACATGTGAAAGCTCCATACTAGGGAAACATCATAGATAAATGTTTCCTATAGGAAAATATTACAAAGCAAGATCTTCACTTGAAATTGTTCACTCATATTTATGTGGATAAATGCAAACCCCGTCAATTGGTTTAAATTTGTATTTTATGACTTCAACAAGTAGTTTACAACAAGATACACACCTCGTCATAATAATATCATAGAAAATAAGAACAAAACAATCATGGAAATTACTCAAATCATGTTGAAGGCTAAACATCTACTGAATGAATCAAGAAGTAGTTTACAACAAGATACACACCTCATCATATGTGTGTCACAGAAAGGAAGAACAAAACAATCATGGAAATTGCCTGAATCATGTCGAAGGCCAAACATCTATTGAATGAATATTGGGTTGAATCTGTAACATGCAAAATTTATATTTTTAATAGACGCCCAACAAAGAGTGTGAAGAATAAAGTTCCTCAAGAATCTTAGAATGGAAAGAAACATATTGTTTCTCATCTATGATTCTTTTTCATTTGTGCCATGAGAGTTGATAAATAAATTGGATGATAGAGGAGAAAAGCGTATTTTTGTGGGCTATAGTGAGTAGTCCAAAGCTTATAAATTGTACAATCCCATCACAAAGAAAACCGTAATCAACAGAGATGTGAACTTCATTGAAGAAGAATCATGGGATGGAAGCATTGATAAGATAACTACAGTTGATGTTGGGTTACCACATGAAAATGAGTTACAAGATAGAGCATAAAATGCACCATAAGTGCACACACTAGCAACACCTAATATGCCATGCAATCTAGATACATCTACTAATGTGCCTATAACACTTAGTCATTCTACTACAGCTAGCACTCACAATGATGATTCATCAGATCCTTCTCTAGCATCACTAAGGCATCACTTTAGAGACACTTCAAGGAAGACAAGAATTTTAAAGGATATTTATTTTGAATATCAGTCAATTGAAAAATGTAAGTTTGTAGTTTAATTTTGCATTTTTATCTCAAACTGATCCAATACACTTTGAAGATGTTATTGAAGATGAAAATTGGATTAGCACCATAAATGAAGAAATTAATTTAATTGAAATGAATCAAACATGGGATCTAGTTAATCTTTCTGAAGGAAAGGATGTAATATCAATAAAATAGGTCTATAAGACTAAATTCAATGTTGATGGAAATATTGAAAAATACAAAGCAATATTAGTTGCAAAGGGCTTCTCTCAATAGCCTAGAATTGATTACATGAAACTTTTATGCTAGTGGCTAGATTAAACATTGTTAGAATGGTGCTATTTATTATTATTTAGAACAACTAGAAAGTGTTTCAAATGGTTATGAAATAAACGTTTTTAAATGGCATATTGGAAGAAGTGTATGTTTAACATCCACTGGATATGGAATCTTAGGACAAGAACACAATGTTAGATATGTGACAATAAAGTTAAAATTTGGATCCTTTTATGGTTTGGTTTATATCCCACTCCTCGATAGGGGGTGTGGAGGGACCCCCCACTATTGTCATAAGGGAAGAAAATTAATTAAGGATTCAAACCCGTATTTCTAAGAAGATGAAATTCACCTTCTATTTTTAAGAAAGAAAGTCCTAATGATGTTTTTCCACTCTATTTTTAGAAGGAGGAATCCTAACATTGCTTTGTCAATTAGGTATATTTATCTTTGTGGAGTTATCGTGTAATATAGACAGTGAGTTTGCATGTAATCTATTCATTTTAGAATTAATAAAGCTTGATATCTTACATTGTAGCTGTTTCCTTAGCTTTGTTAAGGTTTTACCATATAAACCCTATGTTTTATCTATTTAATTATCTCTATTATTATATTATGTTGTTGTAGAGTGTGTGGTTTCCTATCACACAAGGTTTTTAGATTGAATAAAGTTGTGTATGGACTTAAACAAGCTTTGAGAGCTTGGTATAGCATATTTGACTCATATTTTATGAAGAATGGGTTTAGCAAATGCAATAGTGAACCAATGTTGTCTATCAAAAGGAATAACCAATATTAAATTCTAATTATGTGTTTATATGTGGATGGTCTAATATTAACTATTAATCTATCAAATGATTCATTTAAAACAATAATGAAAACAAAATTTGAAATGACAGATTTGGGATTGATGAAATACTTTCTTGGTATAGAAGTTAGTTAATCTAAAAAAGGCATTTTTATATGTCAGTCTAAATATGTAAATGATTTGCTAAATAGATTCATAATGGTCAATGTCAATTCAGGGCCAACATTAGTTGCCATGGGATTAAAATTTGAGCAAAGAAGATAAGGGATCCAATAGTAATCCAACCTCGTTTAGAAAACTTGTTGACAACCTAACATATTTAACGACCACAAAGCATGACATTATGTATGGAGTTTTTTATTTTTTTGGAAGAAAGAGGGTAGTTGCATCCCTTAGACATAAATTAACCAAATTAAAATATATAAAGTATTTAAACAGAGCATGCAGGCCAGGCCAGGCCAAAGCCAGAAAAAACAAAAATCAATACATCAAAATATACATAGCCAACCAAACACATGATAGCATAACAGATGAAGATGCAGGCTCATGCAAAAGGAAGCAAAACTAGACAGGATAGAACCATGACATAGTCAACCAAGAAAAACAAGAAAGGTCCACCTCGTCAGAGAGCTGGGCCAACCACTGTGCTCATATCCATCACAAGCTCTTCAAAATCAGCCCATGTCGAGTCCTCCTTTTGAAGAAATAGTGACTATCACCAACACTCCCTCCCCTTCCTTCTAGTGAATCTCAAAAAATATTTTGAGGTAGCCATTGAAGTTCCCAAGCTAAGTATCCTAAACGGTTATGAGAGTGAAGTGGCCCCTAGATAACCGACCTCCCCATACCTTCGTAATATCAATTTCTCTAAGAGTATTGATAACCACCAAATTTGTATAAGGTCTGCCCCCTATCATTAAGAAGCCACTTCTGAGCTGCAGTGATCACATTAAAGGATAGATCTGAGCTTATCTGACAACTTGTTAATATACTAGTCAAAGGAGACTTCCTTCTCTTCCATGTTAGTAGCGAGATTAGCCAACCAGTCTATAACTTTATTACCTTCCCTATAACAATGAGAGATCTAGTAAGAGTCAAAATTCTTCAAAGCATTCCATGCCTGTTCCAGAATGTAGCTGATGTTCCAATTATCCAACCACCTCCTTTGGTGAGATAAAATAGTAATCTCTGAGTCCCCTTCAATCCATACATTCTTAAAACCATTGTCTACAGCAAGTTGGAGGGCATGTACTAGGGCGTATGCTTTAGTTACATTGTTTGTCCCTTTGGGCAATTTTAAAGATTTAGCTACTATCAGTTTTCCCTTGCCACTCCTAGTAACACATACCAAACTTGACGGCCTTGGGTTTCCATGGCAAGATCCATTGAAATTAATTTTAACGAAGGGATCATGTGGCGGGATCCATTTGACAATGGATCTATCTATTTTTTACATAAATGTAGGAGCGACTGATCCACCAGAGATACTGTCCAAACCCTTCCAATTTTAATCATAAGATCATCCCAATTTGTCCACTTGAGGTTCTTGATTGGAGACCTTCTAAGTTTGGCATTGACAATTTCTATTATAGAATTTTGTAAATCACCACAAACCTCCTTAATGGTCTTTGACTTGCCTCTAAAGATCCTATAATTTATTTCTTTTCATATTGTCCAAATCAACAATGATGGACTGACAATCCATAAATGTTGGAAGGTTGCATCTTGATATAAGGAAGGCCAACTTTTAAGCAGTTGCACCAAGTTGTTTGGGAAGGGAGAGCACCAATTGATCTTTCTCATTAACCATTTCCAACAGACCTGACTGAACTTGCATTAGATAAAGAGATGGTTGTTTGTCTCATTTGCTTCCTGGCAGAGGACACATTTAAAACTAGAACCTAGCATCAATTTATCAATCCTTTCACGTGTGAGGATTTTGTTGTTTATAGCCAACCAGGTAAAAGTACCAGCTTTCAGGAGAATTGCATCTGCCCAACATAGATGTGTGGGCTAGTCTACCTTGTCTCCTGTGGAGAGCGACTTGTAACCTTATTTGACCTTGTAATCACCTGAGCCATCCCCATTCTAGATCAATTCGTCCTCTTTTGAAGAAAAGTAAATAACTCTCTCATCCAGTATGTCTTTTAGGATTAATTTTTGATTTTGGTGAAAGTTGCATTTGTCAAAATCTTTCCAAACCACCCTTGAAGGAAGTCCACTTGTATTTTTAGTAAAGTAATTACAAACCTTATGACCCCAAAATATTTTCAAATATATCTCAGCTTCTTTTAGGTCCCCCTTGGAGGCTAACTTCGTCCATCTGTTCCAAGAGTCGTCCCAAAAGTTTGCCTTCCTACCATTATGAATTGTCTAAGTCAATTTGGGAAGAATGACTGCCCTGCTCTTCACAATGAAGTTCCATACTGAGGAGCCGTGCAGTGGATTTGTGACTATGAAAATTCTCTCTAGATTTTGACTATCCAAGTATTTATTTTGCATAAATTTGACCCATTTTGAGTGTAGATTCTTATACATTTTCCATGCCAACTTGGCCCCAAGAGCCAAGTTTTGGATTTCTTGGTTGATCACTCCAACACCGCCTTGAGATTTAGCCTTGCATATCTTTTCCCACGAGATGAGGTGGATCTTTTTTTGAGTCCAAAGCACCTTGCCACAGAAATTTCCTGCAAACTTTCCCTATCTCATCTAAAATGCCTTTCGGAACTTGTAAGGTGGACATCATATATGTGGGGACTGCGGAAAGGATGGCTTTAACCAATGTAATTCTGCCTACTAGGGATAACCATTTCCCTTTCCAAGAACTAATCTTATGAGCTAGATTATCAATAACCCCCCTCCATAAAGCTTTCTTGTGGCGGCCATTAAAAAGTGGTATTCCTATGTCCTTGCCTGGCAGTGATTCGGCTTTGAAGTTGAAGAAACTTGCAATTGCTTTCTGCTTCTCTTCTGCAATGTTGCACATGAAAATTTTAGACTTCTCATTAATTTTCTGCCCTGACATCTCACAATAGGAATCAAGAACTTGCTTGATGACTTAGGCTTCTGTTTTAGAAGCTCTGCTAAACATGATAGTATCATCTGCAAATAACGCGTGGGCCATGGCTTCCTTGACATTATGTATGGAGTTAATCTTATTTCAAAATTTATGGAAATAGAAAAATAATCTCATTGGAAAGCATCCAAAATAATATTGAGATACATTTTTGGTACAAAAGGCTTTGGGATTTTGTATGTGCTCTCAGAATATTTCAAATTGATGGGTTATACAGATAGTGATTACACCGACAACATTGATGACATGGAAAGTACATATGATTACATGTTTCATTTTAGACCAGGGGCAATTTTTTGGGCATCTAAGAAGCAACCTATTGTCAATCTCTCATCCACAAAAGAAAAATATGTAAGTCACATCAACAACATATCAAACAGTTTGGATGAGAAGAGTTCTATCAGATTTGGTGCATAACCAATAAAAAAACAACCAATATTTATTGTGATAACAATTCAGCTATAATATTATCTAAGAATCATATATTTCACAAGAAAAACAAGCACATAGACATGAGATATCATTTCATTTGAGAGCTAGTCAACAATGAGGAGATATATCATAAATTCTGCAAAGTCTAAAGACTAGTTTGATGATATGTTTACAAATCCTTTAGCAAAGAATGTTTTTAAGCATCTCAGAGAATGTATAGGCATAGCAGTTGTTTCTGGTAGTCTAGAGTAAGTGGGATTGTTGGAAAACGTGATTTTCCGATTGTAAATCCAGCTTTAATCTCACTACCAGATTATTTCATCTACCTCACATTGAAACCCTGTCATTCCTTGATAGCTGGGAGATCAATCAAATATCTCGACGTACAAAATATCTCTATCTATCTCAGCTAATTCTATTTGTCTTCATTAATTCATTTAATGTGATTTGATGAACTTCTCATTGTGTTGTTGTGTAGAGAGAGTTCTAACAGAGGAGATAAATACAAGTCTATTGTATCATTTTTATGATGAATAATTGGAGCACCGAAGCTATACTGGACTCTCTATCAAAAGGCCTCAAGAGCTATGTTTGTATTTGAGCTCCGAACCTCTACATATTTAATAATACAAATTTTATTTTCTATGTTTGTTTACTACGCTATCTTGTTTTCATTTTGTTTATCATCTCTTCTTATGATTTCGAATTTAATTTGGGTTTATGTGTTAGTTGTTTGCTGTAGAAAACATGATATAGCCTGCATATCTATATTCTTCATGTTCGACTAGGAAATGGATTCTTTGTGCTTCAGTTCAACTTTGGGGAAGACAGTGACTTTGTTTGTCTTAATGTTCATTGTTCTTTGAGAAGAAAAACATTTTTATTACCCCTTGGTCGTCATTCTTCAACCCCAGTTTGGTGATTTTTTTTTCGGTTCTTGTTTGGCTACGCTTATATAATATTCCCTTGGTGATGAGATATTTTGATCTACTCATTAATAAAAAATAAATAAAAAAATAAAAAAAATTACAGGTTCATCAAAATTAATGGCGATCCTATTCTAATCCATAAAAACTTTGTGTGAATCTATGCAATAGTTGATATCTCCAAACCCATCTCACTTTCATTTAAGGTGTTGTCTTCGCAGGGCTCCTATACTCAAATTTGCAATTTTGAGGGCCTCACTATTTGCTATTTATAGTGCAATGGCCCCTTTTTGGTAGATTATTCTGAGAAATGTTCCTCGGGTCCCTAACCAACCTATTATATATCATAAATAAATTGGATTTGATCTGGTTATTCTGAATAATTAGCAATCCAAGTCTCTAACCGTTTACCTTGCTCCTACGCATGATAGGGGAAAGACATTTAACTCTACTCAGGGTCCACCTAGATCTACCGGTATCTTGGCAGTTGTCATTTTAAATCATAGCTCATTAAAAAATGTTGGCTTTGTTATTATCCTCTCCAAAATCGAGATGCCAATGTTTATGCATCCCTCTACTTCGGTTGGCGATTTAGCCTCTGAAATGTTACAATGTTCTAGGTCTGTGAGCCTCGTTGAGGATAGTGAGCTAAACGATTTAGTGGTTTTCATAGCTATTAATCATCTTTGTCACCCTATGGGATCATTCTTTGAGGCTTCATTAGAGGTTGTTAATGGTTTTAAACCAAGCTTGCATCCTTAATTGAGTCATCTTTGTGTTTGGATAATGACAAATGGTTATATGGTTTGAGTGACTCACTGAATCTGATATATGAGGAAGCTAGGCTTCATAAGATTGATAGTTTATTTTATGATAAGGCCCTACTCAAGGGCCTAGTTGGCTCTTTCTCCCACAAGAGATAAGTAATATTGAAAGAACCGGTTATGGGGTTGGAATAAGGGTAGAGTGCAATTCTAGAAGAAGCTATAGTCTCCCAAGAGTGAGTAAGTATGCTAAAATAATTTGGGTCTCATTCATTAGGTGTCATTGCCTCCCTTGAGCCTCTTGGTATCCATCCAATGAAGGATATTTTATCCAAACCAAATTTTGGTTCTCCTAGATGCAGAGGTAGGAAATTAGATGCATCAAAATTGCATTTGGAAGCTTGGGAGGCCATTGGTGATAGTATGCAGCGAACCCTTGATTCCCTTCTTTACCCTAGGGAAAGGAGGTCACACGTTCCTCACCATTGGGGTAGGCCCTGCTAAAGCTTGGCCCTGCTGAAGCATTGGTCTTGAACTAAGGGCTTCTTGAAAGGTTAGGGATCTAATTCTGTTTTCCAACGTCTTTGTTTGCTAGGTGTGAGCCTTCTTGGCCCAGTTGATATCTAGGTTTTAGGATCTGTGTCTCTTTCAAGGTAACTTCTCTCAGTTCTATTATTTGATCCATGCTACAACGTGTTGTAATCATTTTTTCTCTTCTACCTATAAAGGGACCCTTCCAACCCTTTTTAATCTATCCAAATAAAAAATTATAATATTTAATAAATATATTATTATACATGCCTTGGTCTAAGAAAATTAGAGGACCATGGACATGAATATAGGCTCTCATATCGATAAGGTTTCAAGCTTGAGCATGTATTTGATGATGGCTAAGAAGGGAAGATAGGAGGTAGTGACATTGGAAGAGGGTTTTGCTCTGAAGCTCGACACATGATATCTGCAAGTGAATGGAACAAGGATGGGAGTTAGTCGGGTTAGGAAGGATGGTGAACCAAAGGAGCTAGGGGAAGCTACATTGGTAGAGAATTGGTCTAAAATTTTGAAGGGTGGCATAGAAGCAAACCAAGCCAAACCAAATGTCATTTTGGATGCTCTATTTGGTGTTTTGGATAACATTCCTAAAATTCATCCTCCAATGTAAGGGGAATATTTGATTATAGAGACGGATTTTGTTGCTTCAAATGCATTTGAGAAAATGGGAGTGATAGTGAAGAAGGAGGGCATGTGTATATGTTGGGATCCTACTAGTACAAAGTTAACGCTTCAGTGCCAAATTTCAATGGATGTCTGCCAATTGTTTGAAAAAATGTTGGCACAAAATTCTTTAGTTGATAGTAGTGCAGGGAAGAGATCAATGTTGAGAAGATAAGGCAACAACTAATGGTTCTTTCCCTCTTTGGGAAAACCATATGTCTTTAGGCTTAATCAAAAAATTACGTTATTTATCTCAAGTAGAAAATTGAGATTTCTATTGGAGTCCTTGTGGATCTTCAACGTATTTTACATGAGGGAAAACAACTTCAAGATCATTCCCCTTAATCTAGATACCATTTAGGCAAGGACCCTACGTTCTTCTTAGTTTTGAGGATGTGTAGAGGAGTTGCAGGATCAGGACAGTCATCATCCTCCAAACTCATGACATTTATAGAAGTGGTAAAAGATACAACCTTCAAACCCAATCCATTGAAGCCACAACCTATCCCTTGTGCCTATATAGTAGAGCATGCAAATGAGGTGCCAATTTTAGAGATCACAACAAAGGATGTGACATAGTACCAGACAACCTTATTAAAGGAATCAATTATTTGTATATTTAACAAAATATGGCCTATAACCTTGGCCTTATTTCACTAGACTCACACAACATGGACAAAGCATTGTGATATATCTCTTTGCTCAAAAGGCTTTGTCATTGATTTTTTCAATGATCAAGAAGCCTATTAGAGAATATTCATTTAAGGTCCATGGTTTTGGGCAAATGAGGGGTTGTTCATTACTCCTTGGTTTCCATAATTTGACCTAAATACACTCTTAGTTACCAAGATGCAAGTCTGGGTTTGTCTTCCAAATCTGCAATTACACTTTTGGTATGCTTTTAATGAGATAGGTAACTCTTTGGGCACCTACATCAAAGATGATGTAGTAATAACAACTAGATTGTGCACATATGCTCGCATTTGTGTGGATATTTATCTTAGCAAGGGCCTACCATATAAAATTATTCTCATATACGGGAAAATTCAAGGCATTCATTTATTAGATTATGAGAACATTGCATTTAGATGTTGTATTTATAAATTACCAAGTCACCTTCAAGATACCTATGCCTATGCTCGAGCACCATATCAAAAAAGGGGATGAAATCAACCTCTAAAAAGTGGATTCTTCTAGAGTAATAGGTAGTGGATGTAGGTGATGACCAGGGAGAGGGTAACCAACATATGATAGAGCTTGAAAAGAATAAAGTTGAAGTACCATATACACCTATTGAAGAATGCATCCTAATTGAGGGGGATAGTGGAAAATATCATAATACTTCTTTGAGGAATCCATCATGGGGTGTGAAGAGAGGTCACAAACTAGAGAACTCAGAGTCAGAGAAGGAACTAGCCTTCTAGTTGATTTTAAAATCCCTGAATACAAACACATCTTTAGATTATCAAACATCGGATGTATAGATTTTCATCTTGGAGTTCTCTCCAGCGCTGTGGTAGTAAGTTAAAAAGAAGAAAGGTAGAAAGGGTAGGATCAAATAAAATTTAGGATACATTTCCTACTAATTAGAGAGCCCTTAGTATTGTTGCATGGAACTTTCTTGTCTTATTGCTTACCTATTGTTGATGTCACCATTTTGTTTACTATTGACACTTCCCTTGTTGTAGGGCTTCTGTTTTTTGTCATATTTTGTGTTGTTCCTTCCTCGTGTGGGTGTGGGGATTTACTTTTTTCCTCTATTCAAGGGGTACTCATCCCTTACTTGTCCTCTTTTTCCTTTGGAAATTTCTTGCATCTACATAATATAATTTAAAATTTTAACTAATATGAAGGTATGCTTTTTTTTCCTGGGGGGAATTTTTTAAAATATATAATATATTAAAATTATTATAAATACTATTATATATAAATTATTATAAATACTATTATATATATATATATATATATATATATATATATATATATATATATATATATATATATTATATATATAATTAATAGTACCTAATTATGTCGAGAGGTATTCTACAATGAAATTTGGGGTGATGGTGGGCTATAACGTAGTGAGTGTAGATTTTTCACCTTACTTTGGTTTTTACTACACTTTTATTATTCACCGTGCTTAGGTGGATATTTGGTTATTTAGGATGATTTATGAGGTCATTTATTTGCACACCCACATGTGTAAATTATGGTCAAATAGGTTAGTGAGGATGCCTTGTCATTCACCAACCACTGTTGACTTATCTCTAGTACATGAGTTTACTATTCATTTGTCAACTGACCCTTGTTCACATTGTCAAATGGATGTGGCTTCATGCCTCTTCTTAGCCTATTTAATGGCCTATTCACCTTTGTATTTGTTGAGGTGTGAGAGATATTAATTTTATGTGAATTAATGAAAGTTTGGGTTTTGATCCGATCTATTAGCTTGTGCAATATTCTTGCTTTATGACAGCATCTTGCTTCAGCTTCGTTGTGGTGTGCACTAGCTTTATCTCATGTGATTATTCGACCATTGAATTCACATTATCTAGATTGGGATCAAACTCTGATAAATTTGACATCCATTTGATCATCACTTAGAAAAGTTTTTATTAAAAAAATCTAGTCGACATTATTATACCATATTAATTTTTATTAAAAATATATTTTTATGAATGGACACTACTACAAGTTAAACCCTGACCAACATTATTATACCATATTAATTTTTATTAAAAATATAATTTTATAATCAAACATTTTTCTAGGTTAAGAAATTAAAACACATATTTTTTAATTTCAACTCAGCCTCCATCGTCACACACTAATTTTATCTTCTTCGGCACATCAAAGTTGTAAAATCAGAAGATTATACTATTATGATTATCCATAATACCAAATTTCATTCCTATTTTCTCTATGTAGTGCCAAGTCCAACCAAGAAATTTATTTTTTGGTTTGTGCAATAATTAGTTTTTATTTAAATTTCAATGTTGGTATGTGTTTGCAAGGAATCACTTTTGTTTCCATATAAGACTCCAAAGTGCATTTTGAGTGGCATTGTTGTCAGGCTCTTTTCCTTTAAACTAGCATTTCTTTTCCCTAGTTGTGTGCCTAAATATATAAGAGTTCCAATGTTCTAATGCACTAACATTTCATGCAAGAAAAGGTTCTCATGCACTCAGCTGAAGCATGTAGCTTAAGACTAGTTCCCATCAATTTTATCGTGTGAAGATGTATTCATCTACTTTCCTAGACTAGGGTACTCAAACAAGTTCTTAGTCTTAAACTCATCCTTAGTCCTATATCTAACTTAGCTTATTTGTTCATCATTTAACCATCAAAATAAAAATATTTTAGCATAAATTGATAACATACATATCTACTCCATTATCACCATAGACAAATAAACACAAGCATTGCATCAACACAGTCTTCTTTCGATTATATTCATAAGTTATGTCAAAGAGTACAGTGATTTGAGAATTATAATGATAACCAACTCATCAATAACAATATAAAGTAGATCAAGGAGATATTTATACTAGGTTTACCCTGACCAATCAATTATAGAATTAAATACAAATAAGATGACTCGCCAATGATCATCAACATAATTGAGTCATGGCAAGCTGTTTACAATAAATTCCTATGGACCTGGCCTAACTACCCTATATTCTCTCTTTGTATTGGATCCTCATCATCAAGTGCTTATGTTCCCATAGGCTAGTGCTGGATTCATGATTGATTTAGTATTTTTCAGCGTTCCTATGAACCATTTCATAACCATCTCCTCTTTTTGTGATTTCCCCCAATCTTACGCTAATATCCAATTCCTACATTATTGGGTTCTTTATGTATCATGCTTATTTATTTTATGGGACTTGCTTCTTATGCACCATGATATCCCATGCCATAGTCTTCTATGCCATAGTCTTTTGCATCATGTCTCTGTGCACCACTTGTTACCAAAAAGTACTTAGCCAAAATAGTCTTCAAAACTAAGGTCCCAACATCACCCCACACTAAGCCAATAGTCTGTCCTAGACTATGCATCTTTTTTAGGTCCCTCTAAAAATTCATGTCCCAACTATTTAATTTTATTCTTCACACCCTTCCAATGGTTTAAAGCATTTTAGATCTTGGACATGATTTATTTAACTACCTCCTTAAGCTTCTTTGTCTCCTTAGGTTATTCGAGACAATCACCTGCTTGAATAAACAAATGCTCAAAGGATGTTGAAGCATCCTTATGCACTTCTTCAAGAAAGGTGACCTCCATTACAACTTATCCTCAGTGTGTCAAAAATTTGGCATTTAACTCCTAATGGTGAGCACCTACTTTATTCTCCATAGCCTCCACATCTTCAAATGTTTTGGCATGCTTAGTGCGATCTTTTATTATCAAGGCATTGTCAGCTAAATGGTGGTGTTGAAGTTCCTTTACTTGAAACCTTATAAAAAAATTCTGAGCCATACCAGTTTATTAAAAACCCCATCAAGGATAGGAATTGTATCACAACACTATTAAAAAATATTTTACAAATCTCCATCGCTTTAGTAAATTGTTTTTCACCCATGTTTGATCATGGCAGGGACTAGTCTGGTCTTTGCATTTCTTCAATAAAAGTTCTACTAGGGTTTCTAATTTTTCAATTACCTCTCTAGAAAGTGGTACTCCATTTACAAGATCTAGAGGTTGGTCCAAAATTTGGGGTCTTTATCTGAGCCATCGTTGTTGTCTCTAGTTGGCGATTGAGCTCTTCCAACTCCTATTCAAGTTTTATCCTTACAACACACTTTTTGTGATAGAGAGTAATCATCTCTTGATATTTATTTTGGAGTTGCCTTACATCAGATTTAGCGAAGGCATTATCCCTGGTCACTAATGGGAATACTCAAAGTTTAACAAAGAGCTGAACACAAGTGACAATAGAAAACAATAATATAATACTACACACTCTTCAATTAATTCATACAAGACATTACATAGCACTTATATAGTAAGTACATAAGCTATATATGGGAATCTTGAGATCCCTATAGACTCTCACTAACTAACTGACTAACTCTATAAATCTATATGTATATTATTGTTATTATTCGTAACAATAACATACCAAACAATATATTCTAACTTAAGTAATATTATAATTACTATTTACCACAGTAAACTATCTAATGTAAATATTAATCCTTAACATTGCCCCCTTAGTGTTTACATGGGGAGAAAACACATTTCAATAGCTAGAAATAAAATTGCATGCCGACGTATACTTTTTAGGTCTACATATTATTATTTTAATCTTGTTGTCTAGATCTTGTTGCACATGATGATTACTATGCGAAGAATGCATCCCTCATTTACTCCATGTGAATGCAGTAGACATTTTATTATATAATATATAATAATATTATAGTTATATTTTTTTAAATATATAATATATACTATTATTTTTATATATAATTAATAGTATCTAATTAAGCTGAGAGGTGTTCTACAATGGAATTTGGGGGTGATGGTGCAATATAACATAGTGATGTGTTCACTTTTAATTTTAACCTTAAATTTTGTTAGTGTAGATTTTTCACCTTACTTAGGTTTTTACTACATTTTTATTATTCACCATGCTTAGGTGGATATTTGGTTATTTAAGATGATTTATGAGGTCATTTATTTGCATACCCACATGTGTAAATTGTGTTCAAATGGGTTAGTGAGGATGCCTTGTCATTCACCAATCAATATTGTCTTATCTCTAGCACATGGGTTTACTATTCATTTGGCAACTGACCCATGTTCACATTGCCAAATGGATGTGATGGCATGCCTCTTCTCAACCTATTTAATGACTTGTTCACCTTTGTATTTGGTGAGGTGTGAGAGATATTAATTTTGTGTGAATTAATGGAAGTTTGGGTTTTGATCCTATTTATTGTCTTATGCAATATTCTTACTTTGAGATTTCATCTTGCTTCAGCTTCATTGTGGTGTACACCAATTTTGTCTCATGTGATCATTTGACCATTGCACTCACATTATTTGGACTGAGATCAAACTCTGATAAATTTGATGTCCATTTGATTGTCACTTAAAAACATTTTTATTAAAAAAAATAGCTGACATTATTATACCATATTAATTTTTATTAAAAATATATTTTTATGAATGGACACTACTACAAGCTAAACCCTGACCAACATTATTATACCATATTGACTTTTATTAAAAATAAAATTTTATAATCAAACACTTTTCCAAGTTAAAAACTTAAAACACATATTTTTTAATTTTAACTCACCCTCCATCATCACACACTAATTTTATCTTCTTTGGCACATCAAGGTTGTGAATATCCATAATACTTAATTTCATTCCTATTTTCTCCATGTAGTGTCAAATCCATCCAAGAGATTTGTTTTTTGGTTTGTGCAATAATTAGTTTTTTAATTTAAATCTTAATGTTGGTGTGTGTTTGCAAGGAATCACTTTTTCTTCCATATAAGACTCCAAAGTACATTTTGAGTGGCATTGTTTTTGGGCTCTTTTCCTTTAAACTAGATGACTTTTCTCAATTTATGTGCCTAAGTAAATAAGAGTTACAACATGCTAATGTACTAGCATTTCATGCAAGAAAAGGTTCTCATGTGTTCACCTGATGCATACAGCTTAAGACTGGTTCCCATTGGTTTTTTCGTGCAAGGGTGTATTCATCTACTTTCCTAGACTAGGGTACTTGAACAAGTACTTAGTCTTAAACTTATCCTTAGTCCTGTATCCAACTTATCTTATTTTTTCATCATTTAACCATCAAAATAAAAATAAGTTGGCATAAAATGATAATAGAAGAATTTGTCCATAACCATTTTCAAATATGGAATTAAGTGTTGCAAATTGATTGTTTATAGTGGTAGTAATAATAATATCATCTCACAAGAAATGGTATATAGACTTGGTCTAAATATAATTATACATCAAAATCCATATAAGGTTTCTTATTTGTTTAAAGGACATCAAGTTCTAGTGATTGGACAATGTTTGGTAAGTATTTCGATTAGTACAGATAAATATGAGATTTTATATGACATAATGCATATGGATGTTTATCATATTTTTCTTGGAAGACCTTGGTAGTTTGATTGGAAGGTGCAGCATGATGGTCATGCTAATACATATAGATTATGGAAAGATAGAGTAACATGCACATTTAATCCTCTAAAGGATAAGTGTGAAGAAGTGGAAAATAATTTAGAAGTGTTGATAATTTTATGAAAATAATATATGAAGGAAATGAAATAGCTCACTTTATGTATTAATTTTTAAAAAATGTAAGAATTTGTAGGTATTTTTGTCACTTGGATTTTCACCCTTTGAGGAGATGCGAAGGCTCTCCTCATCCAAGTGGCACAATGGAATCAATTCTAGGTTTGTGGGTAGCCTAAGGAATGAAGTGAGTCTTTAGATAGAGCTAGCTCCCTTGATGTACCACTTGACTACTGCTACTACTACTACTACTACTACTACTACTACTACTACTACTACTACTACTGCTACTACTACTGCTACTACTACTGCTACTACTAACTTTGTGGGTTGAAAAGAGTGAGGGATAATTGAAGAAAAATTATTATAATGGAGGTGATACACTAGATATGTTGATGACATCCAACCATATGTATCTCACACTTGAAATCAAAGGACAACTAAAACATACACTTTCTAATCAATGTCTTCTTGCATCATTGTTACATTGTGGGGTTATAGATGAATGCACAAAGTTATAAGGAATATACAAGAGGCCTATAAGGGCACTAATGAAAATACTAAATCACTTAAACCTTGATATCTCTTGTAACACATCACATGCCCTGCAAGAAGAAGATGCAAATAGGTGAAGAAAATGAGCAACATGTTAAGGAATCCTTAGTCTTCACTTATGCAAGATCACACATTAAAGTAAACACACTAAGAATAGTTATGGAAGAGGTAAAAATTAGTCACTTTATTGATCAAAAGGTGTAAAATTGAGTAGGGCTTCACCATACTCAAGTAGAACATTCCATACAATGCTAAAATGGCCAACTCTTATAGAGTTTGAGAGAGAGAGAAAAAGAGAAGTCCAAGGGTCATAAGGACACTTGTTAAGCTAATAATTTTAGTTATCCATGCATGAGAAGATAATATGGGTTGAACCATGTAAGGATAGGAGCTACACATGTCAATTCAAGTCATCAAAGTTATGCAAAGTGGCCTAAAATTCTTTTTCTTACACAGAAAATTACCTTCATGATTAGGCCTATTTGAGTGTCTTGTAACTAATATAGGGTAGGTTAAATGATTATAATGGAAGGAGAGGATCTCAGATATTCCTCTTCATGCATTGGCTACATTCACGGTCTTTTTGAATCACTTGGTATGGAGCCATCATCATCTATTGTCTTGAAAATTGCCCTTCCTTGTACCTTACACATTTGGCTTCCAAATTAGCTTAATTTTTCCATGAAAATAGATGGGAGGGAGTGAATGAAAATTTTTAATACCCTCCAATTCATTTGAAGCATAATTAAAGCTTTAAAATCACTTTATTTGAAGTTTTTCTCCTTTCTCTCTAGCTTACTTAATATGCCAAATTTGACTGAACAAGTTGAATAACTTATTTGGGGAACTTATAAGTTGATTAATGAAATGAAATGATATTTTGAGTTATCTTAAGTGTAAATATTCCACCCAAATTTTGTTTCATATCCTAATTTATCTTGTAGCCTACACAACACATAAAACAGTGAGAAAAAGCCTACTTCTACCTCCATTCGAACAAGTCCGTACAATAAAAAAGGTGTGGAACAGCCTTGGGATGTCTTCTATAAGTTCCACTATATGTTATGGTCCAACCATCTCCTTATATTATCTTTTCAACTCAATTTTCCAAGACTGGTCCTTAGCAAGGGTTTAGTAGGGTTTTAAGCCTGTTTTTGGTCTTAATGATTGTTTTTAAAGTTGGGATGTCCAACTTGAGAAAAATTTCCACAAATATGGCCTATAAGACCCTTGTTAATACCTTCTAACTCATTTGTATCCCATGCATAGCCTCAACAAATATATGAGCATCTCAACGTGACTACTCGGGCTTGTTTTTGGTCTCCTTGCAAGGCTAAATTGGGTTTTTGAGCCAAAAATTGATTTCTCATGGTTTTATTTGCACTCCAATGGCTTATACACCTCTATTAGGGCATGCCAAATTTATTTCAACAAATTTTAGTGCATATATCAAGTCAAAAATGAAAATTACCTCCCTTTAGATGATAGGCCTAGTCATGTTCATAAGTGTCTAACTGCAACTTAAGCCCAAATTGACCTTTAATGGCTTTTACTTTTCTCTTGATAACTTGTACACTTTTAATTTGGACCTTTAGGCTTGCTCATGCCTAGTGGGTTCACTTGCAAAACTAAGGGTTTAGAGTACCTTATCAAGCTTCATTATCTCTAGCAAGGTTATTTATGTTGTCTCGGATATATACCAGACCTACACACCTTTCTCTCACGTCCAAACAACTCCTTGAATGTTCCTTCATTTCCAAAGTGCTTGATCATACACAAGGGAGAGCACCCCTATTCTAAGATAGAACAAGGGATATCTACTTTGTTTTCTTAGGCAAAGTGAATGCTTGGTAGGATTCAAAAACCCCTAGGGACCTTTATTACAAAAGATGGACTCTTGGTCATATGTTTAGAGCTTCAAACTTGCAAGAAACCAAAACTAGTTTCTATACACTAGGATTGTGCGCAAGCATCTCAGAAGTGGACTATGCCATAATATATTGGAGTCTTTCCTCTGCATATTTTCATATGATAGGGTCATATATGGCTTTTATAAACATGGTGGATACATCTAAAATCCATTCATCTTACCAAGCTTTTACCTATACCCTTCATACACCTTGAATTCTCAAATTGTGTGCTTTACCTTGACTAACTATGTTGGCCTTCCTACTTGCTATAGGTGATTATAGGTGGATTTTTTGCTTTGATTGAGATAATATGTTAATATGAGGTCTCAATTAAACCCTCAAAGACATCCCATGCTTCCTTTCTCCACCTATGTTATCATTTGCTATGCCAAAAATTTGGAAAGCCATCAAATAAGTTACTATCAACACACAATCAACTATAGATAACTGTGTTTTGCTTGAAAATAGGCTCTTGTAGGTTGATTTATCCCTATCTGAGCTTTTAAAAACTTTGGATGGACTCCCCAAAGGCTCTAGAGTCATTTTATCATAATTTGAACTTGCTCTTTCACCTTGTTTTACTTATATCATCATATGGGACTCACACTATTCACTATTTGCATGCATTTCTGATTGAGATAACTTGTTATAGGTGTGTATTGGCTTCACTAAGCTCAATCATGATATGAAGAGGTCCTAACTAAATCCTTTTAAACTATCATGTATGTATTTGAACTAGCATCCTTCAAAGAGAACCCTAGACATCACCCTTGCATCGAGTTTTTTAGGTCATTGTTTGTTGACTATGACATGCTCCTTTTTACCCCTACTATAGATGTCTAAGCATGTGTTGGACCGTTTAAATCTTGCATAAGCTTCCTCCACCCTCTTCACATTATGCTATGGTTTCACTCATTTTAGGAAGCATTATTATTATGAAAAGTTCTACCTTCTACTCATTCCTTGTAGGACTGAGATACTTTTCTCCTTGAAGGCCCTATTTTAGGTCATCAAAGGGGTTGTTGTACATACTAGAAGAGTGTAAGGGGTTGAAGTTCATCCAATCACCTTCTTGGAGTAATATTTCATGCCACTTGAGTGTCATTCAATCAGTCTAATCACCTTGGTCATGAGTGAAAGCATTATTGTTTACTAAAGGTGTCACAAGACCACTTACATCTTCAAGGTTGCAGATGTTACTAAAGCATCTTAGTGTGTTTTAGAGCACTTTTGAGACCCTCAAAAACCTATCCCCTTCTATTCTTTGGTCTTTATTTTTGGCATGGATTTAGTCCTATGATAGGGCTATCACATCCACCCACTTAGATGTATTAAACCCCTATCAACCATGTTTTTTGGCATCTTGAAAAAACCCCTAGACCTCTGTTTAGACCTTTTAGGGATAAAAGGCCTAAACATAGTCTATTGACTCTCTAGCATAAATTAATCCTCATTTGCCTCTTTAACATGTCAAATGTGTATGCTTAGGCTCTCTCAACATGTTGGGTCTTAATAATTCTTTAATTCACACTTTAATGCTCCATTATGACCTCATATCTTGTTGCTAGGCCACTCGTAGGTGCACCTTCAGAGCATACTGGCAGTGAAGATAAGAGTGGGCAGTGAACATTACTATGACATCTCCTAAATTGTCAATAAACTCAAATTTACAAAATGTAATCTTCATGTCTCCAAGAGATTGACACCACTACTAATGTCCTTATCATGGCATGACATCACCCAAGAAACCCCTGCGTATGTGCATGGGTTGAGTATATGTAGGCAAGGTGTGGATTTGGGTGAGAAACATGCTAAGAATATCTTCAAGACCACTCAATTTGGCTTGTAAACCTTCAAAACATGAAATTCATTAAGGACAGCCTGAAACCAACTTCAACACACTTCTTACAACCTAAAATTCACTTGTGTACACTTGGGATAGATTAATGAAGAGCATCAAGTGATTGTTTGGGTGTCATGGAGTTTGCAAATCATGAGAATGCCTTGGAGAATGAAGATGAAAGGTGAAGGGGAAGGAAATATAAGTTTTGAAACATTAATATGACACCAAAAACACCCCTTAGAACTACTTACAAAACATGATAATCTGAAAGTGATGGAAAACTACCCATAACTCAAAAAATTGCATCCTCTTGCAAATTGAGTTGGTTAGCATAGGAAAACCAATTAAATCATGAAAAAAGTGTATTAATAATTACAGGTGGAAAAAATTATCTTTGTAATTAATCTCAACAATTGGTTCATATGGACTTGCCCAGAATGAAAGAAAATTTGAAGGGTGCATGGATGAGCATGGATGAGCAGGGAGTTTTACACAGTCCAATTTGAATGGATGGTTCATGAAGCATAGTTAACCAATATTAAAAATTATTATATTTATTTTAGTATATATGAGTGTATAATATTACTCCAGGATAATTCTTCTTGAAACCCCCTGTGTTAGCCATACTCAGTAAAAACTTGCAAGTCACTTCTTTATGCCAATAAAGGTGAAAAAGAGATAGAACGGTTTTGAGAAAGAAATGTCAGTTTCATATCAAATAAAATGTGTATTTGAGCATGTGGAATGTGGAGAGTCACATTCACACTTTTTATACACACTTCCCAAGGAGCTATACAAGTGTCCTTTTCTTCCTTTTCTTTAAGAAAACTGACCTTTCTCTGAATAGACCTACAAATTTTTAGTTTTTTCAATTAATTATGACCTATAGTGACACATGGGGCATGAAATTACCCATTTACACTTTCACATTTCCCAATAAACTCATATAAATCATTAAATGCACCTATTTGACCCCTTAAAATGACTTAGAATGATAAAAGGACCTAAAAACTACTTGACCAAAGATATTATAACATAAATTAATATTAACTGACCTATGAAACACCTTATTAAAATGTATAATATCCCATTATATGCCTAATTTTTTTTTTAATAGGGGTGCTCTATTTTGACTTAAAAGTCATAATTGGTCAACAAATTGGTGACTCATAGGGTTAGTATGCCTGTTATACTAACTAGACCAGTAGACTTATTGGTCCATTGGAATTATGGGTCATTTAAGGACTGAGAAAAATAAGAAGACATTGACCATTGACTCAAATTTTATCAACACAAGACAACTAGTGACTACCTCAAACACACAAAGGAAAGGGACACACACAACCAAGAAAGCAAACACACAAAACACACACATGTGAATAAGCACTTAGGGGAAAAAAGAAACAAAGGATTATGAAAAATTAAATAGAAAACAAACCTCTTTTCTAGGATCAAAAGGAAAACCTCTTGAATCATCTTCATGGTGAGATGAGACAAAGTGCCAAACATGCTTATCTTTGGATTGAGTGTTTTATGGATCAAACTTCTTATTTGGCACTTCACTTGATCTGATCTCAAGTAGATCATCATTAAATAGATCTCCAATCAAGACATATTCATCTTGAGAATATTTACACACCTCCTGTTGTTTCCCACTCTTCATTTCATGATCAACTTGTATCTCCTTAGTAGGCATGTTTCTAAGAGGATTGATTTCTTGTTCCCTAGATGATTAAGGCCAATAGCAGTTTGTCTCATCCTTCAATATCTGATGTGTTTCTCCCAATTTATTGAGAGGATAATATCCCATCTTGATGAATTCAAACATGTCATCATCAAATTCATATGCTTCTTGAAAAGAGAGATTTGAAAGAATGCTTTCTCTTTGCATACTTACTTGTGTACCAATGCTACCTTCTCCATCTTTGACCAACTGATAGCCTCCTTGAAGAAGAGTATAGCCTACTCCAATGATTTCAAACAAGTTATCCAAATTCTGATTAATAACTTGTCCATCTAAGTTATCTTTCAAATTGAGGAAGGAATTAATGATCATTTCTTCTTCTCTAGAAAAAGGGAAACATCCTTCTTCAAGATCTTGTGAATTGTCCTTTTGTTCACCAAGGGGAGTGCCTATGGTGATCTCCTCCTCATAAACACTCATGAATTATTCTTTATTAGCCATGAATTGAGCATATACTTCTTCATTTGCCTCTCTCAAGATAGGCTCTTCAACACAAAGAAAGCATTCTTCATTATCATCCAAGCAAGGGGACTCAACACAAGAACTCACCTCTTCTTCATAACTTAGGACCTCTTGAAGGCTCCCAATTTGCATCTCAACTGACATAATCTAATTTTTTTTTCAAAAGGATACAGTATATTTAACCTCCTTCATGTTTATTCCAAGACTAAGCATCATGAAATCTGGTGACTTAGCCCAATGAGGCTGTCAAGGAGGTATGTCTTCTTCAAGTAAGAGTTCTCCTTATTTGTCATCCAATTGCTCCTCTTTCTTTCCCCATGACTCAACTACCTTACTCCAACTCATGATAATATGATTATAAATCTCCTTTTGAGGTGGTGGGGATGAAATGTGGGAGGGCAATGAGGGATTGAACTCCTATTCCTTTGCTACCAATAAGGACTGCTACATATGCATGTTAGCCAACTTAATTTGTCTATCAAGGTTAGCTTCAAACACAATATTTCTCCTTTCAATTATTTCTTTTAACTGATGGGGAAAAGGATGATTTTGATAGGCTTGATTTCGCTCATAATAAGGGGTCAAGTATGGCTGATAGGAAGCTTGGGGAAGTGAATATGGAGATTGATAGACTTGGTAAGGCCACCTCTCATGAATGCTTAACTTGTCTTCCAAGTATGAAATCAAACCACTCACATCAAGCATCTCACTTGTAAACCTTTGCCAATTTTATCTCTCAATAGGAACCCATTATTTTTTGACCAAATCCAATGCATTTCTCACATTTTGAATGACATGATTAGGAATCACATGACCACATCCCCTTTACGTATCAAGATCTAACACATAATTCTCATATCCCAAAAGAGTTTATTTGAAGGTGGAAATGGGCTGATTAGAGAAATTGACTAGGTTGAATTGGAGGGGTAAAACATTGAAAATGCTGGTTATAAGGCTAATACAACTCATGCTAGGGTTAAAAATGGTCATATTGGGATTGATAGGGATCATGACAAGATTGGCCAAGGACTTGTTCATATTTAGAGGGAATGGGCAAAGATGGACATGTCTCACAACTTATAGAGGACAAAACTCAAATCCAAGGTCAGCCATGAATCTTCATTGAAAGAAAGAGCATAAATAAATATATTACCATCAATCTTCAAAGGATAACTTGGGCTGATTGACCAACTGATATGTCTTCAGAGTCACCATTGATGCTTAAAAAGATGCCTCTAAAGGCTGATGTGTTGAAGGACAACACCAAAAATCCTCCAACTATTGGAACATGAGTCCCACTGAGCATGCCAAAAACTATTGTCACTTATATTATCACCTTTTGAGGAGATACCAAGGCTCTCCTCATCCAAGTGGCATAATGGAATCACTTCTAGGCTTGTGGACAGCCTAAGGAATGAAGTGAGTCTTTAGATAGGGCTAGCTCCCTTGATGTACCACTTGACTACTACTACTACTACTACTACTACTACTACTACTACTACTACTACTACTAACATTGTGGGGTGAAAAGAGTGAGGAATAATTGAAGGAAAAATACTCTAATAGAGGTGATACACCATATACGTTGATGACATCCAACCATATGTATCTCACACTTGAAACCAAAGGACAACTAAAACATACACTCTCCAATCAATGTGTTCTTGCATCAATGTTACATTGTGGGGTTATATATGAATGCACAAAGTTAGGAAGAATATAAAAGAGGCCTATGAGGGAAATATTGAAAATAATAACTCACTTGAACCTTGACATCTCCTAAAACACATCACATGCCCTGCAAGAAGAGATGCAAATAGGTAAAGATAATGAGCAACATGCTAAGGAATCCTTAGTCTTTGCTTATGCAAGATCACATATTCAAATAAAAAAACTAATTATAGTTATGTAAGAGGTAACACTTAGTCATTTTATTGATCAAAAGATGTACAATTGAGCAAGGCTTCACCATACTTAGGTGGAGCATTCCATATAATGTCAAAATGGCCAACTCTTATAGAGTTTGAGAGAGAGAGAAAAAAAGAGAAGTCCAAGGGTCACTAGGACACTTGTCAAGCTAATAATTTCAGTTATCCATGAATGAGAAGATAATATGGGTTCAAACATGTATGGATAGGATCTACACATGTCAATTCAAGTCATCAAAGTTATGCAAAGTGGCCTAAAACTGTTAAGGTGTGGAGCTAAAAGCTTCACCAAGTGAGTAGATTGCAAAGTTGCAGGTTTACACAATCACCGGCATCGGTCAGGAGCGACCGACGTCAATCAGGAGCAAACCAGGAGATGCCAGCGTCGGTCATGGATCAGCCGACGTCGGTCATAGGCAAACAGGCAGGAACCGACGTCGGTTACCTGTGCGTCCAGAAAGCTATTTTCGTGGACAGAACAGAATGTTTGCATGGTAGGATTAAGTGATAGTCTTAAGTCCACATCTCTATTATTAGTAAGACTGTTTAGAGCCCTTGATTAGGAGGTGCATCTAATGGCTGTAGTTGTATGCTCATGTTTCCTAATTATTATATAATAGGATAGATCTTCATAGCTTGTTAGTGTGTAATGTTGAACAGCACAAAATTGTATATATGAATCATTCCAGGTTGTTGGAGTTGATTGTAATTGAGAGAGAGAGCTCTTGAGGGATAGAGATCTAGAGAGAGATCTGTACATCTGAGAGAGGTGTGGAAGAAAAAAAGTTTCTTCAATTGTATTCCTTCTGTAAAGAGTTTAATACAAGTTTTCAGGGTGGTTTCTTGTATCTCTTGTTCTTTGCTATTTTTGATTCTAGTTACTTATCATTCTGATTTAATTCTGTGTTTTATTGCTTTCATATTGTAATCAACTTTGTTGGTTGATCCCCAACAAGTGGTATCAGAGCTCAGGTTGACTAACAGGTGTTTCAAATCTGGTTAGTGTGTATTGATTATAGGGTACTCACAGGGGTTTCTGCAGGGATTTCTGTTTGAGTGGGAGAAGCAATGGCAGAAGAAAGTAAACTGAGAATGGAGAAGTTCAATGACAAAAATTATCAACATTGGAGAATGCAGATAGAGGATTATCTATATCAGAAAGATCTATACTTACCGTTAGGTGGGATTGCAAAGAATCCCACAGACATGGATGATGAAGAATGAGAAGTTCTTGACAAAAAGGCTATGGGGTCCATAAGACTGAGTCTGGGATCTACTGTAATATCTAATTTATCACAGGCAAAGTCTATGATAGAGTTAATGACTACTTTAGCAAATTTGTATGAAAAACCCTTAGCTTCTAATAAGGTATATCTTATGAAGCAGTTATTTAATTTGTGTATGCAGGAAGGTGGATCTGTATCTAATCATCTAAATGATTTCCATGGAATTGTAAATCAATTAAGTTTAGTCAATATTGTGATTGATGATGAAATTAAAGCTCTTTTAATATTATGTTCTTTGCTTGAAAGCTGGCATAGCTTAGTAATGGCAGTTAATAATACTGCATCTGCTTCAAATATTTTAAAAGTAGAGGATCTTGTTAGTGTAATCTTGAATGAAGAAATTTGCAGGAAAAGCATAGAGGAAATATCAGGGAACGCTTTAAGTTTTGAGAGCAGGGGAAGCCAAAAAGAGAAGAGCAAGAAAGGGAGATCAAGGTCTAAGTCAAAGGTGAGAGGTAGATCCAAATCCAGAAATGGCAGGAAGCCACAATGCTAGAATTGTGGAAAGATAGGGCACATAAGTAGAGATTGCTGGTCAAAGCCTAAGGAGGACAATCAACACGAAGGAAAAGAAGAAGCAAAGGTTGCAGGTATTGCACAAGATGCTCTTATATTCTCTTTGCATAATAATATATAATCTTGGGTTTTAGATTTTGGTTCATCTTTTCATGCAACCCCTAATAGAGAATATTTTAGTGACTATGTCCATGGAGATTTTGGAATAGTGTATTTAGGGGATGATGAGCCTTGTAAAATTATTGGCAAAGAAAAAGTGCAGCTGAAAATGCAGAATGGCAACACATGGGTGTTGAGAAATGTCATGCATGTTCCCAGCTTGAAGAGGAATTTGATTTCTACAGGAAAGTTAGGGGATGAGGGTTGTACAGTAACTCTCACAGCTGAATCTTGGAAGGTGACCAAGGGTGCACTTGTATTGGCAAGAGGTAAGAGAGTAGGTACTCTCTATTTATATAATTGTGTTACTAATAATTCTCCTTCTGTATTATCTACTTTAGATGTGGATGCAAAGTTGTGGCACTCTAGGCTCAGCCACATGAGTGAGAAGGGAATGTCCATTCTTAAGTCAAAAGGTAAGCTTTCAGATTTGAAAAGCATAGATCTAGATTTTTGTGAGCACTGTGTTTTTGGAAAACAGAAGAGAGTGAGTTTTCTCAAGACTAGGTCAACAAAGAAGAAGCATAAGTTGCAGCTTGTTCACACAGACGTGTGGGGACCGGCTCAGGTTGCTTTTATTGGAGGATCACAGTACTATGTTTTGTTCATAAATGATGCTACAAGAAAGGTATGGGTCTATTGTATTAAGAAGAAATATGATGTATTTGAGACTTTTAAGATTTGGAAAGCTATGGTTGAGAATGAAATAGGCAGAAGATTGAAGTGCCTAAGATCTGACAATGGTGGTGAGTTTTGCAGCTATAAGTTCAATTGGTATTGTTATATGCATAGAATTCATAGGCAAAGGATGGTTCCAAGGACACCTCAACAAAATGGAGTTGCTGAAAGGATGAACAGAACAATAATGGAGCGTGCAAGGTGTATGAGATTGCATGTTGGTTTGCCCTTAGAGTTTTGGGCATAAGTTGTTGATACTGTAATGTACCTGATTAACAGAGGACCCTCTACAGCTCTAGATGGTGAAATTCTAGAAGAGGCATGGATAGGTAAAAAGGTAGATCTCTCATTTCTTAAAGTTTTTGGTTGTGAAGCCTTTGTGCACGTTGATAAGGAAAATAGAAAGAAGCTGGATGCTAAGTCTATGAGGTGCACATTTATTAGCTATGGCTCTGATGATTTCGGATTCAGATTTTGGAATCTAGGAACTAACAAGATAATTAGGAGTTATGATGTTGTTTTCAATGAAAAAGTGATGTATAGTGATCAGCTCAAGAAGCTGAATCAATCTAGACAGAGCAATAGAGAATTGGACGAGGTGACGGTCCAAAATTAATCACAGACAGGAAAACACAGAGATCGACGTCGGCTAGGCAGGAACCAATGTTGGCAGAACAGAAACTGACATCGGTCAGACAATGATCGACGTCGGCAAGGAAGGAACCAATGTCAGTTAGACAGAACTGATGTCAGCCAGTTACAGGCCTGGAAGTGACCGAGGTTGGTCACTGTCAGAGAATTTGGGCGGACAACGTGTTGTGAATGAGTCTCAGATGCCCATCAAGAGGTCAGAAAGGGTAAGTAAACCTCCAATTCGATATTCCCCTTCATTATTCTATTTATTGCTTACTGATGGTGGAGAACTAGAGAGTTTTGAAGAAGCAATATAGGTAGAATCCAAGAATCAGTGGGAGCATGGCATGGTTGAGGAAATGGAGTCCTTGAAAGAGAACCAAACATGGGATTTGGTTGAGTTGCTAGCAGGAAAGAAGACACTGAAGAACAGATGGACCTATAGATTGAAGGAAGGTGAGAATGGACAGATGAGATATAAGGCCAAGTTGGTAGTGAAAGGATTTGCACAAAAGCTAGGTATTGATTTTGATGAGATTTTTTCTCCTATTGTTAAAATGACTTCTATACAGACTGTATTGTCTTTAGTTGCTATTGAGGATTTGCATCTTGAGCAGCTTGATGTTAAGACATCGTTTCTTCATGGAGATTTGGATGAAGAAATATATATGGATCAGCCAGAAGGATATGAGGTCAAAGGTAATGAGAAGTTAGTGTGCAGATTGAGGAAAAGCTTGTATGGCCTCAAGCAAGCTCCTAGATAGTGGTATTTGAGATTTGACAGGTTTATGACTGAGCATGGCTACAATAGGTGTCAATCTGACCATTGTGTGTATTTTAAGAGATTGGATAATGGTAGATATATTATTCTGTTGTTGTATGTAGATGATATGCTGGTTGCAGGATCACACATGCAGGATATCTCTGAGCTTAAGGTGAAATTAGCTCACACATTTGCATGAAGGATTTGGGAGTAGCAAAGAAAATCCTTGGCATGAGCATTAAGAGAGACAGGAAAAATCATAGGTTGATTTTGTCTCAAGAGGATTATGTGAACAAGGTGTTGAAATGGTTCAATATACAAGATGCAAAATCGGTAAGCACACATTTGGCTGGACATTTTAAATTGAGTAAAGAATAATGTCCTAATTCACATGATGAGGTAGAGTACATGAGTAGAGATCCATATTATTCCGTAGTAGGGAGTTTAATGTATGTAATGGTTTGTACTAGACCAGATATTGCCCAAGCAGTGGGAGTTGTAAGTAAGTATATGGCCAATCCAAGAAAGGAACACTGGAAAGCAGTTCAGTGGATCCTTAGATATCTGAGAGGGACTAGCAATAGGCATTTGTGCTATGGAGGTTCAGATACTTCTCTACATGGTTATGTAGATTCAGATATGGCAGGTGATTTGGATGGCAGAAGGAGCACCACAGGATATGTTTTCACTGTTGGTGGAACGGTGGTTAGCTGGCTATCAAAGTTGTAAAAGGTTGTTGCCTTGTCAACTACAGAAGCAGAATATATTGCAGTCATAGAGGCTAGCAAAGAGATGATATGGATGACACGGTTCATGGAAGAGCTAGGAAAGGAGCAAGAGAGTTGCAGACTATACAATGATAGTTAGAGTGCAATTCATTTGGCTAAGAATTCAGCCTTTCATTCAAGAACAAAGCATATACAGCTTAGGTACCACTTCATAAGACAGGTATTGGAAGATGGCGAGTTGAAGCTGGAGAAGATCCATACAGATAAGAATCCTGTGGATATGTTAACCAAGCCAGTAACAAAGGAGAAGTTGAATCTTCATTCAACTTTTGTTGGTCTTCATGATTGAGTTGAAGATGGAGGAGCTAGAAGATGTTGCTGTACAGGTACTGGTGCAGCTGTTTATCTCCAAGTGGGAGATTGTTAAGGTGTGGAGCTAAAAGCTTCACCAAGTGAGCAAATTGCAAAGTTGTAGGTTTACACAGTCACCGGCATCGATCAGGAGCGACCGACATCGGTTAGGAGCAGACCAGGAGATGCTGGCATCGATCATGGATCGGTCGACGTCGGTCACAGGCAAATAGGCAGGAACCGACGTCGATTACCTGTGCGTCTAGAAAGCTATTTCCATGGACAGAACAGAATGTTTTCATGGTAGGATTAAGTGATAGTCTTAAGTCCGCATCTCTATTATTAGTAAGACTATTTAGAGCCCTTGATTAGGAGGTGCATCTAATGGCTGTAGTTGTATGCTCATGTTTCTTAATTATTATATAATAGGATATATCTTCATAGCTTATTAGTGTGTAATGTTGAACAATACATAATTGTATATGTGAATCATTCCAAGTTGTTGGAGTTGATTGTAATTGAGAGAGAGAGCTCTTGAGGGATAGAGATCTAGAGAGAGATCTGTACATCTGAGAGAGGTGTGGAAGAAAAGAAGTTTTTTCAATTGTATTCCTTCTGTAAAGAGTTTAATACAAGTTTTCAGGGTAGTTTCTTATATCTCTTGTTCTTTGTTGAGGCTCTCATACATGCCTCTACATGTATTGGTTTCATGTCTGGTCTTCTAGAATCACTTGGTATAGAGCCATCATCATCTGCTATCTTGAAAACTGACCTTCCATGCACCTTGCACATTTGGATTCCAAATTGGCTTCAATGTTCCATGTAAATACATGGGATGGAGTGAATGAAAATTTTAAATACACTCTAATTACTTGGAATCATTAGGCAAGTTTTAAAATCACTTTTCTTGAAGATTTCCCTCTTTCTCTCTAGCTTGCCTAATATGCCAGATTTGATTGGCCAAGTTTAATAACCTATTTGAGGAAATTTTAGGTTGATTCATGAAATGAAATGAATATTTTTAATTATATTAAGTGTCAATATTCTACCCAAACTTTTTTTCATCTCCTAATTCCTCTTGTAGCCTGCATAACCCACACAATAGTGAGAAAAACCCTGCTTCTACCTCCATCTGTACAATAAAAAATGTGTGTAGCATCTTGGGGATGTCCTCTATAATTTAAAATAGATATTATGGTCCAAAAAGTTCCTTATATTATCTTTCCAACTCAATTTTCCAAGACTGGTCCTTAGCAAGGGTTTAGTAGGTTTTAGGCTTGTTTTTGGTCTTAACAATTATTCACAAATTTGGGACATCCAACTTGAGAAAAATTTCCACAAATATGGCCTATAAGACCCCTATTAACACCTCCTAACTCTTATATATTCCATGCATATCCTTATCAAAGATATGAACATCTCAAAATGACTACTCGAGCTTGTTTTTGGTCTCCTTGCAAGGCTGAGTTGGGTTTTTGAGCCAAAAATGGCTTTATCATGGTTTTATTTGCACTCAAATGAATTATACACCTATATTATGGCCTATAAAATGTATTTCAACAAGTTTTAGTGAATATATCAAGCCAAAAATGAAAATGACCTCCCTTTAGATGCTAGGCCTAGTCATGTTCATAAGGGTCTAACTGTAACTTAAGTCCAATTCCAAATTGGACTTTGATGGATTTTAATTTTATATTGATATATTTTACACTTCTAATTTCATCTTAATAACATGATTCAATAGGGTATAAATCTCATTCTAGGTGGAGGTGTTAATGTCATCTCATTTGGACCTTTAAGCTTGCTCATGCCTAGTGGATTTGCTTACAAAAATGAGGGTTTAGAGTACCTTATCAAGATTAATTATCTATAGTAAGGTTATTTATGTTTTATTGGTATATACCAAACCTACACACCTTTCTCTCACATCCAAACAACTCCTTGACTGCTCCTTCATTTCCAAACTGTTTGTTCATACACAAGGGAGAGTACCCCTATTCTGAGACAAAACAAGGGATATCTACTCTATTTTATTAGGAAAATTTAATTATTTGTAGGATTAAAAAAACCCTAGGGACCTTTATTAAAAAAATTGGCTCTTGTTCATATGTTTAGAGCTTCAAACCTACAAGCAACCAAAACTGGTTTCTATACACTAGGACTGTGTGCAAGCATCTTAGAAGTGGATTATGTCTTACTATATTAGAGTATTTAATCTGCATATTTTCATATTATAGTGTCATATATGGATTATATAAACATTTTGGATATATCTAAAATACATTCATCTTACCAAGATTTTACCTATACTCTTCATACACCCTGAACTCTCAAACTGTGTGCTTTACCTTGACTGACTGTGTTGGCCTTTCTACCTACTGTAGGAGATTGTCAATGGAATTTTTTCTTTGCTTGAAATAATATATTAATATGAGGTCTCAATTAACCCCTCAAAGACATCCCATGCTTCTTTTCTCCACCTATGCTATCATTTGTTATGCCAAAATTTTGGAAAGCCCTCAAATAAGTTACTATCAGCATACAATCAACTATGACTAACCATGTTTTACTTGAGAACATGATCCTATAGATTTATTTATGCCTACCTAAGCTTTTAAAAACTTTGGATGGAATATCTTAAGGGTCTAGATTCATTTTATCATAGTTTTAACTTGTTATCTCACCTTGTTTAACTTAAATCATCATTTGGGACTCACACTATTCACTATTTACATGCATTTTTGACTAAGATAACTTGTTATAGGTGTGTATTGGCTTTACTAAGCTCAATAATGATGTGAAGAGGTCTTGAAAAAATAATTTTAAACTATCATGTATGCATTTGAACTCGCATCCTTCAAAGATAACCTTAGACATCACCCTTGCATCAATTTTTTTAGGTCATTATTTTTTGACTATGACATGCTCCTTTTTACCCCAATTGTAGGTGTCTACGCATGTGTTGGACGTTGAAATATTTCATAAGCTTCCTCCACATCTTCACATTATGCCATGGTTTCACTCACTTTAGGTAGCATTATTATTATGAAAAGTTCTACCTTCTACTTCCTGCCTATACGACTGAGATACTTTTCACCTTGAAGGCCCTACTATAGGTTATCAGAGGGGTTGTTGTATGGACCAGAAGAGTGTAAGGGGTTGAAGTTCATCAAATTGCCTTCTTGGAGTAATCTTTCATACCAATTTATTTTCATTCAATCAGTCTAATCACCTTGGTCATGAGTGAAAGCATTTTTGTTTACTAAAGGTGTCACAATACCACTTACATCTTCAAGCTTGTAGATGTTACTAAAGCATCTCTATGTGTTTTATATAAATTTTGAGACCCTCAAAAAACCTATCCCCTTCTATTCTTTATTATTCATGTTTGGCATGGATTTAGTCCTATTATAGGGTTATCACATCCACCCACTTAGATGTATTAAACCCCTGCCAACCATGTTTTATGGCATCTTGAAAAAACCCCCGGGCCTCTGTTTAGACCTTTTAGGGATAAAAGGCCTAAACATAGTATGCTAACTGTCTAGCACAACTTCATCCTTATTTGGCTCTTTAACATGTTAAATGTGTATGCTTGGGCTCTCTCAACATGTTGGGATCTTAAGAAGTCTTCAATTCACATTTCAATGCTCCATTATGACCTCATATCTTACTGTTAGGCCACCTATAGGTGCACCTTCAGAGCATGCAGGTAGTGAAGATAAGAGTGGGAAGTGAACATTGCTATGACATTTCCTAAATTTTGAATCAATTCAACTTTCCAAAATGTACTCTCCATATTGTTGGACATAGTCATTGATGTCAAAGGTAGCATGTGCTATCATGCATTAATGACAAAGTTGTTGAGTTGAATAGACTTGTGTGTGTGTTGAGTTGAATAGACTTGTTTGTGTACTTTAAATGCCTTTGCTCACATGGTTATCTTGACAAGATATGGAATCATCTAAAGGAAATGATCACACTATGATAATTAGGTTTGTATCTATTCTTTGTGGTCTAAGTTCTATGTCATAAGGATGAAGAGTAAATATTACAAATGCATAAGGTTGTTCCTTAGCTTAAAGCCTACTAAGTTTCCATACTTAGTCAATTTTGCACCTTTGTATTTATCGAGAGAATTATTTCAAAAATATTGGTATAGATAATTCTCTCAGACAAAAAGCCCGTAGCAAATAAGGGAATGCTTTTGAGAAAATGTTAAAGGCAATTCTTTCAAAGGAAATGGTTCAACGATTTCTTTTGAGAAAATTGGTTAAGTCTTTGTTTGAAAAATTTGAAGGGTAAGTGGACCATTCAAAATTTATAAAGGGATCCTTGAAAAAATCCTAAAGGGTACTTTGAAAAATGTTTAAGGGCAAGTGGACCATTCAAAAGTTTTGAAGGGATCATTGCAAAAAGTCCGAAGGCTAAGTGGACTATTCAAAGCTTTTGAAGGGATATTTTCAAAAAACCAAAGGGTACTTTGTAAAAGTTCCAAAGAGCATGTGACCTAAACAAAGTTTCTAAAAGAACATTTTGAGAAGTCCCAAAAGGTACTTTGAAAAATGCCAAAAGAAAAAGACACTTGGTATTTTGTCAGGGAAATTATCCCGAAGCCCCTTAGATGAAAAGGACCCAAACAAAAATCTTGAAGTATAATTTATCTAAGGCAAGTGGACATTTAAAAAATCTCGAAGGGTATGTTGCAAAAGTTTTGAAGGACACTTTTAGAAGAATGACATTGATGAATTATTTTAGAGAATTCATCTAAGGCAAGTGGACATTTACAAAATATCAAAGGGAACTTAGACAAAAAGCCCACAATAATTTATCCAAAGGATAACTTGAATGTATAAAGGTCATTTACAGAGTTTTTGAATGACACTTCTAAAGGATAGAGGACACTTGTAAAGCTTCTGAAGGATACTTTTGAAGGAGAGAAGGACACCTGCAAAGTTCTGAAAGATAGTTTGCAAAATCCTGAAGGATCATTCGAATGAAGAGAAAGGACTTTTGAAAATTTGTTGAAAGACATAAAACACTTCCATAAGTGCTGAAGGACAATTGAGTATGACACAAGACCATTTTGAAAAAGCTAAAAGGATTCCATGACAAACTCCTAAAAGGCATATAGGAAAAGATAAAGATTGAGCATGTCTAAGACAATCAAAAGGAGCAAAAACAATACATGAATGCCAAAGAAAATAAGATGAAGTCAACATGTTGAAGTTTAACGACCAAGCCAATATAAATATCATGCATCTTTAATAGACCAAATGGCACACAGAGCTTGAATGGAAAGATCAATGGACACATTTCAAAGTTGGATCAAAAAATAAATGAAGAACCATTGAAGTGAGTTAGTTACAAGAATCTAGTGAGATGGTTGAATGATATAAACATCAATGGTTGAACTAAATAGATTATTCTAATTTTGCGAGTGTGGAAATTGATGTGACTAGGGCAGAATTCAAAGAGGCTCAGAGAATGGAAGTCATATAGTCATTTTATTGGAATGATAAGAGACAAGCAATGAATGCAAACTGTATAAAGAGAAGAGACTCATCTAAATTTTGATTGATGCAAAATTCCAAAGAAACAAAGAGAAAGAAAGACAAACAATTACTTCATTTTCAGGAATGAGAGGAGTCAAGATATAAGTGCAAAAATATGAGACTCATCTGAGTATGAAGAAGTAATGGTCAAATTAGAGAATATCAGGGTGTCAAATAGATAAATTTAGACATAGAGAAAGGGTATAGGAAGAGTGAAGGACACAAAAAAGTGTGTTAAAGGAGAAACGAGCAATTGCAGATTGGACTTGCAATAAAGAATAGAGACTTAGATTCTTTTATGAATCTGATTCAATAACTTGAATTGTAATTCAAGTATCTGATTGGTTGGTACCTTCAGATTGAACTAGGTTGGTGCTCAAAATAGGGAGTCAGTGCTTTCTTAAAGTTGGTGCTCTAAAAGTTAGGAGATTGGTGTCTCCTTGGGATGGGTGTCCTTAAATGTAACTAGTGAGGTTTAATCAATGAGACAAACTTTGTGAGGTTGGATTACAATAGTAAATTCTAGCAGCATTCTCACCATGATTTTTTCCTTTGGGTTTCCACCTATAAATTAGGTGTTACGTGTTTTGATTTTGTGCATGTGATATCTTTCTTTGATTTGTTTAAGTTTGCATTTGTTTAACATTCATCATGATAGTTGTAAGTAACCAAATTTTTGAGATCTATTGATTCACACCCCTCTCAGTAGATAGGTGTGTTCAATAGTATCCAAAATCTTGACACAACTACAAATTTACTTATCATGGCATGACATCACCCAAAAAACCCCTATGTATGTGCATGGGCTGAGTATATGTAGGCAAGGTATGGATTTGGGTAAGAAACACGCCAAGGAACATCTTCAAGACCATTCAATTTGGATTGTGAACCTTTAAACCATCAAATTCATCAAGGACACATTGAAACCAAATTCAACACACTTATTCCAACCTGAAATTAACTTGTCTACACTTGGGATAGAGCAATGAAGAGCATCAAGTGACTGCTTAGGTGTCATGGAGCTTACAAATCATGAGAATGCCTTAGAGAATGAAGATGAAAGGTGAAGGGGAAGGAAAGATAAGTTTTAAAACATAAATAGACACCAAAATAACCCCATAGAATTTATTACAAAACATGATAATTTGAAAGTGATGGAAAACTACCTATAACTCAAAAAATTGCATCTTTTTGCAAATTGAGTTGGTTAGCATAGCAAAACCACTTAAAAAATGAAACCAAGTGTATGAATAATTACATGGGGAATAGAATGAGCTCTGTAATAAATCTCAGTAATTTTTTCATACATACTTGCCTATAATGAAAGAAAACTTGAAGGGTACACAGATGAGCAAGTAGTTTTACATAGTCCACTTTGACTGGATGGTTCATGAAGCATAGTTAACCAATATTTTAAATTATTATATGTATTTTAAGGTATTGGAGTTTATAATATTCCTCCAAGACCATTATTCTTGAAACCCCTTATGTTAGTCATACTGAGTAAAAAACTGCAAGTCACTTCTCTATGCCAATAAGGGTGAAAAAGAGATATAATGATTTTGAGAAAGAAATATCAATTTCAAATTAAAAAAACATGGATATGAGAATTTTGGAGATGGATATCCACATTCACCTATTTAACAAGTGGAAAACTTCCCAAGGAGCTGTATAAGTGTCATTTTCTTCCTTTTCTTTAAGAAAATTGACCTTTCTCTGAATGGACTTGCAAATTTTCAATTTTTTCAGTTACTTAGGACCTATATGACATATGAGGCATTAAATCACCTATTAAAACTTGTAAATTTCCCAATAAACCTGTATAAAGAATTAAATGTACCTATTTAACCCCTTAAAATGATAAAAGGGCCTAGAAACTACTTGACCAAAGCTATTATAACATAAATTAACATTAATTGACCTATGAAACACCTTATGATAGTATATTATACCCACTTATATGCCTAAAAATATATTTTTTTACTAGAGGTTCCCTATTTTGACTTAAAAGTCAAAATTGATCAACAAGTATATCATAAGAATAAATACTTCCATGCAAAGTAGAGGAGACACTAAGTGATTTTAAGGAGATTATATCTAATAATTTTCTAGATGGAATTGCTATGCCCCTAACCAATTGCATGTATTAGGATAAGAATAGCTGACTCGTGGCTTACTTATCCCTCTTTGATGCTATATCACATTTCTCTATGCATTCATTTGGTTAGTAGGTTGGCCTATGGAGTAACCATGGCATAAATAGACTATATATAGGAGGCAGTAGGTAATTATTTATCATCATATTATGAATTTTGCTCATATTAAAACTTGTGGAGGTTATCCCCTTTAAGTGGCTTGTCTATTATCATATATTCTGATATATTTTAGTCACATTTGGATCTATTTTTGCTATTCTACTTTATTGTTGAAGTAATTTCATTACAAGTGGTATCAGAGCTATGATTTGAGCAATCTTGTGGGTGAAACCCTAATTTTTTAAATTTGGCTATATCTAAAAACTAGTTATGAATTTCTCTAAAATTTTTTACTGGAAGTTCGAAATCATTAATTTAAGCATCCATTAAATTTTTAGTTCATTTGGATCTATTTTAAAAAAGTTATCACCATTTTAGGGTTTTTCATAAAATTGCTCTATAGTGCGCAATTCAAAGAATTTTTTTGAGTTATTTGAATTTTTGGAAAGCTTATAAAAATTTGGATAGGGTATGTTCTTTGTATGTTTTTATTTTAGTTTGACATAAGTCCAAAATCATTTGGTCAAAGTTGGGTCAAAAGTGCCAATCAGGGTCGACATTGTAAAACCCTTTTATGGCAGGTCCACAAACTCAGGGCTAAGAAAAGGGTGTTGAAACTCTAGGTAAAAATCCTAACAAGGAAGAGATGGAGTTAGAAGGGGGATGTACTATATCCTTTGTACCAGGGTTCTCTGACATAGATCACAAAGTGAGCCAGCTTGACTATAGTGTGCAAGGCATTCAAAGTGAGGTGCAATGCATATAGTCTAATATGAAATCCATACAAGATAGTTTGGTAGATATCATGATGGATTTGAAAAATAATCAATTAAATCATCTAGCTATCTCTATTGCACAACCCCACTAGGGTGGTTCTCCCAACCAGTCTACTTCAAATCCAACTACATTGCCACAAAGGAACCTGTTACCAAAGGTGGATATGCACAAATTTGATGGAAAAGATCCACTCAATTAGATCAACCAAATGGAGATTTTTTTTGATCTACATTAAATCCTAGGTGGATAGAAGGTTACCATGGCATCCTTGTATCTTGAACCTGATCAATTCATTTGGTATCAATGATTGTGTGCTCAAAAGAAAAAGATGACTCTCAGTGTCACCTAGTCAATTTTTATAGAGGAGCTACAATTACACTATGGCCATAGTGTGACAGAGAATTACTTCAACCAACTGGAAAAATTGTGATAAACTAGCTCTATCAAGGAGTATATTCATCATTTTTATAACCTATCCTTACGTGTGGAGATAATTTCTGAGGAGAACTTGAATGACCTATTTTTGGGTGGACTCAAGGACCACATTCAACATAAGATACACATATTTAATCCACTTAAGATTTTTGATTCTATTATCATGGCACATAGAGCTGAGAAAAATTCATAGCCAATAAGAAGAAGCCATTCACTCACTTCAAAGATCATAGCATATTGACATCAACATTTCCTCCACCTACTAGATTGACCCCTCAACAAATTTAAGAGAAGCGTGCAAAAGGATTATGTTTTGGTTGTGATGAAAGTGGAGCAAAGGACATAGATGTGCTGAGAAGAAGTTATTCTACATTGAGGGATCCAATGAAGATGAAGAAGAAGATGATGCCTCCAATGATGATGAGGAAAAGATAGAGGAGGTACCTAAAGATTCCAACATACAATCTCTTGTCATGCACTTGCAGGTATTATCACTCCACAAACTCTTAAGGTGGTGGGTTTCCTCAACAAACAAAAGTTGATAGTGTTGATTGATTCGGGGAGCACACATAACTTCATCAACCATAAGTTGGCCACTTGATTTAACTATTTCATCTACCCAGCACTAGAATTTTAGGTCATGATTGCACATGGTGGTGCAATTAATTGTTTAGGCAAATGCCATAGTATTAAGCTTGCTATGGGTGAGTACAATCTTGATTCTCCTATGTTTTCTATTCCCATGGGTAGCACAAACATTGTTTTGGGAGTCTAATAGCTCACAACCTTGGGTACCATTAAGATGAAATTTTAGGAACTATTCATGCACTTTCATTGTGAAGGTAGGAAAATTGAACTACGTGGATTACAGGAAAAAATTCCACAATTGATTAGTTCAAATTAGATGACCAAAATGTTAAAAAGGGGGGTAGAGGGAATTATTGCATGATTATGTTGCATAGAAGTTCAACCCACACAGGCATCTACACATCCTAATCTATATAATATTCTTGATGACCACCCATCTATTTTTGGGGCCATGCCAAAAGGACTACCACCAAAAAGAAAACATGATCATGCCATTCAACTACTTCTAGGGAGTCAACCACCAAATATCAGACCATATAGATATCCATATTCACAGAAGAGTGAAATCAAAAAGATGGTCCATGAGATGCTAGAGGTAGGGATCATCAAGCACAGCCAAAGTGCATATTCATCACCAGTGGTTATGGTGCAGAAGAAAGATGACACATGGAGGATGTGCCTAGATTATAGGGAACTCAACAAGTACACCATCAAAGATAAGTTTCTTATTCCAATAATTGATGATTTACTTGATGAGTTGCATGTTGCTAATTATTTCACAAAATTAGATCTTCACTCGGGGTACCATCAAATTAGAATAAAGGATGAAGATGTTCATAAAACTGCTTTTAGAATGCATGGGGGCCATTATGAGTTTTTGGTAATGCCCTATAGTCTTACAAATGCACCATCTACTTTTCAGAGCTTGATGAACACTATTTTTAGGCCTTTTTTAAGGAAGTTTGTGCTAGTTTTCTTTGATGACATATTGATTTATAGTCAGACATGGGAAGCACATCTGCAACATGTGAAACAGGTGTTGATAATTTTGGAGAAGCATCAGGTTTATGCGAAGCCATCCAAATGTACTTTTGGAGTACAGGAGGTAGAGTACCTAGGTCACATTATTTTCCATGAAGGTGTCAAAGTTGATCCCTAAAAGATTAAAGCTATGATGGAATGGCCCATGCCAAAAACTCTCAAAAACCTCTAAGGGTTCCTAGGACTAACAAGTTACTACTTAAGATTTATGAAAGGTTAGGTAGCATAGTGGCTCCAATCATTGCATTACTAAAGAAGGATGCCTTCCATTGGAATGATGCCACCACCAAAGCATTTGAGAAAATAAAAGTAGCTATGTGCACCACTCCAGTTTTGGCTACTCTAGACTTCTCAAAGACATTCACTGTTGAATGTGATGCTTTTGGATCCAAGTTGGGAGTAGTACTAATGTAGGAAGGAAGACCCATTGCATTTGAGAGTCATCAATTCAAAGGTAAGAATATACAAAAACCTATCTATGAGAAATAAATGATGGCTATTCTTCATGCAGTTAAATAATGGAGGCCCTATCTGATGGGTAGACACTTTAAGGTGAAAATGGATCATGATAGTCTCAAATACTTTTTGGAGCAAAGATTATCATCTAAGGAACAATAAAAGTGGGTAACCAAAATGTTAGGTTATGATTTTGAAATCATCTACAAGAAGGGTAAAAATAATGTAGTAGCAGATGCACTATCTAGATGGGATACATCCATAGAAGCATTATTTTATGCAATGTCCATGTTGCAAATAGGTTGGGTGGATGAAGCCAGGTTAGAATGGGATCAAGACAAGGATACACAGGTTCTGATTTAGAATCTCCAGCAAGGTACTTTAGTCTTTAACAAATTTGAATGGAAAGGTAATGTCCTATTGTATAAGGGTAAGTTATACTTGTGTAAAGATTTAGAGCTTAAGCATAAGATTCCTGCAGAGTTGCATGCACCTCCAATTGGGGGACACTTAGGGTTATTGAAAACTTATCACAAAATTAAGAAATAATTATTTTGGGAAGGACTCAAAGGATATGTACAAAAGTTTGTGCCAAAATGCTTGATATGCCAACAGAATAAAGGTGAGAAAGTTAAGACCTAGGTTTGTTACAACCGTTAGCAATTCCTAGTCAAAGGTGGGAGGAGGTTTCCATAGATTTCATCACAGTGTTGCCTTGTTCTAAAGGTAAGAATGTTATCTTGGTCATTGTGGATATGCTTACAAAATATGCCCATTTTTGTGCTCTCTCACACCCATTTTTAACAAGTACAATAGCAGCTATTTTTCTGGAGGCAATTCTAAAATTACATGGAACCCAAAAAATAATTGTAAGTGATCATGATCCAATTTTCACTAGTAATTTTTGGACTTAACTATTTTCCTATTTGGGTACTCAGCTAGCTCATAGCTCATCTTACCACCCCCAATCTGATAAACAAACAGAAGTGGTTAACAAATGTTTAGAGGGGTATCTCCATTGTTTTGTATCAAATAAATAGGAATGTTGGGTTAAATTGATACCACTTGTAGAATGGTGGTATAACACATCTTTCCATACCTCTTCTAAAATGTCTCCATTTCTAGCACTATATTGTTACCATCTACCTTCTATCACTTCTTCATTAAAGGTGCAAACCAAGGTTCGAGATGTGGAGGAGAATATTCAACATCAACAAGAGGTTTTGGCTAGTTTGAGAGAGAATTTGGCCTTGGCATAAAACATGATGAAGCAATAATATGATCAACACCATAGTGAGCAAAATTTTGAGGTGCGTGACTAGGTATTTGTACATTTGTAGCCTTACAAGTATATGTCCTTGAAGCAATATAAAAAGGACAACAAGCTTGCTCCTAAATATTATGGCCCTTATCAGGTTCTACAGAAAATTGGAAGTGTGGCTTACAAGCTCAAGTTACCTCATTCATCTCACATACACCTAGTATTTCATGTTTCCTATTTGAAGAAGGTCATTGGATAGAAATTTTTAGCCTAGATAGAGCTCCCAAAGCCAGATGAAGAAGGATGAGTCATTTTGGAACCAGAGAAGATCCTCCAAACATGTACTAAGAGGTTGAGAACTAGAGATTAGGGAATATCTGATCAAGTGGAAGAACCTGAGTAGTGAAGATGCAACTTGGAAAGGTGAAGATTTTCTACAACATCTAGAGTTGTTCAACACTGAAGACAACATTAGTTTGAAGGAGAAGGGTATGATAAACCCCTAACCTATTGTATGTATTAGGATAGGAGTAGCCTACTTGTGGCTTACTTATCCCTCTTTGATGCTATATCACATTTCTCTCTACATTCATTTGGTTAGTAGGTCGGCCTATGGAGTAACCATGGCCTAGATAGACTATATATAAGAGCTAGTGGGTAATTGTTTATCATCATATTGTGAATTCTACTCTTATTGAAATTTGTGGAGGTTGCCCCCATAAAGTGGCTTGTCTATTATCATATATTCTGATATATTTCAATCACATTTGGATTTATTTATGTTATTCTACTTTATTGATGAAGTAATTTCATTACATGAATACCATAAATGTGTTGAAAATATTTTCATTGATGTCAAAGGTCTAGCATTGGTGATAAAGGCCCTATTGCATTTAATAGTGTTTTTAATATTCATATCGTGGCTAATGTGTGTTAATATTTATTTAATATTAATGAATATATTTTTGGTTGTATATAAGTTAAAAGAGGGACCATGGAGAATTCCAAGAGTCACCATGTGAAGACAAAATATGGTATGGTACATTTTTTCATGAAGGGACACTTCTAAGAATACGAAAAGTCACCAAGATAAAGAAAAAAGAGGAAATGATACATTTGCTTATGAAGGGTCACCCTGTGACTTTTCAAATACAAGGATACAAAGGGTCATGAAAGTTGGGCATCATTTTTCATGAGGATTGAAGGGTCACAAAGGTTGAATGCCAAAGGTCATTTGGAAAGCTATAAATAAAGGCTTGAGAAGCCATTTGTAAAATGCAAAAGAGTGCATGGTTTGTATTTATTTTAGAGGAGAGAAAAGCAAGAGATATTATAGAGTTCTATCATTTATTGAGTGAGCAACATTGAGAGATAATTATGTTTTATACACAAGAGGGGTTGGTGCTCCTATGGGTTGGTGCTAAAAAATATTTGTAAGGGGTTGGTGCTCAATAAAGGGGTTGGTACTCCTGCAAGTTGGTGCTTGCAAACTTTATAATTTGAGTTGGTGATCATTCATATACTTGATCTCCATGGTTTTTACCACTTTATATTTCCACATAAAAATTTGTCTCTCTCTCTCTTATGTGGTGCATGTTATTGTTTTAGTTTTATTGCATATCTTGAATGTGTGATTAAGTGGTTAAAGAAAAGAAATCAGATTAAGTAAAAGTTATATAATATATTGATTCACCCCCACCTCTCAGTATATTTTGTGCTTAACAATTGGTATCAGAGCATGTTCCTTTTGAAAATGTTTTACAGCTTGAAGGTAGATTAGGGAAAGCACGATGGCTGGATCACATGAAAGTTTTTCTACAAATAAGGCACCTTTGTTTGATGGGACAAATTATATTTTTTAGAGCATAAGAATGAGGACTTATTTGATGGCCCTTGGATTTGATATTTGGCAAGCAGTGGTGGAGGAATATGAAGAGCCCACAGACACTTGTAACTACTCCAACAGAAAAGAAGGAAAGTGAAAATAATGCTAAAGCTTTAAATGTTATTTTATATGGTTTATGTGAATCATAATTTGTTAAAGTTATTTAATGCAAATCTACTTATGAAACTTGGGTAAAAATTGAGAATATTTACAAAGGTCATGGAAATGTTCAACAAGCTAAGCTTCAATATTAGAAGAAAGTTTGAGAGTTTGAAGATGGAAGAGGAAGAAAATATAGCAAGTTACCTTTTGTGGGTTGATCAAATAGTTAATTAGATTCAAGGTCTTGGAGAAAATTTAGAAGAATCAATCATGGTACAAAAATATTTGAGATCTCTACCATTGAGATATGATGCAAAAGTTTCAATAATTGAAGAGATGAAGAATTTAGCCAAGCTAAAGATGGATGAGCTACATGGTATTCTTATGGCATATGAGATATGGACCAAACAAGAGAAACTCTTAAAGAGAGAAGCTACTTTCAAGACATCAAAGAAAGAGAAGGCCAAGATTCAAGAATTAGGTGATAGTTCTAGCAATGATGAAGATGAAAATAAAGCTCTATTTATTTACAAGCCAAAAAAGGGCACATGTAAATATCAAGAAAAATTACCTTTTAAATATTTTAATTGTGGAAAGATTGGAAATTTTGCAGCTAAGTGTCTAGATAAGGATAATGGTGACAATAAAAAAATAAAGTCTACATACAAGAAGAATTTTAAAGGAAAATTCAAGAAGGGATTCGAGAAGAAGAGTTTGTATTCTAAAGATCCTAGCTCAGCTGAAGATAGTAGAGTCAGTGATTCAGAAGAAGAAGATATTCTATTCATGGCCACACATAAAGATGCCTCTACAAAAAAAATTACATATGATCAAGAAGAAGAACAAGATGAAGTAAAAGTGAATCTAGAAGGAGAACTCATTTGTGCCTTAGAAGAGTTAAAAGCTCTTGAGAAGAAGAATCGAATATTGAAGCTCCAGATAGAGAAAATTGAAAAGGAGTCAAAATAAACAATTGAAGATCTACAAGCACACTTTGAAGAAGCCAAAAAGAATGAAAAATATATAATGACATAGTTGCAAAAAGTAAGTGAAGAATGTGAAAGGTATGTTATTGAAATTGCTTCTTTAAAAGTAGATCTTGAGAAAATAAATAAAGCAATCAATGATAAAATAACCAATGATTCCAAGTTATTGAACTTGGCCCTACAAAGAGCCAATAATAATACATCCTTATAGATACGAGTAGTTTCACAAGTTGAATATAGATAAATTGATAACTAAAATGTTGGAAGTTGGCATTATCATCCCTATTAAGAGTTCATATGTTTCTCCAGTGGTACTAACTGGGAAGAAGGATGGACCATATAGACTCTATATCGATTATAGGTCCTTGAACAAAATCACAATAAAAAATAAATTTCTAATGTCAAATATTGATGATCTACTTAACTATTTGCATGGGGCAAAGTATTTCTCAAAAATATATCCCAAATCAGGATAATATTAGGTATTAAATCAAATTTGAGACCAAGATAATAAACCTTTAGAACACATTAGGGCTACTACCAATTTAGGGTCATGAATTTTGGTCTTAGAAAATCTCTAGCCACCTTTCAAGCATTGATGGATAAGATATTTAACAAATTCTTGTGTAAGTTTGTTATTGTATTTTTTGATGACATTTTAGTTTACAGTAATTCATCGGCATCTCATCTTAAGAATTTTGATGTTGTGTTGGATATTATGTCCAAGGATAAGTTATATGCCAATTAATTTAAGTTTAAATTCACAAAGGCAAACTTAGAATACCTTAGTCACATAATTTCTATTTAGGGGGTTCACATTGACCTTATATAGATCAAGGTCATATATGATTGGCATGTATCCAAAACTCGTAATAAACTTTTTATTTTTTTAGGATTAGTAATATTTTATATAATATTTGTGAGGAAATTCTTAATAATATCACATCCCCTAACTGAACACACCAAGAAGGATTACTTCAAGTGGTCTATAGAGGCATAAAAATATATTGAGAATATGAAAAGTGATTTCGTTTGTACTCTAATTTTAGCAATCCCTAATTTCTAAAAGTCTATTTTCATTGAATGTGATGCCTTTGGATCTGTATTAGATGTAGTTATGTCTCAGGATGACTACCTGATTGCATTTGAAAGTAGTAAATTTAATGAATGTGAATGAATATATAGTAAAGAGATGCTTACCATCCTTCATGCAGTCATCAAATGGATTCAAATTCTATTAGGAAGCAAGTTTTTTTACTATATCAAATTAATGTAAGAGATTGCATCCATTATGTGAGAGATCTTTTGTTATTCAAATTTGCAAGTGAAATTCAACATTGGGAAAGAAAGTGCTCCCATTTTTTCCATTTATCAAAATTTTACTCTATATTTTATAGTTTTATTTTTTGTTATATTTTAGAACGTAGTAGGCAAACATTATACAATCTTGCTTTGATATTATACATTTATGGTTAAAAATTATATGGTCCTGACCAACAACAAAGTTTGACAATCAAATGCCTATAACTAGGGTATTTTTAAGGGTTAATTATAGCCAAATGGAAAATATAATCATTTGTGTTTTTTCTATGAGTGAGTTTTTGTAATAACCCTATTTGGAATGATGGCTTATTTTTTCCTCAAATTATATAATACATTTTTTTCCTAGTTAATATACAATACTATATTGCTTTTGTGTTGAAAATGTAGGTGAAAAATGCATAGGTAGATAATTTTGCCTAGGAAATTGTTACTCATGGAGAGAAATTCACTTAGGAAATTGTTTGAGATCAATTAGAGCAATGAATTTTTCCCAGAACATTTGGGGGATAAATCAACTCCATGATTTTTGTCCCCAATAATCTATGTAGATAAATCATACTGAGGATCTTTTCCACCAAAAACTATCCTACTATAGGTATGTCTTAATATATTGTTTTTATGATTGTAAGTCACAATCATCTTGATTCTTGACAATGTCAAAAAAATATTCAAATTTATTATTGATGCCCTAATTTTTTTGTTATATATCTAATTTATTTATTTATTTGGATGGAGACATAAATATATAGATTATTTATATAAAGGTTATCCAAGGAAGAAAAGAAGGTTAATTTGATTTCATCAAGGCACTTGTACATTTTCATGAAAAGAAGATATAAATGGTATGCATCACATGGGCACTCTTGCTTATTTTATATTTTTTCAATTTTTTTGAAAAAATACTTTTATCTAGCTAAATCTCCATGTTTGTCAAAGCATATTTCCTCCTAGGATGCCCATCAAATTTATTTAAGCTCTATGTTTGTATAAGGTGGAAAGGCTAGGATGTCCATCGAATTCCGAGCTTTCTTATAATTACAAGTATCTACTTTATTTTTATTATTATGAGAAATATAGTTTGTAAGGTGGGGAACTACTTATGCAATGTATGATTATTTATGAACTGCTATATCTAGGAAGTGCTTTCTAGTAGTTAGATGGATTGACCTACACTTGAAGTTGTTTCTAGATAGGCTAGGATACAATGAGCTCTTCCCTTTGAACATAAATTATTGTTATAGTATGTGTGAAACATTTCTATTTAAAAACTATGAATTTTGGTTGGGTATGTCATAACTATTTTATGGGTTGTAATGCAGGTGCCTGCATTGACCACCAAAATCTAGGCTTGCTTACAAGACATGATTCTAGAAATGGTAAGGTAAATAAGGGTATGAGGGAGAGATATGGCATTCTAGGTATTGATATATACCTCATAATTTTTAAATCTTTGTTAGTTTGACTATTTGGTTTCTTGGGTAATTTTAGGCATATACCAATATAGTTGTAATATGATAGCAGTTGGTTATCATATATTGTGACACTATCAATATTTCAAAAAAATGAGAAACTCTGAGGTTATCTAATATCTCATTTCTATAATGATTCATAATGAATAATTATTTATAATATTTTTTCTTACTAATATTGTTGCACATATTGTGGACGTATCATGGGATTAAAATACCATTGTTGGTGATAGATGGGACTTGTTAATGAACACACTAAGAAAAGGACTAGATATAAGATTATTAGGATATTTACATATGTTATAAAGTTGCCTATGTATGGGGGATAGACCTAGAAGTATACCTGAGGTCTATGGCATATCCATGGGTACTTTTAGGCCATGGGATACTAGTTATGCTGGAAGTGGATGTCAAGGTTGTAAATAGCTTACTCTAGTAGACAAGTTGTAAACCTTATTTGGAAAAGGTAATAATACCATTGGGTAGGCAATGAAATATCATTGGTATAAACACCATAATTATAATCAAATGAATAATATTACATATGAAATTCTAGTTCATGTATTAAGGAATAAGGTAAGAAGGCAATAAGTGATTATTAAGGTTACAAAGAACCTATGATAGTCCTAAAAAAATAACCCTAATTAGTGAAGTCTATAAGACCATCAAATAGGAGTATGAAACCAATGGATAATCATAAAATTGGTTAAGATTGGGAAATAAGAGGTTTAATATCTTTTAGATCAATTATAAAGGAACAAGCTAGAATCCGGTTAAAATATGAAAATAAGCAAGATTATGAATGAAACAAGAATATTTCCTTGTATGTATGTTTTTTTAGTTTCTATATAAATCCTTAGAAACCTTAATACAATCTATATCATTATTATTTATGGTACTCATTGTGAAGTGTTTTCCCAACCCATGTTGATTGTAAAAACCCCATTGGGTTTTACCAAAATATAATATATATTTTTTAAAATAAATAAATACACATATTCAACATATAGATTTCACCATGAGAAACCTAACTAGTGATCTTTAACTAACTATGTTAATTTAGTTAACCAAAAAAGTTATAACTAATCCACTTAGCTAAGGATCACCATGATTAGATATAGAAATCATGAACAATACTGAAACAACAATAAATATTGCATATCATCATAAATGAAATGGTACAAATTTTGCCATGGCTAGTACAACATTATAACCACTATTATATAAGTATAATAAATAAATGTTATAGTTTTCAGCAATACATAATAATATTTCAAATGATAAAACATGATACAAAGCTCCTCTAATTAGAATCTCCAGGACTTAAGTATTAATATGTAATCTCAAGTGTAGCCTCAAGTATTGTATTCTAAATGGGAGGGAGAGCATCATCCAAGCACTTTTTCATACCAACCATGGACTATAGATACCTCGCATCTTCCAAACAATGGAATGGCCCTCCATTCATGGATGGGTAGATAATGATGGTATGGAAATCCAAAGTGATAAATTAGAACCTGTATGTTGAAGATATCTAATACATAATGTGTATCATAAAAAAATATGTTCTAACATGATATCTCATAAATATGAAAACTATATCAACATATGAAATGACAATGTATCAAATATTATTTTGGCCAAAATTTTCAATAATAAGTGATCTCTAGGATAAATCAAATTCATACACACCACTCAATCAGATAATTAAGCCATTAAATCATTGATGATAATCTGATTGAGTGGTGTGTATGAATTTGATTTATCCTAGAGATCACTTATTATTAAAAATTTTGGCCAAAATAATATTTGATACATTGTAGTGGATGGATTTAATGGCCCTAATTAAGTAGTGGATGGATTTAATGGCTTAATTATCACCATTAATGACACTAATTAAGCCAATGGAACCATCCACTACTTAATTAGGGTCATGAATGCAAGATTCAATAAAATAAATAATAATATTAAAACCAAATAGATTCATTCATAATATTTCACTTTTATCTAATCAAAATTATGCTAAGTACATAAATATCACATACATTCATTTAGTCCATAAAATGAAGTGAAATGAATCCTTACATCTAGTTTATTATATATAATAAACAAAAACCAAAAATAGTCCTCAATATAACATACTATACGAGTATTAATTATCTAGAATGCCAGTTGCTTAAACCACTAAGCTAATTATAATATTATTTTTCCATAAAACAAAATTATAACACAGGATTAATAAAGTGTTCATAATCCACATATAACAAAATCCAATCCAAAACATACTATTATGTTATGTATTTAAACTTATAAATACATTAATTTAATACTATATATATAAACATTAAAAAATAAACAAGCATCAATTACACACTATCATAGTAATAACACTTATATACATAACACAAGTGTACACACACACACACACACACACACACACACACACACGTGCGCGCGCGCACACACACACACACACACACAAATACTTCATTTTTATACAATATACTCCTAAGATGACATCTAATGTCTCTCATCATAGAGTATACTATATACTCTAAGTATACAATCAACTAACAAATAAAGACCCCATAACCCTTATTTTTAATTGAATAATTCCTAGTTTCCTTTATAATAAAATACATAGAATACTATTAAACACATATATTCATTTATCCATTGAAGTTATCAAATAAATATAAGAAATCCATTGATTTATGTTTGCCAATTAAGTTTAATTCATATGATCAATTATAAACACTTAGTCACCTATACCCAACTTGAATATTATTTCATAAAACAATAACACAGTCAAATACCAATTTGAGTTTAATTAAAACAAAAATTCACAACTAAATACACCTATTCAGGTTTCCAATAAACAACATAGACTTGGCTGAATAAACTATGAAATTAAACTCATAAATTCTATATTTTTATTGTCTATTCAAGACTCATACTCAATTCAATGACATGACTGAACTATATAACTATTCATAGTAATATTTAAACATAATCAAAGTTCACAATTTTAATGAACAGAATCCACCAAACTTTGCCATATATATTATAATGTTTTTAGTATAATTCCATTCGTAAATCCAAATGCTTATCCTATAGACAATCATTTGCCTATCAGTACCCATATTTTTAATAAGATTTACACCAAAAGTTTCCACAAATTTATTTACACAAGCAATTATTCATAATAAAAATCTACAATTTATAATTTTGTTTGAACCTAAGCCACACAAATTCAATTGAAATAGAACCTTAAGTTTTTTATGCTAGCATCTTCATTTCTCAAATGAAATACATACAGTTTCCCACTAAAGTCTGTCATTTTAAAATATTGGTATGTGTGTGTGTGTGTGTGTGTGTGTGTTTATATTACTTAGATTGAACTAAATATATACATTATATATATGAGAAGCTATACTTGTTGGATATATACATTTTGGTTCGAGATAATATATTCGAATCAGTTTTACATATTCATTTTGGGTATGTTTGTGTATAATCTAATTTACACTTTTGGGTATAAAATGTGGATATATATATATTCATTATATATATGAGAAGCTATACTTGTTGGATATATACATTTTGGCTCGAGATAATATATTCGAATCAGTTTTACATATTCATTTTGGGTATGTTTGTGTAAAATCTAATTTACACTTTTGGGTATAAAATGTGGATATATATATTATATATATCCACATTTTATACCCAAAAGTGTAAATTAGATTATACACAAACATACCCAAAATGAATATGTAAAACTGATTCGAATATATTATCTCGAGCCAAAATGTATATATCCAACAAGTATAGCTTCTCATAATGAACAAAGTTTTTTGAGTTGAGGGAGATTTTAGGATAGAATTCCATACTAACCTGACACAGTCATAATAAAATCTATGGCTTTTCCCATACCCTCAGGTTACCCAAAAATGAATGTGGGGTTCTATGGAGGCCAAGCCTTCCATAGGGCTCCACATACAACCCAATTGTTCTAAGATTCAAAAAATAAATAAATCTAGTAACTGAATTTGAAAACCCATTCAATATTACACATAGGAATTTTAATTACAAAACCTACCTGCGTATTTATGAATGCCAAAAAAGCCAAACAACTTCCTTCTTCCTATACTTGTTCACCTTATTCTCCTTCTATCTCTTCTTATCTGTATCTCGTGGGTCATCCCATTCACATCCCCCCATTCTCTTATTATTATTATTATTATTATTATTATTATTATTATTATTATTATTATTATTATTATTATTATTATTATTATTATTATTATTATTTTCCATCAACCTCCTCGCCACCATTAATGATAACTTCAACTAACTAAATAAATTCATACAAAAATATCTCAATAGAACTCCCTATATGTTTCCATTTACCACCATGCAAATACCCATAAAACTCCATGATTTTACAAAATGATGTTTAACTCAAATTCAATGAGTGGTTAGTAACATAATCACTTAAAACTTCTTTTCCATTAATTAAAATACTCATTTTATAATCCAAATATAAACACATGCTATTGACTTAATTTACTACCTCATCGATTTTCAAAATTGACAAAAAAATAATCAACAATATAATCTTCATGCAATGTCCATTATCTTAGTCGATTCAAATTTACATGCAAATTCGACCATTCATGTAACATATCAACTATATAGATGGAAATACTATATGAAATCAAGACTGTTGTTTAACGTTAACATGCCATCCCAAACATACTTTGCAACACAATGATTTCTAATACATTTAATCATTTATAATTACATTTTAAACAATGTTATTTATATTTCAACATTAGAATAAACATATATAAATATCTCATTCTAATAGTCTTTAATTATTATTACCTATATCATTTATATCAATAACAATGGAATCCATATATACCTTTTTAATGCTTACATAACATCAAAATGTCACACTACACAACCATTCCATATAAGGCAGTAAGGTAACCATAATATATACAATTTTAATCATTCAAAAAATAATTACATCAAATAAGATAATTTATGCATGATCACTAAATTAGCAAAATCACTCAAACAAAACAACATGATCATTAATAACTACTAATTTTAATGAAAACATAAAATAACATAGCAATCATTTAAATGTAAAACAAAGCATACTATAGCTATCTATCAAACAATATAATCATGGAATACAAATGTCGTATGTGCAAGGGTTTATGAATCCGTTCTCTATCATCCCCCAATGTCTCCATCTAAACCACCCTCTCTGATGATTCTCTCCCTCCATCACAATCTAAGGGAAGAATTTGTCCTCCATGCACCACATAATAATGAAGGTAGTTACATCAAAACATCATTATATCCATAAAATAATGTAGTATAATAATCAAACATGATCATAATATATAGAATGTAAAAGTACTGCTAACTCATAGCAACTAATCATGTAAATTAAGCAACACAAATTGTCCCATAATCTTTTTATTTGATCGATTAACAATCAAGTTGAAGGGGCCCGTACCCTTTACAAAAAACAATCTAAAGATAAACAAAACATATCAACAGAAAAAAAGGGACAAAAAGATGAACCTAGTGGATAAACCTCCCTACTGCCAAACTTTCACTAACTATCAGCTAAAAAAGCTAAAAATAGCCAAAAGGAAATAGAGCCAAACAAGCTTTTCTAATTTAGATTAGAAGACCATCTACATCATCAGAGAGGGTGGTTTAGATGGAGACATTGGGGGATGATAGAGAATGGATTCAGAAACCCTTGCACACACTACATTTGTATTCCATGATTATATTGTTTGATAGATAGCTATAATTAGTAGTTATTAATGATCATGTTGTTTTGTTTGAGTGATTTTGCTAATTTAGTGATCATGCATAAATTATCTTATTTGATGTAATTATTTTTTGAATGATTAAAATTGTATATATTATGGTTACCTTACTGCCTTATATGGAATGGTTGTGTAGTATGACATTTTGATGTTATGTAAGCATTAAAAAGGTATATATGGATTCCATTGTTATTGATATAAATGATATAGGCAATAATAATTAAATTATCCCATAATCAACATATTACATATAACTTAATTAAATATTAGTTAATCAACCATAATAATCTATGGATCAAACTAATTATTCACCTTAGAGAGAAATTAGGATGTGACATCCTTCTCCCTAAATCTGGTTATCATCTTGATGACATTTATTCAAACACAAGTTATGAATTTAAAACATTATTTAGAATAAAATAATATATATGCAACAACAAATCAAGTAAACAAATATGAAAATAGCCTATAAAACTCATCATAGTCCTCCCAAGTGGCAATATCGTCTGAATATTGATCCCATAGAACCTTGCACTATGACACTTCTCTATTGCACAAATGAAGTTTATGAGTGTCAATTACTCTGATTGGTTCTACCATGACCACCTTAGGGTCTAGAACATTCAAAGTATTCCAATCCAACACATATGAAGGATTAACAATGTATTTTTTAAGATAAGATACATGGAAGACATTATGCAAAAGAGCTAAATTTAGTGGCAATACAAGCTTATATGCTATAGGATTGAACACAACTAAAACCTTGAAGGGTACCACATATTTTGGTGAAATTTTTGCTGACTTATTGAATTTAATCAAGATTTTTTGTGGCTTAACCTATAGAAACATTTTATCACCAATAGAAAATTGCCTAGTTTTTTACTTTAGATCAACATAATTTTTATGTCTATCATTGGCCTCGGCCAACCTCTACTTGGTTGTCTTGATTTTCCCTTTCATTTTTGAAAGCATCTCAGATCCAAAGACTACCATGTCTTCTAACCTATCCTAATTGATCAGTGCTCTACTCCTCCTTCTGTATAATAATAAATGGATCCATCTTCAATACTGATTGGTATGAGTTGTTGTAAGCAAGCTCAACCAACATAATATACTCTTTCCACTTATATTGATGATCCATGCAATACATATGAAGGATATCTTCTAAAACCTAGTTAAATTACTTTGTCTATCCATCAATTTATTGGTGATATGTAGTGCTAAAGTTCAACTACGTACCTAGACCTGAATTTAGAGTCAACCAAAATCTAGAAGTCATTTTCATAACTTGATGCAATTGATACACTTCATGAATCTCTTTACAAGTTTAGGTGCATCATATATCAAGTTGCCTGGTATGAATTGAACTACCTTGGTCAGTTTATCCATTACTATCAAGATCATGTCATGCCTATTACATGATAATGGCAAACCTTGGATGAAGTCCATACTGATTACCTACTACTTTCATTCTAGTATGTCGTGTGGATATAACAATCTAATCGGATGAACATGTTCAAATTTCACACACTAACATTCCAAATAATGAGACACAAAGTCCATTGAATCTCTCTTGATTCCTTTCTAAAAATAATGGTCTAAGATCAACCATGATTGGTTACTCTTAGATGTCCTGAATATGGAGCATTATACAATTCCTTTAGTATTGTGATCCTCAAATTCTTTGTATCAGGTACATACATCCTATCATTATACCATAAAAGACCATCACTTTATATTATAAATTATTTATACCTAAGATTTTAATCATTATCAGACAACACTTTCTTAACCTGATCATATAATTCATATCTTGACAAAAATTTGATCAATTGATCCCTAAAAGTACTGATAAAGTCATAATTGCTATGTACCTCATATGTCTTACATCATCAACTACTATGTAATCATTTACTTTGATATAATTAATATCAAAATCATATTTAGACAAGAACTCTAACCATTATTGTTGATGTTGTGGGTTGCACCCTTGAGAGAAGGCTAGGCTTCTCTCTTCCACGCGGCACAATGGAGACTCCTCTCTTGCCTATGGGTCTGGAAAAAATGAGGGGAGAATCTCTAGATAAGGGCTAGCTCCCTTTGATGCATCTATGATTTATTCCAGTACTATTACTAATATATATATATATATATATATATATATATATATATATATATATATATATATATATATAATGGGGTTGAAAAGAGAAGGATTGCTAAAAATAGAGCCTAGATTAATACGGTGATGCACCAAAAAAGTTTGATATACTCGTTACTCACACTTCAAACCATAATAACACATACATACACTTTATCTGATGAAAATACCATACTATACAGAGCTTATCAGGAAGGCTTAATGAAGACACACAGAAGATGAACTTACCACAGGCACTGTAAGAAAACACACTATCTGGTAACCTTCTCCTATCTCTGCACTCCAGATACATGTCTTCTTGTTACCTGCAGGAATGACACTTTGTCTATACCATGTGTGTTGGTATCAAGCTTGTGAAAGCATCATGGAAAAATGACTAAACACAAGGTTAATACTCAGGCACACTCAGAGATATATCCAACCAAATAGAGGTAAAAATACCTTTTATTAGTTCAAGGTGAAAATTTGGCAGGGCTACACCATACAAAAATGAGAGATAGATCCTTCTCAAAATGAGAGTTTAAAAAATATATAGAGAGAGATAAGAAGCAATGGCACCCTTTTACAAGTGGCCCATGTGCATTGAGAGCATTGGGAAGAGGAACCCACTGAAAGAGAATGCTATGTTGGCTCCAATTTTGACTCTAGGCATTTAAAATATATTAAACACCATGTGTGAAAACATGGGCTACACTATTTGTCTGCAAAAAAGACCCCTTCTTCAAGACATTCGTATGGTTTTCTGACCATTAATGCAAAATGAGAAAAAATAGGTTGCGTTGTTCACTGTTTGTGCTTCTTGATGACCACTTGGTAGAGACTGTTTCAATCGCTAGAATAACTCCTTGTGCCGACACCTTCTTTTACCACTTGGACTATTTTATGTATTTCTACACTTGGCTCTATGGGCTCCTTTCTTGGTGGTTCACTGAGTTCACTCTTCACTCTTGTCTCTTTTCAACTTTGTCTTTTCCTAGTTTTGCCTTTTTTCATCTCTTGGCTCTTTCTAGGAATATGAGCCCCCTAGGGCTATCTTCTATCAATCTTTGGCTGGCTCCTTAGGCTCTTTTCTCAGTAGGCTCTTCCTTTTGGCCCTAAGGCCTTTGAATTCCTTTAGGTTCACACTTAAGCGTTTAAAGATCAATGGCTATTTCATTTCTGTAAAGTTGACGTTCGTGCGCCTGTCACCATTTGAAAGCCAACGACTATTATATTGTCCTAAATTTGATGTCTATGGGGACGCCATCAGATGTTTGAACCTAAACAACTAGTTCACTATGCTAGATTTTGACATCTTTGGGCCCATCACCCCTTGGTAAATTCCTTTGACTTTCGTTCCTTTAGCCTTTTCCTTTTGTTTGGGCCTTCATCTTTTAACCCTCTCAAAGGGAAGGTGTCCCTTTGGGCTTTGAGAAAGGTCCCTTTCACAGTCGTCGAGAGCCCCCTGTAAGGGCACCTGCCCTTTGGGGTACTTCGAGCGGCCTTGGTCCTCAAATACTTTAGACAAAATGTCTGAAGGAATTCTTTTAGACATTTGTCTGAAGGAAATGTTCTCTTCAATGTTTGACCCTTATTTTGGGTGAATTCTTTCGAGCAAAAGTCTGAAGGAATTCCTTCAAACTTTTTGTCTGAAAGAATTTGCCTTGTTCATTTTGCCATGGGATTTTATTCTAAAATAATTCCTTGATTGGCCCCTTGCCTTGTGAATTTCTTTATAAAAAATGTCTGAAGGAATTCCTTCAGGCATTTTGCCTGAAGAAATTCAACTTTTTATCTTTGCCTTTCTGAAGGCAAATTCACCCTTTTTACCTTGTCTTTTGAATCCTCCACAAGGGTTCCCTACCCTGCACAAGGGTACTTGGATCCCATCAAATAGCCCCATTCGGCACTTGCCTACCCTCCATAAGGGTATTTTCCCTTTGAAGCTCTGTAAGAGACTCGTATTCTTGCTGGCCCATCCCCTTGCTGAAAGTTTGTCTAAGGCATTTGCACAAAGTGAAAAGCCCCATACTGAACCAAAATCTATAGGTCTTTAGATCCTTCAATGCTTTATAAAATAGGTCTTATTTCAAAGAAAAAAGAGATTTTGTAGAAGGTGGGGACATGACTAGTCTGAGGGTTCAGAATGGTAGGGAAGGAAGGAGACTGATTTTGGCTTGTAGGGCCAAAATGGTCAACAAAATGGTGATTTCCAGGGGAAGCATGCCTAATATGCTTAGAAACTAGTAACCTCAAAGTCCATTGGGCATGGAGTCAAAAAGTAGCTTGAAAGAGTTAGCAATAGCCTTGAGATATCCAAGAATCAATCACAAAGGTTTTACCCCAAAAAGGAAATGAAACACACACAATATTAAGAAAACTACTAACATGTGCAAAAGCACTTAGGGAAAATAGGGAGAAAACAAGGAAAATATGTACATGATGAGAGAAGGCTCAGTGATAATGCTTAAGATGTATCCCATTAACTGGGATACATAGTTCTTCACCATCCAACCTAGAGAGTTAGAACACATTATGTTGTTTGCACTGAGTGATGACATATGGACCACTCCATAGGGCATCGAACTTCATATGCTTTCTAGGCTTAGCTTGGTCCTCATTCCATTTCAAGATGATGTCTCCTTTAGAGAAAATTTTTGATGAGGATCTCTTGTCAAAGTGCTTCTTCATTTGCTATTGGCAGCTGGTCATAGAAGCCATAGCTTGGTCCCTCATTTCTTAAAGTTCTATCAATTCACACAGCCTAACCTCCATGTTGTTGCCTTCTTCTAATTGAAGCTAGTGAGCAAGGTCCAAGGCTAGCAATTCAAGTGAAATAAGAAGTCTAGCTTCCCTTCCATACATGAGTGTGTATGGTGAATTGCCAATAGCCCTCTTTGGAGTGACCCTGTCTGCCCATAGGGCTATTTTCAACTTGGCATGCCAAGTTCTCTGATTCTCTTCCATTGTTCTTTTGATAATCCTGATCAAATTCTTATTGGTGGACTCAACTACCCCATTCCCTTTTGGGAAGTAGTTGGAAGAAGTGATGAGCTAGATGATGTATCTTAATGCCCATTCACTCATTCTGGTCGCCAAAAAGGCTAATGCATTATCTGATATGATGGTAGCTGGGACTCCAAACCTTGTCACTAGTGTAGACACCAATATTGTGTCGACTCCCCTTAGTCCCTTACACATTTTATTAATTTAAAATAAACTACTTATTTTAAATTAGTGACATCACTTAGACACCTCACCTTGGACACCTCACCTTGGACACCTCGCCCTAAGACCATTTCCTACCCTATGAGTCACCCTAAGACTAAGTCATCCAAATCCTAACTACCCATGACTTATTCTCACTCCATATTAACCTCCTAACTAACTCTTATGCCTAATAAACCCATCTTTTGACCATTCTCCAATGGCAAATGCACTTGGCAGATGGAGGAACGGGCAAAGGGCTAAAAATAGCCCTTTTACCCATTCTCTAGTCGCTGACGTCGGTCAACTGTCACAACAGGAATAAGCATTCTCACAATAGGAATAAGCATTCTCACACCTCTGGTTCTTCACCAAGTAGAGCTAAGTATTCTTCTATCTCATTTTAGTAATTTAGAATACATTAGTAATTAGTTTCTATTTACTATTTCTAAATACTATCAACCAGACCTGATTTCTTCTGTGGAGAGGCTGAAAAGCCTTCCTCTTATTCCTACCTCCTTTACACACCAACCTCTACCTTTGTCCTTCCTTAGACCCTATTCACTTTCCTACAACCTTGGACAAACATTTAAAGTTCTAGACCCTTCTGTCGACCACAAACATATCCTGAAACCCGTCCAAGGACCACTGCCCCTACCGACATCGGTAACATAACCGACATCGGCATCATTGACCAACTGACATCAATATAACTACTGATGTCAGTGACTGAGACAAACTAATTGCAGAGAATAGGTATGCGTTGTCTACTTTCTCTTTCTTAGTCTTTCATCATTTCTTTTTATTACAAATCTCTTTGTCTAAAATAGTGGACTGTCATCCCTTAAAGAAGTTTTTACACTTTTGGAACTGAGTGTGTAGCTTGGCAGTCCGCCATATCATCTTCTAACATTTTATTTATTTAAGTCTTATTCTTTCTACAGGTGTCTTCCTCCATAGCCAAATAGGAGTTCCTACAACACTTGGATATGATGCGCAACTTAATTCGGGTAACATCAAACCCCTGACTCTTCAACTTTAGTTTCTTCTTCTTCTGAATGTAATTAGAAAAAATGTAGAGAAACATTTTGGCACGCCCAGTGGGAAAATTCATTTTTCTTTTTCTTCTTATCGCTACTTGCCTGCATCTCAGAGTAGTGAAAATTCATATTCTTAACCTCTTCTCCAATTGTTTGCATCTGAACAAAATATTTCAATTTGGGTTTAAAAAACTGTTGCATTTCATTCTTGCTTGAATGCATACTTAGCCCACTCACTTAGTAATTAAAAATGCATTATGAATAAATCGTAGTGCACAAATGTTACACAACTAGATCACAATCACAATCAAATTAAACATTTAAACATACTTGAGACAAGGCTTGTCTAAGATTTCATCACCTAGCGGATACCTTACCCTTCCTGACGATCTTACTTGGACTTCACTACCAAGAGGAGGACCCACTCTATTCTCTGGCAGAGTATAAACTATAGGCAAAGTATATATTAGCTAAGCAGCCCAGCCAGCTCTGGGTTCGTGAAGTGAAGGGAGCAAGCCCTAGCACCAGGCCATGTACTGAACCTAACATAGATTTTTGAGCACCAAAACATAACCCAAAACCAACCATAGACTTCCTCTTTAGGACCTGTTCTAAAAGCCCAATTCCCAAACATATTCTTCTAAGGCATAAGCCACCATGACTCTAAAATTTATTCTTAGGAATTTAATGTTTTAGAGGTTGCTTGTCATCATATTTTTTGCTATTTTTATCTAATTTTTTGAGCTGGCAAGGTCACATCATTCTGAGGTCTAAAAACAACTCAAAATTTCTTTCTTTCAAAAAAAAAAAATAGTTTTTTGTGTTTCTGGAATTACACAAAAACTGACAACGATTTCTCCACCGATGTCGGCAACCCATCTTCACCGATATCGGTTATCCCACCGACCTCAAAAACATTTCATAACTGACATTGGTTAGTAAACTGACATCGATCACTGTCAACAAATTTTCTTTCCAAACAGCAAGCTTAAAACCCAACTTTTTTGCTGTTAAACACACATTCTGGTTTTCTAAAACTGAAACACATAGTTTTTGGAACCTGAACCCCTTTTGTCTTGAATGGTTTTGACACACAGTCAAGCCAAATCTCTTGTTGACCATGCAAGGCAACAACCACTCCCACCTTCACCTTTCATATCAAGTCACCAAATGGAGTATACTTCAGACACTGAGCATACTCCTATCCAACCAACCCCAAATCAACCTCCTATTATTCCCGAAGGGAATCAAGAATTTGAGAGATTCCTTGACCTCAATGTCAAGGCTCTCCAACACTATCTCGCAAGAAGCCAAATGCAAGATCCTTCAGGTAACCCTATTTATGGGATGTTGACTTCCTTGGTTGAAATGACAATAATATCAACAGCCTCCGTTACCCAACCTATGGTCACTCAGGCCATTGCCTCAACCAATAACCCAACCATGGCCAATGTTTAAGATTTGGCCTCTCCTTCTATTTCTGGCCCCTACCTCCATTAGGGTTTCTGTACCCCCTCAACCACAAACAATTCAACCAAGTTTGACACCTTTTCAAAACTTGATTGTCTCTATCCCACCCACTCTTGCACCCATAAACACGAGAGTGGCTACTCATCCTTTAACTAGTCTCACCGCCATTCAACCACCCTTGGCGGCATCTAGTCAAGTTGTGCCCTCTAACTTTACGGCACAAGTCCCCTTGGCCTCAATATCAGTCCCTATGATGAACTACCAATATGTTGTGCATACACAAATGCAACCAAGTATGTCATACGCCCCTCCCAATGCCTTCCAAGTACCCTACAACCTAGGGGGTGCCCCTCTTAATAATCCATCAGCTGATCTAATCAAGATGTTGATGGATAAGGTGTCCAATCTTGAGACATCTATTTCAGGTTCAAAGAGTGTTCTTTCATATGAACAAATCTATAATGAACCTATTCATCCTTCGATCCCTATTTGACCATATCCTAGTCAGTGGGAACTCCCAAAATTTACTCGCTTTCAGAGTAAAGAGGACCCACAACAACATCTACGAGCGTTTAGACACACTTGCTACCTTATAGCACATGATGATGCGTTATTACTTCACACATTTCCCATGTCACTTTTTGGCACCACCTTTGATTGGTATAGTTCTATTACCAGTCACTCTCTCTTTACCTTCACTCAACTAGCTCAACTATTCCTCGACCACTTTTCAATCAACATCACTAAAAAGGTCTCCATCACAGACTTATATTCTATTAGACAATTCGACGATGAATCAATTGCTAACTTCGTTGCCCGTTGGAGAGGTTTGATTAATCAACTCTCCTTTTTGCTACCTCAACCTGAGCTCATTGAGCTCTTTTCAAGAGCATGTGCCAAGCACATCTCATCCACTTTGCAGGTTCAAACATTCCACACATTTGATGAAGCTTTCACCATGGCCCGAAAGCTTGAACTCCACGTAGTCGAAGAGGATAAGGTCAAATTACATAGTAAAAACCCCAATGCAAAATCTAATGACCCTTCATCTTTCAAATCTTCTTCTTCCCACTCTATGTCCAAGGGATCGGCAAATGTTGTGGTACTTAGGTCATCATCTTCTACCACAACTAACCAATCTGAGCCTTCCACATCACAATACATCATAAAACAATTCCAACAACAGTATATACAGCATCAATACACTCTAATAGGAGAATCATACGCTTTCATATTGGATAAATTAGTGAAGGGGTCCTCAATCTCCCTCAAATCTGACCTGTCCAGTTTAACCCCTCATAAGCCATCCCTGCATGGTATAGGGAAAATGACTTTTGTAACTATCACCGTGTCAAAGGTCATGACACGAACAATTGTAAAACCTTTAAAAACATTGTTCAAGACATGTTAGACAAAGGGGACCTTGTTTTAGATAACCCTAATGCGTCGGCTAACCAAAACATAGATATCTTTAGGCAACCATTCCCTAACCATCCCCCAAGTCAAAACAATGTTTAGACCATGGCCGATAACCCTCAAGAGCGCAACATATGCATGGTCAATAGAGTCTTTTCTGTCATTCCTAACCAACCTCTCCCACAGTCTAAAGAGGGTGGTCAATCCATTTCTCCACCACAGGTAGAAGAGCCTATTCTACCCATATCACCCCCACGACATCAAACACCTCCTCCACACATACTTCTACCTCGTGAGGAACCCATATTACCTGTTCCTCTTGCCCCAGCCTTCCCTCTTCTTCTACCATTAGAAGAAGTGACCATTTAGACCCCACATCCTCATGTAGAAGGGGCCATAATCCCTCTACTTCACCCTTTAGAGGAGCCTTCCTCTCCTATTTTTCCTCCATCGATGGAGGATAGTCCTCCATCAACCCCCCTTTCACACGTAAGAGAGTCTACTTTCACCTCTCCCATATTGGAGGATGCTTTGATGGCACCAATGCTAGTGGCCCAACCCTCATCCTTCTTATTACCAATGGCGGATCATACTTTACACACTCCTAGACCACATGGGGAAGGCATGATCATCCTTGCGCTCTATCCTCTCAAAGAGCCACATTCTCTAATCCCTTCTCCACCGAGAGAAGAACTCGCTGCCTTGCCCACTTCAGCCGAAGAAGATCTGGTGACAATTTTCTCTCACCTTTGGCCCGTGATTACTGCATCCAATATGTTTCCACTCTCGTAATCACCCAAATCCTCCAAAGGATCGATTATAAGACTTCACGTTACGTCACCTAAACCCTTCTCTCAATTGGCAAAAAACTTAGGATTTCTCCATTCTAGGAACCTAAAACATGAGGCGCTATGGGAGTGACTTAAGGCTCCTTATCTTACACATTCCACTTCACCTTATACTACCAATCCTTCTACGATAATTAACCCCAAAGTTTCTGATGAGGATCAGGCTTCCACTTCCAAATCTTCAGAAGCTCAGCCATCCACATCTAAACCCAAATCCTCATAGGCGTCTACCATGCCAAAATAGGTTAAATCTCTTGGTGTTCACCCCGTATCAAACCTTACTCACCCACAAGTGAAGTTAGATTTGAACCTCGCCCCACACAATAGTGGTCCTCGCACCAAACCAAAGAAGGCTGCTAAACCACGTCAGTCTATTCCTCCCCCAACCAAAAAGGTGGTATGAAAAACTCCTCCACCTTCACCTTTGCCCTTTATCTTGGGTCCACATCCATCTACTTTAATAGGATCGCTCCCTACTCCAACACCTTACAAAAACAAATCACCTCCATTAGTCCCTCTACCCATCAAACATATATTTCCTCCAAAAAATTTAACACCTCTCACCAAGAAAGTGCCATCTACGCGTGTGGCCACACCACCAACTAAAAATGTGGTACAAAAAAATCCTCCAACTCCTAAATAGAAGTTATCAACCCCTACTGCAATAACAAGCACAAACCCATTAGTGAAGTCCTATGCTTTGTTGTTACACCAATTGTTACAGTCTTCTAGCATCGTTCTCCCACTCATTAAGCCATACCAACCTCTCAGATCAAAACCATCTTGGTTCGATGACACTAAAATCTATGCGTATCATCACACACCTGGGCATGATACTGAGCATTACTGCGCTCTTAAAGTTGTCATCTGCCAACACCTGAAAAAAGGCACCCTTCTCATTAAGGACCCCTTTGACAAACTACTAATGCCATCCCATGCCTCACAAACCTCTTCACCTAAATCAGGATCCCAATGTGAGACTATGGTCCCTCTACCAACTTCTACCCCTTTATTCAAAATCAACACTGTTAATGTGGCCACCAGGTCCCAAACCCCAAAGGATAAAGGAAAAGAGCAGGTTTCTACCCCTTCGACATATCCATTTACCAAGCCCTCTTCACCACCAAAACCCAAGATTTATATCTTGGGCACATCTCAACCAACATCTCCAAGGGAAATCCCTCTTAACCTCTCTAGTCCACACGATGTTTGGTACAAACAACTTGTTTACTACTTGACTTATTCCATTATTCCTCCAAACCTCTCTAGCAATGGACGATGAGCTTTTATCAAAAGTACTGCTTGATATACCATGCTAGGGGGTCTTCTCTACAAACGAGGTTTCAACGGCCTCTTTCTCTGATGCCTAACCACCATTGAGACATCTCATGTCATCAAACAAGTCCATCATGGGATTTGTGGAGGACATTTCAGTGGTAAATCAGTTTCAAAGTGCATCCTTTGCCTAGGCTATTATTGGCCCACTCTTAACCAAGACTGCAATGACTATGTTTGACATTGTATCAAATGCCAACAACATGCTAACCTACATCAACCAAATTGTGCCTACAAAAAAATCTGAAAGAGCGAGATTTCAAAATCGAAGACCTCATCCTTAAAGAAAACCAACACGTGGCCAATATGGAAAGAAGCAAATGGGGCAAGTTTGCTTCTAATTGGCTCCAACCTTATATCATAACTCACAAATATGGATCATGGACTTATCATCTGTCTTCTCTTGAAGGCTGGCCAGAACTTGAGCTCCTTAATGCCTTACATCTGCAACCATTCAATTGTTAACCAAGTAATCATTCACTTGATGTTTAACTTGAGCTCATCCCTTGAGCAACCCCCATCATTTTCATTCCTATTCCTTTCAACCATTCTTTCCTACAACAAATTAGCTACCCTTTTCTAAAGAAACAAATGCTTTGTCCTAATAAAAGGGAAACCCCTAAACATCTATAGTCTAATCCATGACTAAAAGTTCAGTCAACAAAAACAACATAAAAACTAGGATGCCTAACAAAAGGTCATAAAATATAAATATAGACTGCTCCCTCGAATGATAACTGCATTATTGTTGTAATCAATAGACTGCTCCCTTGAAGGATAGCTATTCAAAGACATTTAAACTTACAAAGCAAAATATAGACCACTCCCTCAAAGAATGGCTATGCCCAAATTTATCTACATAAACAACACCCTCTCAGAAGCTTCCCACATGATTAGCTTCACATGACCACAAAATAAAACAACATCCCAAAGTAGACTTCCCGCATTGATCAGTCTACCAAAAAAAAAAAACTGACTGACAAACTATCAAGTCATGGACTTGCCTATTGTCATTCTCAGGGTCACCTATAAAAGGGGCAAAGTTGTCCTTGCTAAAAAGGGTTACGCTATCCTCACATATCACATAATCATACCTATTACCCCAAAATACTCAAGGGATTTTGGGCTCACTTAATGTCAAGTGATTCAAATATTTCTCTAACAAAAACCAATGGTCAAATGATGTAATGCATGAATGGGGCTTCTGTTTGCAACAACCCTATCTATGCTATCATTATGGTCCTTGTCAATGAAAGAGCAACACACCTTTCACTTCTTACACAACTTTGTCACATGCCAATAACATGACAACCAAAACATTTTCTACCACTAACATAACCTCATGATTTATTTAATACAAATACCAATTTGTGTTATATAAATTATTATAGATTATTCACATTAGTTTCTATGGAAAACAATACACATGGAAACTAACAACCAAACACAATTTATGTTAAGCATATACCATCACCAATATGGAAAAGTGCCGAAGCATAAATAAAATCATTTTGTTTTTAGCATACATCCATCACCAATATGGAAAATTGTTAGGAATGAAAAACCACATAACCTATGTTACAACTTACACCATCACACAATATGGAAAAAGCTGTAACATCATCATACACTCATCATTCCAAACCAAGCCAAACCAAACCAAACCAAACCAAACCAAAACATATTTCCTAAACCACTAACATAACATCATGATTTATTTAATGCAAATACCAATTTGTGTTATATAAATTATCATAGCCCATTCACATTAATTTCTATGGAAAACAATACACATGGAAAATATCAACCAAACACAATTTATGTCAAGCATATACCATCACCAATATGGAAACTTGCTGAAACATAAATAAACTCATTTCATTTTTAGCATACACCATCACAAATATGGAAAATTGCTAAGGATGAAAAACCACATAACCTATGTTACAGCATACACCAGCACATAATATGGAAAAGGTTGTAACATCATCATACACTCATCATTTCAAGCATGTACCATCAAGCATATGGGAAATGCTAAAAACACTAACATGACCAAACCAACCAACAACCTTTTTGACTCCATTTTCCCTTTTTAGGAGAACTACATTAGCCTGAGGCCCTTAAAATAGGGGCTATGTAGGTAGCACTCAGTTGACATGGGGTCTTCTGAGGTTAGCTCAGCCATTCGTTCGTTCATCTACCTGATGGACCAACCATATAACCTTTAACCATGACCTAACCTAGTCAAAACCAATCCATAACCTACCCTCTTCTTCCCTTTTGGGGAGAACTACATTCGCTTGAGGCCCTTAAAATAAGGGCTATGTAGGTAACACTCAGTTGACATGGGGTCTTCTGAGGTTAGCTCGGCCATTCGTTCATTTGTCTACCTGATGGACCAACCATATAACCTTTAACCATGACCTAACCTAGTCAAAACCAATCCATAACCTACTCTATTCTTCCCTTTTGGGGAGAACTACATTGGCTTGAGGCCCTTGAAATAGGGGATATGTAGGCAGCACTCAGTTGACATGGGGTCTTTTGAAGTTAGCTTGGCCATTCATTGGTTCATTTACCTAATGGACCAACTATCTAAACCAACCTAAAATCATGACCAAACAACCAGCCCTACCACTGTAAAAGCCACTTTAGACTTCTCATGGGGCACATTGGAGATCACATACATCTCTCTAACCACAACAAACAACACTTGAGATCACTTATATCTCAGACCTACTCGACCAATGACCTTGGAGATCGTGATTATCTCCTCAGACCATGACCACTTTCAAGACAACTTTGTCTTAGTTGTTTTGATTGCATATATGCTACCTCATGAATAGTTAGCAAATTATACACACCCCACATTATGACCCTCACACGTATTGTCAGATCGTGACCAAGTTGATCCCCAATATTTGTGACATTTTCATGTTTTCCAAGAGCACTTCCTAGCCCAGATACTTGGAACACGATGACCATTGGAGTTACAAATTTGATCGTTTAACCCAATCAGCTACCACTAATAAGCTGGGGACTGATTATTTTGATTTTAGTGCTCCTCGACCTTGCTTGCGATAATTTGACCTGCCTATCACGTGAAGTGGCATACGCGCAATCTCAACTATTGCAGTGTTCACACTCAAACTTCACCCTACCCATCCACTACCTATCAAATCAGCAATCGATTTTGGATTGCCCTCTCTCGATTCTCACTTTGAGGGGGAATACCTTATCCCATACCTGGGGCAACCTACATCTTATCCCATACCTGGGACAACCTGCACTTATTTTTGTCTTGCAGTTTGTCAGAACAACCAACAAGACAAAAAGGGGAAAATGTAGACACCAATATTGTGTCGACTCCCCTTGGTCCCTTACACACTTTATTAATTTAAAATAAACTACTTATTTTAAATTAATGACATCACCTAGACACCTCACCTTGGACACCTTGCCCTAAGACCATTTCCTACCCTATGAGTCACCCTAAGACTAAGTCATCCAAATCCTAACTACCCATGACTTATTCTCACTCCCTATTAACCTCCTAACTAACTCTCGTGCCTAATAAACCTGTCTTTTGACCATTCTCCAATGTCAAATGCACTTGGAAAATGGAGGAATGGGCAAAGGGCTAAAAATAGCCCTTTTACCCATTCTCTAGCCACCGATGTCGGTCAACTGTCAGCCGACACTGGCGATATCGCCGACATCAGTTACATAAACTGAGTTCTAATGTTGAGTTAGCCCTCTGGCCCCAGACTCTTGGACATCGATGCACACACTCTAAGACCAATCATCAGAATTTGACTAATGCTCCCCTGGCTATAGAAACTCTATGCAAGTTACTCCAGATTGGACTAGAACATTGTACGAGGACCTCAACATTAGCCACAATAGGAATAAGCATTCTCACACCTCTGGTTCTTCACCAAGCAGAGCTAAGTATTCTTTTGTCTCATTTCAGTAATTTAGAATACATTAGTAATTAGTTTCTATTTACTATTTCTAAATACTATCAACCAGACCTAATTTCTTCCATGGAGAGGCTAAAAAGCCTTCCTCTTATTCCTACCTCCTTTACACACCAACCTCTACCTTTGTCCTTCCTTAGACCCTATTCACTTTCCTGCAACCCTAGACAAACATTTAAAGTTCCAGACCCTTCTGTCGACCACAAACATATCCTAAAACTCATCCAAGGACCATTGCCCCTATCGACATTGGTAACATAACCGACGTCGGCATCATTGACCAACCAACATCGGCATAACTATCGACGTCGGTGACTGAGACATACTGATTGCAGAGAATAGGTATGCATTGTCTACTTTCTCTTTCTTAGTCTTTCATCATTTCTTTTTATTACAAATCTCTTTGTCTAAAATAGTGGACTGTCATCTCTTAAGGAAGTTTTTACGCTTTCGGGATCGAGCGTGTAGCTTGGCAGTCCACCATATCATCTTCTAACATTTTCTTTGTTTAAGTCTTATTCTTTCTATAGGTGTCTTCCTCCACAACCAAAGAGGAGCTCCAACAACGCTTGGATATGATGCACAACTTAATCTGGGTAACATCAAACCCCTGACTCTTTAACTTTAGTTTCTTCTTCTTCTGAATGTAATTAGCAAAAACGTAGAGAAACAACTAGGTCTTCATAAAAGTCTAGGACTGCACTTTCATTGGCCTCCTTCAAAGTGACAACCTCTACCCATCTTGTGAAGTAGTCTATGGTGGTCAAAACCCATTTGTGGTCAGCACTAGAGCGAGGATTAATCATCCCTATGAAGTCGAGGCCCCATTACATGAATGGTTGCTCCACCTAAATAGGCTATAAAGGCATTACAACCAGCTATTGTTTCCCATCAAAGAGTGCACTCTTTTGGCACTTTCATACCTAGGCATGGGTATCTCTGAATAAAGTGAGCTATAAGTAACCAACTCTCATTATTCTTGTAGCTATAGGCTTAGGAGCAAAGTGACCACCAGCTAGCCCATCATGGAACTTAAACAACACCCTATCAATTTGACCTGGGTCTATGCATCTTAAAAGTACTCCTGAGAAATCCCTTCTGAAAAGCATTCCATTAATCATGATATAAGGGAGAGATTGGAGTCTAAAATGTCTCTTCTTGGTCCTATTAAGGCCCTGCGAGCACTCACCAGTGAGAAGGAAATGCCTCATGTCTGATGTCTAATCCTTCATGATTGCTAGTTCTTCTATTGTGGCTTCACCATGAATGAGCAAACTATCTTTTCTCTGATGTTTAAAGTCCATAGCAAGGTGTTCACATAGGCCTTTTCCTCTTACCAGCTTGGTATTTTTGATATCTACATCATATTCCATTACTTTAGTGATCCATCCCACTCTCTTTTCATTCAGATCATGGTTGGTCAAGAAATCTTTGATGCTGGAATGTGGAACCATGAGGTGAACCCTAATGTTGGATAGCATTTGTCTAAATTTATTTAGACTCTGTATGACTACAAGGACTTGTTTCTCCACATATGTATACCTAAACTCAAAACCCTCTAGACCTTGGCTAAAAAATGCAAGTGGTTGTTCAAGGTTCTCACCATTCACTTGGTTAAGCATAGCAGAGATTACCTCTTTATTTTTGAAGGTGTAGAGGTTGAAATCCTTGGTGAAGTCAGGATTGATCAAGGTAGGAGCCTAGGTGATAGCCTACTTGATTTCTTCAAAACTATCCTTCCTTTGTGCTATCCATGCAAATTTCTCATCTTTCTTCAGCATAGAGGTTAATGGTTTGACTACCTCCACAAAATTTAGAATAAATCTCCTGATGAAATTTATTTTTCCAAAGAAGCTCTATAGACCCTTCTTATTTTTAGGCAAGGACAACTCTAGGATGGAGTGAACTCTTTCTGGATCAATGGTCAAGCCCTTTTTTGAGACAACATGGCCAAGGAGTTTATCCTCATGGATAAAGAACATGCATTTCTTTGGGTTGAGAGAGATACCAAACTCTCTACACCTCTCAAATATTTATCTAAAATGTTTCATGTGTTGGCTCGCCTCCTCAAAAAATATTGTCACATCATCAAGATACACCAGCACAACTTTATTTATCAGACCTTGAAAAGCCATGTCCATGGCTCATTGAAAAGTGGCACCAACATTGGATAGTCCAAATGGAATTTTACTATAAGCAAATGTCCCCCATTTGGTAGTGAAGGTTGTCTTGTACTGGTCACAGTCTTACACCAAAATCTGATTGTACCGTAAATACCCATCCAAGAGGGAGAAATGCTCGCTACCTGTCACTATTTGGAGGATTTGCTCCATACTTGGGAGAGGATAATGGTATTTTAAAGAGACTCTATTAAGGTCTCTAAAATCTATGCACAATCTGATCTCCCCATTCTTTTTTTGGACAGGAACAAGAGTGGCCAGCTAAGAAGAGTGTTTGATCAGAAATATGATTTTGGACCCAATCAGCTTAGTGAGTTCCTTCTGCATGAAAGACTTAATCTTCAGGTTAATAGGCATTTGTTTCTACTTGATGGGCTTGGCACCTTCCTCTAGCTCAATGGTATGTTGGGCCAAACTTGGGTTAAAACCCATTAAGTCGCTATACTCCTAAGCGAAGACATCAAAAAATTCCTAGCACAACAAGATGAAGGCTTGCCTTTCAAGATCTGTACACACTTTCCCAAGTGCAAGCAGATTATCTTTGAATATCTCAACTTTTTCATAGTTCTCCTTCTTTGTTATGCTTGCTTTATCATTTTTCAATTGGTCATCTTCATTGAAGATACTTTCGAGAGTGACCAATCCTTTGGGATGTTTATTGTTCTTCAGTTGAACAATTTGGCTACCATATTGTTGTTGTAGCTTAGCATAGTTTCTAGCAACAAATTTAGCTTCCTCTTGCAAGAAGAGTTTTATCTTTTGATCGCTATCAAAAACTTGCTAGTTAGTGATGTTGTCAGGCACAGAGGGTCTGATTACCACTTTCAAATGGTGTGGACTGTGGTCTCGGCCTATCTCCTTGGGGACATTGAATTGAGCACCAACTGTTGCTAGTCTGTCCACTTATTTATTTTGTTCTCTAGGAATGGAAGTAACATTAAAAGCAAGGAAACTCTCCACTAAGTCCCATACCCTATGCTTGTAGGACTTGAGCAAGGAGTTCTTAGTCAGGTTCAAGCCTCTCACTTGGTTTATGATCAACTCACTATCTCCAAAAACCTATAGCTCCCTAATTCCCCTTTTCCTCACCCACTCCAAATCATGGATGAGAGATTCAAATTATGCAACATTAGATGTGTAATAAAATTGGAACTTGAAATCTAAAAAGTACTTCTCCTGTGAAGGAGAAACTAGCACCACTCCCCCACCAGCTCCAAGCTTGCTTCTTGAGCCATCAAAGAAAAGATGCTATAACCATGGGCTATCTTGACTTGCTTTCATCAAATTTAGTACAAAAGTACCCTCTTCATGCATGCAATAAATCCCAAGGCCTGCCTCTTCTATGAATTTATAAGGATCATGTTCAAAGTTGTCACTTCCCTATTCATCTAAGAGTAAGTCAGCAACTCTTCAAGGGCAGAGGGTGGAGATTGATCTACTTGGAAATTTTCTTGATCAATAATGACATAGCTAACATTTGCTACCTTAAGTGAGTATGGTTCTAGATGATCTTTGTGGATTAGCTCTGATTCAATCTTGACCTTAGTCCCATACTTGGATCTAAAAACCAAATAGGACCAATTTGCTACTAGGTAGCTGCCTATTTTAGATGTGAAATCCCTAGACAAGCAAATGGCAAAGTAAGGAAGAACATCCACCACCACCATGTCATGAGGGACCGAGAAAGTTGGACAGGTGTAGAGCGTCAAGTTCAAGCCTCTCACCACTCCTACTATCTTTGCTGGTGTTCCATCTAGCTGTAGGACTCCCTTAGTCATTTCTTCATATTTGAGCCCCAGTTTATTCGCTATGCATTTAGGTATTACTAAGGTGCTTGCCCCACTATCAATAATGCAATTGAGCACCAAGAAATCTCTTATGACTAAGGACAGATAGAAAGGAGAAAAAATTTCTTCTTTCTTTACTAGGCTTGATGTGGAAGGCTACCCATTCATGATCAGAACATTATCAACCTTTGTTGTGACAGTCGGTTCATTTAGCTCATGCAATTCCTTTTGCAGCATGTCTTTTTGTCCTAGCATTGACAATGAATCCCATAAAGAGATATTCATGTGTAGCTTCTTCATCTGGTCTACCACATTGATCTGAGGGTTGTACCCTTTTAAATTATCTTTAGGGTTACTTGTAGCCTAGGGTGTAGGCCAAGGAGTTGAGGGCGTGAATGGCGGCCTAAAATTTGGAAGTTTTTGGTTTGTATGTGATGAAGATGATGTTGTGGACATTTGAGAAACTGCCTGAGATTCCTCCATAGATCTCCTTTTTGACCTTGTGTTGGCTACCACATAGTCACCTTGATTATCCACATTGCCCACGTAGGCGACTGCGTAGAATTCACCTTCCAGGTGATTTATGAGAGCAAAATTAGATTGAGCCAGCCTACTATCCATGCCATGTTGCAATGATGCCTCAAATCTTGGGAATTGAGTGGCTACCTAATTGTCTTGTGCATTGGTGTATTGACCTATCATCTCATTTGTATAAATAACCTGATCTTGACTATACCCCATGGGTGAGCAATTTGGTTGTTCTTACAATAGATTGTTTTGAATGGGCACCATGGCCTTGGATGATGAAGGAACACCTAGATTATAGTCTTGATAAGGTCTGGCCTATGCAAAATGACCTTGTCCTTGATAGTAATTCTAGAAAGGGGGTCTATTTACTTACCCAAACTGCTAATATCCTTGATTGCTCTAAGCTTGCTACCTTTTGAGAGCCACTAGTTCATTGGTTATGCTTTGCAACAAGATTTTTACTTCATGAAGGTCATTAGACAAAGTAGCAATTGGATTTTCTATGCCAGATAGAAGAGCTAAGGTAGGTGTAGAAATTTGGATTGGAGGTGGCAATTTAGGAAAGAGTAGCATATGAGGTATAGGGGCTATCTTTCCAGCTTGCACTAGGAAAATCTTAGTTGCTATGGCTATGTCATAGGTAACAGGCAGCACATGTCCTCCCATGGATTGTATCATGATAGTAATGTCAATGTTCAATGATTTCAAATAATAGAGGAAAGCATAGCTTGGGGTTCGCCTTACCAAAATGGGGATTCTATCCCATGTCTTCTGAAATTGAGTATTGAAATCTTGCATGAATTCATGTGGAACTCTTTTCATAGTGGTCAGTTGCTTGACAAGTGAGAGGTGGTCACTCTTCTCCCCAAATCTGTTTGTTAAGAGGGTGCCCAATTCATTCCATGAGTTGACTAAATTCATGGGCAGGGTCCCATACCAGTCTAGAACCTTGCCCTTAAAGGACAATGCTAGCAGTCTGATAACAATGTTTTCCTTACTAATATTGTGAATATTGTAGAGGTTGGCAATATTTCTGATGTGCTCAATAGCAGTGATAGACCCTTCTCCATGAAAGGGAGGCACACTTTTAAGGGCTGCCCCTAGGATTGGGTCATAATGTAGGAGATTCAGAGGACTCTGACCATGAAAGGACACAAAAGGTAAAGCCATAGCTATGACAAGATTCAACTGGGGCCTTATTGCATAAGTGTATCTTATATCAGGTTTGGGAAAACAATTTGCTGAATAAGGATGAGTTCTTGCAAACCTCAGTCACCTTGCTGAGTTTAAAGGTAATTCAACAAATTCAAAAGGGACACCCTTAGTATCAGATCATGTGGTGACCTTAGGCATAGGATGCCAGACTGACCTTTGACCAGAGACTGATGTTCTTAATAGTAGAGTTGCCAGATGTTGTAAAAAATAGTTGATTTTGATGTAACAAGACCAGCATCAATCCTGGAACTTTGTTGAGTGTTAAAAATGGTCCCACTAGGTGTGCCAAAAACTATTGATGTTGTGGGTTGCACCCTTGAGAGAAGGCTGGGATTCTCTCTTCCATGTGCACAATGGAGACTCCTCTCTTGCCTATGGGTCTTACAAAATTGAGGGGAGAATCTCTAGATAAGGGCTAGCTCCCTTTGATGCATCTCTGAGTTATTCCAGTACTATTTCTAATATATATATATATATATATATATATATATATATATATATATATATATATATAAAGGGGGGGTTGAAAAGAGAGAAGGATTGTTGAAAACAGAGCCTAGATTAATACGGTGATGCACCAAAAAAGTTTGATCTACTCATTACTCACACTTCAAACCATAAGAACACATACACTTTATCTAATGAAAAGACCATATTTTAGGGAGCTTATTAGAAAGGCTTAATGAAGACACATAGAAGATGAACTTACCAAAGGCACTGTAAGAAAACACACTGTCTGGTAACCTTCTCCTATCTCTATGCTCTAGATATAGCTCTTCTTGTTATCTACAGGAATGACACTTTGTCTATACCAATTGTGTTGGTATCAAGCTTGTGAAAGCATCATGGAAAAATGATTGAACACAAGGTTAATACTTAGGCACACTCAGAGATATATCCAACCAAATAGAGGTAAAAATGCCTTTTATTGATTTAAGGTGAAAATTTGGCAGGGCTGTGCCATAAAAAAATTAGAGATAGATCCTTCTCAAAATGAGAGTTTACAATATATATAGAGAGAAGAAGCAATGACACCCTTTTACAAGCTGCCCATGTGCATTAAGATCATTGGGAAGAGGAAGCCACTGAAAGAGAATGTTGTGTCAGCTCCAATTTTGACTTTAGGCATTTAAAATATATTAAATGTCATGTGTGAAAACATGGGCTGCACCATTTGTCTGCAAACAAGACCCCTTCTTCAAGACATTCATGCAATTTTCTGACCATTAATGTAAAATGAGGATAAATAGGTCGCATTATTCACTATTTGTGCTCCTTGATGACCACTTGGCAAAGATTGTTTCAATCGCTGGAATAACTCCTTGTGTTGACACCTTCTTTTGCCACTTGGACTATTTTGTCTATTTCTGTGCTTGGCTCTTTGGGCTCCTTTCTTGGTGGATCATTGAGTTCACTCTTAGCTCTTGTCTCTTTCTAGCTTTTTTTTTTCTTGGTTTTGTCTTTTGTCATCTCTTGGCTCTTTCTAGAAATCTAAGCCCCCTAGGACTATCTTCTATCAATCCTTGGGTAGCTCCTTAGGCTCTTTTCTCAGTGGGCTCTTCCTTTTGTTCTTAAGGCCTTTGAATTAATTTGGGTTCACACTCAAGCATTTAAATATCAAAGGCTATTTCATTGCTATAAAGTTGACATTTACGTGCCTGTTGCCATTTGAAAGCCAACGACTATTCTATTGCCTTGAATTTGACGTCTGCAGGGATGTCACCAGATGTTTGAACCTAAACAACTAGTTCATTATGATGGATTTTGACATTTTTGGGCCCGTCACTCCTTGGTCAATTCCTTTGGGTTTCCTTCCTTTGGCCTTTTCCTTTTGTTTGAGCCTTCATCTTTTAACCCTCCCGAAGGGAAGGTGTCCCTTCGAGCTTTGAGAAAGGTCCCTTTCATTGTCACCGAGAGCCCCCCGCAAGGGAACCTACCCTTCATGGTACTTCGGGCAGTCTTGGTCCTCAAATCCTTCAAACAAAATGTCTGAAAGAATTCCTTCAGACATTTTTTTTGAAGGAAATGTTCTCTTCAATATTTGGCCCTTATTTTAGGTGAATTCTTTCGAGCAAAAGTCTGAAGGAATTCCTTCATACTTTTTGTTTGAAAGAATTTGCCTTGTTCATTTTGTCACGGGATTTTCTTCTGAAAGAATTCCTTGTTTGGCCCCTTGCCTTGTGAATTTATTCGAACAAAATGTCTGAAGGAATTCCTTCAGGCATTTTGCTTGAAGAAATTCAACTTTTTGTCTTTACCTTTTTCGAAGGAAAACTCACCCTTTTTGCCTTATCTTTTGATTCCTCTGCAAGGGTTCCCTACCCTCCACAAGGGTACTTAGATCCCATCAAATAGCCCCATTCAGCACCTGCCTACCCTCCGCAAGGGTATTTGCCCTTTGGAGCTCTATAAGAGACTCTTATTCTTGCTGGCCCATCCCCTTGCCGAAAGTTTGTCTAAGGCATTTGTACAAAGAGAAAAGCCCCATACTGAACTGAAACATGTAGGTCTTTAGATCCTTTAATGCTTTATAGGATAGGTCTTATTGAAAATAAAAAGGAGATTTTGTAGAAGGTGGGTACATGAGTAGTCTGAGGGTTTAGAATGGTAGGGAAGGAAGGAGATCGATTTTGGCCTATAGGGCCAAAATGGTCAACAATTACCTTTGATGAATATTTAGATTTGGTTGGGTAAAGATGTACTTAAGTCCCAAGTTGTCAGTCATGAGCTCAAATGGTTTTCCCAATATGTAATGCCTCTAAACTTGTAAAGTATGCACAATTGCCACAAGTTCTAGGTCATGAGGGGCATAACATACCTCATATGGCTTAGTTTCCTATACTCATAGGCTACCACTAAACCATCTTACATAATAACTCCTCCAAGTCCATCTCCAGATGCATCGATGAATACTGGGAATTGATGATTATGAGCAAGAAATCTTAGCATTGGTGTTGAAGTAAGCCTCCTTTTCAATTCATAAAAGGCTACCTCACACTTATCTGACTAGATGAAACTCTGATTCTTCCATTGAAGAGAGGTAATTATATTATATATCTTAGAAAAATTTGGAATGAATTTCCTATAAGAGCCTACTAATCCTACTCCATAATGGCTCTTATCTTTACTAGATCCACTCAAATGCCATCTGTAGAGATAATATGTCCTAAATACTACACCTTATTTTGAAAAAATGCACATTTAGATAATTTTCCATATAATCTATGCTTCTAAAAATGTTACAAAACCAATTCCAGATGCTGAAAGTGCTCTTCTTCATCCTTGGAATAAATGAGGATGTCATCAAGAAAGACCAATAAAAAATGATCCAAGTAATCTTTTAACACACTATTCATAAGATTCATAAATAATTCCAAAGCATTTGTCAATCCAAATGGTAATACTATGAACTTGTAGTACCCATATTAGGTCCTAAATGCTATTTTTGGAATATCCTCTTCACGAATCCTCAACTGGTGATACCTTGCTTGAAGATCAATCTTGGAAAAGCTTTTTGCTCCTCACATTTAATAAAAGAGATCATCAATGCATGGTAATGGATATCTGTTATTGATCATTTCTTTATATACAAACAAAGAGTGCAATCCTTATTATTAATGAACACAATTGGAGCACCCCATGGTGACACACTCAGTTGAATCATCCCTTTTGATAATAACTCTTGAAGTTGTGCCTTTAACTCAACCAATTCAGTGTTTATCATTACATATAGTGCCTTAGATTGTGTTTCTAATCTAGGTATGATATTAATCAAGAAATCAAATTCATACTTTGGTGGTAATCCTGATAATTATTTTGGAAAAATGTCATGGAATTTTATCAAAAAAGGATAATCCTCAACAAAGGGTTCGATAGATTCTTCCATCTCATTTATCTTAATGATAAATGTTTGGCATCCCTTCCTTTGAGCTTTCTTGAGTTGAATTGCATAAATTGGCCTTAGCTTCAACTCCTTACTCTTGTCCTAAAGTTGTGTTTGATTTCCAAAATCATCTTGACACTCAACCCTCTTCATAAAATAGTCAACCTTGGCTTTATGCTTCACAAGCCAATTGACTCCTAGGATCACATCTTATGATACCAATAGTGTTGCATAAATATGTACTATTGTAGTGAACTTAAGCAAGCTAATATATACTTTGATTAGACACTTGTCAACTTTGACCTTTGCCTCATTCCCATATTATACTAACCATGCATATGCCATATTTCCAGCCTTTCTAGACAATTTAATAAACATCCTAGGAGAAATGAAATATTTTTTAGCTCTCATGTCAATCAAAAGAGAAACTTAATGATCAAATAAAATACCTGATAGTTCTATGGATGAAGCAAGTGATACCAATCCTATCAGTTATCAATAGCTACATGAATTCATTGCTAAAATGTACCTTATTGAGAAGTTGATCCCTTGTTCTTCTATTTATCCTACAGAAATTCTTGAGCAAAATGGTCACCTCCATAAATTAAACAACCTCTAACTAGCCCTTTCTTCACAGCTATTGGTTTCCATTGAAACCACCCTTGGAACCATTACCAAGTTTCCTGTACCCTGAACCACTATTGAACTGAACCTTGGAATCTCTACTCTATTTTTAATTATTCTTCTTAAAAGTTGGTTTAGAACTTCTAAATTTATTTTTGAGCTTATCTCTGACTTGGGCAAGAGATTTTAGTTGTTTTTTCTGCTTAATCGCCTTCTCAAACACCTGATCCATGGTAAATGGACCATGCACATCTACTTCACAACCAATATGGGGTTTCAATCCCATGATGAATTTATTGATTTTAAACCTCTCATCCTCTTGATACTAAGGTACATACTTAATAAGCCCTATGAATTACTCCCAATATTCATTCATCTATAAATCCCCTTGTTTGATATTTTAAAAATCTGTAAGCTTTTGGTCTAAGTATAGTTATGGAATCCATCATGGTCTAAATAGTGTCACAAATTGTTCTCAAGTAGTGGTGGTTGAGTCAAGGTTCATCTCAAGCTTCTTGTTTACCCACCAAGTCATTACTTCACTATCAAGCTGATAAGCTCCCCAAACTACTTTTGTGAATTCAAAATAATTCTAAATCTCAAAATACTTCTCTTTTTTATCCATGCTTCATCTCCATCCCCTAATATAATTATATTAAACTTGGGTGGATTCACCTTTTTGATGTCACATGCCAAATATATAGCTACTTGAGCTCTCACATCCTATGGTACTTCCTCATGTCTTTGGTCTTGAAGATGTTCCTGGTCATCAAGATGTTCTTCAGGTTTCTCTTGAGCATTCTCCTCTTCATGACCATACACTTCTTATTTTAAGGCCACGATTCGATCCCTAGTCTCTTGCATAATTATGTGGAGTTTATCTAGCTTTATAGATTTCTCAACAAAAAACTAATTTAGATCAACAAGGGTTTCATTATTCAAAATACCCTCACCTCTTAATCTAGCATGCACCATTGTTCTTCTTGTTCATCAGGAGAATAAGTTTACATCAACAGACATATTAAGTCCTAGAGTTTGAGCCTTATCTTTGATACCATAATGTAACAACCCCAATAGATTTTACCAAAATATAGTAATATTTTTTTAAAAATTAAATACATATATTCAACATATAAATTTCACCATGAGAAACCTAACTATTGATCTTTAACTAATTGTATTAATTTAGTTAACCAAAAAAGTTATAGCTAATCCACTTAGCTAAAGATCACTATGAATAGATATAGAAATTATGAAAAATAATAAAATAATAATAAATACTACATATCATCATAAATGAAATAGTACAAATTCAACCACAACTGATACAATATTACAATCACTACTATAAAAGTATAATACATAAATGTTACAGTTAGTAATACATAATAATATCTCAAATGATAAAACATGATATATATCTCCTCTGAGTAGAGTCTCCATGACTCAAGTATCAATATATAATCTCAAGTGTGGTCTCAAGTACAATACTTCAATTAGAAGGGAGAGTATCATCCGAGTGATTTTCCACACCAACTATGGACCATATATCCCTCGCAATATCTCCCAAATAATGGGATGGCTCTCCTTTCACAGATGGATAGATAATGATAGTGCAAAATCTAGAGTAATAAATCAGAACCCGTGTGTTGAAGATATATAATACATAATGTGTATGATAAAAAAATCATCCTAACATGATATCTCACAAATATGAAAACTATATCAACATATGAAATGACAATGTTTATCAAACATTTCTTTGGATAAATTTTTTAATAATAAATGACCTCTAGGATTAGTAAAATTCATACACACCACTCAATTAGATTACCTCTCATTTTGCATTGATGGTGATAATTAAGCCATTAAATCCATCCACTATTTAATTAGGGTCATAAATGCAAGATTCAGTAAAATAAATAATAATATTAAAACCAAATAGATTCATTCATAATATTTCACTTTTAGCTAATCAAAATTATGTTAAGTATATAAATATCACATACATTCATTTAGTCTGTCAAATGAAGTGAAATGAATCCATACATCTAATTTATTACATAAAATAAATAGAATCCAAAAATAGTCCTTAATATAACATACCATCTGGGTATTGATTATCTAGACTGCCAGTTGCTTAAACCACCAAGCAACTTAAAATATTATTTCTCCATGAAACAACACTATAACACAGGGTTAATAAATTGTTCATAATTCACATATAACAAAATTCAATCCAAAACATACTATTATGTTATGTATTTAAACTCATAAATACATTATTTTAATGATTTATATTTAAACATTAAAATATAAATACACACCAATTACACAATGTTATGGTAATAACACTTATATACATAACACAACTATATGCACTTGTGTGTGTGTGTGTGTGTGTGTGTGTGTGTGTGTGTGTGTGTGTGTGTGTGTGTGTGTGTGTGTGTGTGTGAATGGTGTATTTCTTTCCCATTTTTTTAATCAAACATCAATCATATAATTTAAACCATTTATGTGTGTGTGTGTGTATTCCTTACATACAAATTTAATACATTATAAATATTTCATTTTTGTACAATATACTCCTAAGATGACATCCACTATCTCTCATCTTAGAGTATACTGTATACACTAAGTATACATTCAGCTAACAAACAAAGGCCTCATAACCCTTCTTTTTAATTGAATAATTCCCAATTTCATTTATAATAAAATAATAAAATAGTGTTAAACCTAGTTACTCATTTATCCATTAAAACTATCAAATAAATATACCAAACCCATCAATTTATGTTTGCCAATAAAATTTAATTCATATGAGTAATTTTAAACACTCAGTCACCTATACCCAACTCGGGTATTATTTAGTAAAATAACAACACACATCCAAATACCCGATTGGGGTTTTTATTAAAACAATAATACACAATCAACTACACCCTACTTGGGTTTCCAATAAACAACATAGACTTGGCCAAATGAACTATGCAATTAAACCCATAAATTTTGTCTTTTTATTGTCTATTCAAGACTCCTACTCAATTCACTGACATGAAATAACTATATAACTATCACAATCATAATTAAACATAATCTAAGTTCATAATTTTAATGAACAGAATCCACCAAACTCTAACACACACACACACACACACACACACACACACACACACACACACACACACACACACACACACACACACACACACACACACATTATAACATTTTTGGTATAATTCCATTCATAAAACCAAATGCATATCCTACAGGCAATCATTCACCTACATGTACCTAGGTTTTTATTAAGACTTACACCAAAAATTTCCTCAAATTCATTTATACAAGCAATTATTCATATTACAGATTTACAATATATATATCCAAGAGTATATAACTATACTTCAACCTTGCATTTATAATTTCATTTGAACCTAAGCCACACAAATTCAATTGAAACATAACCTTAAGTTTGTTATGATAACATCTTCATTTCTTATATGAAAAACATATAGTTTCCCATTAAAGCCTGTCATTTTAAAACATTGGTATATATAAATATATACACAAAAGTATGTGTGTATATATTTATATTCCTTAGATTGAACCAAATATACATACATATATATTTATGTCTACATTGACATTTTATACCCAAAAGTCTGAATTGAATTATACACAGACATACCCAAAATATATATATATATATATATATATATATATATATATATATATATATATATATATATATATATATATATATAATCTAGAGCCAAAATGTATATATCCAGCAAGTATAGCTTCTGAATGAATAATTTTTTTCAAATTAAAGGAGAGTTTAGGATAAATTTTCATATTAGCCTTGCACAATCATAGTAAAATCTATGGCTTTGCCCATACCTTTAGGTTACTTGAAGTCGAATGTGGGGTTCTATGGAGGCCGAGCCATCCACAGGGCTCCACATGCAACTAATTTTTTTCTAATATTCAAACAAATAAACATAGTAACCAAATTTGAAAACCCATTCAATATTACACACAAAAAATTTAATTATAAAACCTACCTATGTATTTATGAATGCCAAAAAATCCGAACAACTTCCTTCTTCCTACACTTGTTCACCTTCTTCTCCCTTTATCTCTTCCTCTATGTATCTCATGAGCCATACCATTCACAACCCCCTATTCTCTTCTTCTTATTATTTTACATCAACCTCCTCACCACCATTAATGGCTACTTCGACTGACTGAATAAATGCATGCAAAATTAGCTCAACAAAACAACCTATATGTTTCCCTTTAGCCACCATGCAAATACCCAGTAAACTCCATGATTTTCCAAGATGATCCTTAACTTAAAGTCAACAAGTGGTTAGTAAACCTAATCACTCAAAAAATATTTTTCATTGATTAAAATAATCATTTTATAATCCAAATATAAATGCATGCTATTGACTTAAGTTACTACCTCATTGACTTTCAAAACCAAAAAAATAATAATCAATAATATAACCTTCATGCAATGTCCATTGACTTAGTCGATTCAACTTTCCATGCAAAGTAGAACATTCATGTAACATATCAACTATATAGTATCACAATACTATATGAAATAAAGACTATTGTTTAACATTATCATGTCATCCCAAACAAACTTTACAACACAATGATTTCCAATACATTTAATCATTTATAATAACATTTTAAACAATGTTGTTTATCTTTCAATATTCGAATAAACATATATAAATATCTCATTATAATAATATTTAATTTTTATTACATGTATCATTTAGATCAATAAAAATGGAATTCACTTATACCTTTTTAATGCTTACATAACATCAAAATGTCATACTACATATCCATTCCAAATAAGGTTGTAAGGTAAGCATAACATATACAATTTTACTCATTCAACCAAATAATTACATCAAACAAGATAAGCTGTGCATTATCACTAAATTATCAAAATCTCTTAAACAAAATAACATGATCATTAATAGTAACTAATTTTAACAAAAACATAAAAGAACACAACAATCATTTAAATGTAAAACAAAGCATACTATAACTATCTATCAAATAATACAATCATGGAATACAAATGTGGTGTGTGCAAGGGGTTTTGGATTTGTTCTCTATCATCCACCAATGTCTTCATCTAAACCACCCTCTCCAATGATGTTGTCCCTCCATCACAATCTAAGGTAATAATCCATCCTTCATCCACATATTAATGAAGGTGTTATCCTAAAACATCATTATATCCATAAAATAATGTGATATAATAATCAAACATGATCACAATATATAGAATGTAAAAGTACTGCTAACTCATATCAATTAATCATGTAAATTAAGCAACAAAATTTTTCCCATAACCAACATATGTCATATAGCTTAATCAAATATTAGTTAATCAACTAATCAACCATAATAATCCACATATCAATGTGACGTTGATGGTTTGGGTGGGTAGGTCCAATTGAACTATACCACTTATTGTTGGGCTTATCATGGCCTAATCCAATCTAGTGGTAACCAAAGGAGCTCTTCATAACACTATATGCATGTTTGGTTAAGCTTCTTCAATTTTTGGTTTCACTTATCATCAATGGTCTTAAAATACTTCATTCATATGTATGTAGCTAGGTTTTATAGAAAATATCATAACAAACAGTTTTGTTTCACCCTGATGATTAGTATATGATGGTGTGTTAGTTGGCAGGGGCATCTTTGGCTTTTTTAACACTCTCAACATCTTGTGATTCAATAAAATAAACTCTACTAAATGAATCTTTAATTTTCCTCCTTTATTTTTGTCAACTACCTGACATCTAGCACTTAAATGCTATCATCTTTAAAAAAAGAGAAACCAAGTATGCTATCTTACTCATTTCAGTCTCACATCTTGATTATGGTTCATGGAGTGTGATCCAAAACGTTGATTAAAAAAATTTTAACATAGTTTTTTCTAGAAATCTTATTCACATACTTCAGGGATTGTGGAAATACTATATCATTAAAACTCTACTATGTTGGAATCATAGTTTATGTAGATAACCAAAATGGAGGGCAATATTAAATATATATTTCCATTTTTTAAGAGCTTCCTATATAATAGTGATGAATAAATGATTATATTATTCTAGTATTTAGATGATTTCAATTTTTTAAAATAGATCTTAAATCTATATGCATGTACTATTAATCTTTTTTATGATAAGATGTATATCATAAATATTATTTTAACCTTCACCAAAAAAATCTAAAAACAAAATTGTTATGTTTATTTTATATCCTTGTGAAAAGTATGAATTTCTAGATTAGTTGTATAAAAATTCTACATTAAAGCCTATTATAAGTTTTTCATGAGAAATGAAATGAGAATTTATTATATAAAGCTAAGTCAGGGTTGTTTAAGTTACCATCAGGCTATTTTAGTAGATTATATATCTTGAAATATCTCTTTAAGATTGTATAGCTAATTTAAATGAATATAACTTTCGTTGAGAATCAATAATCTATGTAAGAGAAGATCCACCACTACATTGAAAAAAATTGCAAAGTTTTAGCAAAATCATCCTTGGTGTATATATGTTGTATTCAGATATGTGGTAGAATGATTAGAGAGATAAGTTTTCCATGCATACATTTATAATAATTTGTTATATATGTCTGAGTATTATTTTAAAGTTATCGTTAGAAATATTGGAAAGATTTGTTGTCTCATATCCTAAATCTAACTAGCAAACTAGTATATATAAAGTTATTGTATGTTTGGGTTATTAATTTTAGAACTCAGATATAGAGGTACTACAACCTCCAAGCAATGAATACGCCCAAGATTTTATATGAAAATTTATTAATATAATATGGAATTAGGAAGATCTTGTAAGGAAATTTGTTACTAATTTTATTAATGTTGACTTTAGTGATTAGAAGGTTATTGGTAAGGCTTGAGGTTTTAATTAGAAAGAGTTCCTTTATAAAACATATGTGTGGGGTATTACATATTTTTATCTCTGCATGAAAATTAATGTATTAATGGATTTATTATGTAAACCTTATCTGTTCATAGCTTCTGAACTAGATACACACCTTATTTGTGCACTTGTGCAACCTGCACGTATATCACTTTGGATTTTTACAAGCCATTATCCTATTCACACTTGATTTCAATCATATTTTTTTTCCATTTATTCCAAGATTTTTTTTACTTATGTGTGCCCCATGTTTATGGAATAACCAAGCTTAGTTGTACTCTTATACACCACACTCATGTTTGCTCATAGTCTTGTGCACTCCCCTACATAAAGCTTACTTATAGTCCTACACACCACACTTAAACTTGCTCATAATCCTATGCACTCCACTGCACCAAGATTAATCATAGCCCCATGTATCCAACTCACATTTGTTTGGAGTATTATGCATGCTTAATCCAGTGCATCCACGTGTCATCTTGTTTTGACTGTATGGTTTTCCTAGTCATGTTTCTCAACATAGAACCTATTAGACATCCAATTGGGTGGCTATCAACCACCTACCTAGAATTTTAACTATTATCTAGTAAGGAATATTAAATGACTTGTAACTATCTTATTTATAACTAATAATAATTTTAATTACTCTTGTATTCTTATGTATAATTATGTAACACATGTATTTGGCCAAAGTCATTGAGGGAAGACCCATGAGTCGATGCCTTACATAGTCATAATGATAGGTAACATGCTATGAGTATATACACTATCATACATACATTGTAATCACTCTTTAGTATAGGAAAATCATAGGAAGTATTACCCCTTGTTATCACAAAAACCTACTCTCCTAGCCTTGATGAAGCTTTTTACACATTTGTACTTTTCCCCTATTCTTTTATCATTAAATAAAAGTTGCATTTATGCAAGTGTAAGACTTTTGATCTATTTAATGTGTGTTGATTACTTTTTTTCAAGTTTAATAATGCACATTCCCTTTGCATAACCATATGTGTTATCTCCAATGCATGGTTTATTCCCTTTGGAACTGTCTCTTTTAAAGTATTTAAAATAGAATACATGTACTTTAAGAGATCCAACATCTCTAGCAACAAAATCAATAGTTGAAATATGTTATCTATTCCAAGGAGAAAGGCTCCAACATTATCATGGAACTACTAACATATCTCATGATGAAAAACCTTAATCTCATTTAGTCTATCTACCATGACCTTGTTCAAACCAAGGATATAAGTTTCTTTGTCATGCATAATCTACAATAAGATCTATCTACCATGGAGAAATAAATTGAGAACATTGAATTTGAGTGCATAAATTTTTAAGCACCTGATCATCTAGTCATTAGTGGAACCCCATACCCAATCATGACATGTGATGTAGAGATAATGATGGAAGAAGACATTGTGATTCTTTATCACTCACCACCATTTGATTCATCGAAAATTTTGTTTTGAAGTTTCAAGAATCACACCAAGGGAATTGGTTCCAAGTTGTTGAATTAAATGGACTACGAATGTCAAGGCCTTAAAAAATAAGGGCCAAGGAATCATCAATCCCTTATAAACAAAGATAGGACAACACAACATGGGTCTTGGATACATCAGTTAAAGCATAGTCAGATAAGGATTTATACACTTCTCACCATAGTCACACACCAATGATGCATCCACATCACACTCTTAGAATATAGTTTAAGTGTTTTTTATTTCACCCTATATTCCTCATCTTAGAATCACCATAAGGATATTAAAGGCATTATGTGAGCATCTTGTTGATGCCTATGTGTGTATCATAGGTGATCTCAATATTTAAATAACACTTCTCATTTTAGAACTCAGGGAGTTCAAATCATGAGTTATAGGTTGTGATAATTAGATTATCCTTAGTGAAATAGAGGTAGAGCATGTAGACTATTCCAAAACATTTATATTAATTAGTGGTTGGGATCCACCTTGGTCTTTAATAATCTTTTCAAGGTATGAAACATATTTGAATGTAAAAGGAAACAATTTACAAGCCACATCTTCATAGATGACATTTAATAAACTTAATGCATATTTGACTGATTTAATGTGCTCTTCAACAGTTACGACACCATTTAGACCAAACATTGGCAAATATTTCTTAGGATTATAGGGGAGATCATGCACTACACCTTGTAAATTGATGTAAGAATCACCTAACCATGCCATACCTCAATGAGGTTGAATTCATGAGTACTTTGGAGTGGTGAAGTTGGAAAAGACTTTGAATGTCTACGCTTACCTCTGTCTCGCCTAGCTTTCATGTCAATTCTAGTTCTAGCATAGGCTCTCTTATTTGTAATGTGATGTCATTCTAATTCTAAGTAATTCAATCTTGAGAATTTTGGATCCTGTTTGAAATATGATGTGTCAAATCAACCTTTATGAAGAACAAGGATCAAACTTGCACATTAAGCAAATTTTGCAAAGATTTATATAAAGAATAGAAAAAGATCCCAACCTTTAACTAAGTTAGCTCAAATATGTGTCCAATTACATAAATATGATAAATATTTAAACTTATAATCTCAAATAAATTAAAATTTGTAAAATATCTATCAATATTTGACCAAAACAAGCTATTCTAACCTCAAATACTTCAGATTCTTAGATCTTAAGCTATCTTTGCCAAAATTAAGCATCGATATTCAAAAAAAATTGATCTTTGTCTAAAGGAAACACAAAGATGGATCAAAGACTATGAAGATTGATGATATTTACACTTTTGATCAAAGAACTACACAAATATGTAAAAATAACACTAATCTTTGATCAGAACACACCAAAATTAGCGAAGATCCTACAAATTCACAAAGATTGGCCCTCCTAATGCCAATATATCTCATCTTTTTAATTCCTTTAAATGTATCACATGTTAGGAATAAGTGATTAATTATGAAATAACATGAAACATGGAATTCACTCCTCAAAATCACAGCAGCAGAGACATATGAAAGAAAATTCAAATCTAAGCAAATACACACATAACACCGATATAACATGGTTCACCCAATGTGGGCTATTTCCACCAAGAAGATCTCTATAATATTATAAAAAATAGTACAAGACAACTCTCAACAAGAAACCTCTCATAGAGATAACTTTATTTAACCTAAATTCATGCCAAAATTCTCGAGATGCTAAGCTACAACTCAAACCCGATCACATCAATTGAATAGAGAATACAAAGGTCAAAATGAGATGCAAAATTCAATGCTTAATGTGTTTCCCCTCACCCCTATTTATAATTTCCAAAATACCTTGAAAAATGTGCCATTCCATGTAGATAACCATATCCCCACCAAATAAGGGAGGTTATAACTACCTAGGATAAACATAATCCCCTGATTCTTTGAACACCTTACCCACTTCTCCATAAAATGTACCACAAATATGGGAACTTGAGTGGTTAGAATACTCAAAAATACACCCCACCATTTGCGAAAGTAAAAATTACATGTTAAAATTACCCTAGTAATTTTATTTTTACCTTAGGGGTGTTGAAACAGGCTCCACATTCAACAATATCCCATTTAGAGTTCATTTCTCCTTGAACAAATTTTAACACTCCTCCATGATCTTCACGAAGACCAACCAAAGTTGAACATAACCTCAACTTCTCCATTATGACTACCTTGGTCATCATATCTATAGGATTTTAGCTCATATTAATCTTTTTTAGGCTCACCATGTTTTCCTCCAAAGCTGACCAGATGGAATGATACCGCAACTACATGTGCTTCATCCTTGAATAGAAAGTGGAGTTCTTAGCTAAATGTATACCACTTTGACTATCACTATGTAATCCCCTAATTTATTACTTATGTCCCAACTCATTAAGTAACTTTTGTAACCAAATCATCTCTTTGATAGCCTCTGTAGCAACAACATACTCATCCTTTATGGTTGATAAAGCCACAACCTTCTATATCCATGAAATCCAACTAATTGATGTATCCTTAATAATAAATGCATACCCTATTGTACTCCTACTACTATCAACATCCACAACCATATCTGAGTCCACATAACCATGCAAAGTAGTATATAATCCACCAAAACATAATGTTGTACTATGGTTCCTCTCAAATATCAAAGAATCCACTTCACTACTTGCCAGTGCTCATAAATTGGATTATTCATGTACCTACTTACTACTCCCACTGCATGGGTAATATCTAGGCTAGTACAAACCATAACATACATTAGGATACCAACCATTGATGATTAAGGTAATTTAGACATCTTTATCTTTTCTTCTTCTATTTTGTGACATTGCTCCTTTGATAATCTAAAATGGCCTACTAAAGGAGTCCCAATTGGATTATTATTCTACATACTAAACCTGTCTAAAATTTTCCATCTCTTGAATGTTTCAAACACATCAAATTTATTCTTAATGCAATAAACCCAAAATTTCCTAGTTGTATCATCAATAAAAGTAACATAATAATTTGAAACTCCAATAGAAGATACCTGAGTTAGCCCCCATACATCTGAGTGAATGAAATGTAACTTATTCTCTTTCTTGATATGTCTAACCCTCAGGAACTTAACTCACTTCTACTTATTGTACACATAATCATCACAGAAGTATAAATCAACCTATTTCAATTTGGGTAATTTGTCTTTCAAGATCTCTATGTCATTTTGGCTCATATGACTGAGCTTGTAGTGCCACAAAGTTACATCTCCATCTAATGAAACTAAATTATAGTTATCATCACTAATAATCAAATACAAAGTGCCAACTTTCTTACCTCTCACAACCACAAGAGCACCCTTGGTAACTTTCCAAGAGTCTGCTTTAAACAACACTAAAACACCCTCACTATCCAACTATCCTGTTAATATTAAATTTTGCCTTAACTATGGGACATGTATGACATCCTTTAGTAGCCATGTGTTCTCATTCTACACATTCACCTAAACACAACCTTTCCATATTATACTACATTGTTCATCATTACCAAGATAAACATGTCCAAAATCTCCTTAAACATAATCAATAAAATGATGCCTATGTGGGGTGGCATGAAAAGAAGTCCCTGAATCTAATACCCATGATTTAGAAATATTATCTAAGGAAAGAATTAAATCATCCTAACTAACAATACCTATTGTCATATTTAACTCCTTGGTTTCCTCATGTTTGGTCTTCTTGTCTTGAAGTTCCCAACATTCCTTCTTTGTGTGCCCACCTTTCCTACAGTGCTAACACACCATTTGGCTCTAGATTTAGATATTCCCTGACCCTTTGACTTTCCATAGTTTCCTTTACTTCTATCCTTTTATCTCCCTTTAGTCTCCACCATCAAAGCATTTCCTAAATATGATTCCTTGATCCTTTTCCTTTGCATTTCCTCATTAAGAATCACACCTATAACATCCTCAAACTTTAAGCTTCCCTTAGCAGGGATGACATTACTCACAACCATAACCAGGCTATCCTAACTATTCACAAAAATAGATTGGGACAAACTTTGTAGCATTCCCTACTTGTATTAAATTGCTCAAAAGTTAAAATGTAGTTTCTAGCTCTTAGAACTCCCACCTTTTACAAATGGTAATACTGACTTTTATAGGAGGCTAAGGTAGTATATTGATCAGTCATGTTATCTAAAAACATGCAAAAGTAAGGATAGCTATCCATTTTTATGAAGTTTCTATAATACATTTCCCTTTTCCCAAGTGGATTGACCTATAAGCAAACGTGCTAACAAACTTGCACATGCCTTTATAAAAAGAATATTCCATTTTTGAATATAAATAAAATATTACTAGCTATTTGGTGGGCCCTATGCTGAAGGACTTCCCTATTGTTGCTGAAGAATCCTCATGTCCTTTTGGTGTTGTTCATCGACTAGCTTTAAATTGTTAACTGGCTCTAGGAGGTACTCATCTTCCTGGTCGGCCAAGTCTTCAAAATCCCCATCATTTCTTGTCATGGCTTCTTTGATGTTCCTAGCCTAAAAAATATTCTCTTCTATAGTTAGGATCATATTCATGACCCTGTTATTATCAGTCCTAGATTTCCATTGACTCTTGCTTCTTACTTCTTGCATGACCAAAGTGACTATGTGATTGTATTCATCATCTACAATGATGCCTAGGGAGCTAAGTTTTATAGGTTTAGTAATCATGGTTCTAAGGAATTGTTCAATTTTATCCAACAACTCTTTGTCATCTCTTAGGAGCCTCTCTAAATTCCTTGACCATGTACCCAAACCTTGGATTTTGTCAATATTTAATCTTATGATTGTGTTTGAATAGGACAGACTAATGGTTTTTAAACCATGAATTTTATCCTCAACTAGTATGTTAACTAGCTCCTTCATTTTATCTTTTGAATCCTACCATTGGGCTATTAAACCCTTGGCTACTACATCTTGATAGGCTAGTGGACTATGCCTTTCCTTTATTGTCTTCATGGAGTCAAACATATCATATAAATATTCCTTAAGCATATGATAATTTCATTAGGGACTAATAGAATAACCTACTTCTCAAGATTTTCCTTTTGTTTATGTAGGTTCTTTATTTTTTGATACATGCCTTTGATGCCTGCTTTTAGTTGAGCTAAATGAGCATCAACTAATCCAACTATATCTTCTTCATGGATTGGGTATTCACCAAGTCCATAACTTCATTTGGAGTCAAGCCAAAAAATGATTTAGCTCTCTAAAAAGTGATCTCTTCACCCCCAACCATGGCTTTCTTTATTGTTACCCTTTCCAATCTTGTAGTCACTAGGTTGAAGTGCACATTGACTAATGATTATATCACCTTTGGGGGTTATATAATCTCTATTTGTGTGTTATTTGAGGCCCTGGGAGTGTCTACCTAAATTCCACTTGACTCCCTAGGGGCTGTTATCTTTCTTTCTTGTTCTTCCTTCATCAAAAAAACTATCCATGGCTTGAGCTCATCATGGATAGTGATGTCAATTGCGTTGGTCATAGCCCATGAATGGTGTATGGTTAGAATATTTTGAATTTTTCCATGTAGTAACCATTTAGGGATGATTGGGCCATGAATAAGATTATAATCACTAAATAAGTTAACTTCAATCAAAGTATGAGTGAAGATTAACTTTGGTTTCTTCTTTCCAATTGGGACCAATGCTAACTCAGCTTTCCTATTTTGTAGGTGTGAAACTAGAACTAGTTCTAAAGCCATCTCCTTCCCCTTTTCTTTTTATGCTTATTCAGCTTGGGCTTGAGGTTCTTATACTTGTTCTTCTTCTTCATAGGATCCATAGGCATCATCAAGTAATTTGAGTGCATCCTCCACTATCTCCTCAAGACCTAGTGCAATCATGTCAGTGTACTCATTTGGGTACTCTAGTCTATTAGGTTGGGTTGAAGATGATGCTCCTTCACTAAGTCTTTCTTCCCATATCTCCTTCTCAAACCTTTTTGTAACTTGTACTTGAGGTTGTTGTATTTCTACTTATGTCTATTGTAGAGGGGGCCTACAAGAGAGTCCAGGTAACAAGTGGTATTGCATGGGTCCCATTTTCCATATTTTACTAGGTGGTTTCTTATCTCTAGCCAACCTAGACTCAATCCTGATATTATGCTTCTTTAGACTTGTCAATACTTCTCTAAAATTGGAGGCCCTGATATACATTACATTATGGACACTAGGTTGGTGTTCTTAGGTCTTGTTTATTATTTTTTATTTCAAATGCTTCATAACCCTATCATAAGGGTCCCATTACCTCAACTCATCCAATTGTAAATTGGAGGAGCCTCTATGTCTGGAGATAGTGTCCACCTTCTCCCAATTATGCAATACAATCCTACTAGTGTCCAAAGGAAAAAGGTGGAGGAGTCCCTTCCTTTTGCACTTACATACTCCATCTATACCATGGAATAATTGGTGTGTTATTTCCTATTCTACCAATTTAGTAGGCACATGGACTAGTAATTTGAGTGGTTGAGTAAGGGTCCCTTCTATTCTAATTACAATGAAGTTTGGATATAACTAGATATCCCTAATTAACTCCATATACTTCTTGATTATAGTGCTGACCCTACCCATAGGGATCCCTATAATGGCTTTTACTATAGCTGGATATACAAAATCACACATGAATTGTATATTGTGTCTATACTTGAATATATACAATTTGGAGTAGTGATGGGAAATAGTTGGTCTACCTTCAGGTGACCAATTCTTCATGTCAGGGATTTTGGTGGTGGCTAGTAGGGCATCTAAAAGATAGGACATCATAAATAAGTGATTGTTGGTTTTCTTCTTTATGGCAGAGAATAGTTATTTTAAGCAAATGTTGATCATCTCACCTATTGGGGGAGTGAGTCCCTTTTCTACCATGAAATATACATAAGACACCCAAATTTTGTTGACATAAGTGGTGGAGGTGGCCCCAGATAATCTATTTAATAGTTTCATGATTATTCTGATTCCTCCCCTAAATTGGGCAATTGTAATTTTACCAGTGGGTTCTATGACTATGTGGGTTCATGAGTACAACCATGGGGTAAGGATGGATTTCATGTCATTTTTGCTTGACCATTCTCTAATTGTGGGAAAATACACCTGAGGCTTATATATCTTATAATAAATTTCAAATGCAAGAGGGGAGACATATGTTACTTTTTTGAAACTATGTACATGTATTATCATGTCCTGATCAATCTTTCAATCCTTGAAAGGAACAATGACATCGATACAATACAATACCTAACATTTTACTACCACATGGTGGAGATGAGTCATTTTAATGGAGAGCAAGTCATTGTATCTCTGATTGATTGTGGTATTCTTCTCTTCTTCCCTTGTGATGGTTTGCATCTCTTCAATAGTCTAGAAAAGTTTGGACCAATTATTATCCTTGGTGTTTAATGATGCAACATCAAATTCTATGTCCTTGAAGACCCTTCCTTCTATGTCTAAGGTTAAATACAATTATATTTCCTCCCTTATTGTTGTCTTTGAACTAACATGATTGTGAGTTTTGTATATTACTCACTAGTGGCCTACAAATTACCTCTATATTAGTTCACACGCATCTAGATGGTATTAGGGCTCTTCTCTGGCTCGATTGTGATTCATTTGGGCTCAAATTAGGGTTTTTATGAAGGTTATGGATTTTTTGTAGCTTTAATCATGATGGTTTCTCATACTTAATAAAATTCATGCCTTGGATTTGATTTAGACCCTTTTATACCTTTGCCTTTTTGTGCCCAAAAAATCTTTGATTTTATCATTTTATGCTTATGTGGCATCCATGTGGCATCCCACTAGAAGTTTTCATGGTATTTTCATTAATTCTATTAAATCACTAGCCATTACCTTTTAAAAACTTGTTTTGTCTTGCACCGTCAGATCTTCGTGCATGAATCAACATGGATCATTGATCATGATCTTAGGACTTGTACGCCATTGGTCCTTATCTGGCTTAGGCTTCGTAGATACACTACTTGGCATCTTTATAGGACTCCTAGGTTTTGAACCCTATCAGTCATGCAAGGAACACATGTTTGTTATGAATCAACCCCATGGGCCTTTAGAGGTTCTATTGAATATCTCATGTTGATTACACTCTATCTTATCATCTTGCTCTAATTAACCATGATCCTTTGATCCTATAAAGGTGCACAATCATTAATTAGCATCAAGATACAAAAGGGAACACAGGATAAATAATTTAGGTTAAATTTTATTTCATGTTAATAAACATGATATAAACTTTAGTCTAAAGTATTTAAGATAAGTCCTATAACATAATATAAATGGGCCTTCTCCCCTAAATGATAAATGGACCTAAATGCAAGGCTCTAACCTAGGGTTTTATCATGTTAATAAATCCGATAAAAACTTTAGGTTAAAGACTTTTCTAGCTAAGTTTTATGGCAATGGGACCTCTCATTAAATTTAAACATAATATAAATCTTGAGCCTAAGGTTTATTGTGTTAACAATATAATTAGAACCTTAAGATAGAGACTTAGATTAAGTATGTCTATGAATTTTAGACTACAAGATCATTTTAACATTGAGGTTCAAAGACTCCAAGCATTTTTATATTTTCCAAAGGGGGTCCTATTGATTTTAAACATAAGTAACAAGCTTTAGTAATGTTTAAAACAAATTCATTTGTCTAAACAAGGTGGTTGATGAGCTTGAATTTGATGGCCTTAGGAACATCAATGATGGCCTTGCAGGTATTGAATGACATTCATGAGAACGTCAAATTTAATTTCATGAAGTTTATTAGGTTTCATAGATCTTGACTTTGATGCACTTCATCTGGTCATCCTTTATGAGTAAGCAAAGACCGTCGATCATGATACAAATTGATGCATTCTATTGGTCCCTAAAATCATGAAGATGATCAATTTAGCTTAGGGATGTGTATGAAAATTAGACTAAGTTATAACCTAAGTCCTCAAAGCATAATAAAATAGGACCCTTCAAATATTATAGTGATAATCTAATGTTTTAGCCTAAGGTTTCATTGTATTAAAAAATATAATAAACCTTAGGGTAAAAACTTAGGTTAAGTCTATGTTTTGATGCACAAGGAATTTTTAACATTAAGCTCAAACATGGGAGTGCCACATGGTGATTCTATAAGGATCCTAATATTTGACCCTACTGATCCTGGGAAGGACCCATAGACCATTGATCAAGATCCAATTTCTTGAGATGGTGACACGTCATCCTTACGAGACTTTCATGGGTATGTTATGTTATAACATTGTGTTCAATCCATCAGATCTATTTCATGTGAGTAGCCATGGATCATTGATCTTGATCTGGATGCTTGCATATGATTGGTTCCTGTAATCAAAAATGGATTAAGTGAGGTTAGGATTATATAGAATGGGATCATATTACTATATGAGTACAAAGTCTTTGAATAAAGGGCCATTTCAAAAGATTAAATCCATAACATAAGTTTTATCCTAAGGTTTTATTGTGTTAATAAATACAATTGAAACATTAGGGTAAAACTTAGGCTAAGTTTATGTTTAATAAAAGGGATCCCTATTAATTTTTGATCCTGGTGTCTCACCATCGGATCTTTGACCTCCACTTAAGCATGGACCATTAATTTTGATATATGTGATTACATGGAATTAGTCTAATAGATCAAGGCATTAGATTCATTAGACCTCCTTCACTCCATATGATCATCTAGTCCTAAAAAAGTGAAATTTGTTGATTCTACAAAGAGGCAAGATAGTAAAGTTAGGGTTAGTTAATGTGGGGACTTAGGCTAAAGTCTTAATACTAAGGTCTAGTTCATGTTAATAAAAATGAATGGGGCCTCAAGACTAAGATCTTAGTCCAAATTCTTTACAAAGAGGACCATGTGACATAAAGTGAGACCAAGTTGAGAAAAAAAATGTCCCTACAAACATAAAAGTTAGACCTTGTTTACAATAAAAGGGGAGCCAAAGGGGTTCAGAATATAAAAGACCAAACCTATGATTTTAGACCAAGGTTTGGTTATGTCAAAAAACATGACCAAGCCTTAACATAAAATTTAGGCTTAGGTCTAAAGCATGCTTAAAATATTCCCACTGAATTTGCTCCTGACAAATTAGATTTGAATCAAGGATCTAAGCTAGGGTTTTCTGAAGAAGGGCTTTAGGACATGAATTCAACTTTGATTTCTTACAGACCAAAGGATAGTATAATCCTAAATAGGATTAATCTACAAACCCCAAATGTATTCTATTACATGAGGGTCACATGAAACTTGTAACTAAAACATGAAGATCCATTGTCAACAATATTAGGCAAGGTTAAAGCAGAACCATGAACAAATAGGTTAACCTTGTCAAGTGTGGATGATCTTCAAATTCAAATAATGTGTAAACATGTCAAATTTTTTAGTGTTAAGGTTCAAAGTTTTCACAAGGGTACCTATTTTTCATAAATGGGGTATGTTGACCTCAACACATCCTAGCTATGTTCCACTGATAGTTCACTATTTTAACACGCACTAAACATTTAGTGGAAATATATACCATGGAAGCATAGAATGTGTCACACAACTCAATAGTGATGTTGCATGCTCTCAAAAATATCAACTTCTTAATCCCACTCAACACAAAATCACCCTAAAAATCATGAGTAAAATACCAAGAAAAATAACCATACATAATATTAATTACACCAACCAAGCCACATACCTTGACGACAACCTATATGTTGCTAGTATAAATAACACCATATGGTTGAACCAAACCTTCTATGAAGATGTTCCCATCAAAGACACACATTGAACTGTCTAGTTACTTTCACCCATTATCATTGTTATGGTCATACAACTCAGTAGTTTTTGGATCTCCATACCCATGTTCTCTATGTAAGAAACAACCTTTCCCATTCCACCTATTGGTTCTTAGACATTCATATACAAAATATTTCATACTCATTAAAACTACACTATTGATGGATGGACCTTTATAATTGGGGAAAATTATCTTCCTCTATATAGTGGTATTATAAGCACCAAGCTTTCCACATTGGTAATGTGTTCGATAATAACACTCCATGTTATACCTCTACACAAAAATTGATCTCTACATAGCACACCTTGTGTTGTGTCAACACCTCTATGACTCTACACTATCAACAAGCCAACTTCTATTCTAGTAAAACATCTTAGACCCATTCAATAAGAATTATATTTCTTCAAAAATATAGAGCATATAGATTTTATAAACTTCACTCTTTTATCTTAGAGTTTTGATATTAGACATTAGACTCAGACAACATATAAATCACTAGATTCAGCACCACTACACCATTGAGGTTTTTTATACATCCCATAAAATGCAACATCCATCTAAAATGGACATGCTTAATTTGCAATCAACTCTTATGTATAGGCATTATTTACATATGTCAAGAAGAAAACATGAGTACATACACTCATACTTCTTCACATTAAGAGGAGAAGATCACTCACATATTTTGGCATCCATAATAGATCCTATCAAGAGCAACACAATGTTCATCAACTTCAAGTGAATTTTTATATAAATATATAAATATGTAATGGAGAATAATTATCTTAAATAAAGGTTTAATGATCTATGTGTAACTTTTGTGTTGCATACACATCTTCTTTGTGCACTAACACAACCTGCACATATATCAATTTAGAATTATACAAGCTATGATCTTATTCACACTTGCTCTTAATCTCATGTGTTTCTCCTCTATGAAAAACATGTTTATACTTGAATACACTCCATGATTATTACCTAACCAATATTACATGCATTCCTTCATGCCATTCTCACATTTACTCATATTCCCATGCACTCCCCTACACTAAGCTTACTTATAGTCATGTGCTTCACACTCACGCTTACTTGTATTCATATGCACTCCCCTTCACCAAAATTATTTTTGATCTTATGCACCAAACCCATTCTTTATTTTAGTATTTTTCACACCCCTAAACCAAGATTTATCATAATCTCATGTGTGCAACTTGCATTACTATGCACACTTACTCCAATGCATCCATGTGTCAGCTTGCTCTGACCATGTGGTTTTACAAATGGTGCTTCTCAACATGGAACCTATTAGAGATATAGTTTGGAAATTAGTATCCACATACTTATAAGTTTGGTCATCATCCAACAAGGAATATGAAATGACTTATAATTTTCTTTTTTTTAACTAACATAAGTTGTAATTGTTATTGTATTCTTATGTATAAGTATGTAACATGTGCATCTGGCCAAAGATGTTAGGGGAAGACACATGAATTGATTCCTTTTATAGTTTTAATGATAGGTAGCATGATCTAAGTATATAACATATCATACATGCATTGTAATCGCTATTTAATATAATAAAATCATAGGAAGTATTACCCCTTTTGATCACAGGAGCCTACACTCCTAGCTTTGTTGAATATTTGTAGACCTTTGTACTCTTTCCATATTCTTTTCTCATTGAATACAAGTTACATTTATACAAGTATAAGACTTACACTCCATTTAGTATATGTTGATTAATTTATATTCAAGTTTCATTACACACATTCATTATGCATATATCTCCAACGCATGATTATCCCCTACATGCCTAGGTCCTAGGCCCCCTTAGTGTAGATCAAAACCCCATGCTAAAAAATTTGTATAATATTTATTATAAATGTATGTATCTCTATATAAAAGTGAATTCTAAGAACTTGGTATAGTATCTTTGAGGAGGACATACTTAGGAAATAAATAACTTAGAGGCAAACCTTAGCTGCATGTACAATATTGCTTATTAAACCATGAAGGAAAAGTTAGAGTTTAAAACACTCTTGTGAATAGTCTCAAAAGGAATTAATTGAATTCGTAGTAATTGTTTTCAAATGGAAATGTATGTAAGGAAATTATACTTTATCCATATTAGTGATAGTCAAATAGGCACTAAATTATAATTTCAACCTTAAGTTTGATGTCCATTTGATAAGGACAATTTGAATGAAACAATGGAACACTTTTTCACCTAATACCATCCTTTAACTTATAATTCACATTCAATGATTTATCAAACTAGTAGAGTGCAATCACTTATGGTGAGCATCTCCTTAAGGTTGTGTGAACTTTCCACTTAGTAGATATTTTCTACCAAGCATTATAATTTTGTTCTAAGTATTACTTGTTAACTACCTTGTTGTTATTTTGTTTTTAAAGTTACTTCTTTTGTAATTTTTGGTAACTATTCTAGATATATATCTATAAAGTATTTACAATATACAAAAATCAAGGGAAGGGGAACTTACTTTATAAAATGTCAATTCAATTTCTCCCTTCCCACAAATGGTGCCAAGTACTAGTACTCTTAACAGTGTTAATCTTCCTTACAATATATTATTCCAAATCAATGTTTTTATTCCCCATGGGATACTCAGTGGCCCAACTTTGTCCTCAATTTTTTGATTTACTACACAATGATAAGAGACTGAATTCACATATAAATATAGCCTTGTGTAACTACATAAATTTAAGTCTGTATTTTTTGAGCCAAAAATATGGCTTTAAAATAAATTAAATAAGTTTCAAACTAGACACAATCAGTTGAAGTGTGCTACAATTTCTATGGATATTAGCATATGCCTATACTAGTTCTTAAGAATCCTCTACCTATGCACAACTATCCACTACTTGAAAATTTTAGTGCTAATTATCTTGAATAACACCTAGGGTTTATTCATAAAAACTGTAAGCCTAAATATTTATCTTTACAACAATGAATTTGAACACCTATGCATACTTATTTAATACTAAACATCTATGTAATTATTTCAATAAGACCAAAAAGAATCATATTTAAGTTACTAAAACAAGTATAAAAGATTAAAATTACCCAAAAATTCCATGGTCAGATTTATATTTCATCCCCATAGATCATCGGCCATATATAATCAAACATATCTCTTACCAAGCCACTAAAGAAGAAATACACTATGCCCTGCTATTTTTGTGAAGAATGGATCTCTATATCAATTTGGATAGAGGTACACAAGATATTAAAAGAATCAATATTGCAATCAATCTTTTAGCCATAACATTAAGTTACTAGCATTAAGATAAGATAACACTCCTACCCTAGATAGATCCAAATACTCTAAGTAGCACTTTTCAAATTTCACCGATGATAGGATCTACATAATTGAATCAATGAATAACTTAGTATTTAGAGCTTGTATAAAATTTAAGTCCTTAAATACCCTGCTTAGAGATGTAATGCACACAATTTATAGGTTTAGATAATACCAAGCAATGAGAAAGAGATATTGAAATAAATCTAAGAATATTTGGTATGTTTAATGTAAATCATGTTCACTATGCCTACCATACTCACCACAAGGATCATATGATGGGTAACACTAAATCAAGTTGGTCATAATTCCAACTCAATATGAACCAATATGAAGAAGAAAAATCTATAAAATATTGTTACTTCCATTAGGAACTTTGAGTTTAAAATGGTCAATATACTCTGCACATAACATATAGGTTTCATGGGTGCATGCTTAGAGGTAAAATGTACAAAATACTTTGATAATCCAAACTAATAACATCTCAATCTACAAGGAAAGTATCAACAAGTTACATGTCCATAACATTTTACCTAGAACTTAATCTTTTAAAAACAAATGTATGTACTATAATGAATAAATCATTGTATAGTTTACCCAACATTGGACATCAAGAAAAATTCATTCACATCTTCCAAAACAACTGAGACCTACCTCACATAGGTGTGCCATTTAATTTCTCAAAATAACAAGTTACATTAGAAAAATTTCATAAACAACTTACAAGCATCAAAATAGTTGTATTCCAATTTAGTCTAATAAAACCATCTGTAAGGGCCTTGTATGACTACTTACATAATTTAGATAGATAATAAATGTAATGCATTTTATCTTTGGTCCTTATAAATAAATAGAGTCGAATGACAAACACTCATCTTTAATGATGTATAAGCATCCAAGGTTTCAAGTAATCTTGCGTCAACCAAAAATAGAATGTTGTTTATTTTTTGTTGTGTTACTTTGTTTTGATTTTTTGGTTGGTGACATTATCTTTGGTTGGTGACATTGTATTTGATCAGTAGCGTTGCCTTTTTTTAGTGACATTTCCTTTAGTTGGTAGCATTTTCCTTGGTTGTTGACATTTCCTTTGGTCAGTAACATTGTCTTTAGTTAGTAACACTAGGAAGCCCATTTTAGCATAGGGGTCATTTTCAGATGTTTTGAAATGTTTATAGATATTTTCAAAATATTAATTTGGGCAAACTTTTAAATTGAATTTAATATGAAATTAAATTTTCCAAAAAGACTAGTTCATGTTTGTTATAGCTATGTAACACCATAATGTGACTCTTAGAATTCATCTTAAGTCATTTTGGTCTACAACACCATGGAAGGTGAAGAGTAACCTAGGGAATATCTAGGGTCAAACCATTATCACCTTAAATGGATAAATGACACTTGTTTGGGGGCTTCTATTGAAGATTGGATAGAGATATGGTATTGAAAATTTTCCTCTTTATTGATATTTGGAGGAGGCATTATGCTTCCAAATCAAAGGTAGAAGTCTATGGAAAAAGTAGATAGGGTATTGTGTGTTTCTTCCTCCATGTTTATACATTTCTTAATCTTGATTTTGGCATGAATATGGGAATATGTGTTATGTTGTAATACTTTGATAAATGAATGCAATAAATAATTTTCATTGATAGGAGTTAGATGTTGTGAATTCTGTAAATGTGTGTCTATGAAATGGTGAACCCTTGTAACCCTGATGTTAATGGTCATCTTTAATTGGATACCCTACTTGTGCTTGCATAATTTGGTATCAGAGAATTTTTTTTTCCTTGTAGTTTGTGTTTGACTCTCTTCTATGAGTTTTTTGCATGCTATGAAAGAGAATTTTGCTCGAGTGTGTTTCAAATTATGAAATAAAATCTTTTATAGATTTGTTATAGGTGTGAGAAGAATCCTATAAGTTGAGAGGTTTTGAGAGGATCTATTTTGAGTCTAATGTAGGTTGTAAATGATAATATTATTGATTATGGTGAGATGTGACACATAATATATGAGCATAAGAGGTGAATGAATTGACAAATATGTTGAAATGATTCCAAATAAGGGTTGATAACATGGAAAAGACTGCACAAAATGGTATTGTTGTAGTTAAGAGTGAAGATGATATAATATTTTCCTTAATTATAGGGTTATTATCCCTACAAAAAGGTTAGATTCTATGGATATTGACCAATCAAATAGAGGAAAAGATTTTAGTAGAAGGAAAATACTAGTAGAGGTCATGGTGAAAGAGAGAGGTAAGTCTCTTGGTGATATTTATTTATTTTATGGGTGAGACAACCCTGACAAGATCGTGAATTAGATAATTGATATAAATATATATTTTGAGGATGAGAATGTCGTAGATCCAATGAGTGTGAAACTTACATGCAAGAGATTTTGTGGTAGTGCAGTTGTGTATAGGAAATATCTTCAAGTGAGGAGGCAAAGGAAATGTAAGAGTAAGGTAATTGGTTGGGAACAAATGGTTTCCAAATTTTTAGGTCATTTTATACATCCAAAATTGTTGAATAAGTTTTGTGTGATGAGTATTGAGAGAGATGATAAGAATAAGATTTCCAAGAGAGGAAATAAGAATGGTAAGTTATCGTGCAAGCATATAAGGACTAATTTTAGAAGTATCAAGGAGAAGGTCAAGTGTGAATAAGAGAATGTTCTTTTAGAAGACAAAAAAAGGTGAGGCTTCTATACGAGGAGCATAAATATGATTTTTAGAATAGAAAGGTAGATGAGATTTTTATTAAACCTTAGAGGAATACATATTCATGTAAGAGGATATGGAAGTGATATGTCTTGAACCAAAAGAAGGAGACTCATTATGTGATGATGGAAAAGTGTTTGTGATGTCCCATCAATGGTAAAATTTAAAACCATCTTTGGTTAGTAATGGAAATGAGTTTTCCATGTCTATTTAAAATGGAATAAGGGTTAAGGATAACCAAGGAATGATACATGTTTCTATAAAGGAAACAACAAAGGTGAAAGAAGAGACCAGCCAAGAAGATTTGTAATTTTTTATGAAGAAAATAATGGAGATATTTTTTATGGAAGCTAGTGTACACAAAGAGACTATGGTCAAAGATCATCCATGTAAAGGAGTTAAGGAAAAGATGATAATAAGGAGAAAACATACATAGAGGTTATTGATATGGGGATTTTTAGATTCCATCATGAAAGTGTAAGCACTGAAAAACATGTAAGTAGTGAAGAAGAGTTAGACAATGTGTCATTGGGGAATGATGAAGTCATTGATGAGATGTTTGTGGGAACTATTGATTCCCTAAATGTGTTTATTCAATGCTTAGGTATAGAAATGGAAAATATGGGGAAGAAAAGGACAAAGTGTGGTGCAATCAAACATGCTCATTTTAATTATAAGCAGAGTGAATAAGCCAAATAAGAAGATGATATAGCAGTGGTAGTTAAAGAGCTAGTTGGTAATGATATTTAAGCCACAGGGGATTGTCTTCAATTTATTATGGAGATAAGATAGAGTGAAAAAGAGTGGGATCAATATTTTTATCAAAAATATATACATGAAGAATCTCAATTGTAGTAGTTAGAGGTGGGAGAAAGGCCTGTAACATGATCAAATAAAGGAGATTGGCAAGAATAAGAGCTATCACAAGAATGGTTGAGTATTGTTATAAAGAAAAATTAGAATGATTGGTGTTTTTATAATCCCAAGATTTAAGAGAAGTAATTTTATAGTGTAAATATGGAGGATGAGATGGGGTAGATAAGTTTGATATTATCCCAAGAATATATTTAAGAGCACCATGTTGCAGGTGTAAAGATTAAGAGAATGGACACATTCAAAGAGGTATTCCAAGACAAAGAGATTGAATAACTTGAGTTTATGAGGTGTGTAGAGGAGTTTTTAATTTGTATGACATCCATATCATGTGGAGAAGAAGAGGATGTTGTAGCAAGATGTAGAGGTTACTTTACATAGTAATGCGAACAACAAGAGATGAAGAGGTAAAGAGTATCCTTGAGGTGGTACTAGAGGCTATGGGTTATCATTTGGATGCCCAAATATATGTTGAATTTGTTTTGATGATATTTGGAATGAAAGAGGACATGGAATACATGAGAGAGGAGTTAAAAACATAGAAGAGTGATAAAAATAAGGATCCAATAACATATTAAACAATGAGGAAACAAAGCCAAGAAGGCTTTAGAAGGAGGTGGTCGACCAACAGTGAGTTCACACCCACAATTGAGATTAATATGCATGGCCAAACATCTTGGTGAAGGTGGTTATACAAAGGTGGGTTTAAACCTATAAGCATATTGGAATAAATATGGTTAATCATTTGGTAGGGGATAATGGATTGTGTAAACACTATTTATAAATTATATAACACATTAGTCTTGTACACTTGGCAAATATAGACTTTGGTTGTTCCTCAGTTTTAGACCTTTTCCCACTTCCAAAAGGATCACATATTTTATATATTTATACCTATTACTTATCTCTTAGTCCAACCAATTTTTCTCTAATGACTCAGACCTTCTATCATGTTCATAATGTTAGAAACATGTTTATCTTATGTTTCTAAAAGTTTTGGACCTATGTATATTTTCCAGTTGCCTAGACACTTGTGTTTTATTCACAATCATACATTGACACTAGTCCTATTCCAACGCAAGTGTATAGTTCCCTAAAGTCATAAAATTTTAAAATGAAACATACACCTATGGTCAACGTAAGTACTATAATGTAAGATTTTTATAAAAGGGATTGATATATATACATGATCAACCCTCATTCATTCCTCACCTAACATAGACCTAACACAAACTAAACAACTTATAAGCCAGCTTACCAAAAGCATTCAAGTGAGCAAAACTTCCTTATTTTCTCCTAATTTCATATCACTCATAGGAATAACACATATATAGGTTTGAAGTACTGAAGTATCATCCCATGAACCATATTTTCCAAGTTACAAGTGAGCTCATTGTTTTACTCACTTATCACATATTTCATCCTTATACACACACAAGTCCACACATAAGGGAGAACTACATGAGTCTAAGGCCCTCTTCCACATAGTCTATGTAGATAACACCCATTGATAGAGGGGTATTTGGGATTAGCTTGATATCATGATCCCACTAAACTTTTTTTTTCCACAATCACTATGAAGATGAATAACTATGGTTTTGGCTATTCAACAAAAGTGAGAGTCTATGAACTAGATCTGAGCACACCAGAGTAAAGGTGATAAAAACCCATAAAATTCTAGGTGATTACATCCATATCCAATAGGCATTCATTAATAGGCACCTACATATAGGTTAGATAGAAGCATCAATGCAACCATTTGAGGTCAACGTAAGTGCTCGAGGTCACAGAGGTCAAATTTATATAATATGATAGTTGATCTAGAATTTAGATCTAGTTTATTTTTAGTTTGTTCCACATCAGATTTGAATGTACACATAATCCAACTAAGTAACATTATTTTCCATTTATTACAATATCAATAATTGGTTTTACTTACTATTTTTATCATATCTAAATATTCAAATTTAGAAATTTTTATCTGAGTTTGTAAATTAATTAACCTACTATAGAGATAGTTTATCACCCTTGTGCCTTAGGCTATCTCTATCCCCTTTAACCCTAGATTCATTAATCTAGATTTTAGGGTTAAACATTTGGTGAACCTAATCTATATGAATGAAAAAAATTAGGCTTCCTAAAGTTTTCAATCATCTAAGGTTTAAGTTTGTTATACTTTGTTTCAAATTATAAAGTTCTTCATTTTTAATAACTTGAACATCTTAATCAAAAAACTTGTTTTCAAATGGAAGATAAATATGCACTAGTTAATCATCTTAATAATAAGGGCTTAATAGATGCACTTTTCTATGTTATAATAAATGAAATTAGTAATAATTATAAGGCTAAGGTTTCCTCACCTAGTGATAGTGAATCCTTAGAAGGAAACACAAATGACTCCACTCCAATAAATCTTCCAACATTTAATGGGGGCACGGGATATGTATTCACACCTTTGTTCCCTCAAACTACTATTGCCACATCTTACATGGGAAACCTTGGTAATTCAACCCAATTATTCGTTTCATGCCTATATCTACCCAATATATGGGTACACCTCTTTTTGTGACTTCTCAAATATCCAACATTAAAGACCAAGAGGTGTAAGCTCTTGTTCAAACTATAAATTTTTTTCAAACTAAGGTTATAAATATTGAATAAAATCATATGGAATCACCTTATGCTATTGATTCATAAGAGGTGTTTCATAATCCTATTGCATCATAAATATCTTTACACCCCTTGCCAACTAGTTTTTTTACACCTAATTTCACATTTTGTGATGGCAAGGGTGATCCTAAATAACATCTTTAATTTTTTATGTAGCATGTCTTGGTTATACCTCTAATGAAAAACTTTTGACCAAATTATTTCCAATGAGCTTCAAAGACTATGTTTTGATGTGGTTTTATGATTTACCTCTAATCAATAAAGGCTTTCAAACCTCTTATAGATCCATTTTTGGCACACTTATATGTTAATATCATCAAAAAAGTTTATTATGCCCAAATTATAAAAATAAAACAAAGAACCAATGAACCTATAAATGAATATGTATTAAGCTACAATATGGTGTTATCTAAAATGACCAATCCAATGGTAGACAAAGAGCTTTAAGACATATTCAAGCAAAGTTTACTTTCCCCATTACACGAGTCCATTATTTTCAAACAAATCAAATCTTTCGATGACTTATGCCATATTGTTCATGATCATGAAATGAAACTTATCTCATTAAACAAAATTATGTAATAAACACACCAACTACATCTACATCTAATACCAAGTTTAATATCAAACCAAGTTATAAGTTAAAGCCTCATGAACCTAAAAAGGAAATAACTACCATAGTTAATGTGGTTTCACAATAAATTAATTAGCTTGTCTTATCTAATGCACCAAGGAAAAAAATTACACACTTACCTAAGTCTATCAATTCATTACTCATGCAACTTATACCTTTTAACTCCACTAAGCATCAAATATCCACAGTAGATTCCATAGAATTCTCATCTACTACACACCATATTTATATATCTAGATCACTTAAACATGTTCCAAAGAAGCCATAGAGTACTCAATGATGGGTTCTATGAACCCTCATTCCTTATATTATTTCTTCATGACCACAAAGTCCTATTATACATACGTAGATAATTATAGATTCTAAAATTATAAATGTAATAGATATGGCACCTATACATGCTCCTTGGTAGTACCACTAGTTTATTGAACCAACTTCCCAATGGGGAGATACCTATGAGCATCCATTGGATAAGATCATATGAGTGTTCTTTCTTTGCAAATATATTTCAAAAATACCAAAACAAATTAAATAAATTTAAAATTACAAAAACATCTACAATATTTACATATTATATTAGCTCCTTTGCATATATATTGTTGGTTCCATGGTGGTATATAACATATCATTTATTTATTTATACACATGTTTCATACATATTTTGAGTGTGATTCAGGGATACACAGATTCATGATACATACATTTTTGGATGTTGAGCCTTCCCTCTACTCATGTCATTTATACATTAGGGGCATCCACTTTTTTAATCATGATACATTTAGGTTATATTATTCTATGATCATTTTACATTATCATTTTTGAGCTTATGTACTTATACATGCCTTTATCCATGCTTATATATTTTGCAGTGTACTTGATATGCTATGTACTTAATATTTTTTTCTAACACATATGTTAGTTTCTTATTGTCCATGTTTTCTTTTTGCACTTCTTTAAGTGTGTTCCTTGATTTCTATTGTCATGCATCATATTACTTGTTCAAGCATTTGAATATGCTCCATTGATTGTGAACCCTGTGCCTATGTTTGCCTATTGTGACATTTGCATATGTCATAGTTTGTTATATAGACATTTAAATATGTCATTCCTTATTTTGTGGACATTTGACTAAGTTATGTCCCTTTGATTTTGTGACATTTTAACATGCCCATTATTGGAGGTTTCCTTTGACCCTTTTATTTTGATTTGATTTTGAGTGTTCTTGTGTGTGTATTGATTGCTCATTGAGCTTAAATTTTTACTATCTAGATGTTGCCATAGAATTTGATGTGATCATATATTTTGTACATTGATATATATACTTAGACATGTTACTCATATATACTACATGATACATTCATAGTTTACATGATTAACTTATCCTTTTGAGGTAAGGTAACTACCAATTTCTACTTCCCCTTACCTTTAAAGGGGAGGAATATTAGTGGAGGCATGTCATAGAGGCATGGATTTCACATTCTTCACATATTTAGATTACAGTGGGGACATGTTTTAGAAACATGCTCTCCACACTTATACCAATTCTTAGTTTTAGAAATAAACTAAGGGCATGTTATGGAAACATGTTCTCCACACGTACCAATTTTCACTTTCAGATTATAGTGGGGTCATGTTATGAAAACATGCACTCCACACTTACACTATTTACAAATTGGTCAAATTGCATAGTTATATGATTTAGATACACATTTGTGGAAAAATTATACACATTAGTACCATATTATACTCAAGTTTTAACATGGTACATATATAAGGTGAATATGTTATGAAAAGAACACATAAATTACAAAATAAAAATTATTTTTAGATTTAAAAATACTTCTACAAACTTTAGCTCACTAGGTTAGATTATTACAGACTGTATTGAGTCAATCTACTACAGTAATTGGTTCAATTTTGATATGGTTGAGGTGATTAAATCACTCAATATTTCCAATTTTATAGGCCAGAATTGATTACATCATCCAACCTCACCAAATTTACAGTGTGGGTTGACTTAGATTAACTCACACTCACCAGGTTATAAGTATGATTGGGTTGCATTATTGAGCTAATCTTAACTGTCAAGTGGAAACCCAATTTTTTCTCCAAGGCTAGGGGCATGTGTCCTCCATTATTTATATATTTGTGAAATGTATAGATTTATATATCCTAATCTCAGATTTAATAGTTCAATGATACATCTTTTCAAATAAAATTGCTAAAAGGCAAGGTGGTTGCATCAATACATAGGTGTACTCATAGACCCTACTCTTTCTATTTCAATAATTTAAATGCTTTCAATTTTAGATTATATGAATCTGTTATATATTGTAACATGATCTTATTTGTAGGTCAATCACTGAAAAAGCACTCAAGTTGGATTCACGTAAAGGCAAGGTGTGTTATACACACCCAGGGATGCATTTCTTTTCTTTTAAACTAGTAATTTCATTACTAGATTAAAAGGGGGTAAACATAGACACTATTTATAAATTACATAGTACTTCAATCTTGTACACTTAGAAAATATAGAACTCAGTTGTTCCTCTCACTGTTAGACCTTTTTTAGATGCTAAAAGGATTGCATCTACTATTTATTTATGTTGGAGATCAACCAACAATATGATTACACTTATGAAAGCAATAAACTGTGGAATTAAATCAGATAGATAAGTAACTAGAATTAGATAATAGCAAAGAATAGGAGATACAAGAAACCACCCTGAAAACTTGTATTAAAACTCTTTACAAAAGGAATACAATTGAAGAAACTTCTTTCTTCCACACCTCTCTCAGATGCACACGATCTCTCTCTAGATCTCTATCCCTTAAGAGCTCTCTCTCTCAAGTACAATCAACTCCAACAACTTAGATTGATACAACTCTGTACTATTCTTCAACATTCACATACAATGAACTACTACAATAATCACACTAAGCTAAGAAGATCTAATTCTACATATAGAATTAGGAAACTTGCGCATGCACTTACAACCAACAGTTAAGCCTCTTGAACAAGGGCTCTAAAAACAATCTTGCTAATAATAGAAACGCGAACTTAAGACTAAGACTTGAACTCATCATGCAAACACTCGCTTCTGTCCTCGGAAATAGCATTCTGGATGCACAGGTAACCGATGCCGGTTCCTGCCTGCTTGCCTGTGACCGACGTCGGCCGATCCTCTACCGACACCGGCATCTCTTCAACTGCACTGGACTGACGTCGGTCGTTCCTGATCGACGCTGATGACTGTGTAAACCTGTAACTTTGATAATGTGCTCATATGTGAAGCTTTTAGGCTCCACACCTTAACAATCTCCCACTTGGAGATAAACAGATGCACCAGTACCTGTACAGCAACATCTTCTAGCTCCTCTATCTTCAACTCAATCATGAAGACCAATAGAAGTTGAATGAAGATTCAACTTCTCCTTTGTAACTTGCTTGGTTAACATATCAGTAGGATTCCTATCTATATGGATCTTCTCCAGCTTCAAATCACCATCTTCCAATACCTGTCATATGAAATGGTACCTTAGCTGTATGTGCTTGGTTCTTGAATGAAAGGCTGAATTCTTAGCCAAATGGATTGCACTCTGACTGTCACTATACAATCTGCAACTCCCATACTCCCTTCCAAGATCTTTCATGAACCGTGTCATCCATATCATCTCTTTGCTAGCTTATGTGGCTGCAATATACTCTGCTTCTGTAGTTGACAAGGCAACAACCTTCTGCAACTTAGATATCCAGCTAACCGTCATTCCACCTACAGTGAAAACATAACCTGTAGTGCTCCTCCTGCCATCCAAATCACCTGCCATATCTGAATCTACATAACCATGTAGAGAAGTATCTGAACCTCCATAGCACAAGTGCCTACTGCTGGTTCTTCTCAGATATCTAAGGATCCACTGAACTAATTTTCAATGTTCCTTACCTGGATTGGCCATATACTTACTTACAACTCCCACTGCTTGGGTAATATCCGGTCTAGTACACACCATTGCATACATCAAACTTCCTACTGCGGAAGAATATGGAACCTTACTCATGTACTCTACCTCATCATGTGAATTAGGACATTATTCTTTACTCAACTTAAAATGTCCAGCCAAAGGTGTGCTTACCGGTTTAGCATCCTGCATATTGAACCGTTTCAACACCTTGTCCACATAATCCTCTTGAGACAATATCAACCTGTGATTTTCCTGTCTCTCTTAATGCTCATGCCAAGGATTTTTTTTGCTGCTCCCAAATCCTTCATAGCAAACGTTTGAGCTAATTTCACCTTAAGCTCAGAGATATCCTGCATGTGTGATCCTGCAACCAGCATATCATCTACATACAACAATAGAATAATGTATCTACCATTATCCAATCTCTTAAAATACACACAATGGTCAGATTGACACTTACTGTAGCCATGCTCAGTCATAAACCTGTCAAATTTCAAATACCACTGTCTAGGAGTTTGCTTGAGGCCATACAAGCTTTTCTTCAATCTGCACACTAACTTCTCCTTACCTTTGACCTCAAATCCTTCCAGTTGTTCCATATAGATTTCCTCATCCAAATCTCCATGAAGAAATGTTGTCTTAACATCTAGCTGCTCAAGATGCAAATCCTCAATGGCAACCAAAGACAGTACAATCTGTATATAAGTCATATTAACAACAGGAGAAAAAATCTCACCAAAATCAATACCTGGCTTTTGTGCAAATCCTTTCACTACCAATCTGGCCTTATATCTCATCTGTCCATTCTCACCTTCTTTCAACCTATAGGTCCATCTGTTCTTCAGTGTCTTCTTACCAGCTGGCAATTCAACCAAATCCCATGTTTGGTTCTCTCTTAAGGACTCCATCTCCTCAACCATGCCATGCTCCCACTGACTCTTGGACTCCACCTGTATTGCTTCTTCAAAACTTTCTGGTTCTCCACCATCAGTTAGCAATAAATAGAATAATGAAGGAGAATACCTAATTGGAGGCTTGCTTACCCTTTCAGACCTCTTGATGGGTGTCTGAGACTCATTCACAATACGCTATCCACCCAAATTCTCTGACAGTGACCGACCTTGGTCACCACCAGACCTGTTACTGGCCGACGCCGGTTCTACCTGACCGACGTCGGTGCCTGTCCTACTGACATCGGTCTCTATATGACCGACATCGATTTCTATTCTGCCGATGTCGATTCTTATATTTTCGACGTCGGTCTCTGTGTTTTCCTGCAAGTGATTATTTCTTTTTCCTGTGAGCTCATTTTGGACCATCACCTCATCCAATTCACTATTGCTCTGCCCAGATTGATTCAGCTTCTTAAGCTGATCACTATACATCACTTTTTCATTGAAAACAACGTCACGGCTCCTAATTATCTTGTTAGTTCCTAGATTCCAAAATCTGAAACCAAAATTATCTGAGCCATAGCCAATAAATGTGCACCTCATAGACTTAGCATCGAGCTTCTTTCTATTTTCCTTATCTACGTGCACAAAGGCTTCACAACCAAAAACTTTGAGAAAAGAGAGATCTACCTTTTTACCTGTCCAAGCCTCTTCTGGAATTCCACCATCCAGAGCTATAGAGGGTCCTCTGTTAATCAGGTTCACTGCAGTGTCAACAGCTTCTGCCCAAAACTCTAAAGGCAAACCAACATGCAATCTCATACATCTTGCACGCTCCATGATTGTTCTGTTCATCCTTTCAACAATCCCATTCTGCTGAGGTGTCCTTGTAACCATCCTTTACCTATGAATTCCATGCATGTAACAATACCAGTTGAACTTATAACTACAGAACTCTCCACCATTGTCAGATCTCAGTCACTTTAATCTTTTGCCTATTTCATTCTCAACCATAGCTTTCCAAATCTTAAAAGTCTCAAATACATCAGATTTCTTCTTAATACAGTAGATCCATACCTTTTTTGTAGCATCATCTATGAACAAAACATAGTACTGTGATCCTCCAATAGAAGCTACCTGAGCCGGTCCCCACATGTCTGTGTGAACACGCTGCAACTTATGCTTCTTCTTTGTAGACCCAGTCTTGAGAAAACTAACCCTTTTCTATTTTCCAAATACACAGTGCTCACAAAATTCTAGATCCATGCTTTTCAAATCTGAAAGCTTACCTTTGGACTTAAGAATTGACATCCCCTTCTCACTCATGTGGCCAAGCCTTGAGTGCCACAATTTTGCATCCACATCTAAAGTAGATAATACAGAAGGAGAATTATTAGTAACACAATTACACAAATAGAGAGTACCTACTCTCTTACCTCTAGCCATAACAAGTGCACCCTTGGTCACCTTCCAAGATTCTGCTATGAGAGTTACTGTACAACCCTCATCCCCTAACTTTCCTACAGAAATCAAATTTCTCTTCAAGCTAGGAACATGCATAACTTCTCTCAACACCCATATGTTGCCATTCTGCATTTTCAGCTGCACTTTACCTTTGCCAATAATTTTACAGGGTTCATCATCCCCTAGATATACTATTCCAAAATCTCCATGGATATAGTCACAGAAATATTCCCTATTAGGGGTAGCATGAAAAGATGCACCATAATCTAACACCCAAGATTCTATATTATTATGCAAAGAGAATATTAAAGCATCTTGTGCAATACTTGCAACCTTTGCTTCTTCTTTTCCTTCGTGCTGATTGTCCTCCTTAGGCTTTGACCAGCAATCTCTGCTTATGTGCCCCATCTTTCCACAATTCCAGCATTGTGGCCTTCTGCCATTTTTGGATTTGGATCTGCCTTTCCCCTTAGACTTAGATCTTGATCTCCCTTTCTTGCTCTTCTCTTTTTGCCTTCCCCTACTCTCAAAACTTAAAGCGTTCCCAGATGTCTCTTCTGTGCTTTTCCTACAAATTTTCTCATTCAAGATAACACTAACAACATCCTCTACTTTTAAAATATTTGGTGCAGATGCAGTATTGCTAACTGCCATTACTAACTTATGCCAGCTTTCAGGCAAAGAACATAATATTAAAAGAGCTTTTATTTCATCATCAAATACAATTTTGACTGAACTTAATTGATTTACAATACCATGGAAATCATTCAGGTGATTAGATACAGATCCACCTTCTTACATATGCAAATTGAATAGTTGCTTCATAAGATATACCTTATTAGAAGCTAAGGGTTTTTGATACAAATTTTCTAGAGTAGTCATCAACTCTACCGTTGTTTTTGCCTGTGATAAATTAGATATCACAGTAGATGCTAGACTCAGTCTTATAGACCCCAGAGCCTTTCTGTCAAGAACTTCCCATTCTTCATCCTCCATGTCTGTGGGCTTCTTTATAATCCCACCTAACGGTAAGTATAGATCCTTCTGATACAGATAGTCCTCTATCTGCATTCTCCAATGTTGATAGTTTTTGCCATTGAACTTCTCCATTCTCAATTTACTTTCATCTGCCATTGCTTCTCCCACTCAAATAGAAATCCCTGTAGAAACTCCTATGAGCAACCTATAATCAATACACACTACACAGATCTGAACCACCTGTTAGTGAACCTAAGCTTTGATACCAATTATTGGATATCAAACTCTAAACCTACAACCAAGGCTCTGATACCACTTGTTGGGGATCAACCAACAATATGATTACACTTATGAAAGCAATAAACCGTGGAATTAAATCAGATAGATAAGTAACTAGAATTAGATAATAGTAAAGAACAGGAGATACAAAAAACCACCCTGAAAACTTGTATTAAAACTCTTTACAAAAGGAATACAATTGAAGAAACTTCTTTCTTCCACACCTCTCTCAGATGCACACGATCTCTCTCTAGATCTCTATCCCTTAAGAGCTCTCTCTCTAAAGTACAATCAACTCCAACAACCTGGATTGATACAACTCTGTAATGTTCTTCAACATTCACATACAATGAACTACTACAATAATCACACTAAGCTAAGAAGATCTAATTCTACATATAGAATTAAGAAACTTGCGCATGCACTTACGACCAACAGTTAAGCCTCTTGAATAAGGGCTCTAAAAACAATCTTGCTAATAATAGAAACGTGAACTTAAGACTAAGACTTGAACTCATCATGCAAACACTCGCTTCTGTCTTCGGAAATAGCATTCTGGATGCACAGGTAACCGACGTCGGTTCCTACCTGCTTGCCTGTGACCGACGTCAGCCGATCCTCTGCCAACGCCGGCATCTCTTCAACTGCACTGGACCGACGTCGGTCACTCCTGACCGACACCGATGACTGTGTAAACCTGCAACTTTGATAATGCGCTCATATGTGAAGCTTTTAGGCTCCACACCTTAACAATTTATTCTTATTACTTATCTCTTATTGTGACCAATGTTATTTTGATGACTTAGACATTATATCATGTTCAAAATATTATAAACATACTTATATTCTATTTATGAAAATTTTAGACTTGTGCCTATTTTTTAGCTACCTAGACATTTGTCTCCTGTAGAGTAATTTTTACTCTACATCGTATTTAAATTTTGGGTCGAGCACTGCATATTTTGGTTCTTCGACGTAGCGACAGAGTTTTGGAGCATAGGGCCCATTCATTTTGCCTAAGTATTGAGATTCAGCAGAAGCTACCAAGTGTCACCCTCTGAGAGACAAAGCAGATAGTTGGTGTTCCCTGAATCCCCTTTTTGTAACCTTCGAGAACCATAGACTGTGCCACATACCTAGTAGCAATTAAGCAGAATGCACCACATGTCAGCATCCATGTTTCATACCGACATTTACACTTCATTCAAAGACTTTCAACATAAGGCAGTAGAGAAGGCAGAAAGTGCCAAGTGGCAGTTGCAGAGGCCTTGAAATACCTTTTTGGAGAAAAATCACAAGCCACCACGTGTCGTTATTCGGGAGACTTTGGTCCAATGATTTTGTTCAATGCATAAAGGTGTCCTTTCATTTTTCTTAAGTGCTAAGAGTAGCAGAGGCTACCAAGTGTCACCCTCTAGTCCCTTTCTACCCCATCCCTAAAATGCAACAGAAGGTGCCATGTACCTTTAGACGAAGAAGCAGAAGATGTCATGTATCTTCCCAGGAGTAGCAGAGATTTCCATGTGTCAACATCTAAGGGATCATCCTTGAGTTTCATTACTGAATAAAGGTTGTGGTGGGCCTCGAGTGTTACTTCAAAATCCACGGAAGCTACCAGGTGTCGGCATCCGTAAGAGCCTGTTATGAGTCCCGAATAAATCTACAACATAGCCAAGGAAAGGGAGAGGGCCATGTGTCTTCGATGAACCTGGTGGAGAGTGCCAAATGTCATTTTTTGATGCTTAAAGGAGAGTTTTTAATAAATTGACTAAGGGTCCTCTCCCATTACAAACAAAAAAGAGTGCCTGTCTACCTGTTACAGCAAAAATGGAGGGAAATTCAGCGAGAGTTAATTCGAGTAGATGGATCAGTGCACCAGGTAGTTTTTTGGGGATTGTAAGCATTAAAGACACCATCCGTTTGTCTCCTAACAGCGGAGCCAGAATAGACAGTTGAGCGGCCCAGTAGGTGATGAAATTTGAAATATAGGTGCAAAGAGAGGGACTAGTCAGGAATCACCATGTCGCAGTTAAGGGCAGTCGTTCTTCTCCAGCATGGCTTTTCAAAGCATTGAATGTGCCAAAGTTCAAATTATTATTTTTTATTTACGTATTCGGGGCTATAAAAGAAGAAGAATTGTAAAATCTAAAGAAGGGGGGAATTCTCATAGTTTTAGACTATCTGAAGTTTGTGGCGAATACTATCATTTGCTCTTGTCTCAATTTTCTTAAGTTGTAAAGTTTATGTAATCGTGCATGTTTCTGTGCCCCTTATGTGGCTGAATGAATTGAGGAAATTTGAGCTCCATGCCTTTGTTGATGTTATCTGTGTTGTTTGCAAAGTAGTCTATACTGTAGATTTTCTAGTTCAGTGATTGGAAATGTTATTTGCTTTTGTCTCATTTTATTGAATCTAAAGATTTACATGACTGTGCGTGACTTCTATGCCTCCTATGTGATTAGAAGATTCTATTAAGAATATTGAACACTATGCCTTTGTTGACAATTCCTGTATCTCAGCAAAAGACTCCCCTGTTGTGAGCCTCTGTTTCTATTATTCCAATCTTTTACATTGATCATGCACTTGTCTGCTCTTAAATGTAATAGAATCACATAATACTTTCACTATGCTCAGGTTAGGATTAGGATTACTCTCAGGTGCATCGCCATAGTTAGGTTTCAATTCTTGCATTTTGTGTTTTTGTTTAGTCTCTTATCACTTTTCCCCAACACCCAATACAAAAGAAGAGACCAGCGTCTTTAAAATCTGGAGGTTGTTTTCAAGCCGCATTGTCCCACAGCTTGAAACTTCCCATTGTTGTTGATTAAGATCTAGCACAATTTTAAGACATCAACATCTCCTAATTAAACTCCTATGTTGACATTAGTGTCCTATTCCAATACAAGTGTCTAATGCCCTAAAGTCATCAAATTTGTAAATGAAACGTGTAACGATGGTCAGCCTAATTGCTTTAATGTGAGATATTTCTAAAATGAATTGATATTTATATAAGATCAACCCTCACATTCATCACATAGCACATACCTATCACAGACCAAACAAATCACAAGGCAACTTACCAAAACAATTCAATTAAGCATTTAAGTGAGAAAAGATTCCCTATTTTCCCCTATTTACATATCAATCATAGGGACAACACATATACAAGTCTATAGTACTAAAGGAGCATCCCATGAGCCATATTTTCCAAGTTACAAGTTAGGTCATTATTCTACTTGTTTATCACATATTGCATCCTTATGCATACACAAGCCCACACGTAGAGGAGAACTACATGATTGTAAGGCCCTCTTCAAAGTAATGGCTATGTAGGCAACACCCACTAATAGAGGGGTCTTTGGGATTATCTTGACACCATGATCCCATTAACCCATTTTTTCCATAGTAACTATGAATATGAAGAACTAAGATTACGGTTACTCAACAAGAGTTACAGGCAATGAGCCAGATCTAAGCACACCAAAACAAAGATGATAAAAAATCTAAAACATTCTAGGTGGTCACATATTGATCCAACAAGTATTCTATATTAGACACCTACATCCAGGTTAGATAGAAGCATCAACATAACTATTTGAGGTTGATGCAAGTGTCTGAGCTCATAGAGGTCAAATTTATAGAATATAATGATTGATCTAAAATTCTAGATCTAGTCTATTTCTAACCTTTTCCACATCAGATCTGAATGCACATAGTAATATACCTAAGTACCATTATTTTTAATTTATTATTATATCAATCATTGATTATACTTACTATTTTTAGAATATCTTAATATTTAAATTTATAATATTTGTTATTTGAGTTTAAAAATTAATTAGCTTACTATAGAGATAGTTTATCACCCTTGTGATTTAGGCTATCTCTATCCCATTTAACCCTATATTCTTTATTCTATATTTTAGGGTTAAACACTATGGTGGATGTAGCCCCACAAAGGAATGAAACTATTGAGGGTCTAATCCCATAAAGAGGGAATGAAATAATAAAGGAAATATGAAGAGGATAGATTTGAGACCAACAAGAGTAAGTTGGAAAAAAATAGAAATATAATCAATTGAATTACTTGGTGTGTTGGAAGAGAATGTCATGGCCATTATGCTTCATGGTCAAAATAATGGTTTTTCTACTTATTCTCTCTATCTGAGCAGGAGCTCATATTTTCAAACCTTGGGGTTATGATGCAGGAGCATCCAAATTTTTAGGAAATCTTGAATCAACCAAAAATAGAGTGTTATTTATTTTTCATTGTGTTGTTTTGTTTTTATATTTTGGTCAATGAAATTGTCTTTGGTTGGTGTTGGTGTGAACAGGGTTATTTCATGTCTAGTTATATTGTTAGGTGTGAATAAGGTTATTTCCCTAATTAATTTCACTATTTAATTATGTTCACACCCTATCTAGTTAAGTTTGCTTGGAGTTGGTCACACTCCATATGATATTGACACTTGTCAAGATATTCTCAGGGGGGTTGGTGAGGACATTTACTATATATATATCCCCTTTGTAAGCTTATTTTTTAATAAATCAATGAATAATTGAATCATGTAGAATCATGTTGAATCAATGAATCCATGATAAGAATAAAATTTATTCATATTATTATAATTCCCTAGCATAAGTGCTTCCCATAGGGAATTTATATTTTAGCCTAATCTCACATGGTACCAGAGCTGGTTAAGTACCTAGGTTAGCTTTGTAGGGTTGAAATCAGTCAATTTATTTTATTCCCAAGTATGCTCTTCATTTGTTATAAGTTCTTCATGGATATTTTTGGAGCACAATGGAGCTCACCACCATGCTCATATCATCTGAGAAGGGTAGATGTGAGTCTTGTTTGGTCCCAGTTGGATAATATAGACTCTTTTACTGAAGGTGTCTTTGCAACCATCCTGAGAAAATTTGAAGGTGTTTTTTCTGACAATTTGTGGTTTTTTGTCTTTAGAGAAATTTATTGCTTATACACATGGTCAAGAAAGACCCCTCTCTCAGTTTTTGCTTCTCGAGTGATTCAATTTTTTCCAATTCATTGTAATCACTTTTTTTTTTAATTTTTTAGGCAAATCAAAAAAATAAACATAAATACAAAACCAAAATTACATGTTTTGATATTTATTAAAAACAAACAAACCAACCAACAAAAAAAAAGGGTAATTAAAAAACAAAACACCTTAAAATTCCTTTTTGTTTTGTATAAAAATTTGTTTGTTATTTTTATAAACAAAAAAATTAAAGAAAATCCAAGACCATACAACTTGCCACGATCAAGCCTAAAGGTTCACAACCTATGCACAAGCCATAGGCCCATTGTATAAAGGAGGCCCTTTGGGGGATGGGCTTTGCCCCCACCAAGGCCTCAACCTTTGGTGGGAGGCATACCCATGGGCAGCCTACTAGGTGGGCATCACCCCCCAACCAGGGCTTTGACCCTCCCTTTAGATTTTTTAATTTTTTTTCTAACCAAAAAAACAAAAACAATTTTTTTTATAATTTAAAAAAAATGAACCGTGGCCTTCAAATTTCTACACACTACATAGTGGTTTGGCCTTCCACAGTCTTTGGCCATTCAACCCTCCCATGGCATTTCATTTTTTTTTTTTTTTTTTTTTTTTTATATATATATATAACAAAAAACACAACTACCTCATAGAATTCTATGGTCAAAAATCAAACATCGATTTTTACAACCATAGATTGGTCAAAATTGGTAAATATGAGTTTTTAATATTTTTTCTCAAAACAAAAAATATATAATAACATTGGTCAAAATCAATGGCTAATCAGAGTTTTTTACATGTGTTTTTCTCAAAACAAAAAAAAAGAATACAAGCTTTGGTCAACTTTGGCTAGCCATTGAGTTTTTTTTAATAATAATTTTTTAATCACAATAAAAAAACTCTAATCAAAATCAGTGCTTTTGAATATTTTTTTAATTTTCTCACACAAAAAAATTAATCACATGGTCAATTAGTAATTGGTCTAAAATGGTAAAATTTGAGTTTTTAATCTATTTTTTCACCAAACAAAAAAATGCTAATTGAACATATGAAAACTAATGGCCAAATTTGAGTTTTTTATGCAATTTTTTCTCATGCCAAAAATAAAATTGCACATTGGGTTTTTTACGTAATTTTTTCTCATTCCAAAAATAAAATTGCAGTATGAGTTTTTTTCACAATTTTTAACTGCACAAAAATAAAATTCCACATCAAGTTTTTTTGACAAAATTTTCTCATGTCAAAAATATAATTTCACAAGTGGCCACCTCATTTGGTCACTTATAGATGCCAGTACCAGTACCCTCTATGACATCATTTTGTTGACATCACCCGGTGGGTGAGGCCTAGTCTGATAGATGGTCAAACCTCCTCATATAAAAACTCTTTTTCCACATCAGTGTTCCTATTTTGTCTGTATGCCCAAATGGCATTGTCTTGACTTTATATAGCATTCATATTTTGAGCTAACCATCCATCATTCAACCTATTTTTGTAGATTTTGTGTCTCCTTTAGGCCCCTTATTAGTGCCTACATCCTTCAGTGGATACATGTCAAGGCCCCTTTCTTAGCGTCTTGAGTTTTTTCATAATTTTTCTCATGAAAAAAAACTACTCTATTTTAAATGGGTATCTTATTAGGTACTTGTATGTCGTAACCCATCTAAGGACCATTTCATGTCTCATTAGCATATATTTCAATGGTATTTTCCTTGATTGTATCAAAATCTATCACACATATCACTAGACTCTAAAAGTTTTTGAGTGACTAGTGTATCTACAGGATGATGTTTGAGAAGTGGTTGTATCCACTCACACATATCTTAGTTTGTGTACTTAACATTCTTTTAGTTTTTGACTCAATTTATGGGACAAATTATCGAACCACATTATGGATCCATTGTGCCTTGATTTCCTTCTTCATAGCTTGGTGAACTTTTTTTAGTGACACCATCTTTATGTTCACTTGTCACCACTTTTACCAGCTACATCAACAGAGACATGCATTGATACTTTTTCCTAGTTCAAATTTGAGGGGTGTGTTCAGAGAATGATTCCTTGGGTTCATTTCACTACCCATTTCTTTGACATTCATTGTTTTAATTGAGTGATTTGTGTATTCAACATAATTTTCTACATCGCTTGGTGATTGCAGTGAATTAACATCCATGTGTTCTATTAAGGTGGATTGGCATCCATAAGGACACTCAGCTTCAACACTACTTCAGAGAGAGTCACATGAACTTATTTATTCATCCTCTCATGGGGGAAGTATTTTCCTATGGGTTTTCTCATTCTCTTGTGCTTTAGGGGATTATTTTATACATGGATACCTCATCAGACCTTATAATTGGGACTTATTTATTGGTTTTTGCATGATTATTTAAACCCTGAGTTGCACTTAAGAGGGGTGTTGGTGTGAACATGGTTATTTCCTATCTATTTCTACTAGTAGGTGTGAACAAGGTTATTTCATGTCTAGTTATACTATTATGTGTGAATAAGATTATTTATCTAATCAGTTTCATTGTTTGATTTCATTCACACCTTATCCAATTAAGTTTACTAGGGCTTGGTCACACTCCATATGATATTGACAATTGTCAATATCCTATCAGGGGTTTGGTGAGGACATTTACTATATATATCCCCCTTGTAAGCTTATTTTGTAAATAAATCAATGAACCATTGAATCATGTTGAATCCATGATAAGAATACAATTTATTCATATCATACTTATTCCCTAGCATAAGTGCTTCCCATAGGGATTTTATATTTTAACCTAATCTCACATGGTACCAGAGTTGGTTAAGTACCTAGTGTAGCTTTGTAGGGTTGAAATCTATCAATTTATTTTATTTCCAAGTATGCTCTTCATGGAGCTTTTTGGAGCACAACGGAGTTCACCAAAATGCTCATATCATCCAAGAAGGGTAGACGTGAGTATTGTTTGGTCCCAGTTGGATAATAGAGACTCTCTTACTGAAGGTGTCTTTGCAACAATCCTACACAAATATGAGGATGTTTTTTCTCCCAATTTGTGGTTTTTTGTATTTAGAGAAACTTAATGCTTATACACATGGTCAAAAAAGACCCCTCTCTCAATTTTCGCTTCTCAAGTGATTCAATTTTTTCCAACTCATTGTAATCACTTTTTTTTTGGGAAAATCAAAAAAATAATACATACAAAACCAAAATCACATGTTTTGATATTTATAAAAAACCCAAAAAACCAAAAAAAAGGGTAATAAAAAAAATAAAACACATTAAAATTCCTTTTTGTTTTGTTTAAAAATTTATTTTTTAGTTTTATTAAAAAAAATTTAAAAAAAATCCAAGACCATACATCCTACCACAGTTGAGCCTAAAGGCTCATTACTTGTGTATAGGTCACAGACTCGCTACATAAAAGAGGCCCTTTGGGGGTGGGACTTTGCCTCCACCAAGGCCTTGACCTTTCATGGGAGGTGCACTCAGGGGCAGCCTACTGGGTGGGTGTTACCCCCCAACTAGGGCTTTGACCTTTCCTTTAGTTTTTTAAATTTTTTTCTAACCAAAAAAATAGAAACAATTTTTTTATGTTTTTTTATTATTTAAAAAAAAAGAACTGTGACCTTCAACTTTCTACACACTACACAGTGGTTCGACCTTGCACAATCTTTGGCTGTTCAGCTCTCCAATGGAATTTCATTTTTTTAATGTTTTTTTATATATAACCCAAAAACACAATTATCTCATAGAATTCTATGGTCAAAAATCAAACATTGATTTTTACAACCATAGATTGGTCAAAATTGGAAAATATGAGTTTTTAATATTTTTTTCTCAAAACACAAAATATATAATAACATTGGTCAAAATCAATGACTAATAAGAGTTTTTCACATGTTTCTTTCTCAAACCAAAAAAAAATACAAGCTTTGGTCAACTTTGACCAAACATTGAGTTTTTTTAATAATAATTTTTTGCTCACAATAAAAAAAAACTTTGGTTAAAACTAATGTTTTTGAAGTTTTTTTTAATTTTCTCACACAAAAAAATTAATCACATGGTCAGTTAGTAATTGGTCCAAAATGGTCAAATTTGAGTTTTTAGTCTATTTTTCCACCAAACAAAAAACTGCTAATTGAACATATGAAAAGTAATGGCCAAATTTGAGTTTTTTACACAATTTTTTAGTTTTTAACATGATTTTTTCTCATGCCAAAAACAAAATTGCACTATGAGTTTTTTTCACAATTTTTTATTGCACAAAAATAAAATTGCACATCAATTTTTTTTCAACAATTTTTTCTCATGCCAAAAATACAATTGCACAAGTGGCCACCTCATTTGATCACCCATGGATGTAAGTACCACTACCCTCCATGACATTATGTTGTAGATGTCGCCTAGTGGGTGAGGCCTAGTCTAATAGGTGGTCAAACCCCCTCATGTAAAAACTCTTTTTCCACCAATGTTCCTATTTTGTCTGTACGCCCAATTGGCATTGTCTTGACTTCATATAGCATTCACATTCTGACTAGACCATCCTTTGTTCAACCTATTTTTGTAGAGTTTGTGCCTCCTTCAAGACCCTTTCTTAATTCCTACATTCTTTAGTGGACACATATCAAGTCCCCTTTCTTACCTCCTTGAATTTTTTCATAATTTTTCTCATGAAAAAAAAACTACTCTATTTTAAATGGGTATCTTATTAGGCACTTGTATGCCAGAACCCATCTAAGGGCCATTTCATGTCTCATTGACATATCTTTCAACTGTATTTTCCTTGATTGTATTGGAATCTATCACACTTATTTCTAGACTCTAATAATTTTGGAGTGACTGGTGTATTTGTAGGATGATGTTTGATAAGTGGTTGCGTCCACTCACACATATTTTGGTTTATGTACTTAGCATTATTTTGGTTTTTGACTCAATTTGTGGGATAGCTTCTCTAGCCACATTATGGATCCATTGTGCCTTGATGTCCTTCTTCATAGCTTGGTGACCTTTGTTTAGTGATATCATCTTTGTGTTCACTTGTCACCACTTCTATCAGTTACATCAACAAAGACATGCATTGATACTTTTTCCCAGTTCAGCATTGAGGAGGTGTTCAAGAAATTCTTTATTGGGTTCATTTCACTACCCATTTCTTTGGCATTAAGTGTTTCAATTTAGTGATCTATGTATTCAACACAATTTCCTACATCACTTGGTGATTACAATAAATCAACATTCATGTGTTCTATTAAGGTGGATTGGCATCTATAAGGATACTTAGCTTCAACACTACTACAGAGAGAGTCACATGAACTTATTCCTTCATCCTCTCATAGGGGGATTTTTTTCTTATGGGTTTTCTCCTTCTCTTGTGTTTGATGGGATTATTTTATACATGGTTACCTCATCATACCTTATTGTCAAATCCATTTGTTGTTTTTTGCATGATTGTTTAGCCCCTAAGTTTCACTTAAGGGGGGTGTTGGTGTGAACATGGATATTTCCTATCTAGTTCTACTATTAGGTGTGAACAAGGTTATTTCATGTCTAGTTCTACTGTTAGGTGTGAACAACGTTATTTCCCTAATCATTTTCATTATTTGATTTTGTTCACACCCTATCTAGTTAAGTGTGTTTGGGTTTGGTCACACTCTATATGATCTTAACACTTTTCAAGATCCTATCATGGGTTTGGTGAGGACATTTACTATATATATCCCCCTCTTAAGCTTATTTTGTAAATAAATAAATGAACCATTGAATCATGTTGAAGCATGTTGAATCAATGAATCCATGATAAGAATATAATTTATTCTTATCATTTTTATTCCCTAGCATAAGTGCTTCCCACAAGGCTTTTAGATTCTATCCTAATCTCACAGTTGGAAACATTATCTTTGGTAGGCTACATTACCTTTGATTAGTGGCATTGTCTTTTATAGGTAACATTACCTTTGGTCAGTGACATTGTCTTTGGTTGGCAGCATTATCTTTTATTGGAGGTATGTTTTTTTGTCAGTGGCATTGTCTTTGATTGATGACATTGGGAAGATCATTTTATCTTGGGAGTCATTTCTAGATGTTTTTAAATGTTTATAAATATTTTCAAAATATTAGTTTGGGTAAACTCTTAAAGTGAATTTAATATGAAATTGAATGTTTCAAAAATACCCGTTCAAGTTTGTTGTAGCTATGTAATGCCATATCATTACTCTTGAAATTCACCTTGAGTTGTTTTAGTCTACAACACCATGGAAGGTGAAGATTCCCTTGGGGAAGACACAAGGTTAAACCATTCCCACCTTAAATGGAAAAATTTCACTTGTTTGGGGGACTTCTACTGAATATTAGATAGAGATATAGTATTAAAAAACAACATCTTTCTTGATATTTAGAGGAGGCATTATATTCCTAAATCGAAGGCAAAAGTCTATGGAAAAACTAGTAGGGTTTTATGTGTTTCTTCCTTCATGTTTATACCTTTAATAAACTCAATTATGACATGAATATGGGAATATGTGTTTTGATGTAATACTTTGATAAATGAATGTAATAAAATATATTTATTAATATGATCAGATTTTGTGAATTGTCCAAATGTGTATGCATGAAATGGTGAATCCTTACAACATGGGTGTAAATGGTTGTCCTTAATTAGATACACTACTTGTGCTTGAACCATATGATAATTTTACGCTCTTTAGATTTAAAAATTCTAAGGATTATTTTCATGTAATGAACCCTCCTACTTTGAAAATGTAAGAGGGTTATAAATGAATGGATATATATTAACTCCACTAATCATTCAAAGAGAACACCTTTTGGAAAATAGCTTTATTGATTGATGCAACTAAAAAATCAGTCAAGAAAAGAACAATAAAATAATATCTTTAATAGAATACTTTAGTCACATGTAAAGGTCATAAAAGAGGGGCCACTAGAACCAAAGTAAAGAAATATTTCAATCAATTTCTCCTCAAAGTGGATAAAGATATTAATAAAACACAAATAGAGGCTTCATATTCATCTCATATCAATGGTTTTAATTCCAATATTGATAAATAATAGTTAAATGTGAAAAAGAGTGTAACATCTCGAATCAAATCTCTTATACTTTGTAACATGAGACATTATTGCATTAATCTTACTTTGTCCTCATAACCTTGATGGTATGATTTTTTATGTGACTAGTTGATAGGCATACTGATGTGGATGAATAAATCAGTCCTCTCTCAAAGTTATAGTACCCACTTAGTTCTTAGGCTTAATGAATAAGATTTGGTGTTCTCTATGTATTTTCATCACTTATATTCAATAATTAACCTTTGCATGTATGGAAAGGTGGAAAACAAGAATGTTTGTAATTTTTTTGTGGTATTTTAGGTTTATATAACTATATTGAACTATCCCAAAAGTGTTATACAATATTTTGATGCATAGTTATAGACCATTAGTAAGTGTAGAGGAATGTGGTTAGCAACACATGATAAAATGTTTCATACAACCCAATCTCTAACCCTTTCTTATGGTCATTAATCCATTATAAATCTATTTTATAATACTATAGACACTTGTTTATATTATCATTGAGGTGAAAAGAGGTCTATACTCTTAGTAAATTTTTGATTTTTTAATCTAGCTTCCTCCGTGTTAGGAGTGATAGGTTCCATCTTGATCTTGATTTAAGTTAAAATTACAGGTACTTAAGTGTGGGAAACAATAGAATAGAAACATGAACTTGCTTGAGAAGCTTGAACTCTTACTTTATTTCCATCTTATCTATCTAGAACATTAATTATCCAATTTTATTCATGTATGGATGATAACATGTGGAGTCAATGTTGCCAAGAGAAGAAGGGTTTCATATTATATTCAACTTGAGGTATCTAATGAAGGAACTTTTTGATATTTTTTCCTTTTAGAATAACTCTCTAAGGACTAGATATGCTTGATTTGGCTTGAAACATTAGTTGTTTTGTCTATGTTGATTTTTTCTTGTATTAATGCTATTGGTACTTTACTAAGAAAATTAGTAAATAAATCTAGATTTTTGTTAATGAACAATTGGATGAAGCATGTATCATTCATTGATTTGTCATTGCTAATCTATGTTTTTATATTATTTATGAGGCATGGATGTGTGAATGAACTAGGAAACATTGATTAGTTTCATTATTTCATCTTGGGATGCAATATACTTTGTTTAGTTTGTATAAATAAAGAATCATACCATGATCTAGTTAGGAAATCATTTGCACTTGAAAAGTAGTATGTAATTTTCCTTGGCATGTGGGACCCTTTAACAAGTCAGGGTATTGATATAATTAATTATTTCTACACTGAGTCTAACTTTTGACTTACTAGGATAAGGTATAGAGTCAAGTGTTGGAAACAATATGACTAAGAGGGGGGTGAATCAGTCTTCAAAATTTTTTATTCAATTACACTTAATTATTTATGAACCATATTAACATGAATGTATAACTCAACAATATTAAATAATAAAACATAAGAGCATGAAACATAAGAACACAACATATATGTGGGAAACCCTCTTGGGGAAAAAATCCACTAATGAAGCAAATGGACTACAGTCCTATCAGACAAACATTAAAATTCAATTGAGAACCCATCAACTTAGAGAACCAACCAAAATATATCAAGCAACAACTTGAAAATATTTATCTAAGTACCAAATCATCAAAGAACATCGACCCCTAATTTACCAAGCACCCACTTGGCTTTAGCAAGCTCCAACTTGCAAGGAAGCTCCAACCTTCTAGATGACTCAGCACCAACTCAACCACTTGATTGTTTGATAACCTTAAAAAATAATTTTTGCTTATACAACATATGATGATCTAATATTTTTTCTCTTCACTCTCTTCATCCCACTCAAACTTATCTTCAACCCTCTCAAATTGATTTTTAGCCCTCTTCACTCAACTATCCTTTTCATGGCTTGTTTAGGTCTTCTGACCTTTATCCTCTCTTGCATTACTTATATTAGATATTCATGATATATTTATTGGTACACATGACCTCATTCTACTCTCACATGATCTATTTCACTCACTTATCCCATTTTACTCTTTCTCGTAGCACATTGTTCACATCCCCTCTCTTCTCCCTTTGTGCATTAATAAAACAAGATTGACTGCCTTGCTTTTATATATGTCATTTGATCATATCCTTCTAGTTTAGATATACATTAAAATTAATTAGGTAAAACATGAATAGTTTAAATCATATTATAATAACTTACATTATCCATGAATCAATCACTACAATAGGTCAGCCATACATCAATTAGACCTTAGTCCTCTTTTAGGATTATGGAGACCTAATAGGCCTTCTCAACAAAATGTTACCCTTTTATCCATTTGAAGATTATTCAAATTCCCCACATGGAATTAACACATCATATTCCACTCCAATATCCCTTATCTAACTTCACTTTATGTCTACAACACCTTTTAAGTCCAACTACCACTTGAACCCTTCTTTAAATCACTGCTTATAAAAGGCCTATGAATATACATAAACTCTACCTTTAAAAACTGAAGTATATACTCAATTTTTCCAAACATTTATGTAAAAAATATATATATTCAAAATCTTCATGACCTTAGGGTCATCCCCAACTTCATCTGATGCTTCAACTGAGGGTAAACAGGCTCAAACACACCACTACAAGATGTTCACTTAGAACTATCAACTGACTCCAAAACATAGTCAAAGAAACATGAAAATATGATACATGATTTATTATCTTATAGTGATTTCAATTCATGAACAAGATCTTAAAACATCCTTAGAGAAACCTCAATCAATTAGATCATAAGATTTAATGAGAACTATTGGTCTTACAGACCAACCTTCTGACCTTCTCACTTACAAACTCAACTCAACCATATAAGCCATTTTGGATTCAATTATTAAACCACTTAAACTAATACAAAGCATGGATAGATCATTAAATACCCAAAAAATATCATCATGCATTTCAATACATCACTCTTTCATGAAAACACATCATGAAACATCTTCTCTCTTCTGTCTGATTTCCTCATAGTCTGCATCATAAGGTCTATTCTATGACTAGCCAAATTTGATCACTATATTCACACATCTGATATATATAACCTATCCTCCTTCGTTATTATCAAATAGAAGGCTCACACTTTTATCTTCATCCACTTAACAACTTTGACTTGGTCAATGTTGTCTGCTACAATAAATCTTTGAAGGACAAGCACTTTTCTATATGATCTTCTCACTCAACTGAGAAACCAATCATATCTATATATGCTTGGGAGAGTTTAATTTAACCTAAAATAACTTTTTTGATCATATCAAACCATTTTATTCTCTTTTGAACAATATCTTCAACATCGGGTCACATGCAGGGTTTTATGAGTGTTTAGACTAACTTCCAGTCTTAACTATCATTCATAAAACTTAGTTCTTCTTTATAGAAACCAACACTTATAACTTTGAGATATAACCCTTATTCATCTACCATGAACATATTACAATCTCATGTAGTTTTTTCACATGCCAACATGCACTGATAAAACCCTCTTGAGTAGACATCTCTTTATTTTGTGTACTCGATAAACCTTGAAACATTTTTCAAATATTTTATTTATAAAACAAGTCCTAAAACTTTATATAAAATACTTAATATAAATTTTATTACCTCTATCAATGTTCATATTCTCACTCAAGTCAAGGAAACTGATCATGTTTCCTTAATTGACCATCATCTCTTCATGTTTTTTAAGCCTTCACCTGCAAGTCTTATTAATCTTTGAAATTGACCTTCTAGCCACTTTTTAGAATTAATTTTATAAATCACATGTGTTCTAATTATTCTTGTGTATTCTTAAACAACATCATACACACACTCTTCTTTATAGCTTCAACAAAACTTCTTCAGAGCTACTTATAGATCTTCATAGCTTGATTGTAGCATCTTCAGAGTTGTATACACATATTTTTAGAGCATGCAAATATTAAAATCTAACATTATACTCATTTTTATGGTATTCAATACCTTATATAAAACCTCATAAAATATCACTCATGCTCTAATATTATTAGGTGTTCTTAGGAGCATTCTATCTGGATCACATTCAGATCATCTTCAAAACTACTCACACAAAACTTTAAATCACACTGATTCATCTTCAGATCTCACTTATTTCATCTTTCCACCTACAAATAGAATCTCACATGGTCTATACAAAGCATTACAATATGTTTTACATTTTATAAATTGACCTCAAGGCTTACTTGACCAAGTGTTTGCATAAGAACCTTTGACATCAACTATATTATATTGGCATCAATGAAAGAACCATGCATCTTTATTAGAATGTTTGAAATCAATGACAACATTAAATATCAAATTTAAATACTCAAAGACAATGTCCAACAATCTCCCCCTTTGTCATTGATGGTAGATACACTCAAAAAAACACTATCAATGACTTTTTGATGGCAATCATCTCTTAGACCTAGTTCTTGCCTTTTCTTTCTCCCTTTATGATCTTTTTTGATCTTTCTCCCATATTCTCATCCTTTTCTAAAATTTCAAAACTTTCTACCCTTTTTGATATTTCTCCCCCTTTGACATTAATGACAAAGGATTTCCACAACTATCATCTCTTTTAGAATGAACTCTGATTACTTGATCACTTCAACATAGATCAGGCTCAATCAACTTACTTCAATAGTTCCCCCTCAAACCAAGAATCCACTACTCTAGTAGATATTAAGGATCATCTACAACTACTAAATCAAACTCTTCTCTTTGTATGAGCTAATAATATCTCTCAAAGACACACAGTCTTCAAAAACTATAGAAACCCACTCTCAAAAGATTCTCAATCAGACTATTCTCTTAGTTGATTCATGAAAATGCTCAACAAATAGAGTCTATGAAGCATCTCCGATATAATCTCTCTTTAGCTCTATGTATACCAAAATAAATCACTTTTGACAAATAACATAGATCTACCAAACTTCCCCTTAGATCATGCATATATTATTTCAAAGAAATTAGAATCTCATATTACATACCTTTCTTGAAATGACTAAAGAAGATGCCAAACTATTGATCATACTTGATACCAACTTGTCTTAACTGATACCAATTTCAAAAATAGTGACTCCCTCTTTGTATCCACATATCAAGCTCACCTAAACAAATGGATTTCAAAATCTTACTTCTTATATGCCAATGTTCTACATTATATCTTCAGAGCATCTTTTGATTGTAATCTCATGCTTTTGCTGATAGAAGAATGTATCTATGAAGCTTAATGGAGCCACCCATTTTTCATAGGGAACTAAAACAACATGAACTTAGAATATTCCTAGATTTCCATCTCCTTACTAGGGTAAATATTCTTTAGAAACCTTATTTACCTGACTAGATTTTTAAGCTTGATCTCATCATCAACCTTGTCAACCTTCTTATTTTCTTTGACAACCTTGTCAACACATGCAAACAATAAGTATTCTTGACAATCCTTTACTTTTGACTTCTAATCTACATTATTAAACATCCTACCTTGGTTTATGGGCTGATCAGAGCTTACCTTATCACCATTATTCTTCTTTCTCCTTTCTTTCTACTTTGATCAGTCATATGAAAATCAAGACTTCTCTTGTCTCCTAATATATGGCTTGAGAATCCATTATCTTTACTCTAAGATTTCATAGTTACTTCTTCTTTAGTCTTTTGCTCCACCTTTACCTTATCTATAGGGTTTATCTTCTTGATCCATTTATGAATGGCATGACTGTAAACCTTCTTATCTTAACTGGTTATATTCATAACTTTGTTAGCATAGAATCTTGTAAGATGTCTTACATCATGACAACTATAATATACCACTCTATACATACCATTTGACTGATGATGATTGTTATCTCCCTTTTACCAATTTCTTCTCCTTCCATAGTTCCAAGAGTACTCATTCTTAGAGGATCTTCTACATTCTCTTCCTCTATAACCAAACTAACTACATGTAAAATAATAACCATTAAATGAATTAGCATCCTTGTAGCATTAGGCTATTTGATAGGTATTTTGACCTTCATTTCTTCAATAGTCTTATTTTCAACTTGAGGTGCCTTTTTTGGTCTTTCTTGAATCCAGACCTTTCTTGTGACATGTAGACTTTTGGCTACTCAGGATATCATCTAGAACCTTGGTGTTCTTGTCAAACTTTATAAAATTCTTTACTTTATTAAATACTTGATCTAATTCAGCTCTCAGAGATTCTATCTTAGTTTTATATCTATTGTAATCTTCCTCTCTAATCTTTAGGCTTGCTACCATAATCTCATTTTAGGTTTCAACTTGTTGGATGATCTCTTCATACTGCTTAGAGGTGTTACATAACCTTTCCTCAAACAACCCAATTTGTTCCTCATAGTCCTAAACTAATGTATTTAGTTTCTTGTTCTTTTCTTCATAATTTTTAGTTATTTTAGAGCATTCATGATTTTTGTTTCAAGATCCACTTTATTTTCTTCATTGTCATAGTATTTTTCTTCATATAATTCTACATTAATCATGAGATGTTTCTCATTTGAACAACCCTCATTATTTCATTCTATACCTATGAATAAGGTTTCATTATTATCATGTGCAAATTTATTTCTATCATCTTCATTGTTAAATGTGTTTGAATCACTCATATTAGATGCATTATCTTCTTTGGTGTAGAATCTCTTCTTATTCTTGAAATATCCTTTCCTTCATTCTTCTTGAATTCTCTCTTATTCTTGTTAGACTTGTTGACATTTCTATTATCTTCATGAGGTTCATCATGCTCTTAGTTATGCTTATATATGTCCTTATTAGGAAATTTGGTTACAAAGTTACCAATATTTCCACAGTTAAAACATTTGAAGGTTAACTTACCCTTGTATTTTCTTGATCCAAATCTCATCTTCCTAGCAAACATAGCTATGAGTTCATCATAATCAATTTCTAAACATACCCCATCTTTGACCTTCTTGGCCTTTGACATTTTTTTAACCTTGAAAGTTGATTCCTTATTTAGAGGTCTTCCTCCGTTTATTATCATCTTATAGGTATTCAATATGCCATGAAGCCCATCTATCTCTAGCTTGTACAAATCCTGCATTTCTTCTACTACAGACACCTTAGAGTCAAATTTAGAATTTAGAGATCTCAATACCTTTTAGACAACCATAGACTCTTTTACTTATCTAAATCCTCTAATGATGTTGATAACTTCATAAACTCTTAAAATATATGATGTAATGGATTCATCTTCAATCATCCTCAAGCTTTCAAACTATCTCATATGGGTTTATAACTTGGTCATCTTCACTTTGGTGTCTCCTTCAGAGCTGGTTTTCAATTTATCCTATATATCTTTAGCTAAAACACAATGTATTACCTTTAATAGATCTACCTTTTATAGGCCACACATAATGGCATTCATTGCCTTGGAGTTATTTTTGCTAGCCTTCTTGCATGTTACATTTGTAGGTGGAATTAGAGGTGCAATATAGCCATCCATAACTGACTACCAAATATCATGTCCTTATGACATCAAATATATATGCATTCTAAAATTCTATAAGGCATAGTTAGATCCATTGAATAATGGAGATTTAATTGTATAAAAATCTCCTTGAGTTTGTTGACTAGTCATCCTTGCTTCTTAGGATCTCCTTTAGGTCGTCAAGCCTATTCCAAAGGACCTTCTCTGATACCAATTATTAGAAATAATATGACTAAGGGGGGTGAATCAATATTCAAAAAAATTCATTCAATTCCACTTAACTATTAATGAACCATCTTAACATGCATGTATAACTCAAAATTCATAAACATCAAAACATAAGAGGATGAAACATATAAACACAACATATAGTGGGAAACCCTCTTTGGGTAGAAAACTCATTGATAAAGCAAATGGACTACAATATTATACGACAAGCATAAACATTCAGTTGATCACCCACTCAACTTGGAGCACCAACCCCAATCTATAAATCACCAACTTGATAATATTTAGCTGAGCACCAACTCAACAAGGATCACCAACCCCTAATTTACCAAGCAACCACTTGGCTTTAGCAAGCTCCAACTTGTAAGGAGGCTCCAACCCCCTAGATGACTCAACACTAACTCAACCACCTAATTGTTTGATCACATTTATAAATCCTTATTTATTATACAATAGATGATTATATACTCTTTTTTATCTTCACTCTTTTTATCCCACTCAAACTGATATTCAGTCCTCTTTGATCAACAAGCCCTTTTCATGGCTTATTTAGGTCTTTTGACCTTAATCCTCTCTTGAAGAACTTATGTTAGATATGCATGATATATTTTTTGGTCCACATGACCTCCTTCTACTCTTACATGATCTATGTCATTCACTTATCCTATTCTGATCTTGGTCTTAGCACATTTTTTGCATCTCCTCTCTTCTCCCTTTATGCATTAATAAAACAAGCCTAATTACCTTGTTTTTATACAAGTCATTTAATCATATCCTTCTAGGTTAGATATACATTAAAATAACTTAGGTCAGCTATGAATAGGTTAAATAATATTATAATAACATGCCTTAGACATGAATCATTCACTACAATAGGTTGGTCATACATCAATTAGCCCTTATTCCTCTTTTAGGCTTATGGATACCGAATAAGCCTTCTCAACAACATGTTACCTTTTTATCTGTTTGAATCTTATAAAAATTCATCACATAGAAGGAACACATCACATGACACTTTAATATCCCTTATCCAACTTCATTTTATGTGTACAACACCTTTTAGGTCCAACTACCACTTGAACCCTTCTTTAATTCACTACTTATAAAAGGCCTGTGAATATACAAAAACTTTGCCTTAAAAAATTTAAGTATATACTCAATTTTTACAAACAATTTTTTTATCAAAATATATTCAAAATCCTCATGACCTCAGGGCCATCACCAACTTCATTTGATGACTCAGTGTAAATAGGCTCAAACACACCATTGCAAGATGTTCACTCAGAATTATCAACTAATTCCAAAACACAGTTGATACATGAACATATGATACATGATTGATTATATTTAAGGGATTTCAATTCATGAATATGATATTATAACAACATTAGAGCAACCTCAATCAATTATATCTTGAGATTTAATGAGAACTATTGGTATTATAGACCAATCTTTTGACCTTCTCACTCATAAACTCAACTCAGCCAGATAAGCCATTTTGGATTCAATGATTCAAAAACTTAAAATTACTTCAAAGCTTATAGAAATCATGGATGGATCATTCAATACCCAAAAAATATCATCATGCATTTCAATGCATCACTCTTTCATGAAAACACATCATGAAACATCTTATCTCTTCTGTCTAATTTCCTCATAGTCTACATCACAAGGTATGTTCTATGACTAGACAAATTTGATCACTGTCTAATCACATCTAAGATCTGGAACCTATCTATAATCCTTCATGATCATCAACTACATGTCTCACACTTTGATCTTCATGTACTTATCAACTTTGACTTAATCAATGTTGTCTGATATAACAAATCTTTGAAGGATAAACACTTTTATATATGGTCTTCTCACTCATCTAAGAAACCAATCACACCTAGAGATGCCTGGGAGAGTTAAATTTAACCTTTAATCACTTTTCTAATCATATCAAACCATTTTGAGCTATTTGGAATAAGATCTTCAACATCAAGTCACACTCAGGGTTGCATGAGTATTTAGACTAACTTCTAGTCTTAACAATCATTCATAAAACATAGCTCCTCTTTAAAAAAAACACTTGGAAATTTGATCTATAACCCTTCCTCATCTACCATGAACATCATAGGATCTAATGCAGCTACTATAGATGCCAACATGCACTGAGGGAACCTTCTCGGGTAGACATCTCTTCATTTTGTGCACTTGAGAAACCTTGAAAAAAATTTCAAGTCTTTTATTTACAAACTAAGTCCTAAAAATTTATGAACATACTTAAGATAACTTGACTTACCTCTGTAAATGTTCATATTCTCACCCAAGTCAAGGAAACTAATCTTGTTTCCTTAACTAACCATCATCTCTTCATGCTTTTTAAGCCTTCACCTGCAAGTCTTATGAAGCCTTGAAACTGACCTTCTATCCACTCTATAGACTTCATTTTGGAACTCAATTATGTTCAAATTATTCTTATGTATGCTCAAACAACATCATACACTCACTCTTTTTTGGAGCTTCAATATAACTTTTTTAGAGCTACTTATAGGTCTTTGGAGCTCGACTATAACATCTTCAGAGCTATATACACATATATTCAAAGCATGCAGATCTTCAAAGTTGACCTTATACTCATCTACAGGGTATTCAATACCTTGGATACAACCTTAGATAATCTCACTCATGATAAATTACTATTATGTATTATTTGGAGCATTCTCTTTGGAGCACATTTAGAGCAACTTTAGAACTGCTCACACAAAACTTTAAAGCACACTACTTCATATTTGGATCTCACTTATTTCATATTTCCACATGAAAATATAATATCACATGGTCTATAAAAAGCATTACAATATGCTTTACATTTTATGTATTGACCTTAAGGTTTGCTTGACCAAGTATTTGTACAAGAACCTTTGACATCAACTATATTATATTGACATCAATGAAAGAACCATGCATCTTCAAAGAAACATGAACATATAATAAATGATTTATTATATTCAAGGGATTTTGATTCAATAAAAGGATCTTAAAATATCCTCAAATCAACCACAATCAATTATATCATGAGATTTAATGAGAACTATTGATCTTACAGACCAATCTTCTAACCTTCTCACTCATAGACTCAACTTAGATAGATAATCCATTTTGGCTTCAATGATCCAACCACTTACACCAACTTTAAAGCTTATGTAAAGCATGCATAGATCATTCAAGACCCAAACAATATCATCATACATTTCAATGTATCACTATTTCATGAAAACACATCATGAAACATCTTCTCTCTTATGTCTGATTTCATCACAATCTGCATCATAAGGTCTATTTTGTGACTGGCCAAATTTGATCATTATTTTTACACATCTAAGATTTGGAACCTACCTATAATCTTTCATGATTATCGCCCAAAATTCTCACACATTGATCTTCATCCACTTATCAACTTTGACTCGATTAACATTTTCTTCTACAATAAATCTTTGAAGGACAAACACTTTTCTATATGGTCTTCTCACTCACCTAAGAAACCAATCATAGTTGGAGATGCCTAGGAGAGTTTAATTCAACTTAAAATCACTTGTTTGATCATATCACACCATTCTATGTTATTTTTAACAATATCTTCAACATTGGGTCACACTCAGGTTTTTATGAGTGTTTAGACTAACTTCTAGTCTTAACAATCATTCATAAAACTTAACTCCTCTTTCCAAAAACCAATGATTGTAACTTTGATCTAGAACCCTTCATCATCTACCATTAATATATTAGTATCTCATGTAGCTAATTCACATGCCAATGTGCACTAAGAAAATCTTCTTGGGTAAACATCTCTTCACTCTATGTAGTCAAGAAACCTTTAAACATTTTTCAAGTCTTTTTTTTACTAACCAAGTCCTAAAACTTTATGCACATACTTAAGACAACTTGACTTACCTATGTTAATTTTCATTTTTGATATAGTATATTATCACATGACTATTATTTTTTTATTAAAATGTTTCTCACTTTATATTTTCTACTAGGTGATCATCATATATGCCTAAGAAAATATAATTTCACATTCCATTAGGAGGATCTTGGGAAAGGATATGCATGATAGGTGATTGTGACTTTATTCAACCAATAGATTGAGTTGCATTTTTTATTATTTTAGGTAATAAGAAGAGTTTGTTGTCCATATCCTACCCCATTTTTAGGATTTGGGTTCCTTTTTGTAATTTTTTCTTATAGTACACCTCTTTGATAATTGCGCTCTTGAGGCTAAGTGCTTACTTATTCAATCCTCCTTCATAGATTTTGAGTCCATTTTTGTTGTAACCTAGAATTGGATAGTAGCACATCTTGATAACAAGACTTAATGTAATATTAATATGGGAAAGAACCCAATAGCAATATTTGAATGGTGAAACAATTCAAATTTGTTAAGTGGTGCCTATCTAACCATGATATATCAATTTAAGTGAATAGTGTTATATTGAATTTTTTCTTTCTATCTTAAAGGCATACATAATATTGGTTCTAACTCTTCACTGACTTATTACCTTTATGAATGAAAACACTAATCACTTTTTCTAATTGAATATAGAGGAGCCAAATGTTATGAATGATCTTAATGAGAAATAGTCCCCTTCCACTAAGAGGTTATTGATGTAAAGTGCCTTGATTAATATTTGTAATTAGGCATGTGTGTTTGCCTTGCTATAGGATGCATTAATATTTTCTAAATTATTTGAGATGGAATGTTTAATATATCCTTAACCAAATATTATACCTTTTCTAGTAGAGTATATGTTACTAATGAGACATTGGAATCTACTAAATTTTATTGATCTCATGTAAGGTAGCCCTAAACTTATAGTAACAATATTTTTCATCTAACTTGAATAACCATTATGTGTTGGATAATTATAATAAAAAACAATAGATAATTAGAATAATAACTCTTTATGATTATTTTATTTTACCCATTAGATTTGGTTTATGTCTTTATAATAATTTATTATTTATTTTTAAAGTATTTGAATATAGGCTACCTAATCAATTACATTATTATAATAACATAAAAAGTTCATGCTCGATCCCTTGTTGTAGCATGTTTGGTATAAGTATCTTATTGATTGTGAACAATGACTATTAACTATCTCTCTCTTTCTCTTGTTATTGAATCAATTTTATTGAGGGTAAAATGTTCATGAAATACCAAAGGTAATGTCTTATTATTCCAAACAATGTGTAATTTTATCTTTAACCTAATAAAAATAGACTAAGATATGATAGTATTTAGAACATAGTACATTGAGAGGTATTGGACCCAAGATTTATTAGTGGGTATGAATTAAATAGTGTCTGATATTAGTGAATTTTCTTATGCTTGGCCATTATTAATGCTCTAGTAAAATCCAAGTGGAATTATTAGTGCATGAATTGCATAAGAAGTATCTCTAATAACTTGTTATCATAATTAATGTGTACTCATTGAAGTTTGGTCCAATGTAGGATTTGTATGAAACTAATACCCTATATGAGTACACTTAAACATTGATACTATATAAGCCTCTCATTTTAATACCTTAGTAGACTTGAACTATGCAATTTAGACTAAGAATCTAAACCCTATACCATTGTGCTAGGTGATAGATAAAGAATGAGGTTTTCATCATTAAAGGTTATGACATTTTTATGTCACTAAGATAATTATAGAAATCATATGTTTAGGATGTCTAAACTAACAAACCTTATAGCAAGTTTGTTACTTCATCTAGCCTAAATGTTTATCCATCTCATCATGTTATGTTATAATAAGAACTAAAATATGTCATTGATCTTGGGAAACTTGTATGAGGAAAAATAATGTAAATTTTAGTTGGATTAGTACCTAATATGGGTAGCTACTTATATGTGGTAATGAGCTAATAATAAGTTTTGGCATGTACCAAATACTCCATAATAATAGTCATGAAGTTGTTAATAATGATTGGTAATGATGGTATGTTGTCATGGACAAGTATTTTCATTTATGTTATGAAATTAATGTCGCATTATAGGCCTTTGTGTGGTGATATTATATCCTTGATATTTATTGGATGAATAATGGAGCTTGATAAAACTATAAAGTGTATAAGATAAACACATGTGTGAAGTGTTTGAGTTTGTTTTTGGTATATATTTGTACATATTCAGCCTTGAAAGTCTATTCAGATAATTGGAGAATGCGAAGAGTTTTTCATTTTATTTTTTACAAGGTTAGAAGGTGAAGAGACATCAAGATTATAAAAGACTATAAATAGTACTTGGATGTAATAGAATCTGGTTCGATGTGTTGATAGCTAGGTAGTCTATCTTGTGATGATAACTAGTTGTAGTGGTTGTGATGATAACAAGACTTAAATTTCAAAGGAAGTTTAAATGAATTTCTATCACCTTCTAAATCAGTATTAATACCAATTAGACAAGGTCTAAATACGAAGAAGATAAAGAGAAATATACACTTTGATGGTTTTCCTACCAAAAAATATTTATATGGTACCAATCAAGTTTATTCTTACTCTCAGAGGTTTTTAACTTCCTCAATCCATACTTATTAGAAAAAAACATATTTCATAAAATATAATTGGTAGTCCCTAGCTTGAATTATAACAACTATATGATAAGACAATATGAACCATCTTCTGGGGGTGTTTATGAATCTAAATGCATTTACCAAAATCATATTCATATGAGAAAATAAGTTTATTTAAAAAACTCAAATTACATATATATACATATCAAATAGTATTGTAATAACAAGAAAGTTTTTAAAACTAAATGAATAACATTTGGGATTCTTATTATATTCCTACATAATATTATTTGATACCAACATCTCAAATTTTGAAATATAGTTCTAAATTTAATGGACATAAACAATACTTGGATTTATGATCATTTAACACCCTTTTTTTACATAAGGTAAATATTATTGAATTAAAAAGGTATAAAACCCACAAGTACATGAAAAACCTACAAGTGAGTACCCAATGATCACTCCAAATGAACATGGAATAACTAGGCACAAAGAGTCAGGTTCCAAGCTCTGGCCAGCTCATTACATATCTAAAATTGAGCATTTGCATAATTTAAATAAAATCCTATGAAGATTTTGTATATTGAACTATTTCACTTATGTTATTGTTTATTTTGTTGCATAATTATGAATTCCTTGGAGAAAGGTCATGAAGTCTACATTGTTGTTATCATAAGTGGAAGTTTGTAGCTGGAATTCCCCCTTGATTTCTTTTGCCAATTTTTTTAGATAAAATTTTGTTACATTCCTAATATTTAGTGGTTGGACTATGATTTTATAAACTCATTTCTAGTATAAAATAAAGAAACAAAGTTAAATGATTTATCTTTTATGATGAGTTTAATCTCTCTTCTATTGATCACTTATTTAGTGTTTGATTTTGATTGGAGTTTTGAAATCATAAACATTTATGATATTAGTTCTATTTGTTTTTGAATTTTTAAAATTATGTGTCTATGTACCTTGAATCCCAAAATTCGATTTGAACTATTCTTATTTTATCAATAATGGGAAGAAATGACAACAAAAATATTCAATAAAGGCTTGGGGCCTTTCTTGTTCTCTTTTTTGTACAATAATAAATAAACATTAAAATTATTTTACATCATTAAAAATTTAGGTTTGTTAAGTTATAATTTAAAAATCTTAGATAAAAATACTCAAATTAGTAACATCAATACTCTTTTTCATTCCCACGACAATAAATACGCTTTCATTAACATTCATGTGAGGATCATTATTCATAGTTGGCATGATTTTAGAAGGGATACGAGTTTGAAGGATGCTTATAGAATATTTTTTATTACAAAAATATTATAAGGTAACAAAAACATTCTCATCAATATTTTATCTTGGATTTATAAGAACATGGGAGGAGATAGATGTCATGTTGAACTTTTGGCTACAAAATTAACAAAGGGGGATATAGTATGGAGAATTCTTCAATAGGGTGGATTATTGACCTTCATATATAGGATTATCAGCTTTGATCCACACATCTCTGTGGAATTTTCAAAATCTTGGAAGGTTTGAACAGTGATTGTGAGGGGTGTATCATTCATTATTTTGAAGATAACATATCACAAGTGACAGGCACAACTATTAAAGGCATAAAAAAAATTAAAATAAAAGAGAGATAATAATGAGGATGTTATGTTTTTCTTAAGGGGGAAGGAAAAGCTAATCGATTTCCAAGGAGTTTACTTGAGAGACTCAATCCTCATCTAATAAAATCAAGTTCTCCATTAGATGACGAGATACATTACTCTTGAAGGTAGATTCAAATGTGAATATTATTATCATTTTGCCTTCCTTAACCACTTCAAGAATAATTTTTTTTCAATATTTCCATTTTATCTACTTCTCTCATTGGAAAATATAGTCTTGAATGTACAAATGGAAAAAATTGTACTCCTCTTACACTAAGATTTGATTTATTTTATTTACGTTCATGTTAGAAGTCAAGTTATTAGATTGATCCCTATTATTAAAGTTGTTGAGTCCAAAAGAACATAGGGCATCCCCTAAACTGGTTGTAGGGGAAAGCAAAGAGGGAAGCTCTAATACTAGGAAGTCTAAGACCATCACTATTAAAATTCATTTTGAAGTGAAATCTTGTGTGATGAAGGATAAAGTTGTTATTCTAAAGGAAGCCATAAACCCTATTGTTGATAAAGAAATTCACCATGTTTCATCCTTAGAAACTGACCTATCTTCTGCTTATTATAGTAATGCATTTATTCATGGGAGTGAAGACACAAGTTTTTAGAAGTATCTATATTATAATACAACTTATTATGAACAAATCAAGGACCCATAAGTTGAGACTAGTAGTAAAAAGGAAAATACTTGATTTGGATGTTGGTAATATTCAGGACAAAATGATTTATATGCAAAAGGATATTAATGTGTACAAAAGTATTATGAGAAGGATAATGAGATTTTAAAGGAAAAAATGAAACAAATACAAATGATAAAAAATAAGCGAGGAAATCAACGTAAAAGTGAAGGGGAGTGGACAAAGATGATGGAAAAACTCTCTAGCAAGATTACCTTAATGGAGGAGAAGATTAATCAGATGGATGTGGAAAGATAAAAATTGGAGGAGGCTATGAATAAGCTCATCCAATTTATTAGGATAGTAATCAAGATTTTTTCTACAAGTATCCACATGTTGAGAGAATCCCTTGGGGAAATAAGGAGGAACAAATAGGTAACAGAGCCAATAAGAGGTTGAAGATGTAGGAAAAGTTCAAGAAGGTTGTAGAGAAAGAAATTGATCTAGAGAAGGCTAAGGACTACATCAATTTCATGGATGAAGAATGGGATCTAGCCAAAGCTTTAACCAACATCGTTGACACTTAGTTGTTATTTATTTATTATGTTATTTTGCTGCAAAATGGTTGTTTGTTGTAGTTTTGCTATGTTTTAGTCTATTTGGGCTTTGTTATGCCTTGGTTTATTGTGTTTTTTCTCTATGTTGGTACTTTAACACTCTTATATTTTTATCCTTTTTGTCTCAAAACCTTTCTTTTATCAGTAATATAAAAGAATACTAGGGCCCATAAACAACAATGGGCATTACATGCTTTTGAGTTTGTTAAAGTTGTATACAATCATGTTTATCTTTTCATTTGAGTTACAATCATATAAATCATATACAAGTCATATTAATATATATGATTTCACATAACATATGCATAAATAAAAGTGAACTATTCCTTAAAGAGTGGTTGATTTTTTATATGTGTTTCTCTGTTTTGCATACCTTTCCATTATTTTTCCTTATAATTATGACAATAAATTTTTAATAAAATTATATTCACCTATTAACAATTTTTGGGATATATTTTTACCTTGGGTAATTATTTAAATATTAAATAATTTCAAAAATTTATATAATCTCTATTGGAAATTGATAACTATTCACCTATGTTATGTTTGGCAATGGCTTGAAAATGTGCCTACCCTTCTACACTTTGTGTGTGTGCACACGTGCATGTGTGTCTATATATATATATATATATATATATATATATATATATATATATATATATATACATGTATATATATATATACATGTATATATATATATATACATGTGTATATATATATATATACATGTGTATATATATATATACATGTATATATATATATACATACATATATACATATATATATATATATACATACATATATATATATATATACACATACATACATATATATATATACATACATATATATATGCACGTGTATATATGTATATGTGTGTATATATATACATATATGTATGTATGTATGTATACATACGTATAGATATACATATGTATATGTATATGTATACATATGTAGATGTAAATATACACATAGATATACAAATATATATATATATGTATATATATATACATATATATATATATATATATATATATGTATGTATGTATGTATGTATATACATACATACATACATATTTATATATATACATACATATATATATATATATATGTATATATATATATATATGTATGTATACATATATATATATATATATACACACACACACATGTATATATGTATATATGTGTGTATACATATACATATATGTATGTATGTATACATATGTATAGATATACATATGTATATGTATATGTATACATATGTAGATGTATATATACACATAGATATACAAATATATATATATATATATACACACATATTTTAATCCTTAAAAAATGTGTTGCCTACAACTATGTTATTCAATATTAAAAACATATTTCGATAGCAAAAACAAGAATTTTATCTAGATTTGATGAGATTTAAGCCATCATAAATTTGAAATAGCTACACCATGGTTTCATTCTTAAGACATTATATCCACTTGTGATGAAGGAGGATGATTAGGCACACCTTGTAGCAATTGGCCTTGGCCATATAGCATATCTTCATGTGATGCACTTTGACCCCACCATGTTCATCGCTTTGGTCAAGCATTGGAATAGTGATACCTACACTTTTTTAATTGCCAACAAAAGAGATGGAAATCACCCTATAATATATGTGGCACATCTTTAGGCTTCACATTAGGGGAGAATAGGTTATAGTAATAATTCCCAAGAGGATGGACAAGGACAAACTCGTGATTATTATAACTTCATTAGAGTTGGGGTCTCCTTCATGTGGATGGGGATTGAAGTTCAAATTTATATTATAGGTGGACACACCATGTTTACATAAATACATCCTTGTACTTCTTATCTCCATCATGGTAGTCAACACCATATCAACATAGGGGCATACCTTGTTTATATGATATGCATCATATGGTACAAGCAATGAAAGAGAAGCATACCATATAATCAAGGGTATTTTACATGCTCTCCCTATTATATTATTCCCTTTATATATTTATGTATGATCCATGTGGGGGGTGATTGCAGTAAGGAAATTATTACAATGTTGGGATTATGAGCTCCTCATAGTGACTAGGCCTATAGGCCTACCCATTTCCTTAAAGGACTATAGAAACCATTGGAACACAAATGGTAAATAGAGGGAAATAAGATATAGAGGGACATTGGTATCCTAGAATGATATAGGCTGATAACCTCTATCAAAGAGGTAGGACTCACTTGGTATCCATATAGGGACCATATAGGTTAGGTTGAGGATACCACATAGATTGGTGGATTAGAAGGACTAAATGGTATAATTTCGGTACATGGATAATCACACGTAGTTGTAATATGAGTTAATTTTGAGATAATGTGGACTTACATAGGATATGATGTGCCCTTGGCCACTGTCATATGGCCTTAAACACAGAGCTAGCCTGAGAGGGAGATAAAGTAGATGGTAATTTCCTTCAAGAATAATGTGTCAATAAATAAGAAGGAGAAGAATGAGATGCATCTAAATCTAAGGGTCAATGATGCTAGAACAACATAGTTATAAAGGACATGGAGGGTTGGGCCTCACCCAACACCACTATTCTCACATGAGGATGAAGGAAACTATGCATACGACCTTAAGGAGATAGGATTATGAGGCCTAAAGGAGGCTAAAGAAACAAAGAAAATGAGGAAATAATTATATTTTCTCCAATATAGGTACATGGGAAATTTATTGGCATTTAAAAGACCCAAGTGAGTCACTTAAACAACAAAATTATGTATCTTTAGATTTATTATTTCAGAATCACTTATTGATACATTTTATTTAATTTGAATAATAATGGTGGGAGATTGGACCCTCACAATCTTAGCCACAATTAAAATATTGATGCAACACATATTATTTTACATGCCTAATATGACTAAGTAGGCTCACTTCAATGAGGGAAGACACACAACATATCTTACAACATCCATCAATAGAGATAAACTATAAACAAAAAATACATAGCTCTAGGTTGCATTAGCTATAATCACATTAGAGATAAATAGGTTAAGAGATAGGGTGAGCATTCCCTAAACTAGTGACAATGGGATAACATAGATTATGTTTGCACAGTATGCACAACTTCATGAATATTGTGTAGATTCCATTGTGTAACTTGGGAGAACTCAGGGATAACTCTCATCATGATCTAGATGAAGAAATATTAAAAACACCCATATTCATAGGATATGTTTCCCCAAATATAGATATTAAAGGAAATTGGACCATTCCTCTACACATTGAGACATGATTTGTATGAACCACGTGTCCCCATATGCTTTCTAATCTACATATGATTATATAATATATTTCATCTTCTATTTATTTGTGTTTCTCTATCTATTAGCATGTGTGTGAAATGAATGTAGTAATATGTATACTTTATTTATTTATTTTAAACATAGTCAACAAGCAAAAAATCACTTAAATTAAATTGAGGAAATAAATGTATAGGAAATGAAATCAAATCATAGTAACTCATATAAAATCAATCTTTACTTTCCATACCATTGCACATTAGAAATCAATTTCATAACATAAGAATGGTAAATCATGAATCATTATAATATATTATATTTCTCAAATCATTTTAACTCATGTAAAATATGTATGATAATCATCATTTAACACAAGTGTCATTAACTCTGAAAATTTTACAAGCCAATAAAAATAATAATAAATGACCTTATTCATCCACTCTTTACATCAAAATGCATTAATTATGACTAAAATAGAAAGAATGTTTGGTTATCATTTAAAATCCATTATGGATATTCAAGCAAATCAAAGTATTCAAAATATTAATAAAAATTTAAATATTTAAATACCAATCATAAATAAAAGACAATATTGAAACAAAAACATTTCTTGGAAAATAGACAAAGCATGCACAATATAAAGTGAAATGAAACATATATAATTTAAACACAAGCAAAATGAAAAACATGAATAATCTTATGATGGGGATGGTTAATTTTTGACACATTAAATGAAAAGATAATTATAAACACAATATAACATTTTAATTAAAACACTCAATAAAATATGATTAGAAGTTTGAAAGAAAAATTAACCACATAAATAAATTATTTGAAATAGACAAGGATGAAGATACACATAAAATTGATTAACATATATATATATATAGAAATCATCATTCAAGAAAGATAAAAAATAATAAATAAATTTATAGACACATAAATTTGGTCATAGGTACTTGACTATGTTAATTCTTGACAAAATCCTAGGCACGTGACTTGCACCCAATTACATGACTCTTATTCACCATTTATTTAAGTCATTTGTCTATATGTGGGTTCGACCCTTTATTTTTTGTTATTAATACACTAAACTTGTGATGTCAAATGCTCAAATTGCTTTAATCACCATCAAATTGTCTCCAGCTCAAGACTCAAGTCATTGACCCTTTAGAAAAAATTGTGCCAAGCAAATAGGGGCATAATGTATCGATATCTTCTTAGGCCAATCATGTCTTACACCAAATAATGGCTAGTTTTTAAAATTTAAATCAATATTTTGTTCTTCTCACATGTTTTATAAGGTTGGCTAAATGAAACTATAAAAAGATTCACCTATAAATACACATGAAGATTCATTCATCTATACCACTTATTATTCACTTGGTACAAACATATACACTTATGCACATTGACAAAATATACCTAAATTTTGAATTAGTCATAAGGAGAAACTATAAGCCAAGTCAAGAGCCCTCTAAAGTAGGTCAATAGTTATTATTGTTAGGCATCAAATCCATCTTCTTGTTGTATACATATAGTCAAAGGAACATAATCACACATTCACTCTAAGTGGGAGAACTACATGGGATTGATTTCCCTCCTTGGATTATTGAGTACATAAGCTTTGGTCAATTATCAAAGGGGTGATTGAGGTTAAATTAGCCCATTACACTGATATTTTTTTGTAGGTTTACAAGCTATACAAGTGCTCTAAGGATTTGAAATACGAGAAGACAAACACTAATTTTTGTGCAGCCAAACCCTATTTCTGATATCTTAAATTACCCAACACTCATAGGCATAACAAGTGCAATGATTAATTTTTACACATGGTCAGCCAGTACAAGTCCATAGTGAAAGGATTTAGTCACACTGTGCCACTTTCCATCTACTGCACTCATGCCCAAATTTATCTTTTTCTTCTACCTCTAATTTATTACTTCCAAAATTATGTTTTCTCTATCTTTTTGTTGTCTACCATCTATCATAGTCAATTAAGATCAATATGTAGTGAATAGATTGGAGGGCACTACACCACCATCTACCTATATCAAACTTGTCCAAATTTTGTTTTTGATTATGTGCTTGATACTAAGCTTGCATAGTCACCTTTTATTTTGATTTTCATAGTCAAATATTTAAAATAGTCAATAAATATCATTGTGCAAGCTAAGTACATTTATTCTTAGTAATTTTAAAAAGTAGATCCTTTCATATTTAACAATTTGTCAAAATCATAGTAGTTAATTATTATACATCTTTAGCATTTTTATATTTTTTAGTTTTACACCTATATAATTACAAATACAATTAATTCATTAATTGTGTTTTTATTAAAAATAGGGTAAAAAATATTTGTGAATCCAAACCTTTGTTTTCGATCCTTTGATTTTTTATTTCATTTTGTTTTATTTTTTTAGAACCTATGTTCTGATAATTTTAAAACTCATAGGAGTTGTTAATGGGTAAAATAGTTCCCTATTTTACCTACACCATGGTGTGATGGGTATTACCCTAATACGCAAGCCATTAGATAACATTAGATACATATTTTAGTTTCCATGTACCTCACAGTTTATCAGAAATGCCTAGGATTATGTTTTCAACCATAGCAAGCCTTCAGTTATTTATTCTTATAGTGCAACATTAAGTAGATAGCCTCATCAAGTTACTCTCAACATTGTCAGGGGATCTCTAGCTCTACCAATTAGAGCACAATTGATTACTTTCTTATATGCAATTAAACACGGAATTATACCAGAATGATAAAGTAGCTAGAAACTTGAGACAACAAAGAATTTGAGAGACAATACACACTCTTGTATTAAATATTACTAGAAGAAAATACAATAAGGAAGATGCCACTTCTTCCTCCACCTCAAAGGTTTGCCACACCTCAAGACCTTCTTCCCTCTCTCTCTTGCTCAACACAACAACTCTAAAGCCTGAGTTGCTATCCCTCCTTGAATGCTTCAGCTGATCTCCTTGACCTTGCTAGCTTCAATGCTTTTACTTGCCTTCTTGTTTGATTACAATACATGCCTTATGGGTCTATAAATAAGATCCCATGCTTAAAAAAATAGAACTCTAGTTACAATAATTAGACACGCAGCTCATGACTATAATTAGTCGCTTGACATGCAAACACTCGCTTCACTTAACTGACTGTTCGTCAACAATAGTTCCAAAAATACACAGGCGACCGACGTCGGTCCCTGCTAGTTTGGTGTTGCCGACATCGGCTGACTGTCTGTCGTCGCCGGTCTCCTTCTCCACTGTCTATGACTGACGTTGGTTATATTGTCGACGCTGGTTCCTCTGGTTCTTCAACATCCTCTCTTGTGTCTACAAATAGTTGAAGCTTTTAGCTCCACACCTTAACAATCTCCCACTTGGAGATAAATAGCTGCAACTTGTACCTGTACCTATACACCATCTATTTTGTTCTTTAGGCTCTGTATCCCTCTTCAATGTCACTCTTGAAGACCAACCACCATGCAAACCTGTGATGCAATACCTGTATCTTATGCCACAAGAATTTTGCTGCTCCCAAATTCTCCATGACATACTTCTGAACCAACTCTACCCTTAGCTCAGGAAACTCCCTGTATATGAAACCCTGCAACAAGTAACACAATACAGTAACAGGATAATGTAGCTAATATTATCCAACCTGGTAAAGATAAAATACAATGGTCAAACCTCCATTGTTCTGCAGCACAATCAAGACCATATACCATAGCCTTCTGTCTCATATGTCCATCCACTCTCTTCTCTAAAATAGGAATCCATCCCTCTAACCAGTGCTTCCTTCCAGCTGACAACACTACCAACAAATACCTATTTGGTTCTCCAAGGGCTCACACTCCTCATCCATGCCAAGCTCCCATTGTTTCTGGATTCTACCTGCATTGCTTCTTCCATCTTCCTAGTTCATGACTATCAGTAAGCAATATAAAGAAGGTGAACAATGAATATGAGGTTCACATACCTTTCTTGACCTCCACATGGGTGTTTGAAACTTATTAATTCACCCAACATCCGTTCCAGTGACCGATCTAGGCCATCTCCCAGTCTGCTCCTGACCGATGTCGGTTCCCTGCACTAACCCTGACTACCGACGTCATTTCCTTGGCTGATGCCAGTGTCCCTCCTACCAACATCGGTCTTTATGACCAACGTCAGACTTCTCCTGCCTGACCTACCGACCCTGCTAGTCTGCACATGACCGATGTCAGTATCTAGATGACTGACGTCGGTGCCAAGCTATTGACATCGGTGTCTGTGTGTTCCTGTAAGTGATGAAATTTTCATCCGCGAGCTCTTCTTGGATCAAACCTCTGTCCATGTTGCCCTGATCAGATTTATTCAGCCCCTGTGACTGATCTCTGTCCTTCATCTCCTCCATAAACGCCAAGGCTTCTTTGTTCCTGTCAAAAGCATCAAATTTCCTCTTTCTGCAATGAACTATATTTATGCTTTCCAAATTTGAACACAAACCTTTTGAATCAAGAACTTCCATTCCCTTCCTGTTCTTGTGACCAAGCCTATTAGGCCACATCTTCGAATCTACACCAGAATTAGAATCAGTAATACAAGTAGACAGATAAAGAGTATCTACTTTCTTACCTCTTGCTAGAACAAGTGCTCCCTTGGTAACCTTCCAAGAATCCGCTATGAGGGTTATTGTGCATCCCTCATCTCCCAACCTTCCTACAAAAATCAGACTCTACTTTAGAATTGGAACATGCATGACCTCTTTCAACACCCATGTGTTGTCAATCTGCAATCTCAGTTGCACTTTCCCTTTGCCAACTATCTGACAAGGCGTACCATCCCCTAAATAGAGCACTCCAAAGTCTCCCTATTCATACTCGTAGAACAAATCTCTGTTTGGGGATGCATGAAAAGATGAACCAGAATCTAAAATCCATGATCCTACCTGACTATCTGAAGAAAGTATGAGAGCATCCTGCATCACAATATTTGCATCCTTTGCTTCTTCCATACCTGCATGTTGATTCTCTTTATCTCTCAACCAACACTCCTTCTTTGTATGTCCTTTCTTTCCATAAAACCAGTAGGTAATACCTTTGGACTCAGATCTCCTTCCCAACCTTGATTTCCCTTGCTCAACCTTCTCCCTTTGCCTTTCCCTGCTTTCTGCACTTAGAGCATTCCCTGATGATTCACCTGTGCTTCTCCTACGTATTTCTTCATTCAATATCACACTCACAACATCATCAACTTTTAAGATTTTAGAAGCAGATGCAGAATTACTTACTGCCATAACCATACCGTCCCAACTTTCAGGCAAAGAACATAAAATCAAGAGAGCCTTTACCTCATCATCAAAAACAATATTGACTGAAGCTAGTTGGTTTACCAAACCATGGAAATCACTGAGATGAGTATATATTGATCCACCTTCCTGCATTTGCAAAGTAAATAGCTGCTTCATAAGATATACCGTATTAGAAGCTGAGGGATTTTCATATAAATTCGCCAAGGACTTTATCAACTCTTTCGTTGTCTTGCACTGTGATAAGCTGGAAATCACAGATGATGCAAGGCTCAACCTTATGGAACCAAGAGCCTTCTGATCAAGAACATTCCATTCTTCATCCTTCATATATGTGGGCTTGCATGCAACCCCACCCAACGGTAAGTACAAATCCTTCTGATACAGATAGTCCTCAATCTGCATCCTCCAATGTTGATAATTCTTGCCGTTAAACTTCTCCATTCGTAGCCTACTTTCTTCTACCATTGCTAAACTCCCACTCAATCAGAAAACCCTGTGAATGACCTGTAATCAAAAACAATACCCTGCTTCCTGCAAATCGTAGCTCTGATACCACTTGTCAGGGGATCTCTAGCTCTACCAATTAGAGCACAATTGATTACTTTCTTATATGCAATTAAACACAGAATTATACCAAAATGATAAAGTAGCTAGAAACTTGAGACAGCAAAGAATTTGAGAGACAATACACACTCTTGTATTAAATATTACTAGAAGAAAATACAATAAGGAAGATGCCACTTCTTCCTCCACCTCAAAGGCTTGCCACACCTCAAGACCTTCTTCCCTCTCTCTCTTGCTCAACACAACAACTCTAAAGCCTGAGTTGCTATCCCTCCTTGAATGCTTCAGCTGATCTCGTTGACCTTGCTAGCTTCAATGCTTTTACTTGCCTTCTTGTTTGATTACAATACATGCCTTATGGGTCTATAAATAAGATCCCATGCTTACAAAAATAGAACTCTAGTTACAATAATTAGACACACAGCTCGTGACTATAATTAGTCACTTGACATGCAAACACTCGCTTCACTTAACTGAATGTTCGTCAACAGCAGTTTTGAAAATACACAGGCGACTGACATCGGTCCCTGCTAGTCTGGTGTTGTCGACGTCGGCAGACTGTATGCCATCACCGGTCTCCTTCTCCACTGTCTGTGACCGACGTCGGTTATACTGCCGATGCTAGTTCCTCTGGTTCTTCAGCATCCTCTCTTGTGTCTGCAAATAGTTGAAGCTTTTAGCTCCACACCTTAACAAACATACCCCAAAAGAGAGAATAGTGTGGTTATAAGAAGGGTTTAATCCTCCATAGTTAGTGCCTTCATGGTTGTATTAACTATTTAAAATTATGATCGGTATATCTAAGAGCCTAAAAATCAAACACACCTTTAACTAGTTTCACCCATTTTTTCCTTCTTTTATACATTTGCATGTCACCCAATAATGTTACTTCTTCTTTGAATCTAATACATAGATATATATTAATTGGAACTCCACTTAAACATATTCAAATTCCTTTAATCCCTTCTAAAATGGATAATATAGATACTAATGATCATTATGTTGATGCAACACTTGACAACTATATGCACATTGAAGATGATGATAGTGACAAAAATGATACTCCAAAAAATTAAACTATACATGTTATCAAGATAATATTGAAATCTCCAATATAATTTATCCAAATGAACTTAATAGAGTAGATCTCAAACAAGTCAAATAATTGTTTGATTTGTGTATATTGATAAGACTTGACCAATAAGATGAGATGGAAGATATGAAGAGATGGGTGACCACTCCAATTTGGTCTCAAGATGGAATGTGTATCCAAAAGATGGGACAATATGAGATGGATGGAAATGGATATGACTAGGGGACTAGGAATAAGATAAGACACAATGGATTATTTTTGGATTTTTTAAGTTTTATAATTTTTAGGGTTTTTGGACATATTTCAATTTTTAAGAATTTTTGGGATATGTATATACATATTACAAATGAGGTTACTAGTAAAGGGATACCATGCCTAACAACTAGGAGAAGGATGGAGAGATGATAGATGGGATGACAAAGGATGATGATGGTGGGGGCCAAGGATGAATGGACCAGGGATAGCCAATGACCACATCAAGAAATAATCAGATGGTTATTTTCCTAAGTGTCCATTAGAGTATATGCCAAGAGGAGTTTGGGATAGTTATCAAGACACCTTTCACTTCCTTATGAAGGTCAAGATGGGAAGGAAGAAGAGATAGGATGCATGATACAATGGTGGATAATGGATTAATAATGAATTAAGGGATAAGATGTCAGGTGATATAGATAGGGTGGATGGATGAGGATATGAAATGTATAGGTTTCCCCCCAAGGGGATATGATAGTCTCCTAGTGCTATATATTGGGCTTCACTAGGAGAAGACATTTTTGGATAAGGCTGATGATTTGACTCTTCTTGATTTTGACTCATGGGATAAAATATTACTTGATTATCATTTATGACTTTTAGAATATTATCTTAGACCTTTAGATTTATGGGATGTATTATATTACTTAAGTAAGGGTCAAATAATGCATGATCTTATTCATCCTTATGGAGGGAAATGATTAAATGATCATCAACAGGGATAAAAGGGTCCATGATGGATGAAGATGGTGGTGAGGGCATGATGACGTCAATGAGTGGTGATGGGGCAACATTATCTCTCCTAGGGGAAATGATGATACCTGGTCTAGATACCTAGAGGGATCTCCATCAAACATCAACAAAGGTCACATGAACCCTAATACATCTAGCAGTAGCAACATCATGGTCCCAACATCACACTTTGCCAGAACAAGTGTTGGCTAAATGATCCATCAAATTTCCATGCCTTGCATCTCAACCATCATCTAATAAATAAATATGCCTAATAAAAAAGTTAAAAATTTAAATAGTCAAAAATTTAAAAGGTCAAAAAGTTAAAAAGTCAAAAAAAATCATTCGTCCAATAGTGAAAACCAATCTTCTAGCACCTTGGGTAAGTACCATGATGAAAACTAGTTTTTAGCATCATGATAAAATAATCTATTATTCATATTGTTCCTTAACACTTAGGGGAAAATATATCCATTTCATATCCTTATCCATCCATCTCACTTATCACATCCCTTGTCAACCTTATTGATATCACCTATCTATGTCTATTTTACCCATTCATCCATTATCCCTACCTAATGCCTACCATCATATCATGCATCATATATCTTCCTCCTTGTTTTGACCTTTGAAAGAAATGGAATGTGCCTTTAGAACTATCCATACACCATCTTGGCATATCCTCTAATGATCACTCAGGCAAATAACCATCCGGTTCCTTCATGATGTGGTCATTGGCTATACCTATTCCCTTCATCCTTGGTCCCCATCATGATCATCCTTTGTCATCCCATCCATCTTCATCCTAGTTTTTAGTCTTGGTATTCCCTTTGATAGTAACCCTATTTATATAGTGTATATACATATTCCCAAAAAATCCCTAAAAATTAAAAAAAGTCAAAAACCCTATAAATCTAAAAATCTAAAAAAGCCAAAAATAGTCCATGATGTCTTGTATTATGCCTAATCCCCTAGTCACATTCATCTCCATATGGATCCTATCTTTCCAATATTTGTATACCACATTCCATCTTGGAATCCAATCCTAAGTGGTCACCCATCATTTCATCATCCTTTTGGCTAAGTATTATTAGCACACATCACCTTGTCAAGATTTTAATCTGGCACCCATCACTTCTCTATCAATGCATTTTTATACCTAGCACCCATAAATCATCATTATTCTAGTGTGAAAGGTAATTGATCCCATCACTATCCTTATCATTTCCTTTTCATATATATCACCCATCTAATCACTTTTTGCTAGTATGAAAGGTCTTTGATCCCATCACCTCCTAGTCTCTTTACTAGATTGGACTCTTGCAAGGCCTTATCTATTGGTAATCCTTAGTCATCACTTGCCTAATCACCTTACTTGACCACTTTTTGATTCAATTTCAAGACCAAATCAATATTTAAAGACCTTCTCCCATCCTCTATCATTACACTTTACATTAGAGGCAACATCCAAATCCTAATCCTAATCACGATCATCTTATCCAAATCTAAGTCCATCCTAAGTCCATAACCACATCATGATCATCCAACCCATCATCTAATCACTCATCCTATCATTAGGAAAGACATTATGACATTACATGTAGATACTTTTATGTGTGTTACTTGTTTGTTCTATTTGTCTTGTTTGCATGTCATGCATATATCTTGTTTGTCTTATGTTTTATTTGCATCATGTCTTTTTTATCTATTGAGCAATGAACAGGGATGTTATGAGGACACCAAAAGTGCCCTTGAGGATGCAAATTTCAATATTTTCCCATGCACTATGGGCATAATGTCCTCTTGGTCATGTTTATATCATGGGGCATCTTGTCAAGTGCTATTTTGGATTACTTAGACTATGATGAGCTTTATGGAATTTGTGATGGTTAGATCACCCACACCATCATCATCATTCCTCTACTAATCTCATAATCCTTATTCCCATCACTAATCTAATACTCTCAACTAACATATAATATTTTTATCTTTATATCATCATCTGAGTCACATCATTCAATCACTAACATCATCCTCTAATCACTAACAATGTCTATCATCATCATCTCCTAGTTAGAACTACATCAGCCTGAGGTATTTTTAGACTATGTAGGTAGCACTTGGCCACATTTCAATGTCCAAGGATATCTCATCCACTATTTGTATTGTTGGGTGAATATTTTGTCAACTAGCTAATTGGTGAGCAAAATAGGTCTTATCAACCACATCAAGGGAGATTGGTCAGCCAAATGTGCAGGTTTACTACATCAAAAGGGGAAAAATCTCTCCTCTCATCAAGGGGAGGTTCCCTATTAGATATGAGGGGCTATATACTATAACTGTAATTAGAAAATAACATATAATGGTAGTACCACACCATCCATCTCTCTTTTTTTAGAGATGATGTTCATACACAAAGGAAAAGATCCTAGTTAAAACACTGAAGGCAATTCTCTTCTTTCAGAAGTGATCTTACAAGAAATAGCAGGAGTTCTATCAAGTAGTGACAAGAAGTAGGTAACAAAGGGTGTAGTAACCAATAGTGTGAGATGTAGCACAAAGTCTCCACCACGACTGCCCAAGAGTGAAATACGAAGGACAATGAGGGCACAAAGTCGTCACAAGGTCCTTTACACATGAATAGAATATGAAGGATAATGAGGGCACAAAGTCATCCCAAGATCCTTTACATAGAAAGAAACTAAAAACACACACTGAAGACAATTATAATAGCACAAAGTCTGAAAGTAACTGACTTCAAAACATCTTCCCCTTTACTTACACTAGTTCTGCTTGTTAAATTAAATAAACAAGAATGCATCTAGAAGACAGACATAAAAACAATCTCCTAAAATGGCACAAGCTATAATAGCACAAAGTCTGCAAGTAACTTCCTTTCTCATTCAGATAAAATAATATGAACAACAATCTGAGCTCAAAGTCTCAGTATTCGCCTTTCAATTTGGGTAGAGTTTTGCTTCTGTAAATGAAAAGATCTCCCTTCTAATGACACAAGAGAATACAATATATAGTATCCAAGAAAGGCTTGGTGCTTTGTTCCATGGAATGGTCCATGCTACATTCAATGCATTGAATGCATTTTTAGTTTTGTCAAAGAGGGCCATGTTGGAACAGGGTAGTTGCCTTAACTGTGGCATGTCAATTCATCTCAAATGTCTTCTCTTGGGCTTGAGTCATTTGGTCTATCACCTAATGTCTGCACAGCTGTCCACCTCGCCCTTACTCTAAGGGAGACACACAAGACACGCCTTAAATGTTTGCAAGCCAAAATATTTGCTTGGTGGATAGTTCCACCTACTGGAATAACTACTGTGTAGATATTTTGGCCTTTCCCTCTTTCTACCGTGGTTTGAGACCTCAAGCTATCTTCTCCCCTTTTTGGTTCTTTTGGTTCCTTCTCTCGACAGTTCTTCCTTTTAGCCTGAAGGTCTTTGAATGCACTCAGGTCCATGCTTAAGCCTACAAAGCTCAATGGCTATTTCATTGCCACGAATTTGATGTCTTTGGGTATGTCATCATTTAAAATCTAATGGCTAGTTAGTTGTCCTATATTTGATGGCTATGGGCCCATCATCCTCCTTAACAATTCCTTTAGCTTTATTGTTTGATCCTAATGAGTGACATGTGGTGTTTCCCACTGTGAAATAGGCGAGAACACTTGGCAGCATCTACTTAACTTATAGAAGCTTTAGATACCTTTTGAGAGTTCTACAGAAGATGACACTTGGTGACTTTTGCCAAGCTTTAAAAACACTATAGAAACATTTGGGACTCATTTGGATTCACATGGATGATGACACTTGGCACGCTCTGCTTACTTTAGCAACTCACCCAAGGCCCACCATAATCCTTACTCAATAATGAAACAAAAGGAAGAAACTACAGATGTTGACACTTGGTGGCTTTCACCAAGCTTTACAAGGGACAAGTCATGACTTCCACTGCATTTAGAAAAACATATTAAAACCTTCCACAATTGCCACTTGGCACCCTCTACAAAACTTTGAGAGAAGCTTATTGAAAGAAGCTTTGAAACTTATAAGAAATTTTAAACGCAGATGCTGACACTTGTCACGCTCCACTGAGTTATAACAGGACACTTGGTGACTTCCACTGCATTTAGAAACAAACTATAATGTGTCCCAACAGATGACACTTGGCAGCTTCCACTCTCGGGCTTTTTCCTTTCAGGCAAATTCCTTCAAACTTTGGGGCACTCTTTATAACCGATCAATTGAACCAACTTTGGTTCAATAGTTCAATGGTTCAATCTTGTGTTTCGCTCATTTAATTGACCACATTAAACCAACTGATCGTTGAACCTTTGAAATTGCCTTAGTGTTAGAAACATGCTTCTTTGAGAGAATTTACCTGTTAAATCCATTTAAGCTATTGAACCTACTAATTTCAAGCATCTTGAGTCTGTAGAAACATATCTGTAGAGTTTATAGATTCAAGCTTGCAGAGTTCATAGATTCTAGCCTGTAGAGTCCATAGATTCAAGCCTATGGAGTCCGTAGATTTCTAAAAATCTTTCAAAATGGAGAATTTAAATGCTTAGAACAATTTTTGAAGAGGGGAATAGATAATTTTGGCCTGTAGGACCAAAATAGTTCATATGTTGTCCCAAAAATGAGTGACAAATTTTGGAAACAATAGCTAGCTCCAGTTGGGGAACTTCCTTCAGTTGAAATTTGGAATAGCTGAGGGGAGTAGAAACCAAAATCTCCAGTGCCTTGAAGTATGCCATTGGGTTATGGAATCATGCTACCCAAAAATAAAGGCTCCAAAAAATGAAAATGAACAACACAAAGAAGAAACAAAGACTATACAAATATACATATGTACAGGCTAACTTATCTGATACTTTAAGAATTGAAGTGCTTCATATGCTACCCATCATGAGATAGTGAAAATAGTGTTTTGTCTTGATAAACTAGCAAAAAACCATTTTGTCCCCAAAATCGATGATGGGCAAATGGAACTCTTCACCAAAAATCACATTTTCTGTGCACTCCTTTTGGTTCTCTCTTCTTGCCTCATGGTAAGACGTGGTCTTCAATCTAAAAACCATAAATCTTTGCTCTCTTAGCAAATATTTATTTTGCTGACTTTGGAGAATAGCAGTATGGTTCACTACCATAGCTTGTTCTTCTTCTAATTTAGTCCAACACATGATTTGATTGTCAGCATCAAATACCTGATAAACCATCAGTTCAGCATCTCCTTTGACATGAAGGAGTTTGACATCTTCATCTTGAGTAGCCTTCAATCCGGGTGGCAGTGATTCATACTCGACAGTGTTGTTGGTGTTGCTATATTACAACTCACATAAAGAAGGAAAAACATCTCCTTGATGAGATATTGACACAATCCCAGCTTTCATATTGGTAGAAGAATTACTGCCATCAAATTCCAGGATCCAAACATCATCAAAAATTGATCTTATATTAGATTTCTCTTTATTAGAGATGGAAGATCCTTTTTCATTTGTACTACGCCCTACCAATTCTTCTAATGTCTTGTTTGAATCAATTTTAGGATCACCACCTACAGGACTTTCATCTATAGGAACATGAACACCCTCTGTGGTCAAGAAGTAATTACCCCTACCTAAAGACTTAAATAGAATTTGCGCTGCAGGGACTGACATTTGGGTGACCACATATTTTGCCTCCTTTTTAGGAAGCAATCTCTTCATTACGCCTTTGATAGGGATCCTTGACTCAAATATGTCCATGCTTAGTTCTCCTCCCACATCCTTGTAGAAATTTTATCTAAGCAGAATGCCATAGGATGTTGGGATGTCAACCACTAGAACTGTCATCTTGATTCTCTTGTCTGGGAATGCTACGAATGCAAATTGGGCATCCTTGATTTGTCCCAGTAGTGGCACTTACTTTTTCTCCATGGAGAAGAATCTACCAAATGTTTTGGTTAGTGTGAGACCAAGATATTTTGCCACTTTGGCAAGCATGACATTGTTTAAAGCACCGAAATCAATGATGCAGTTGCTCAGCTTGTGATCATTTATTAACAAGGAAACATAGAAAGGCTCTATTTTTTAAGGGGTAAAAGGAGGAGTAATGACAAGGTTGTTTAGGATAGACATGATCCTTGAGGGATCATGAGTTACCTTCTTAGCTTCTTGTCTTGCAAGGATGGTTTGGTTCTTCACACACTCAACCAACCTGTCCAACTGCTCAGGGTTGGCTTGCAGGAATTCAAATTTAGTCATTTGAATTTTGGATTGGTTGACATGTTTGATTATGTCAAATGACTGAAATGGACTAGGAACAGAGGATTGGAGTTCATTCTTTTGGTTTTTAGCGGGGGCAGACTAATCTGCGAAGTTAAAGTTGAAGGTGTAAAAATGTTTGGGGTACTTACTTTTCTTGTATTCACCAAGTCCTTTGACTAGAAAGGTAGAGTGATTCCATGCTTAGCAATTGAAATTGCTGGTTGAGGTTGCTCCTCTATCTTTTCTTTATCAGCTTATTGGGTTGACTAATTTTTGGATCGGGTGAACACAACATATGATCCCTCATCTGCTTCCCCTTCACTTCTGGGTTCATCCTGATAATTTAGGAAACCAATGTTGGAGTCACCAACTGATTCATCTTGGTCTGCTGCAAAGAGATCAGCATCATTTTATTGATAAAACTTAGGTTGGAAAGAGAAATTAGATTTAGCTTCAAGATATCCAACTACTGAGTTGGTTGGAGGTGCTTCAAGGGCAAGGTTTCTCTATGGGGGAGGAGGATGATTTGGCTACCCTTGATTCCTGGCAGCATTGCCTTGGTATGCCTGATTGGGGAATGTCCTCCTTGGTACATCTCTGTATGAAGGAGTGAAAGACATACCTTGGGCCATTTTCCTTTTCAAGGCTAGAAATTCATTTGCCAGCATTTGCACCATTTGATCAGTGGTGCTTGTATATGGATACTCAGAAGATGAATAGGATTTACCTCTGTTAAGATCTCTCCTTATCTTTCTTACCAATACAAGGTCATCTTCTACCTTGTTAGCTATGTCCTGAGTAGAAGCAAGGTCTATGTGACCAGTATGTCTCAGTATAAAACTCACTTTAGGTAGTTGTGAGTTAATGAAGAAGCATTTGAGGTTTTTAGGTGTTGGCTGAGAAATTACAAGAATCCTATTCCTTACCTTGTCAAACTTTGCAATGATATCCCTCATAGGTTCATGAGGTTCCTTCTTCATCTATGTGAGTTGGGCTAGCAAGGCATGTGCATCTTCTGTAGGCTTGAACCTAGCTTCAAATTTAGCTTTTAGATTGTCCCAGTCAGTCACTAACCTAGCTTTCAGATGGTAGAACCAGTCTATAGTAGCACCTTGTAGTGTTTTTATAAAAAGTCTGACTACCATGTCCTCAAATTCCACACCTATCACACCATAGGCTATGCTAAAGGCTGAAATATGTTCATCAAGATGAACTCTCCCATCACTAAAGAATTTGGAGAAATTCTTCCTTGAACTGCATGGTAGCTCATGCAGAGGTGGAGTAAGATTAAGTGGGCCAAATGAGTTACCCCAAGGGCCTTGAACTGCCATGATTAGATTATGAAAAAGAGGGATCACAAATTTGGGTGGTGTGGCCAAATTTCAAAATAAAAATGGGAAAGAATTGGCCCTGCATCAGGTTGAAGCTTGAGGCTCCAAACTGCATGTTCTATCCCAGTGGCATGGAGGTGGAGGAAGATGGTAAGGCTATAATGATAATGGGTAAGAAATAGACCAAAGTCACCAGAGCATATAATGGGAATGGATAAGGCTATAATGATAGTGGGTAAGACATAGGTGATGCTTCAATCTAAAGCTTGAGGCTTCAAATTGCACAAGATTTTTGTGTCCCTAGCGGAGTCGCCAAAAAACTATTGGGTGAATATTTTGTCAACCAGCTAACTAGTGAGCAAAATAGGTCTTATCAACCATAGCAAGGGAGATTGGTTGGCTAGATGTGCAGGTTTACTACATCAAAAGGGGAAAAATCTCTCCTCTCATCAAGGGGAGGTTCCATGTTAAATATGAGGGGCTATATACTATAACTATAATTAGAAAATAACACTCAGGGGTAGTACCACACCATCCATCTCTCTTTTTTTAGAGATGATGTTCATACACAAAGGATAAGATCCTGGTGAAAACACTGAAGGCACTTCTCTTTTTTCAGAAGTGATAGTGTAGGAAATAGCAGGAGTTCTATCAAGTAGTGACAAGAAACAAGTAACAAAGGGCGTAGTAACCAACAGAGATGTATCACAAAGTCTCCACCTCGACTTTCCAAGAGTGAAATATGAAGGACAATGAGGGCACAAAGTCATCCCAATGTCCTTTACATAGGAACAAAATATGAAGGATAATGAGGGCACAAAGTCATCCCAAGATCCCTTACACAGAAAGAAACTAAAAACACACACTGAAGACAACTATAACAACACAAAGTCTAAAAGTAACTAACTTCAGGGCATCTTCCCCTTTACTTGCACTAGTTCTGCTTGTTAAATTAAATAAACAAGAATGCATCTAGAAGGCAGACATAAGAACAATCTCCTAAAATGGCACAAGCTATAACATCACAAAGTCTATAAGTAACTTGCTTTCTCATTCAAATAAAATAATATGAACAATAATTTTAGCTCAAAGTCTCAGTATTCACCTTTCAATTTGGGTAGAGTTTTGCTTCTATAAATGAAAAGATCTTCCTTCTAATGACACAAGAGAATATAATCTATAGTAGCCAAGAAAGGCTTGGTACTTTGTTTCATGGAACGGCCCATGCTGCATTTAATGCATTGAATGCATTTTTAGTTTTGTCAAAGAGGGCCATGCTGGAATAGGGCCACTGCCTTAACTGTGGCATGTCAATTCATCTCAAATGTCTTCTCCTAGGCTTGAGTCATTTGGTCTATCACCTAATGTCTGTGTAGCTATCCACCTTGCCCTTACTCCAAGGGAGACACACAGGCTGCACCTTCAATGTTTACAAGCCAAAATATTTGCTTGGTGGATAGTTCCACCTACTGGAATAACTTCTGTGTAAATATTTTGGCCTTTCACTCTTTCTACTATGATTTGAGCCCTCAGGCTATCTTTTCCCCTTTCTGGTTCTTTTGGTTCCTTCTCTCAGTAGTTCTTCCTTTCAGCCTAAAGGTCTTTGAATGCATTCGGGTCCACGCTTAAGCCTGCAAAGATCAATAGCTATTTCATTACCACACATTTGACATCTTTGGGTATGTCATCATTTAAAAGCTAACAGCTAGTTGGTTGTCTTGAATTTGATGGTTGTGGGCCCATCATCCTCCTTATCAATTCCTTTAGCTTTCTTGTTTGATCCTAACAAGTGACACGTGGCATTTCCCACTGTGAAATAGGCAAAGACACTTGGCAGCATCCACTTAACTTATAGAATCTTTAGATACCTTTTGAGAGTCCAACAGAAGATGACACTTGGCAGCTTCCACCAAGCTTTAGAAACACTATAAAAACATTTGGGACTCATTTGGATTCACACGGATGATGACACTTGGCATGCTCTGCTTACTTTAGCAACTCACCCAGGGCCCACCATAGTCCTTAATAACAAAACAAAAGGAAGAAATTACAGATGTTGACACTTGGCAGCTTTCATCAAGATTTACAAGGGACATGTGCTGACTTTCACTGCATTTAGAAAAACATATTAAAACCTTCTGTAGTTGCCACCTAGTGCCCTCAACGAAAATCTAAGAGAAGTTTATTGAAAGAAGCTTTAAAACTTATAAGAAACTTGAAACACAGATGCTGACACTTATCATGCTCTACTGAGATATAACGGGACATGTGGTGACTTCTGTTGCATTTAGAAACAAATTATAATGTGTCCTAGTAGATGACACTTGGTAGCTTCTGCTCTCAGGATTTTTCCTTTCGGGCGAATTCCTTTGGACTTTGGGGTACTCCTTTGAACCGATCGATTGAACCAACTTTGCTTCGATGATTCAATGGTTCAATGGTCCAATCTTGTGTTTCACTCATTCAATTGACCACGTTGACCCAACCGCTCATTGAACCTTTGACATTTCCTAAGTGCTGAAAACTTGCTCCTTTGAGAGAATTTACTTGTTAAAGCCATTTAACTTGTTGAACCTACTAATTTCAAGCATGTTGAGTCTATAGAAACATATATGCAGAGTTCATAGATTCAAGCCTGTAGAGTCCATAGATTCAAGCCTATAGAGTCTGTAGATTCAAGCCTGTAGAGTCCGTAGATTTTTGAAAAGCTTAAAAAATGGAGAATTTGAATGCTTAGAACAATTTTTGAAGAGGGGAAAAGAGAATTTTGGCCTGAATGACCAAAATAATTCATATGCTGTCCCAAAAGTGAGTGACAGATTTTGGGAACAACATGTATCATCCATCCTCATCCCCCAATCATTTTTTCACTTTATCATATCATTTATTCTTTATCATCACCTACATCATATTGATCGATTTAGCTTTGAACTACACCTATCATACATCTAACCAAATCATAAGTCTTATCCTAGCCAATAGATCTCCCTTACATGTATCCTTGTTTGAGATACATCTAAAGCTTACGGACCTTTAATCCTATCATCATCTTGTTATGGTTGATCCCCCCTTAGGATGTGTCTACAACTATGACACCTATCATCTCTATTCCTTATACATGTGTCCTTACTAGGGGCATTGTTATCAATTTTTAGCTCATTACTCAAGTTGAATCTTTCTTCTTCATAATATATCCTACATATGACATCCCATCCCCTCATCTATCCATCTCATGCCACCCATCATTTCTTCTTTCGAGTGGCCATCTGGCTCATTTTTCTCTGCATGTCCCTTGGAGGAGGCATCATATCCCTTAACATCATCTACTAACATTAATCCATGACATGGTTTTTATTTGAAATACCACTACTCATTCCTCTTCATCCACTCATAATACCCTTTCAAAGAGGGGGAAAATGTATGCACCTAAGTCAATCACTTTATTACAGTCGACTAATATTCCTATTAGTCAACACTAATTCTACTTAACCCAATTTATCCCACTAATTTATCCTATTTCTAGCTATATATATAATATCCCCTTTCCATTATCTAATATTCCTAACCTTATCTCATCCCATTCCCTCATTAATTATTCTAAATATCCCATTATCCTAATCTAATGCTATTTATCTATTATATGGGATTTAAAATTCCCATAAACCCCACATACCCACCCACTAACCTACATCCTAGCCATTCCTACATCTTGATGTCTCTAATCATCACCTAATCCCCCGTCTAACATCCACCTATTCCTCCATTATCTATAAGATAATTTAGAAGTCTCTAGAATTTGAGACTTCCCTCCAAGTCTCTAGAAACCTCTAATTTTAGAGGTTTCCAAAGGAATTTAATATTCCTTGGATAATCTAGAGCCATTGATCTCATATCCCTAAATTCAAATAACAACCCTTGATTTTCCCTCCTAAAATCTATATAAGCAACCTCTCGCTCCACCCTCAAACCAATTAGAAATCTCATATCAAAGCCATGTCAACTTGAATCACCATAGCAAATCCATGTCCCATTATCAATCAACTAGCATTTTCATAACATCATTATGCCAAACTAATGCTTTAATCAAGAATCTATTAAATATATCATCCAAATCCTTTGATCAAGAATCACTACGTCAAATCTGAGTCTAGTATGCAATCATAAATCTTGGAATGATGTTATAGGGAGGTAAGGTGATGATAAAGAGTTTCTTATTATGTTGATTACCTTTCTTATTCATTATTATTAGAGTGTTTAGAATTTTGGGTTTTTTTATTAAAATTTAATAATATAGATTTAATCCAAAATTTAGAGCATACATATGGAAACCATCATGGTCACCAAATGTAGAGAGATTTTGAGCTCTATATGAATTTAATCAAGCTAAATCCAACTCAAAATTCAAACTACCTAATTATGAAAGATTCTAAAAACAAATCAGAATGATATGAGCTTACCAATCCTTGCTTCTAATAACCTCCTTCTAGGATTTGTAAATGGATTAAGTGATTACATATAGACTCAGATCTGACGTAGTGATGCTTGATCAAAGGATTTAGATGACTGATTCAATGAATGCTTAATTGAAGGATTAGTTTGGCATAATGATGTTATAAAAATTCTAGTTGATTGGTAATGGGATGGATTTGTTATGGTGATTCAAGTTGACATGGATTTGATATGAGCTTTCTAATTGGTTTGAGGGTGGAGGGAGAGGTTGCTTATATATATTTTAGTAGGGAAAATCAAGGGTTGTTATTTAAATTTAGGGAGATGAGATCAATGGCTCTAGATTATTCAAGGAATATTAAATTCTTTGGGAAACCTCTAAAATTAGAGGTTTCTAGAGACTTGGAGGGAAGTCTCAAATTTTAGAGACTTCTCCATTATCTTAGAGATAATAAAAGATTAGGTGAGGGTTAGATGGGGGATTAGGTGAGGATTAGAGACATAGGGAGGTAGGAAAGGCTAGGGTATAGGTTAATAGGTGGGTGGGTGGGCTTATAGGAATTTTAAATTCCCATATAATAGATAAATATGATTATATTAGGATGATGGAATATTTATAATAATTAATGAGGGAATGGGATGAAATAATGTTAGTGAGTATATGATAATTGAAAGGGGATATTAGATATATGGCTAGAAAGAGGATAAATTAGTAGGATAAAATGGGTTAAGAAGAATTAGTGTTGAATAATAGGAATACTAGTCAACTGTAATGAAGTGAGCTATTTTAGGTGCATACAATTTTTGCTAAGGACTTCGATAATTTCCCCAATAATTGGATAAAGTTGTCCAATTTCTACTAGAATCTAAGATTACCCATCAAGCAAAGACATCATCCCAAGAAGTACATTTCAAATTTGCTAATAAAATTTTTTAGGTGTTCCAACTTCCATTATCATTACTTATATTCCTATATCAACCTATACAATCACATATGTGCCAACATCTTTGGGTATGAGGGCATTAATTGGTTGCATCATATTAACATGCCTATTTTGACAAGGGCATCATTTACACCTCCCTTGGTCACTACACAAGGTCCACTTCCAAATTTGCCTAATGTTTCTTCCCTTTAGTAATTTTTTCTATCCTTACATGCTAAAATATTACAATTACAACAAGGTATTTCTAAAGATACTCAATGGACTCTCATTCTTTGTTTTAAAATCCTTTGGCACCTATAACAATCTTGTACCCACTACCAGTTGGTTTTTAAGCTACTAATCTACCATTTTATGAGGGTAAGGGTGGTTCTAAACAACATATTTTTTCCTTCCATGCAACATATTTGGACTATGGTTATAATAATAAATTGTGAACCAAGTTCTTTCTAAAAAGTCTTAAAGACTATGCTTTTCATGCATTCTATGTTCTCCCACTTTAATCAGTTAGAGAATTTAACCCATTGGCATATCAATTCATAAGACACTTCTCAATCAAAATTGGCAAAAATTTGTCTTATTCACAAATTTATAAACTTAATCAAGGATCAAATGATCAAATCAGTAACTACATTCTATAATACAAGGCTATGCTAGCAAAGATTTGAAAAAAACTCTATAACAGATAATGAATTTCAAGATATATTCACTCAAGGATTATTAGTGCCACTCCATGAATAGATCATGTTTGATAAATTTAGATCTTTTGATAAGTTATGTCATACAGTCAAAGAAAGGAAATTCAAGCTTTCAACATTAAATAAGCTAAATTATGCACCAAGTGCTCCATCTACATCAATTATTAAGTTCTAAAGCAAGCTAAACTACAAAGTCAAAACTAATGAGATAAAAAATTAAGCAAATTTAATAGTACACGTAATATTAGAACCATAAAATAAACTTCAGTTAGTCACTCCACCTAGGAGGCAATTTACAAGGTTACTAGAACCTCCTCGTATCTTGTTAAAAAAAACTTATTAATTGTAATCTCATCTCTCTACATCTTCTATTTGAGTTGAATTTGACAAAGCCTTAACTTAAGGGATTTGATAGTAATGCATATTATGATTACCATAGATATATTGGGTATTTTAAAAATAAATGTTACATGCTAAGGCATAAAATACAAGATCTCATCGATGATAATACTAATGAGGTAGGCACACACAAAGAGGAAGTTCGACCATAATATAATGACAATGCAAAGTTAAAATAATTTAGTAATATTTTTGTCAACCATGGCCTAATAGAGAATAAAAATAATTTAGAATTATATCATGTGTACAATATGCATCTACCTCTTAATACATATGGTCATATAATAGATGGAATCATTGGTATATTTATAAGCACATTAGCACAACATATAGTGGTCACATTTGATGATAGTGAAATAAATCATGATGATTTAGATAGGCATGTTATTTTATTTCATGCATGCATCAACAAGAAACCTATACATAGTATTCAAACCTATACAAGATTTATAAGCCACATCAAAGGTAATCGAAACATTTAATGGGAATATACAAGATAGTTTGGAACATATAATGTTACCTCTCCATGTTAGTTTAACAATGATGGATACTCCATTTCTAGTCTTATCATGCACAAGAGTTTTCAATATGTTATTAGGATTCCCTAAGATAAATAAAATTTTAGCATTACCATATATAGTACATAGATGCCTCAAGTGTATATTGTATGCAATTAGAAATGCATCAAATCTACAAATCAATCCTATCTCAGAAAAAATAGATCCTACTTATACTTCCAATTTGGGATACATTAGATAATTGAGAACATGACTAATATGGAACCTCTTACTAAATTAAGGGATATATTACCATAATAATATCACTAGGGAGGGTTCCAAAGCCTCCAATAAATAAAAACTACAAAATAACCCTAATTAAGTCTGATGTTTTCATATTCACTATACTAATAAAAAGTAAAGCAAAAGTCTAATCTAGTGTTCACCAAAGCTTGTGGCACAAAGTCGGGGCTAATAAACAAAAAAAATAAACATGCATAGAAGACATATACTCACATCAATGTATACATAATCCTAATGTATGTAAGAGAAGTTAAAATTCATATTTATCTACTCTTACAAAAGAAGAACAAAGTTAGGAATACTTACCTTTGAAGATGAACCTGTTGAGCCTCTATATCTCCCTTAGCCAAGGTGCTTCATAAGAGGTTGTTTTGGTATGTAAGGATGACAAGGATAAATCAACTCTAGGCTACACAACCTATCAATGCATCTAAAAGACTTCTCCACAAGACAATATTCATATCTCCAAAGAAAGTATGAAACTTTAAGCTTGATCCTCAAGTAGAATTTTGGATAAGTAGATGCATAATATATCTTAATTTTTCTCCTCTTCTCTAAATAGTGGCAAAATTATTGTGTTTATATAGGTGGATTTAACCCTAAACCCTTCCAAATATTTTAGTTGATAGGGTTGACCTAGTCAACCTAGTATCATTATTGGAAAAAACTCACTAGGTCACATATTAGGTTAGTCAAGAGCTGACCTAGACCCTAAATAAGTTTTGTCGACTGTACAAGGTCGACATAGTTGGCATAGTCATGTAAATTGTCAAAAGAGGTTTTAGGTTAGAAAAAGGGATATTGAAGGTGGTAAAAGACTAGAGGAGTGTTCAAAAAGAGAAGGCCAAGATTAGGGAATTGTTTTTAGGAGATAAGTGTGTAGATAGCAAGTGGTAAATGGGACAACAATCCTATGAAGCACCTATGATCTACCCACCCCTTTCCTAGTACACCCTTTCGAGCATGCACTTAGAGATATTGAGACTCTCTAGGTTCCTACAAGATAGAGAGCATCAGTATTTGATAAAATTTTGAAAATATTATGTGTATATATGTGCCCCACTCTAAGCTCATCACGTGTCACATAAGTGCAATAGGGGATGGTGCTTAAAAAAATAACATGATGACACATAACATTGATGCTAAATAAAGTGCAGTAAGGAGCAAAATAAGATAAATGAAAGGACAAAATTAAAAAACACATACCTTTACTTACCTTAGTGTTGTAGATAAAGAAGGAGATGCAAAATATGTGAAGGCATCAAATGTGAATAATATTAGGTGAACCTATAGAGATTAGCAGAAAAGAATGAAAAATTAAAAAAAATTCAACATAGGCATATAATAGTTAGAAAGATTCTCTATAACCTCAATATTTATAACTTTTTATGATTTGGAAAAAGAGTTAGTAGAAACAAATATATGACTAAATTAATAAATATGATGGTAAATAATTTTTGAAATAGTTAGAAGACCATGGGATTAGTGGTATTACTGAGCACATGTATATATGAGAGGTTCTCGATGTATCAGCCAACTAGGTTTCCTTATGTGGTCAATGATCAATTGCCTTGAGTTTTGAGATGGAGACACCATCAAGTAACATAGTTCATGCCCCATGTGCTAGTGTTACATTTGATCACATGAGGAGAGATAGTGTGGCATCCTTATGCACACATTATGATAGATTGACCAATTTTGGTGACTGTGGCACTAGGGTTAGCATGAGTGTGGATCATGGGCCATTATACCTAGTGGGTAGATCTATATCTAGTGGCACATTTTCTATGATAGTTTATACTCCCTTACCTAATGGCTCTTATAGTAGTGCTTACATTTTTGGCATGGCATGTAAGAGATTTGAGGAGGAGAGGAGGAGGAGGAATGCCAAACAAGATACTAGAGATCAGACCATGGCGTATGAGACCATGTACTATTCAAGCATGATAGCTGATAGCTAGATAGGGTATGGATGTGGATGCAAGAGTGTCATGGGTACCATAATTATCACTGCATCAAGATTATTGACCACCTCGATCACACCATCGATGGAGATGCTAGTGATAAGAGATATCATAGAGGGTGGTCATCTAGGATGACCCATAAGTTAGCCCAAGGTAGAGCTAGTCTATAGAGGCACCACTAAGATGAGGCTTGAGACTTGCACAAGTGATGACCCTAGGGTTTATTTTGATTTGGAGGCATCTCATGGATGAGGTACTCGATGGATGAGTCAATGGAGAGATCATGCTTGGTAGATGATTAGACAAGGAGATGGTGATTGGTGACACTGTGATAGGTAATAAATGTTGTAATGTTGAGTCTTTGATATAAAATACTAGTTGTATGTGATAAATTATAGATAGATAGATATATTTTGAGATGTATATGTGATATAATATCTATCTAGTTTGAATTTTGTAGATCATATAGATGAGGATGAGGTCAGATGGGGATACCTAGTGATAAGATCACACCATGATATTCTAGATGGGGTGCTAGCACCATACAACCCTACCATATTGGATGATCTCATGGTACCATTTGCCCCAACTCAGGTGAGATGGTTCAAATTAGTAGGGGAGGCCACAAGGTAGCTATAGGCATGCAAAGATGGGCTATAACCAACATTAAGGGTGGGAATAAGAGAGGCATAGGCATAACAGGTTTTGGCTCAAGAGAGAACCATGCATTTAACTACCACTATCTAGCTGGGATAATTTTAGGCCTAGGTGGCCAACCTACAGGGATAGGTAGTAGTCTTGAGATCTTGGACTTCCTTATTACAACATACTATTCATAAGAGGTAGTCTGAAGCATCTATTGGTAGTGTGGCTAGGCCATGAGATAGACATGATAGAGCCCAACATTAGATCTAGAGTGATTTATTTTTATATTTTTTATAAATACATGATATATATAGAGATATCTTGTTTTGATAGTTGGATGTTAATCTTATGTGTTATATTGTGGTTGTGGATGCATGGATATATTTATTTATAGCACATGTATTTTGCTTGTTGTATTTTGCTTGTATTATATATGTTTTAGGAAATATATGTGTTGTGTTTTCTTTTCTATCATTTATGTAGTACACATGTATTGTTAAAAATAAATAAGAGAAAAGGACTTGGAAAAGTATAATTAATCAAAAACAAATGCACTGCACACAGTGTCATGATGATAAATATGTAATAACAAAATATGACTAAGTATAACAAACCAAAAAGTGGTAAACAAGAGGGAAAAAAATTATTTTTAAACCATGAAAAAGAATGACACCAAATTAAAAAAAGGAAAATCACACTAAATCATGTTGGGAAGTATGAAAATAATGTAATAAAATTTAAATCCCATGAAATAAAAATGGTATAAAAACAAATCAATTAATTAAATCAATCATACTAAATCATGTTGGGAAGTATAAAAGAGAAAAAGATTGGTAAAATGATCTTAAAGTAGTCACACTAATTCAATTTGGGAAGTATGAAAAACTTAAGAAAAATGGTTGGATTCTTACATGCAATTGGAAAATAAGAAGATAAAATTGAAAGATTAATGAAGGAAGAATAAAACATACTAAATCAAGATGAGAAGCATGCCAATGACGTGTAACTCATAATCAATCACATATTATCTCATATTGACACATGTAATTTTTTTATGATTTAGATATTGGAAAATTTTATGAGGAAGGCCAAGTACTATCCATGGTCTTACACTACAACTCACAAAAGGAACACTAATGGGGTGGAAATAATGTGAAAACATGGTAAAAGGGGATGTTTGGAATGGTAATTATTGTCACCAAATCTTGCATCTTAGAAGAGGGTGTTCAATCCTCTTATATATCTGGGTAACATGGGAACACTTACTGGTATATGGGTGTACCTATAGTGGAAGTGAGCCTCTAGATCTAAGGGCTAGCTCCTGGAATGTATCTTGAAGGGATTTCACCTATACTAATGCTTTCTTATGGGGAAAAGAGTTATAATTTGCATGAATTGAACCTATTATAATGGGGTGATATACCAAGATGTTTTCCACATGACCATCACATTTCATTCACTAAGAAATAAAACACACAAACTAGTCTCAAAGTCCTAAAGGATTCTAACATGAGTGTTTCAATATAGAGGTGAGATGTATAAAGCAACATAAGGAAAATGAACTAGAGGAAAAATTGCACAATCCAAGAAAATCATACACTTGAAATTAGACTAACATACTTTAATACACTCTATATGACCTATTAGAATGAGAGTTTCTTGTAGAAGACATGAAAGGACAAGGAAAAGCAAAGGATAGAATCACTGAACTTAACCATTCATCACTTTGCACACTCGAATAATATATTATTGAACTTAAACCAAGATTGATTGAATTATTATAAGGCAAAATGTGACATCAAACTATGAGGGATTCACCATACCAGGTGTGGTTCTTTTACAAAAGCCAAAATGGTAGCTACTTATAGAATTTTAGAGAGAGGACAAAGAATGAAGTTCAAAGGTCACTAGAACACATATCCAATTGATAACCAGTTACATTGTAGGGGACTAGAGTATGAAACAAACCATTAATTCTTCCCAAGATAAATTTCCATATAAAATATGAAAAACTCTCCAAAATAGTGCAGAGACTCTTTAGCAAACCTTTGTGAAACTGTCTTCATCATGGATCATCTCTTGAGCATTTGAAACTAAATTAGAGAGAGTTGACAAATATGTATTATCTAAGGGAGGTTGAAACATGATATTATAGTCATAATATGTGCTCCTAACTAATATTTATATTTTAGACACATGTATTCATTATCTTTAGTCATTCATTGCTTTCTTGGACTTCGTTCTTCACATTTGGCAATCACTGTTCATATCGAGTGTTGACTAAGCTTTCATAACGGCATGTGAGTTTGAAGAAATTTATTTGCTATAAAATCATTTATTTACATAGTTTCCCATGTGGAATTCAACTACCACATTTCTAATTCCATTATAAACTATGCCTATTGTCATTTGGACACATAGCCTCATCTTGTCCATTAGGAACCTGGTCAAATTTGCTTTGTCAATCTCGTTTGGAGTCTCTTTGCCAAGACATTAAATGTTGGCTATTGATTATTGATCTAGGGTCTTGATATTATGACATATATAAGTATTACATTAAATTTTATCTCCTTTACCTTTGAAATTTTCTCACACCTATGAATGTTAATCGTTAGATCTACCTCCATTTGAATTCAAATAGTTACTTTACAAGACTTTATTTTGATGTATGTATTACCATCATTGATGTTCATGTAATAATCATTAAATTCATGTGCCCATCAAAATTTGAAACCCAATTATTAATTTTTGATACTTTATTTTGACGTTTGCATGCCCATCAATGATGTTCGTATGTCCATCACAATTTGAACCCCAATGGTTAATTGTCGAGACTTTATTTTGATGTATGTATGATCATCACTACTTGATTGTTTAACTTTAAAGATTTATATCTCAAGATAGAGGTCTCATCAAGATTACATATTTTTAGATAATGTTCTTGGCACTAATTTCATTGATCTCATGTGATATTTTCACTATGTGAGGCTTTTTTAGCACATTTATAATATACATAAGTGAGTTGACCTGTCTATTTCTACATGACAGCCCATGATGGTTTAGCCAAGTTTAAAGTTGTGTTATGAGATTTTTATTAATCATATATAGCTCTGATACATTTTTTAGTCATATTCAAACTTTACCCATGACTTTGAACTGCTCTGACACCATGAAAACTTGTTACTTGCATTTAATGCTCTAAAATGACCCCTAGGTGACTCAAAATGACATGTGGACTAATTAGACTATAACCAAGGATAAAACATATGGAATAACATTAAATACACCCTATAACTTATATAATACCCCTATACAAGTTTTTTACTATAAGGAGGTTGACCCATTTTAACTTGAGGTAAAAATGGTCAACATTCTTAGTGATTTCCCAAAGGTTGTATGCTTGCTATGCCATGACTAGTTGCCTAAGCATGTCCATTGGGTTATGGAGTCACATGTGCACAAGTTTTATACACAAATTGCCTTTAAAAACACACCAAATAACATAAAAATAACAATATAAAACACACAAGATAAAACACTAATCAAAATTGCACGTGTGCTTCATGAGTAGTTATGGAACACACACACACAAACCAAACTAGCTAACTCAAACATTAACTAACCTAAAATGAAAAAATTAATCCAAGATCAAAGAAGAAGTTTTAAACCTCTCTTATTTCATTACATAAATTATTGAATTAGGCATGTATCCTTTTAACCCTTGGCATTTATGCCTCCATCTTCTTTATGGTGTTTATCAACTTCATTGATAATATGTTCAGTGACAACCAAACAACTCCAAACATATTAGCTATGGAAATAAACTTTTATTGCATCTAAACATCCTTAAATTTATCATATGGCTCCTCAAATATGACCTCCAATGGTGGTTCAACAATGCATACCTTCTTGGTTCCCATAGTGCTCTCAATAAGATTGGGTTTTTCTTCAGCTACAAGTTCTTCAAGCTCATCAAGGAGCTCTGCATAGTCCACCTAATCTTGTTCATTGTCCTCCATGGGAAATTATTTTCTACCTTCTCAAGTAATTGACCCTCAACTTGTAAAATATCTTCAAGCTCTTGAAAGATATTTATTTTTAGCTACCAATCATCTTTGTCTTCCTTGTCATCGAGAACTACTAATTCAATATTCTCTTCTTGATGTATGAGGTCATCAAGTTGGTGTTCTTCATGATCCATTGCATCTAAGGGTGATTCAAAATTAGATAGATGTATTGAGTTATCTCTAATAACTATGTCTTCCACCTTAGTCTCATGAGACTCTTTTAGGACTACAACTTCTTGAGGAGTGACTTGACCCTCATCCTTGATAGTACACTCCATTTCATACTTGAGATGGTCATCCATTACTTCATGGTCAGATATGAAGTCTTCTTCAAACACCTCTTAGTCTTGGTCATATTCCTCATGGACATCTCCAAAAGAGTCTTTAATATGTTTTTCCTCATTTAAAAAGGTTAAGTTTCCCTTGTGTTCACCAAGGGGATTCCCTATGGTGATCTCTTCCTCATAGTCACCTATGACATCTTCTTGGTCGGCCATGGTTTGGATTTTCTCCTGTTCACTTTCTTCTCTCAAGATGGGATCTTCCTCAAGAAAGGGTGAGGTGGAAGGTTGATGGATAGGATCATGTAAAGGAGAAGTGTAGTGGAAAGCTGATGAGTTGGATATGGAGTGTGGGGTGAAGGAGAGGGCTTGTGAGTGGATTTAGGAAAGAGGAATGCACTAATAAACTCATAGGAAAGTGACTTTTTGGGTTGATTAGAAGGATAAACATCTACATAAGTAGGAGTGACATATTTTCAATAGTCTCCTTGAGTTTTTTCAATAATAACATGTTCATTTTTTATCTCTTTATCCTCCCACATACTTAGCCTATTTATTAAGCATTGAAGGCACTTTTTTGCCAAGTCCATTTGTTCTTTGGTCTCCCATTGAATTTAATCTTCAACCACTTCCCACGCACTCATATATATTTGGATAAAACTTATTAACCATTCCATGAAATGGTTATGAAGCACATCAAACTCATCATCCCATGTTCCCATATTGTCTTCACTATCTAGCAACTTTGATAGGAGTGCCAAGAAGGATTAGACATGAGGTGGGGATGATGGAGGAGGAGGAGGGTAATAATGGGGGATCAAGACCAGATTTAACTTGTTTTATCCTATCCTACAAGAATTCACATCTTTCCTTATAATATCTTTGTGTATAATTCATGTAAATATCATATTCCTCATGGTAAGACTCATAGGAGTACTCTTGAGGTTGATAAGTATCATGGTATGAATGATAGAGCTCATATTGGGACTGATAGGAAGCCATTTTTTAATAGGTTTTTTGGTATCCTTCCTCATATGTTTTTCCAAAAACATGGTGTCTATATGGAGAGGTTAAATGAGGGCTATAGGGCTGCCATGGCTCATAGGATTGATAGCCATTTTGATAAGACTGTCGAGGAGTAAAATATTGATCATAGTAAGGTTGATAAGGAGGCTCATGATAAGGGTATTCACCATAGTTGTTCTTATCAACCTCATATGTTAGATGAGATACAAAATTTATCAAAATATTCAATGATGTATACCTAAGTTTTTTACAACTATAATTTATCATTTGGAGTCACCATTGGTGTTAAATTACTTGCTTCTAAAAGCTGACTAAAGGAAAGACACACCAATAGTATTTCCACTCTCTTGGACTTGGTCCCATCAGGTGTTTTAGAACTATTGTTACCAAATATTGAACCCTAAAATATCATGTTCAATCCTCTTTTATATTTGGGTAACATGGAAACACTTCCATGTATGTGGGTGTACCTATAGTGAAAGTGAGCCTCTAGATTTAAGGGCTAGCTCCCTAAATGTATCTTGAAGTGCTTTCACCTATGTTAATGATTTCTTGTGGGAAAAAGACTTAGAATTTGAAAAAAATTAACCTATTATAATGGGGTGATACACCAAGATTTTTTCCACACAACCATCACATTTTATTCACTAAGAAATAAAGCATACAGACTAGTCTCAAAGTCCTCAAGGATTCTAATATGAGTGTTTCAATATAGAGGTGATATGTATGAAGAAACACAAGGAAAATAGACTAGAGGGAAAATTTCACACTCCAAGACAATCATATACTTTAAATGAGCCTAACATACTTGACTACACTCTATATGACCTATTATAATGGGATTTTCTTGTAGAAGACATGAAAGGACAAGGAAAAGCAAAGGATAGAATCACTAAACTTAACCATTCATCACTTTGCACACTCGAACAATGTATTATTGAACTCAAACTAAGATTTATTGAATTATTATAAGGCAAAATGTGACATCAAACAATGAGGGTTTCTCCATAATAGGTATTGTTATTTTACAAAGGCCAAAATGGTAGCTACTTATAGAATTTTAGAGAGAGGAGAAAGAATGAAGTTCAAAGGTCACTAGAACACATATCCAATTGATAACCAGTTACATTATAGGGTAATGGAGTATGAAACAAGTCATGAATGATTCCCAAGATAAATTTACATATAAACTATTACAAAATCTCCAAAATAGTGCAAAGACTCTTCAACTAACCTCTGTGAAATTGTCTTCATCATGGATCATCTCTTGAGCATTTAAAACTAAATTGGAGAGAATTGATAGATATGTATTATCTGAGGGAGGTTAAAACATGTTATTATAGTCATAATATGTGATAATAACTAATATTTATATTTTAGACACATGCATTCATTGCTTTCTTGGACTTCATTCTTCACATTTAGCAATCACTATTCATATTAGGTGTTCGACTGAGCTTTCATAGCGGTATGTGAGTCTAAAGAAATTGATTTACTAAAAAATACTTATCTTACATAGTTTACCATGTGTAATTCCATTACCACATTTCTCATTCCATTATAAACCATGCCTATTGTCATTTGGACATATAGCTTCATCTTGTCCATCTAGAACCTGGTCAAATTTGCTTTGTCAATCTCATTTGGTGTCTCTTTGCTTAGACCTTCAATGTTGGCCATTGATTATTGATCCAAGGTCTTGATATTGTGATAGATATAAGCATTTAATTCAATTTTATGTCCATTACCTTTTAATTTTTCTCACACTTTTGAATGTCAACCATTAGATCTGCCTCCATTTGAATTCAAATAGCTACTTTATGAGACTTTATTTTGATGTCTGTATGCTCATCATTGGCATTCATGTAATCATCATTGAATTCATGTTCCCATCATAATTTTAACCCCAAATTTTAATTTTAGATACTTTTTTTTGACATCTGCATGCTCATCAATGATGTTCGTGCATCTATCACAATTTGAACCCCAATGGTTAATTATTGAGACTTTATTTTGACATCTGTATGATTGTCACTATTTGATTGTTCAACTTTAAAGAATTATATCTTGAGATAGAGATCTCATCAAGATTCCATATTTTTAGATAATATTCTTGGTACTAATGGCATTGATTGCATGTGATCATTTAGCTATGCAAGGCTTTCTAAGCACATTTATAATATGCATAAGTGAGTTGACATGTCTATTTCTACATGACATCCCATGATGGTCTGGTCTAGTTAGAGTTGTGTTATGAGATTTTGATTAATCCTATATTTATCCAATAAGTTTTTTAGGCATATTAAAACTTTACCCATGACTTTGAACTGCTCAAACATCATGAAAACTTATTACTTACATTTAATGCTCTAAAATGACCCCTAAGTGACTCAAAATGACATATGGACTAATTAGACTATAACCAAGGATAAAAACATATGTAATAGCATTAAATACACCCTATAACATTACATAATATCCCTATACAAGTTTTTTAGTGTAAGGGGGTTGACCCATTTTAATTTGTGGTAAAAATGGTCAACATTCTTGGTGATTTCCCAAGGATGGTATGTTTGCTATGCCATGACTAGTTGCCTAATCCTATCCATTAGGTTATGGAGTCACATGTGCACAATTTTGATGCACAAATTTCCTTTAAAAGCACACCAAATAACATAAAACTAACAATAATCAAAACACAATATAAGAAACTAATAAAAATCACACGTGTGCTTCATGAGCACTTATGGAACACACACACACAAACCAAACTAGCTAACTCAAACATTAACTAACCTAAAATGAAAAAATTAATCCAAGATCAAAGGGGAAGTTTGAAACCTCTCTTATTTCATTACATAAAGGATTTAATTAGGCATGTATCCTTTTAACCCTTTGCATTGATGCCTCCATATTCTTTATGGTGTTTGCCAACTTCATTGGCATGATGTTTAGTGAGAACCAAATAGCTCCAAACATATTAGATATGGAAATGAACATTATCATATGGATCCTCAACTATGACCTCCAATGGTGGTTCAATAATTCATACCTTCTTGGTTTCCATAGTGATCTCAATAAGATTGGGTTTCTCTTCAGCTGCAAGTTCTTCAAGCTCATCAAGGAGCTTTACATAGTCCACCCAATCTTGGTCATTATCCTCCATGGGAAATTCTTTTTCCAACTTCTCAAGTACTTGACCCTCAACTTATAAAATATCTTCAAGATCTTGAAAGATCTTAATTTTTAGCTACCAATCATCTTAGTCCTCCTTGTCATCTAGAACCACTACTTCTTCAATATTCTCTTTTTGATATATGAGGTCATCAAGTTGGTGTTCTTCATGATCCAATGCTTTTGAGGGTGATTCAAAATCTAATATAGATATTGAGTCATCTCCAAGAACTATGTCTTCCACCTTAGTCTCATGAGACTCTTTTAGGACTACAACTTCTTAAAGAGTGACTTGACCTTCATCCTTGATAGTACACTCCATTTCATACTTGAGATTGTCATCCATTACTTCATGATCAAATATGGATTCTTCTTCAAACACCTCTTATTATTGGTCATATTCCTCATGGATAGATACAAAAGAGTTTTTAATATGTTTCTCCTCATTTTAAAAGGTTAAGTTTCCCTTGTGTTTACCAAGGGGAGTCCTTATGGTGATCTCTTCCTAATAGTCACTTATGACATCTTCTCGGTCAACCATGGCTTGGATTTGCTCCTCTTCACTTGCTTCTCTCAAGATGGGCTATTCCTCAATAAAGGGTGAGGTGGAAGGTTTATGGATAGGATAATGTAAAGGAGATGGGATATGAAGTTTATTGGAAGGGTAATGATTTGGATATGGAGTGTGCGGTGAAGGAGAGGGCTTGTGAGTGGATTTAGGAAAATAGAATGCACTAGTAAGCTCATAGGAAGTGACTTTTTGGGATGATTAGAAAGATAAACATCTACATAAGTAGGAGTTGCATATTTTCAATAGTCTCCTTAAGTTTTTTCAATAATAACATGTTCATTTTTTAGCTCTTTATCCTCCCACATACTTAGCCTATTTATTAAGCTTTGAAGGCACTTTTTTCCAAGTCCATTTGTTCTTCGATCTCCCATTGAATTTAATCTTCAACCACCTCCCATGCACTCATCCATATTTGGATAAAACGTCTTAACCATTCCATGAAATGGTTAGGAAGCACATCAAACTCATCATCCGATGTTCCCATATTGTCTTCACTATCTAGCAGCTCTGATAGGAGAGCCAAAAAGGATTAGACATGAGGTGGGGCTGATGGAGGAGGAGGGTAATAATGGGGATCAAGACTAGATTTAACTTGTTACATCCTAGCCTATAAGAATCCACATCTTTCCTTGTAATATCTTTATTTAAAATTCATGTAAATATCAGATTCCTCATGGCAAGACTCATAGGAGTGATAGAGCTCATATTGGGACTGATAGGGAGGCATTTTTTGATAGGTTTCTTTGTAGCCTTTCTCATATGGTTTTCTAAAAACATGGTGTCTATATAGAGAGGTTAAAGGAGGGATATATGTTTGCCATAGATCATAGGATTGATAGCCATGTTAGGTTGTGGAGTTAAAAGATTCACAGGTATGCAAATGGAGGAGGTTGCTAAGTGTCACAGTAACTGACGTCGGTCAGGAGTAGACTGGAAACTGCCGACATCGGTCAGAAATCAGCCGACGTCGGTCATCTCCAGATAGATAGAGACCGATGTTGGTCATCTTTGCATTCCAAAACTAGTCTAATTTTAGATGGACAGTCAGTTTGCATGTAAAGACTAATTTTAGTCTTGAGTCTACGTTTCTAATTATTATATTTAGGAAGTCTAATTATTGTTTAGTTTGGGATCTATTTAATAGACCCATAGGGTTGTATTGTAATGAAGGATCAAAAGGACTTGCCAATGACAAGGATAAGGGTTCTTCCAAGTGTAAGATCAGTTGATCTGCAGGTAGCAAGATTAGGGAGATCTACATGGTAAGCAAGGTCAGTTGATCTGTGGTGTAGCAAGATCAAGGAGATCTACGGGTAGGTGTGTGTGTGCAAGGTCAGTTAGATCTATGGGGTAGTAAGATCAAGGAGATCTGTAACATAACAAGGAGCAAGATCAAGGAGATCTACTTGGTGTACTCAGTCATCGAGTACAGGTATTATAGGCAAAGCAACCAGTTAAGTTGATTGTCACAGGTGGACTAGAAGTAGGCAACAACGGTTGAGTTGATTGTCACTTACTAGTGGAAACAACAACTCGGTTATTGAGTTGATTGTGTTTGTAATTGAGAGAGAGATAACTCTTGAGGGAGAATTACTGTATGCCCAAGAGGTGTGGGAAGAGTGTGATTTCTTCATTGTATTTCCTTCTGGAAGAGTGTTAATACAAGATTGTATTGTCTCTCATATTCTGTGATGTTTTTGAATTTTAGTTACATATTACTTCTGGTTTAATTCTGTGTTTAGTTGCTTATACAAAGGTAATCAATTGTGCTCTTAAGGAGTAGAATCCTAACAAGTGGTATCAAAGCTTGTTGTTATAGATCCTGACAAGTGGTATCAGAACTTGTGTGTAGATCCTAACAAGTGGTATCAGAGCTTGGTTCAGAGCAGGTTAGTGTTTGTTGATTACAGGTCACTCTCAGGGGTTTTTGATTGAGTGGGAGTAAAGCAATGGCAAAAGAAAGTACACTAAGAATGGAAAAATTCAATGGAAATAATTATCAATTATGGAATTGTGGAAAGAAAGGGCATGTAAAGAAAGAGTGTTGGTTGGTAGAAGATCAGCATGAAGGAAATAAAGAAGCAAATGATGCAGGTATTGTTACATGGGATGCTCTTATATGTTCCTTGGATAAAGTAGAATCTTGGGTTTTAGATTCTGGTGCCTCTTTCCATGCAACCCCAAATAGAGTATTTTTCCATGAGTATGTCCATGGAGACTTTGGAAAGATTTATTTAGGGGTTGGTGAGCCTTGTCAAATTGTTGGCAAAGGAAAAGTGCAACTGAAATTGCAGACGGGAAACACATGGGTGTTGGAGGATGTCATGCATGTCCCAGTCCTGAAGAGGAGTCTAATTTATGCAGGAAAGTTGGGTGATGAGGGTTGCATAATAACTCTCACAATGGAATCTTGGAAAGTTTCCAAGGGTGCACTTGAATTAGCATGTGGTAAGAAAGTAGGTACTCTTTATCTATCTACTTGTATTACTAATTCTCCTTCTGGTTTATCTACTTCAGATGTAGATGCAAAGATGTGGCTCTGTAGGCTTGGTCACATGAGTGAGAAGGGAATGCATGTTCTTAAGAGGAAATCTGATGTTTTTGACAAACTTAAGAACTAGAAAGCCTTGGTTTTCAAGGAGAAGATGATGGACAGAGATCAGCTCAAGAGGCTGAATAATTTTGAGCAGGGCAATGTTGATTTGGATAAGGTTATGATCCAAAATGACCTCACAGGTAAATATCATCACTCATAGGAAAACACAGTTACTGATGTTGGTCAGGTGAGAACTAACATCGATCAGGTAGGAACTAACGTTGGTCATGTGCAGACCAAAGTCAATGATGTTGGGTAGGTGGACACTGACATTGGCAATCAAGAGGAATCAACATCAGCCAAGTGCAGATTGAGGTTGGCTAGAGGTGACCGAGATCAGTCACTGTTAAAATGAATTTTGGGTGGACAACAAGTTGTCAAGGAGTCTCAAACACCCACGTGGAGGATTGAAAGGGTAAGTAAGCCTCAAATTTGTTATTCCCCTTCTTTACACTACTTGTTGCTCACTGATGGTCAAGAACTAGGAAGTTTTGAAGAGGTAATGCAGGTAGAATCTAGGAAACAGTGGGAGCATGGAATGAATAAGAAAATTGATTCCTTGAAAGAGAACCAAATGAGAGATTTGGTAGAGTTTCCATTCAGGATGAAAGCACTAAAAGACGAATGGATTCCTAGGTTAAAGAAAGGAGAGAATGGACAGGTGAGATAGAAGGCCAGGTTATATGGTCTTGAGCAAGTTTGAGGACAATGGTGTTTAAGGTTTGACAGGTGTATGACAAAGCATGGCTTTAGTCAATGTCAATGTGACCATTGTGTTTATTTTACCAGGTTAGATAATGGTCGCGACATTATCCTATTACTATATGTAGTGTCTATGCTTGTTTCAAGGTCACACATGCAGGGATTTACTGAGCTAAAGGTAAAAGTAGCTCAGAGGTGTGCCAAGAAGGACTTAGGAGGAGTAAAGAAAATCCTTGGCATGAGTATTTCTAGAGACAGGGAAAGTCACAGGTTGATTTTGTTTCTAGAGGATTATGTGAATAAGGTAGTGGAGAGGTTCAATATGCAAGATGCAGAATCGATTAGCACACCTATGGTTGGATAGCTCATAGAATAGTGTCTGAAATCACATAATGAGGTTGAGTACATGAGTACTAGACCTGATATTGCCCAAGCAGTGGGAGTTGTCAGCAAGTTTATGGCCAATCCAGGAAAGAAACACTAGAAAGCAGTTCAGTGGATTCTCAGGTATCTGAGAGGGACAAGCAGCAGGTATTCATGCTATGCAGGGTCAAGCACTTCTCTACATGGGTATGTAGATTCGGATATGGCAGGTTACTTGGATGATAGGAGAAGCATCACAAGATATGTGTTCACTGTTGGTGGTACAGTGATTAGCTGGATTTTTGAGATGTAGAAGGTTGTTGCAGTCACAGTGGCTAGCAAGGATAAGAACCCTACGAAAATGATAACAAAGCTAGGAACAAAGGAGAAGTTGAATCTTCATTCAACATTTGTTGGTCTTTAAGATTGAACTTGAAGAGGGATACAAGCCAGGAAACAAAATTAGAAGATGTACAGGTATAGGTACAGGTGCAACTATTTATCTCCAAGTGGGAGATTGTTAGGTTGTGGAGCTAAAAGCTTCACAGGTATGCAAATGGAGGAGGTTGTTGAGTATCATAGTAACTGACATCGATCAAGCCAACTGACATCGATCAAGAGTAGACCGAAAGCTACTGACATTGGTTAGGACTCGATCGACATAGGTCATCTCCAGACAGACAAAGACTGACGTCGGTCATCTGTGTATTCTAAAACTAGTCTAATTTTAGATAGATAATTAGTTTGCATGTAAAGACTAATTATAATATTGAGTTTGTATTTCTAATTATTGTAATTAGAAAGTCTAATTATTATTTGGTTTGGGATCTATTTAATAGACTCATGGGGTTGTATTGTAATGAAGGATCAAAAGGATTTCTCAAGGACAAGGACAAGGGTTCTTCCAAGTGTAAGATCAGTTGATCTACAAGTAGAAAGATTAGGGAGATCTACACGGTAAGCAAGGTCAGTTGATCTGTGGTGTAGCAAGATCAAGGAGATTTGTGGGTGGGTGTGTGTGCAAGGTCAGTTAGATCTATGGGGTAGCAAGATCAAGGAGATCTATAACACAACAAAGAGTAAGATCAAGGAGATCTGATTGGTGTACTCAGTCATCGAGTATAGGTATTGTAGGAAAAGCAACTAGTTGAGTTGATTGTCATAGGTGGATTAGAAGTAGGCAACAATGGTTGAGTTGATTGTCACTTATTGGTGGAAACAACAACTTGGTTATTGAGTTGATTGTGTTTGTAATTGAGAGAGAGAGAACTCTTGAGGGAGAATTATTGTATGCCCAAGAGGTGTGGGAAGAGTGTGATTTATTCATTGTATTTTTTTTTGGAAGAGTGTTAATACAAGATTGTATTGTCTCTCATATTCTGTGTTGTTTTTGAATTCTAGTTACATATCACTTTTGGTTTAATTCCGTGTTCAGTTGCTTATACAAAGGTAATCAATTGTGCTCTTAAGGAGTAGGATCTTAACAAGTGGTATCAAAGCTTGCTGTTCTAGATCCTGATAATTGGTATTAGAGCTTGTGTGTAGATCCTGACAAGTGGTATCAGAGCTTAGTTCAGATCAGGTTAGTGTTTGTTGATTACAGGTCACTCTCAGGGGTTTTTGATTGAGTGGGAGTAAAGCAATGGTAGAAGAAAGTACACTAAGAATGGAGAAATTCAATGGCAAGAATTATCAATTATGGAATTGTGGAAAGAAAGAGCATGTAAAAAAAGATTGTTGGTTGGTAGAAGATCAGCATGAAGGAAATAAAAAAGCAAATGATGCAGGTATTGTTGCACGGGATGCTCTTATATGTTCCTTGGATAAAGTAGAATCTTGGGTTTTAGATTCTGGTGCCTCTTTCCATGCAACCCCAAATAGATTATTTTTCCATGAGTATGTCCATGGAGACTTTGGAAAGATTTATTTAGGGGTTGGTGAGCCTTGTCAAATTGTTGGCAAAGAAAAAGTGCAACTGAAATTGCAAATGGGCAACACATGGGTGTTGGAGGATGTCATGCATGTCCTAGTCCTGAAGAGGAGTCAAATTTCTGCAAGAAAGTTGGGTGATGAGGGTTGCACAATAACTCTCATAGAAAAATCTTGGAAAGTTTCCAAGGGTGCACTTGAATTAGCATGTGGTAAGAAAGTAGGTACTCTTTATCTATCTACTTGTATTACTGATTCTCCTTCTAGTTTATCTACTTCAGATGTAGATGTAAAGATGTGGCTCTGTAGGCTTGGTCACATGAGTGAGAAGGTAATGCATGTTCTTAAGAAGAAATTTGATGTTTTTGACAAACTTAAGAACTAGAAAGCCTTAGTTTTCAACGAGAAGATGATGGACAGAGATCAGCGCAAGAGGCTGAATAATTCTGAGTAGGGCAGTGTTGATTTGGACAAGGTTATGATCCAAAATGACCTCGTAGGTAAATATTATCACTCACAAGAAAACACAGTTACCGATGTCGATTAGGTGAGAACTGACGTCGATCAAGCAGGAACTGACATCGGTCATGTGTAGATCAAAGTTGGTGATGTCGGTCAAGTGGACACCGATGTCGATCAGGGAACTGACATCGGTGGTCAAGAGAAATCGACATCGGTCGGGTGCAGACCGAGGTCAGCTAGAGGTGACTGAGATCGGTCACTGTTAAAATGAATTTTGGGTGGACAATAAGTTGTCAAGGAGTCTCAAACACCCATGTGGAGGACTGAAAGGGTAAGTAAGCCTCAAATTCATTATTCCCCTTCTTTACACTACTTGTTGCTTACTGAAAGTCAAGAACCAAGAAGTTTTGAAGAGGCAATGCAAGTAAAATCCAAGAAATAGTGGGAGCATGGCATGAATAAGGAAATTGATTCCTTAGAAGAGAACCAAATAGGAGATTTGGTAGAGTTGCCAGTTGGGATGAAAGCACTGAAAGATGAATGGATTCGCAGGTTAAAGAAAGGAGAGAATGGACAGATGAGATAGAAGGCTAGGTTATATGGTCTTGAGCAGGCTCCAGGACAATGGTGTTTAAGGTTTGACAGGTGTATGACAAAGCATGGCTTTAGTCAATGTCAATGTGACCATTGTGTTTATTTCACCAGGTTAGATAATGGTCATGACATTATCTTGTTACTATATGTAGTGTATATGCTTGTTGTAGGGTCACACATACAAGGATTTGCTGAGCTAAAGGTAAAAGTAGCTCAGAGGTGTGCCAGGAAGGATTTAGGAGGAGCAAAGAAAATCCTTGTCATGAGTATTTCTAGAGACAGGGAAAGTCAGGTTGATTTTGTCTCCAGAGGATTATGTGAATAAGGTAGTGGAGAGGTTCAATATGTAGGATGCAAAACTGGTTAGCACACCTATGGTTAGATAGTTCATAGAACAATGTCCTAAATCACATGATGAGGCTGAGTACATGAGTACTAGACATGATATTTCCCAAGCAGTGGGAGTTGTCATCAAGTTTATGGCCAATCCAGGAAAGAAGCACTGGAAAGCAGTTTAGTGGATTCTCAGGTATCTGAGAGGGACCAGTAGCAGGTATTCATGTTATGCAGGGTCAAGCACTTCTCTACATGGGTATGTAGATTCAAATATGGCAAGTTACTTGGATGACAGGAGAAGCACCATAGGATATGTGTTCACTATTGGTGGTACAATGGTTAGCTAAATTTTTAAGATGCAGAAGGTTGTTGTAGTCACAGTGGCTAGCAAGGATAAGAACCCTGCAAAAATGTTAACAAAGTCAGGAACAAAGGAGAAGTTGAATCTTCATTCAACTTTTGTTGGTCTTCAAGATTGAACTTGAAGAGGGATACAAGCCAAGAAACAAAATTAGAAGATGTACAGGTACAGGTACAGGTGCAGCTATTTATCTCCAAGTGGGAGATTGTTAGGTTGTGGAGCTAAAAGCTTCACAAGTATGTAAATGGAGGAGGTTGCTGAGTGTCATAATAACCAATGTCGGTCAGGCCAACCGATGTCGGTCAAGAGTAGACCAAAAGCTGTCGACATCGGTCATCTCTAGACAGAAAAAGATTGACGTCGGTCGTCTGTGCATTCTAGAACTGGTCTAATTTTAGATGGATAGTCAGTTTGCATGTAAAGACTAATTTTAGTCTTGAGTCTACGTTTCTAATTATTGTAATTAGGAAGTCTAATTATTGTTTGGTTTAGGATCTATTTAATAGACCCATGGGGCTATATTGTAATGAAGGATCAAAAGGACTTGTCAAGGACAAGGACAAGGGTTCTTCCAAGTGTAAGATCAGTTGATCTACAGGTAGCAAGATTAGGGAGATCTACATGGTAAGCAGGGTCAATTAATCTACGGTGTAGCAAGATCAAGGAGATCTGTGGGTGGTGTGTGTGTAAGGTCAGTTAGATCTATGGGGTAGCAAGATCAAGGAAATTTGTAACACAATAAGGAGCAAGATCAAGGAGATCTGCTTGGTGTACTCAGTCATCAGGTACAGGTATTGTAGGTAAAGCAACTAGTTGAGTTGATTGTCACAGGCGGACTAGAAGTAGGCAACAATAGTTGAGTTGATTGTCACTTACTGTTGGAAACAATAACTCGGTTATTGAGTTGATTGTGTTTGTAATTGAGAGAGAGAGAACTCTTGAGGGAGAATTACTGTATGCCCAAGAGATGTGGGAAGAGTGTGATTTCTTCATTGTATTTCCTTCTGAAAAAGTGTTAATACAAGATTGTAGTGTCTCTCATATTTTGTGTTGTTTCTGAATTCTAGTTACATATTACTTCTAGTTTAATTTCGTGTTTAGTTTCTTATACAAAGGTAATCAATTGTGCTCTTAAGGAGTAGGATCCTAACAAGTGGTATCAGAGCTTGCTTTTCTAGATCCTGACAAGTGGTATTAGAGCTTGTGTGTAGATCCTGACAAGCCATTTTGATAGGACTATTGAGGAGTAAAATATGGTTCATAGCAAGGCTGATAAGGAGGCTCATGATAGGGGTATTCAGCATAGTTGCTCATATCAACCTCATATGTTAGATGAGATATAAAATTTATCAAAATATTAAATGATATATACCTAGGCTATTTACAACCATAATTTATCATTTAGAGTCACCATTGGTGTTAAATTACTTGCTTCTAAAACTTGATTAGAGGAAAGACACACCAATAGTCTTTCCACTCTTTTGGACCTTGGTCCCACCGGGTGTGTTATAACTATTGTCACCAAATCTTGCACCCTAGAAGAGAGTGTTCAATCCTCTTCTAGATTTGGGTAACATGGAAATGCTTTCAGGTATGTGGGTGTACCTATAGTGGAAGTGAGCCTCTAGATTTAATGGCTAGCTCCCTAAATCTATCTTGAAGTGATTTCACCTATGTTAATGCTTGCTTATAGGAAAAAGACTTAAAATTTTCATAAATTTAACCTATTATAATGGGGTGATACACCAAGATTTTTTCCACACAACCATCACATTTTATTCACTAAGAAATAAAGCATATAGAATAGTCTCAAAGTCCTAAAGGATTCTAACATGAGTGGTTCAACATAGAGGTGAGATGTATGAATCAACACAAGGAAAATGAACTAGAGGTAAAATTGCACACTCCTAGGACAATCAAACACTTTAAAGGATCATAACACAATTGACTACACTCTATATGACCTATTATAATGAGATTTTCTTGTAGAAGACATGAAAGGACAAGGAAAAGCAAAGGATAGAATCATTGAACTTAACCAGTCATCACTTTACACAATCGAACAAGATATTCTTGAACTCAAAACTAGATTGCTTGAATTATTCTAAGGAAAAATGTGACATCAAACTAGTAGGGCTTCACCATACTAGGTGTAGTCTTTTTTACAAAGGCCAAAATGGTAGCTACTTATAGAATTTCAGAGATAGGAGAAAGAATGAAGTTTAAAGGTCACTAGAACACATATCCAATAGATAACTACTTATATTATAGAGGACTAGAGTATGAAATAGACCATGAATTCTTCCCAAAATAAATGTCCATATAAACCATGAAAAACTCTCCAAAATGGTGTAGAGACTGTTCAACTAACCTTTGTGAAATTGCCTTCATCATGGATCATCTCTCAAGCATTTGAAAATGAATTGGAGAGAGTTGACACATTTATACTATCTGAGGGATGTTGAAACATGCTATGATAGTCATAATTTGTGGTCCTAACTAGTAGTTATATTTTAGACACCTCTATTCATCATCTGCAGTCATTCATTGCTTTCATGGACTTCATTCTTCATTTTTGGTAGTCACTATTCATATTGGGTCTTTGACTGAGATTTCATGGTGGCATATGAGTTTGAAGATCTTGTTTTTCTATAAAATACTAAATCCTACATAGTTTCCCATGTGGTATTCCTTTGCCATGTTGATCATTCCATTATAAACTATGTCTATTATCATTTGGACACATAGCCTCATCTTATCCATTTAGAACCCAATCGAATTTGCTCTATCGATCTTGTTTAGAGTCTCTTTGCTTTAACCTTCAATGCTAGCCATTGATCATTGATCTAGGGTATCAATATTATGACATCTAGTAGCATTGTATTCAATTTAAGCTTCTTGACCTTTAACTCTCACTCACACCATTAGATTTGGATGTACCTTCAAATGCCAACCATTGGATCTACCTCGATTTAAATTCAAAAAAATACTTTAAGAGACTTTATTTTTACATCTATGTGGTCATCATTGACATTCACATGACCATCATTGATGTTTGTATGCCCATCATAATTTGAACCGCAATAGTTAATTTTCAAGACTTTATTTTGACGTTCATGTGCCCATCATTGATGTTTATGTGAATATCATTGACGATCACATGCCCATAATAATTTGAACCCCAATGGTTAATTGTCAAGACTTTATTTTGACGTCCATGTGACCATCATTATCTGCTTGTTCAACTTTAAAGATTTATATCTCAATAAATATAACTCATCAAGATACCATATTTTTAGGGGATGTTCTTGTAATTAAGGGCATTAATTACAAGTGATCTTTTGGCCATGCAAGGATTTATAAGCACATTTATAATATACACAAGTAAGTTGACCCATCTATTTTTTCATAACATCCCATGATGGTCTAGTCCAGTTAGAGTTATGTTATGTGCTTTTGCTTAATACTATATAGCTCCAATAAGTTATTGAGGTATATGCAAACTTCACCCATGAATTTGAACTACTCAAACACCATGAAAACTTGCTACTTGCATTTAATGCTCTAAAATGACACCTTGGTGACTCAAAATGACATATGGACTAATTAGATTGTGACCAAGGCTAAAAACATATGTAATAACATTAAATACTCCCTATAAAATTATATAAGACCCCTATACAAGTTTTTAACTATAGGAAGAGTTAACCCATTTTGACTTGTGGTAAAAATGGTCAATATTAACATGCAAAATTTGTTAATTTATGAGGAAGATCAGGTCTTATCCATGGTCTTACAATGAAACTCACAAATGGAATCCTTAGGAGAATGATCAATGAACAAAACAAAAAAATTTAAGGGGAAATATTAGGATTTTAGGGAGTGAAAAAGGGAATGTAAGAATAATAATGTAAGCATCTTATGAGAAGGCCTTAGGATACATGAGGCACTATAAGGACATGAAAAAGACACAAAGTAACTAGTGACCATCAATATATAGAGGATACATGTTCACTATAGACACAAAGCTATGTAGTTAAATAAGTGTGGTACTAAGATCAACTCATGTGGGTTGTTTTGAAAAAGAAAATTAAAATGTACCTACCTTCCCATAATGTGTTCCCTATTCCTTAGGACCACTTATAAAGCCATCAGTCTACTACAAAGATTGGGTACTTGTGTGAGAAAGTAGGTAGCACTAAAAGATGTTTTTATTCTCCTTTTCTAATATATTAGCCTACCACACCCCAATGGACCTTGACTCTATTATGAGTCCAACTATGGGGTTTGAATTTAAATTATAAAAAAGGAGATGTGATTAAAATAATGTCTTTTAGTTTGATTTAACTTTTAAGAATTTTGAATGTTGCCTTTTAGATCATTGCCTTTTTTATAAATGATTTGTATTTTGCATAGTTTTATGGAATTATGATTCCTCCTCCAGACGGACTTGAAATGACCAATCATGAGATATAGATTTATACACATGAATAAGATTTAGGCTTTGTCTAAAAGAAGCTAAGCATGCAAAGACAAGACTAACTATAACACTTAGGCTTAACGATGATCCAACATGTCATCTCAAGTCTCAACCATGTGTATGCTTAGTTTGTGAAAGGGAAAAAGGGGAATAAGGGGAGATCAAAAATGGATTGGTAAAAGCATATTATAATGAGATTAATTTTTTACTATTTGATCACATGGTAAAGAAGGAAGGACTAAAGGGAGTAATGTTTATATGACCAAGTCACAATAACAAATATCCTTGTTTATAGAGATAAGATAGCAAACAATCATGAAAAAACATAAGATAAATGATAAGAAAGGAAATCAAGAAGAACAAATATGGAATTATGAAAAATAACCCATAATAAAACATAAGAATAATCATAATCAACATGTAATATGAAACAAAAGTCATGATGTGAGATAGATAAGAATTTGACACAATGTCAAATGATATAAAATAGATAAATTTAAATTTGGAACACATGCCCAATCTAAAAGAAAATGTAATAACACCATGCATGTGATCATAAGTAATAATATATTTGTCCACACATCTTATAATCTCTATGAATTTGAATGTGAACTACAACTAATGTCTCATCAATATTCAATGACAGTTGAGAAAATACTTTGCATTGAATCTCTTCAATAGAAAATGTAGGAATGCCTGAAGGATCATGTTGATGAGGGATATCATATAGAGTATTCTCAATATAATGTATGGTAGTGGATTCTATGAGAGATGAAGGGGTCACTAGTGGAAAAGGGCCATAGGTGAAGGTGTCACTAGTGGAGAGGGATTCATAGGCGAGGGAAGGTCCACATGTGAGGGACTCATAGGTGGATATTGAACCACATGAAGTGGAGCTGTGGAGGAAGAAGGGGGATCCTTATTGTGAGAGTGACCTATGGGAGGAATGGTAGAAGGTGAAATAATGGTTAGGAGATGATCCTGAGATGTTTTTGAAGGATGTGGCAATGATCAGTATGATGTGTACCACATTGATGTTATAGACAATATACCTCTCCGTATTTAGGAAGATACTTAGGTAATACTTTTGGGGGAGGTATGACCTTGTTTTAGGTCTGAGGAGTGGTAAGATACAAGGTGTTGATATATTTCCACAACTTAAAATAATGTGTGGATGAATGGTTATATATGTCATGGAAAAAATAGATGCACTTGTGAGTAGACTTAGTGGGTGTATTCATAGGAGGAGTGGAAATGAAACCAAGGAAGATTGGTATAATGAATATTCTCTAGTCTAATGACCAAAAACTTTATGAATGTCACAATAAGGATGATTAGCCTATTTGGTGGATAAAGGATCCAATTGTAGTAAAGGGAGAAAACCATCACCAAGAGAAGGTGGGGTTGGTGGAGAGACTAGACAAGGCTCAACTAAAGGAGAAATAGGATCAAAAATAGGAAGAGACTCAGTTATAGAGGGAGTGGGAATGGGATCCAAATTGAGATTTATTAAAGGAGGAACAAGATGTAGGGAAGGCTAAAGGATAGTCACAAGCATCTCAAGGATAAGTTGACTAGAGGAGTCTTGGTATCTAGCAAAGCGATAAGGACCAGTCATAACATGATCCATAATCATACTCCTATGAGGTTATTTAGAAACTAGAGGTGTGTGCACCATATCTACCCTATGATTAAAAGGAAAAATTCTAAAATTAAGAATGATATAAGATGGAATACTAGAAGATATACTGAAAGACTGAAGTAAAGAGGAATGATAACTAATAATCTCAGCATCTCGAGCATAAATAATACCTTCTAATAATGGATCATATAAGGTATAACCATTATCATAATTAGGTGTATGGAGGTTAATGGTGGAGGTAGGGATGACCTTATCATCTGATGTGGTGTGATGAATGGAATTTTGAGTCTTAGTTAAAACATTGGGATGTCATCACAAGGTGGTTGATGAGAATGAGGTTTAAAAAAAGTGGGAAGTTGAGAGATGAGATGAGGTGAGATATCTAAATTTTTAATATTGAGATCGATCTCGTTAGGCTCATCATCATTAGAATCTATGAGGTTAGGGGGTATATTCTCAATGGATTTGGGGTGACCATTATAACCTCAGGTGGAATTGATAGGAAAGTTAAATCATTGAGATTCACAAAATGGGATGCTTGGTAAGGGTTCAATTGTAAGAATCTTGAATACACCACAGTCTTGGAATTGTTTGAAATTTCAAGGGTGGTGTCACCTTGAATCTTATAGATGGCTCCATTGTGAGTAAATTTAACACATTGGTAAGTGGAAGAGGCAATTTCTCTCATATGATTAGTCCATGTCCTACCAATCAAAATGTTATAAGATAAAGGAAGGTTGAATATCATCACCTTCATGTGAATGGTGATAGGTGGGATGGTAATGGGGAGCCATACACAACCTCAAAGAGCCATTTTCCTTTAGTCATATCCTTGACATGTGTTGCATGTGGATTTAATATTACACTTTAAATATCTAAGTGTTTTGATAAAATCAAGAGAGGCAATGCAAGTGTTGAAACCTTTTTTAATTAAAGCATGCTTGACTTGGATATCACTGATTTGGATACTAATAAAAAGTGGAGGATCATCCACATGAAGTAGAATCTCATCAAAGTTCATAAAAGTAATGAGAAATTTGAGGGAAAGATAAGTGTCTAGTGTTTCATCAACATGTATGGACTTCTCTTTACATTATTTTAAAATACTATCTTCGAATCTAGATAAGGTTGCTTTACATCCTGCTAGGGGAGGATGAAGGACGTTCATTTCAAACAAAGTTTGTATGGGATGATTATAATGACATGGAGAGGTCCACATAAGTTTGATAAATGGGATTTGAGATGGGAGGTTAGTAATCTCTATGATAGGATCCCACTCATCATAATCCATAAGAGGACTATTGGAAAGAGGTGCATAATGTTAAAGGAGGTCCTCGAAAGGAGGAGCTAAAGTACATGTGAATTTATGATGATAAAAGGTAAAAGGTTTAATTAGAGGACAATTTTGTTGATTAACTTGAGAGGATGGGGTAGTTGATGTAGGTGTTGTTTGAAAAGAAGCATTGATAGGATGTTGAGTATCATTTGTGATGAGTAAATAGGTTGGAGGGATGGTAGAAATCATATGAGAAGTGTTATCTAAGAGAGGTGTTGGAATTGGTTCATCAAAGGATATAAGGTCTTCTTTCCCTAACTCATTTAAGTGAGTTAGAGAAGAATCTGGGATAACACAAAATTTATGAGACAAATGAGGTTTTTGGATGGGTTGAGGATCAATGAAAGCAAACACCCTTTTCATATTAGTCATATTGACCAAATTCTCTTTGAGAGTTGGGTCAAGAAGACTATACACATTATTGGTAGAAGGGGTAGGATTTTTTTGGTTATCTTGGTGATTTGGAATAGGATATTTATAGATGGCCAAATGAACATTAGCCTGGTTCAAAACTTGAGATTTACTTTGTGTTTCATGTGATTTGAAAGCAATGTCATAATCTTTTTGACACGTACGAATGATAGAAACATCGTAAAAATTGGGACCAAGAAGGAAATCCATAGCCAAATTATGAAGTTACCTACAATTCTCATAAGAATGACCCCAAATAGCATATAACCAACAAAATTTATTGAGATTGTATCAAGATTTCATGGGTCGAGTAGGATCAAGTTCTCATGTTGAGGCCTTGGTAGACATTTTTTTAATTCTAATAAGGATAAATTTTTATGAACATTGATGTTATTTGTTGAAGATAAATGAGGATTAGTGATGTGGTTGGGAGGGGAAGATTGTTTTGGAGTTTGGTTAGGAACAACAACTTGAATAATATGAATGGTATCATAAGAATTGGTGATACCATCATTGGTAGCATGAAGATTATTATTATTTATTATCATGTGAGTACCTAGAGAAGCTTGGGATGGCTTGAATTAATGCATGAGAAAATCTTGGCTTGGCTTGGTTAATAGATTCTTCCAAAGTACGTGGAGAGAGAGTTCAGACTCGATATTGCAACTTAGAAAAAAGAGCATTGGTTAACAGATGAAAGAGGTTGTCATCTAACATATTATGTTCATATTTTTTAGACAAGGTCTTCCATCATTTTATGAAATCTTATGTTTGGTCTCAAATTGCTTACAATTGATAAAATGGGCCAAAGTATTCTCAAGGAGACCATTAGTTTGGAACTCTTGGACTAGAAAATTTACTAAATATTCCAAATTAGTAATATAATGAGATTTGAATTGGTTGTACTAATCTAAAGCATCACCCATGAGATTTTTAGATAATAGCTTGGTAGCACCAAAGGTATTTAACTTGACCCAATCTTTATATAGATTTCCAAATGTTTTTAAATGAAGAGTAGGATCAGTTGACCCATTATAATAAATGGTAGGGGTGATACCTCCTATATCTATATTATCAATTCAAGATGTAATAGGCTCATTTTGAAGATGCTTAATTTTTTTATTAACAAGAGGAGGTTGAGGGATAAGATTACCATAGGAATATTGAAGAGGAGGTGGGGGAACATTTTGGTTATGCATGCCCTATGACATCTATTGAGGGTGGGTTTGAAGATGATAAGATGATTTTGCATTTGCATCATTTGATTTGAATTTTTAGCTTGGGAATCATTAATTTTATTAAGACTTTGTAATAGGATTTAATGGGTTTGAGTTGCATTATTAGCATTGTGTGAAGTATTAGAATTAGTAATAGTAACTTGGGTACAACTATGTCTGTTAGTAGGAGCTTGATAAGAACTATTAGTAAGTGCAGCAATAGTGGCATAATTTGCTTGTGAGGAAAAAGATGGATCAATAGAGGGATGAAAAGATGTAGCACTAGAGGCATGATTACCATGGGTACAAAATGATGCACTAGTGTAATAATTGAGAAGAGAGGGTCTTGGAAGAGGTTCACTAGATGTAAAACCTGCCATGTTAGTAGAGATACTAGGCATGAAGGTAGAGGAAATCAAAGAGGAAGAAGTCATGGTATGAAAAGGGGTCAAAATAGAGGGAAGATGCTAAGAACCAAAGAAACTAGTATCCCTAGATTCATTTGAGAACATGGGAGAAGGTGAATGGGACTCCTCGACTTAACCACTTATCATGAGATTGTAAATAGTAGAAGGATCCTTTCTTCAATGTTGAGGAAATTCATTGATGAAGAAGACAATTTTTGATGTATACTCTAATTCAAGGTAATATTCAAATGAGAAGAGATTATTATGAAGAAAAGAGGAATGGGGAGGGGTCCCATAGTTTGTAGTGAAAGTGGCTATATGCATATTACTTTTATCTAGGATAGAAACCACAAGTTACTTATGGGGGAACCTATTAGGGTTAGTAAAACTCATCATATATGTTGAATTAAAATCAATAGTGTCTTTAAATAATAATTTCATGATGAAGGAGAGAGATTATGGAAGATAAAGTTGATGCAAATCAAAGAGATATAAGATGCAGATAAGAGTACAGAGTCAACCAGGTTGACATAGTACTAAAAATAGGGTATGAAAATTGATCCCATAAGGATATAGATTCAATGAGGTTGACTTAGTAATATAAACTAGGATAAAGGATGGCGTAATAAGGATACAAATTCGATGAGGTCAACTTAGTACTGTAACCTAAGAGGCAGAAATGAGTACTGGGTTAACTAGGTCAACTTAGTACTGCAATCAGGGGAAAAGATAGTCTATAAGAGATTGTGTCAAACATAATGATAGTTTATTGAAAATAGTGAAAAAAATTGCAATTTAATTTAAATCAAGAAATTTAAGTAAACACATAATCAATTGGGTTAATGAGAATCATCCAATTGAGGCATATAGCACAAAACCTTGCACCAACACTAGCCAATACAAGTTTTTGTAATACAACATGTAATGAGAAAAGAGAAGCAATAAAATAAAAAGTAAATGATAACTAAGTGGTCATTCTGAATATTATTAGATTATTATAAAGTGTTATTTTAAGTGTGATAGGCAAGTTGGCTAAAATAAGGGAGCTAGAAAGTAATCTATGGATGGTTTTAGGATATTTAGGCTAAAAAGGATCTGTGTTGGCAATGGTATTGGCTTGATATTGGGGCCTACCCCATCACTTCACAATCCCATAGTGAAAAGGGTGTTGGGTGCTTTTCCCATATATATTTAACCATGTGTTTATATTTGGTTAGAAAACTAAGTCAACTTACTCCTTGATGATGAAATTCAAGTAGTTAGGCCTTGGGTAGACAAATGTTTAAATGGATTTTGAAATTATGTGATTTGATAGTGTATTCAAGAAAGATAAAAATATTTTAACTAAATGGTATGTTTAAAAACCACCTAATTATACTACGTGAGCTACTATAAGCATGTAAATAGCTGAAAATGAAAGTGTGAATTAATTACAAGCATATAGTTGTTAATTCCCAATTTAAGCCCAATATAGAGTCAGTTTAGATGATAATATATACAAAAATTAAAGAATAGATTCAATATGGTCACTATTATACTGTATAAGTAATATCCCTTAATAACTAAGTCAACCAGGTTGACCTAGTCTTTCAGATATAAGATAGACTATACAACTAAGTCGACTAGGTTGACCTAGTTTGTTGTAGGATTACATTTTTGAAGACTAAAAACTTGTGCAAAACATAATTTTAATGAAGAACTAAATTGAAATATAAATAAAGGAAAGAACCTTTGTGGGTTAGAAGATGTTGAGGATTGTGAAATTTCTATTGAATTCCATGAATGTTGCTTTCAAGTTTTGCCATTTATGTCAACTAGGTCAACCTAGTTCTGCAATTCCCTATTTGTTGAAGCTTGTTAAGATGACTGAGTCGACTTGGTCAACCTAGTTTTTTATCTAGAATCTATTTGGAATACCAAGTTGACTTGCATGACTTAGTTTATTACTCTAGAGCTAAATAAGAGACTAAGTCAACCTATTTGACATAATTTATTATCTATAACTAGATAAAAGCACTATGTCAACCTACTTGATCTAGTAACTTGTATCTAATGAAGACTTACACAAAAATAATAGAGTCATTTTGATGTGATTGTGTGCTAAACTTGTGCACAAAAGTTAGAAACTCTACCAGCATGGTCGACCTAGTCTTATAAATATAGAAAAATAGTAAAATGATAGAAATGAAAAAGTGTGAAGGAAAACTTGCAAGGGTTAGATTCACATTGAGTTCACCAGAATGTATGAAATCATAAATTTATTAGATCCACAAATCAATCTGAGCTCAAAGAAGATACATCCTACGTACACTTTGAATTGGGGATACATTAGATAATTAGGAACATGACTAATATAGATTTGTTAGACCAAATTAGGGGATATCTTACCACAATAATATCACTAAGGAGGGTTTTAAATCCTCCAGTCAAGTAAAACTATGCAATAACCCTAAGTCTTATGTTTTCATATTCACTATACTAATAACAAGTAAAGCAAAAGTCTAATCTAGTGTTGACCAAAGCTTGTGGCACAAAGTTGGGGGCAATAAACAACAAAATTAAACATACATAAAATACATATACTCATGTAAATGTATAAAAAATTATAATGCATGGAAGATAAGTGTAAATGCATATATATCTACTCTTATAAAGGAAGAACAAAGTTAATAATACTTACCTTTGAAGATGAACCCACTGAGCCTCAATCTCTCCCTTGGCCAACGTGATTCACAAGAGTTTGTTATGGTATGTAAGCATGATAAGGATAAATAATCTCTAGGATACACAACCTATCAATGAATCCAAAAAACTTATCCACAAGACAAGATATGTATCTCTAAAGAAAGTATGAAACCCTAAGCTTGCTCTTCAATTAGAAAGGTGGATAAGAAGATGTGCAACATATCTTAATTTTTCTTCTCTTCTCTAAATAATGGTGAAATGATTGTGTTTATATAGGTGGATTTAACCCTAAACCCTTCCAAAAAATTTGGCCGATAGGGTCAACCCGTTTGACCTAATATCTTTATTGGTAAAAACTCACTAGGTCATGGACTAGGTCAACCAAGAGCTGATCTAGACCATAAACAAGTTTTGTCAATAAGAGTACAAGGTCAAAATAGACAACATAGTCATGTAAACTATCAAAATAAGTTTTTGGTTAGAAAAAGGGCTATTTTTGTAGAAAATTTAGGGTCTTAATCATTAGCCTTGTCTGGTGCTTATCTAGTTGTCCAACTCAGATCTAGACTTGTCACAATATGGTGCAAGCCTTGACTAATCTTATAGCACTCAAAAAATTTCACTTGACTATGTTATCATCACTTCACACAAGGTTTAAGCCTTATATACTTACCTGAAGTGCAGTGGAGAAAGGACCAAGGCCCATGTTGGGCTAGGTGTGCCATGGCATAACTCTATCTTCTAGGGACATTGGTTAGTGCGATGATAGTGGTACATTCATGGGCACAAACCTTCTAGGGAGGATCTAATTTTTTATTATACACAATCCTATATGATGTGGTTTTATATCTTCATAGGTGTAAGCCTTTGGTTTCCTTAACATAGCATTAGTCAGGTGCTAAGGGGGTTTCAATGGAGTACATGGGTGAAAGACCTACGATTAGGCTCATGCTTTAGCATAAGTATTATTTCAAGGTGTAGGGTTGTTCCTATACTTAAAACATTTCTATACCAAGTACAAACACCATTAAACACTATAGAAACATCATCAATGGGCTAGGCTAAAAGCTCAAGGGAACCTAACATACATAATATTAATTTGAGCATTTAATCTATTGAGACATTATACAAACCATTCTCATTCTAATCCTATAGTCACAACCATGTAAACCAAATTAACACTCATTAGATGTAACACCATCCATCATTAATAAATTTCAAACACATAGTTTATATATCAATATAAACTGAGCAAATATTTATCTTCAAGCTACTAAAGGCCTAGGAGCTCATAGGCGAGCATGGGCACTATAATGGGAAGCCTCAAAGGCATCCCAAACTAAACTCTAAGCTCTAATGGAAAACATAACATCTATAATAAATCCTATATGGCTTGTTACCCTAATCTCCCCTCTCTCTCTAACTAGGTTTAGCTCTATTTTATAGTGTTTTGGATCATCTTAGTGCCATGGTGAATAGAGCACACTAGTTGTTGAGATAGAGTTGGATGTAATCATTCTGCTAACTCCACTACCCTACTTAACTTTATTTTTGATTATCCCATGCACCTACTTCTCGATGATGATAGAGTCATAAGAGAGTCAATTAGCCACCTGCCAACTAGCATCACAAGATGACAAAACAAAAATCCTACCAAGTGATTGCCTCATGCCCAAGTGTCTATTGTGTTAGCATATATCTATACTTAGATGGATTTGGGGCCCAAAATTACCCCATATAAAAATTTTAGTCTACCCTCAGACTAGTCTTTTAGTGCTTGTGGTATGCAAAACTTGAGCATGTACTCCTTTAGTTCTGCTCTAAAGTCCTTAAAGCCCTGGATTGCGAACTTGATTTCTTTTGTGGTGTTATTTGTCTCTATGGAGGTGGCACATAGGGTGAGCACATCAATTTTCTCTAAATCTTTCCTAAAGTCCTCTAGCCTTTCCTTTGCCTTTTTTATGCCTCCATCTAAGATCGCTCCTTATTTGTAGGCCTTTGTTTGCAATGCATGAAAGAGTTCTTCTAGGTCCCACTCTTTGGTCTTGATTTGGGTACTCAAAGAATTGACCTATGCCAATATTTACACACACTTAGACCTGATCATAGTGTATGCCTATGCCATCAGTGTGTCTTTATCCCCTTTTACCTTTTTGAGGTGTACATATATGACTAACTCCTAGGTGGAGAAGTTACAAAAAATTACATCATCCTCTTATGTACCCTCTTCAAGATTCATAAAGAGGTCTTCCACCTCTTTGAGCTTTGCAACAAGCTCTTGATTTATGGTAGTACAAGTGTCCTCTTCTTATTTTGGTAATGATTCTACCTTCAATATTGGGAGCATCTAATCCACCAACGTACACACCTTATCAACCTGTAAAATACTTAAAGTGTCAATTCCATTCAGAAGGGATGGGTCAACTTCCTCTACATGCTAGACCAGTTGTTACAACTTGAATTTTATGGCCTTTATCTCCTCCTCTACCTATAACATGATATTCTTCTAACTTGAGGTTCTAACATCATTAACGATGTTATTATATGCTACCTTGGAGGCCATTAGAATGAGGGTATTGGCTGACCTTACTAGATTCATTGTAGGGGGGTTGATAAGAAGGGAGTTGTGCCCTTCCTCTGGTTGATTTATGCTTAGTATTTCCTTCTGTAGCACCTCAAAATGGGGTTCATCCATATAACTATTGAAGGCAAAGGATAGTTGCTGCTACATCCTTGTCATGACAAATCCAAAGGGCATGTACTATATATAATCATCCTTGTCAGTGAACCCCATCTATACCTTCTCTCATAGGCTCAACTGAACGTCCTCTTCTTTAGTGATGGTGAGCTTCATCTATTCTCCCTCTTTGGTGCTAGTGATTTCCCTAGTTCCTTCCTTTGATATCTCTTCTTTCTCTAGTAGGGGTTCTTCCTCGAACTCTTCCCCTTTATCTACTTCTTCATCGATGCATGTTTCACCCTCTTATGTTGGTTGGGTTTATTCTATGCTCTTTGTTTGCTCTCTTAAGGCATCAGTATCACCTTCCTTATCTCCAGGCATCCCTTCACTACTTGGTCATGCCTATGGTACAACTTCTTCTATTATGCTAGTAGAAGTGCTATATGCCTCTACTTATTTCTCTTTTATGGGTTTTACACTTGTGGAAACATTATTTTATTCAATTTATTTCTTGGCCCTTTCATCTTGGGCCTTCTTTTCAGCCTTCCTCTTCTTAGCCTGTGTTATGGCCTTCTCTTCTTCAACTTTTATTTATTTGGCGTCTACTTGCATAATTTCCTCCAGTGCCATTCCCTTGGATTTCATGTCCTCTCTTTTATGATCTAGCTCTAGTGTCACCTCTATGTGTTCCTTGCTAAGGCCCATTTCCATCCATCAATGCCTCTTTTCCTCCTCAATTTGTGAAGGTCATGTAGCGGGTTTTGTGGGTGGGGATCTTGATGTATTTTCTGCTTCCCCAAGCATGATAATAATGCCACCTTAGAGAGCCTCATAAATTTTTATAATGTTAGGCTCTTCCCATATTCCTTCTTATTGGATGATATATACCTTCATCCCTTCATCTTCTTCTTTTTCTTCCTCTTCCATCTCTTCATGTAGCTTCTTTACCTCTACTTCTTTGCATGCCTCATATTCTTCCATCTCTACCAAGGTTATTATGGGCATTGCCATAAACCCCTTAGACTTCTTATTTTTCTTCTCCCTTATCTTGGGTGAGTCAATCCTTGGTGTGAAGACCATGCACTTCTTCTTTGGTGCAGAGGGGGATTCATCACTAGAGGTGATCTTAAGTCCAATGTGCTCTTGTATTTCCTCAAGTGTCTCCCCCTTCTTCTTTTGGGGATATTTCTTCACTACTACCAGTGTCAACTTCCCTTTATTATTAATTTAAAGGGGGAGATCATCATCCTTTTTGAGGCATGTGCCCTATTTATTTGGATTCATCTCATAGTATAGCATGTGGATGTGCCCAAGTATGACCTCCTTTTGGAGGGGATGGATATTGATGCGATCTGATTCATCCTCCTTGTCCTTGATTAATTTTCCTTTAAGCACATGTATTGGTGTTGTAATTAGATTCATTTCAAATATATGGTATTTACTAGGATATCTAACTATTGTACATTAGGTATTATTCAAATCACATCCTTGAAGTATGTAGCAAAAAATGCATAGGGGAGCTTCATCTAGTCAGATCTATTACCATCTATGAGCACCAAGTTTACTACATAGAAGTGTTTCATGATAGCAAAGGTTATTATGCCAAATAGATTTTGAGGGATCTCCTTAGTTATGCACCATTCCTCTTTGAATGCCTTGATGTACTGGGTGCACCACTCCATTACACGAGTCTTTTATTTCTGGGAGAAGGCTAAGTGCATGTAAAGTCCTAATATTTTAATGCAAGGGATTCTTTGTGTGCTAAGAAAACCCAAAGGTTATCCTCATCACCATATGTCACTCCAATTTCCTCCATGATAATCAAAATAAGAATTGACCCCCACTAGAAGGTTTCCCATGCTATGAGGAATTCAAGCATGTTATTCACCATCTCCTCCCCTATAAACTTAGTGATGTTAAATTTGACCCCCTATTCCATGTGGTAGGCAATGTATAGGTAGGTCTTTGTGATATTTACCCACCGACCATCATGACACATTTTTGAACTCACCAATGATGCAATTGCCCTCATCCTTGGGTCTTTGACATCTTATATTAGGAATGTGAAACCTCCCTTGTAGTATCTTAAGAGCTTTGTGACCCTTTTAATGTCTGCATCATTCACCATCATTTGGTGGATGTCTATGCCAAAGTCTAGAAGTCTGGTGATTTTCCTAATGAGTCTAGTTGACAACCTCATATACCTCCCTGTAATATAGAATTAGTCCTCATGGATGCGTAAGAAGAGGAATTGTATAATTTCTTCTAGCTTTTAAAAACATGGCAACTTATAGAGTTGATTTGCGCTAGTGGTTGCCAATTTATCATAAATGAGACATCAAATAGTATCATGCCTACTTTAGTCTTTGTCCCTATGTCTACCATCTAGTCTTGTGCTAGGTCTTACGTATTGCTCATGGTGTGGTGGTTATAGTCCTTGAGTTGAAATTTTTGCATGAAGGATGCCCATCTCTCTCCTATCAAAACCTCTTTTAAAAACTACATTTATCAGTAGGACATATTTGTAAGTACCTATAGATCAACCTCATTGATATTAACTCCTTCTATAGTTGTGCCCTCTTTTTTGTCATGGTTTTTTCTTCTATATACACCCTCTTATCATCCTTATATGACTATTTAGGCTAGATATCATGCATTTCTTCCCCACCTTGAATTGGTTGGTGTTGAGGCACGGTCTATTTATCTTACCAAAACTTTCAATTTGTGTAGGCACTTTTCACAATCATGAGGTTTACGACTATGTTTTTGGCTCTCAAGATTTGTATGCCATTAATGGTGGCCTTGGTGTATCTTTAATTTTTTATTGCCTGGTTCTTTCCAAATCATGCCCCTTACTTTTTCTATGTCGATCTCATAGGGATTGCAATTCATTTCTTTACATAATCATTCACTTTTGGCATCTAGGTGTTCTCTAAGTCTCATTATAGTAGCATTTTGTTACTTCAGCTCTAATTCACTATGAGTTCTTGTCTACAAATTATCTTAAGGTTTTTAACCTCAACTAGTCAGTGTCTTGCTACTTTATACCCTAATTTCAACTATCATCTTAATTATAAGTGTTTAATGGCTTGGTAGCACCTAAAATTCTTGGGGTTTGCCAAAACCCAAGAAATTTATGAAAATATACTATCACATATGCAATTAATGCATATATTTATGCCTCTACCATCACCTCAATTGATTCTCTTAATGGTATTTTGATGAAGTATGTGTAGTTTAAATGATCACTTCCTACCTTGCTCTTACTGGATGCTAGTTTGTCTTGATGATGTTTCTCCTATGATTTTTTTTCGTTCACATGACCTTTGCCTTCCTTATGGTAACCTAGGTAGAGTGCCTCACATACATTCAATTTAGCCTCCATGGTCCCATTTCCTCTTTCTATTTTACTTTCATTCCATGTGTGTTTTCCCATCTTGGTCAATTTATCTACACTTCAATCTTTTGGTTGGCCTATCCCACCCCATACAAATCCCTTGTGTTGGCCCTCTAGTGCTTCACTCTCTAGGTGTCTTGTGCTCTTATCATCCCATATGCCTTTTTTTCATCGTATGTATATGAATATCTTGTGCATAAAGATATAGTGTACCTTATGTTTAAATTTGGTAATCTTCATGCACCTATAACTTTGGTGTATATCCTCAAGTACTTAGAAAGAATTCATTCTTGACTCACCCAACTGTAATTATGCATGAAGGTGCTAGAAGAGTGTTATTGGTGGGTCAAAAAGTACCACTTAATCACTTATCCCCACAACTCAATTCATCAGGGACTATTTGGTTTGCACCAAACTTTATTCAATCACTAACTTGTGACCAAGGATCCAATGTTTGATGACACAAGTGCCATTTTACTACTTGTAAGGCTTTAATTGGTTGTCATTAAAATACACAAGAAGCATCTCACCTGACAATAAGCAAAATTTGCATGCACTAGTCTCTAATATATCTTAGATGACATAAGGACCCCTCCACCCTATCTATAGCTTACCTAGGTGTTTGAGGTACTTGGAGTCATAGAGACAAACTAATGCTCCCTTAGTACTTTTTTCTTGGTATGTTTTTCATGCCAAAGCTTCTAGCATGCCTTCTCTATCTATTGGCTCCACCTTGCTTTGGCACATACCTCATATAAGTGATCCAAGTCCTCTAGTATTGCATTTAATGATTCTTGGTCATCTAATTGACCAATTTATGTAGTGTGCAATGATAGCACCAAAAAATCCATCAATAAAATCACTTCAATGCTAAACACTAGTTAAAATGGTGTAGCCCTTTGCAAGTACTTGTAGATTGTGTGTTATGCCCATAGTACTATTGATATTTAATCATCACAATCTTTTCAAACAACATCATATATCTTTATGAGGCACGTCCCTAGTATCTTGTTGAATGCATCAGATGTGTCATTCACTTGGGGATGATAAGGCATTATCTTATGGTGTGCCACCACATATTCTATTAAAAAAACCCTCATAGTTTCATTAATTGTGTGCCCCTATAGCTACTCAAGATAAGTGGGAAATCATAGAGGCTTATGATATTCTCCCATATGAACCTTGTGGTTATGGTAGCTATGCACCTTTTCATTATCACAGCCTCAGCCTACTTGGTGAAATAGTCAGTGGCTGCTAGAATGTATTTTGTGTTTGTTTACCAAGCTATAGGAATAATTGGTCCAAAAAATTCAATGACCCATTTCTTGAATGGTGCCTACGTAAGAATGGGGATATGTTACATGCCTTGGCATAATCATTCACATCTTGAAATAGACTTAACCACCACAAGCCTACTAGCAATACCTTACATACCATTATGTTTCATATGCAATGGTCTCCTACTATCCCCTTATGCACCTCATGTATAATGGATTAAATTTCATGTTCTAATACACATCAACATAGGACTTCATCTTGACTTAGTTTGTATAGTTCATCGCTAATGAGATGAAAAGGGGTAGCATGAACTGTGAGTTGTTTCTTTTCCTTGGTTGTCATTATTTAGGGTGCAAATTTAGATGTTGTAAAAGTGTCTATCTCCACCAAGTAATCTAGGGCAAGTTGGAATCTATATAGTTGTGCATATAGCATATCCTCCTTAATAGGCACCACTACATCACCAGAGTCGATATGGGACAAATGGTTTGGGCTTGAGTTCTATTTTCCTAGCTTGATGACAATGGAGAACTGGAATTCTTGAAATATAGCTATCCATTTATAAATGCACCCATGGATAATGGGCTTATTCACTAGGTACTTAAGTACCTCATGGTCTATGAAGAAGATGAATGGGGTTACTAGCAAGTATTGTCTAAATTTATGTATGGAATAGACCATGATGAGTACCTCTCACTTGATTGTGGTATATTTCTTCTTTGCATCCAATAATTTTCTACTAGTGAAGAAGATGGGGTGATCCATTTTGCCTTCAGTAGGATATGCTAGAATGGCTCCAATTGCAGATTTAGATGCATTGACATGGATGTGGAATGGAGTCATCTAGCTAGGGAATTGTAAAATTGGCATGCTAGATAACTTGAGTTTCAAAGGCATACTCTTGTGCTTCACCCTAATAAAATAGACCATCCTTGCACAAGATCTCCTCTATCAGTGTTATAATATTTTCATAGCTCCTTATGAAATATCTATAATATCCATAGTGTCCAAGAAAGGTGCAAACATTTTTTTATGTGGAAGGAGTCTGGAGCTGAATGATTATTGCAATATTCATAGGATTGATAAGAAGACCATCTTTACAGATGATGTGCCTAAGTAGGGTTACAAAAGGTGTTACAAATATGCAATTTTTAGGTTCAAGGATATCTAAAGCTATTTGCACCTTTCAAACATTAGGCACAGGTTATCACAATGGTCCTTCATGAGGCCATACACCATCCAGTCATCTAGCTATACTTGGAGGTAATTTTAGATGAAGTCTTTAAATGTGATGATCACCACTCTAGAGAACATGGCTAGTGCATTATTGATTCCAAAGGGCATCACATTATAAGTAAAATAGCCTCATTTTTTCATAAAAGTTATTTTTGGCTTGTCTTCCTCCTCAATCTAGACTTGATGACATCTAGAGAAACCATCATTGAAAGTGTAGATCTCACAGCATGTGATGCCATCCATAACTTCATTGGTGAATGGAGTCATGAAGGAGTTAGTGATGTAGGTAGCATTCATTATTCTATAATTGATGAAAATGTGAATGTGCCCATCTTTCTTGATGCTAATCACCATCAAGTTTACCCACTCATATTCTTGTACAGGGTAAATGACCCATGTAGCTAGCATTGTATTGATCTCTATCTTAACCTTGGCATATATGGGCACTTCCTTATTGGTCTTGTGTCATTGATTATATTTATTCTCATCTTCCCAAGGGATCGATGGGTGCCCTTTATATCTTGATAATTCTTAGGGAAAAAGTCTTAGAATTCCTTTAAGAGAATTACAATTTACACCAGTTCTATGTTGAACCAATAGGTACCTAAAGTATTCATCTTTACTCTCCTTATGCACTGATGTCCACCTTGATGGTATTTATTGGTGTATATTAGGTTTCGTTCTTTTCTTGGTATGATTCCTTGACTTATCAAGTTTCCTCAGTTGTCTCTATGCATAGATGAGTTGGGTCTTCTTCTCTAGGAGCACTATCATTTATTTGACATATGAGTTTTCTTTTGCCTGTCAAAGTTTTATAGTATCACTCTTTTCAAGTTTCATCATCTTCTTCACTCAAGTTGCTATTGAATGTATGTTCCTCAAATAAATTCAAGATCACTAGCCCTTTCTCCTTGAATATGTATTTCAGGTGCTCTTCAAGGATTGTGGTTTCCTCGAACACTACCCTCCTAATTACTTGTAGTGGCTTGATCAACCCCAAGTTCTATGAGGAAAAGGAGAAGGTGTGCACAAAATTTTCCTTAAGGGCATACCAAATTTTTATTTCATAATACATTTCATTGACCATATACCATACTCATGCCCATGTCTTTAGATTTATATAGAAGGTATATACCCATAGGTTTTTTGGAGTGGTTGTGCCATAATCAGTCCATGTCTCTGCATATAAGTGCATATGTGCTATGGGATCAAAGTCACTAGAGTATTTCAATATATCTAAGTCCTCATTACTTCTCTTGAATTGAGTGTAAATGGTTGATTTCACATCTTACTAGGTTAGCAAGTTGGACTTTTGTACTGCCCACCAATGAGTGGTAGTGATTTCTAATGTATACACTAGTGTACCCATTTTATCTATTATTTAGGGGTGCATGATTTGAGATCGTAGACATATTTTTATACTAGGTTGCTCATTTGAATTTTGGGAGCATCACAAGTTTACCTTTTCTCAAGTAGAGTACCTTCTTTACTTTCTTCTCATCACAAGGGATCCATCATTTTGAAGTGTAATCAATCTAGACCCAATGGGTCTTGAAAGGTTTTAGAGCTTATGTGTATACCAAGAAAAACCTACGACCAATGGCCTCATAAGCTTCTTTGACCCATCAGTCATAAGTGACATCAGTGGTGTCCAAAGCTAATTATCCATCTTCTTAAGAAAGCACTCCTTGATTGGTAAGGTTGACATTCTTGATGCCTTATGCCATGATGTTATATATATGGTTGATCTCATCTTCAAGATCAATGCTCTATACATAAGGGGGTCCTTGGTCACTTGAGAGGGGAATAACTACCCTTTCCTTGTCATCTTTGAAGGTCATATTGTTGACACTATGGATTGCACCCTTGAAAGAAGGATGAGCTTCTCCCTTCCATGCAGCATAATGGAGACTCCCCTCTTGCTGTGAGTTTGGAAAAACTAAGGGAAGAATATCTAGATAAGGGCTAGCTCCCTGTGATGCATCTCTGAGGTCTTTCACTAATAATTATAATAATGGGGGGATGAAAAGGGAAAAGGATATAACCAAAATAGAAATTATCTAAAAGGTGATGCACCAAATGATTTTGATCTACTTAGCTATTTTATCACTTTAGACCAGAAGGGGGCGAATAGACACTTTATTTGACAAAAAGACCAGATTATAGGGAGATTTAATAGGAGGCTTAATGAAGACACATAAAAAATGAACTTACCATAAGCGCCATAAAAAACACACCGTCAGATAACTACTCTTTTATCTCTATGCTCCAGATGCAGCACTCCTTGTTAACCTATAGAAATGGTGCCTTGGCTACACTAGGTATGTTGGTGTCAATCTATGAAAGCATCAAGCTAAAAATTACTAAGCACATAATTGATACATAAACACACTCAAAAGTATAACCAGCTAGATAGAGGTAAAATACATTCTTATTGATCAAAGGTAAAATTTCGGTAGGGCTTTGCCTTACAAAATGAGAGATCCCCTTCTCAACTGAGAGGTTACAATATATATAGCATGAAAGAAAAGACTTTGGTGCTTTCTAGAATAAGCAACCCATGCTACATTAAATACATTGGAAAAAGGAAATTGCTGAAGGGACCATGCTGTAGGCAGTCGCAAGTCTTGACTTTGGTGCTTTGAACATATTAAATGTTACTGTAAAAGCATGGGTCACTTTGTCTCATCCACAGTAATAAATTTTTGTGCTGATGCTTTTTGTGCCATCTGGACTATTCTAATTCATGTATGTGCTTGGCTAGGTGCATCCTTTGGAACATTCCAAATGTTATCATATGTGTGCATAGCCATGTTTTGGATTCTCTATTTTATTCCCTCTTTCCTTGCTATTTATCATCACTTTCTAGTAATTTGAGCTCTTGGAATATTTCTTTCCCTTTTTTAGGCTCCTTTTCTAGTGGGTCACTGATTTTATCCTTGGGTCTTATGCCCCTTTGAATTCCATCAGGCCTACGCTCATGAATTTTTTCAGGCAAGATGTCTGAAAGAAATCTTTTAGCCACTTGTTTGAAAGATTTTCTTCTTGGTTTCTCCTCAGTGGCTAATACATCTCATTAAAGTTGACATCTATGGGCCTGTCTCCATTAAAAAACCAATGACTATTTCATTGTCTTGAATTTGGTGCCCATGGGGACGTCACTAGACATTTAAACTGCCAATGGCTAGTTCATCATGCTAAATTTGATGTCTTTGGGCCCATCATCATCTTTGGTAATTCCTTTGGCCTTTACAAAATGAATTCCTGAAGGGAAGGTGTCCCTTAAAAAAAGTGGAAAAGGTCCTTTTTGATCATTGGGAGCCCTCCACAAGGGTACTTATCTTTCTACCTCCTTCGAGTTCCCATTTCCTTCGAATAAAATGTTTGAAGGAATTCCTTCAAACATTTTGCCTGAAGGAAATCTTGTTTTCATGTCTTGGCCTTCCTTTGTGAATTTCTTCAGATAAAATGTCTAAAGGAATTCCTTCAGGAATTTTGTCTGAAGGAATTCACCCTCGGTTCTACATGGATTTTCTTAGGACAAAAAGTTTGAAGAAATCCTTTGTCTTTTGTTTCTTTGTCATTTATTCTAAAGGAAAACTTCCCTTTCATCCTTCTCTTTGATCTCTTTTCAAAATGTGTTCCCTACCCTCTACAAGGGTACCTTGGGTCTAAAATGTCCTTTGGAACCTACTCGAACAGCCCCATTTGGCACCTTCCTACCCTCTGTAAGGGCACTTTCCCTTTAGATTATTTATAAAAGACTTGCATTTCTTTAAAATTGGCCCATTCCTTTGCAATAAAAGGCATGCCTGAGGTAAATTTATGAACCAAAACAAGCCTTAGATCAACCTAAAACCTACAGGACTCAAATCACTCATCTCTTTCATGGAACAGGCCTATGACAAAGGGAAAAAACCATGATTGTAGCAAGGTGAAGGCATCAAATATTGAGATAGAAAGGAAAGAAAGGGAGGCCAATTTTTTTGACATGTAGGATCAAAAATGGTCAATAATTTGGTGATTCACAGGGGAAGCATGATTGTTATGCTAAAAAAGACTGGTACCCTCAAAGTTCATTGGGTATGGAGTTAGGATATAGCTTGAAAAAGTTTGCAATAGCCTTCTAAATACCTATGAACCAATAAAGCTTTACCTCAAGCAATAAGGAAAAACAACACACAACAAGGCTAAAAAACACTACACCTATGCAAACAGCATTTAGGGAAAACAAAGACAACTGAAAGAAAACTATTATGTATAGATAAAAAGATATATTTACCTCCTTCCTAGATCAAAGGGAAAACTTCTCAAGCCTCCATGGCAAGAAAACTTATGGTGCCAAACAAGTGGTGACTTGTCCTTCTTGCCTACCACCTTGATGGGCTTGTACCTGAGTGGATCAGGGACAAACATGTCTCCAACATCCATGTATTCACTTTGCCCCTTAAAAATTGATTCATGTTGGCCCCTCATACTAGTGTATTTCATCAAGAAATCAATGGCTACTAGCTTATCACCATGAGCCTCATTTAGCTCATAACCCCCTCAACATGCATCATGGATTGGCTTATTCCCTTCTACCTCATTGAAGAGCCTGTCAAACTGATCTTCTACTTCATCATGGCTTTCTTGAAGAAGGGTGTTTATTGTGATGTCTAAAATGAGATCACAAACTACTTCCTTATCCCAAATAATGTCACCTTCTTTCTCAAATCTCTCTTCTTTAAAGCTTTCAACAAGATGGACAGGCCTCTCCCTTTCTTGCTCAAAAACAAGAGTCTCTAGTTGTTCCAAGACATGCTCTTGATCCTCCTCTAACTTGGGTCAAATGGCATGGTCATTATCTTCATCAAATCAATAAGGAAGTTCATAAAACAAGGGAGGAGAGAGCTCACCATGCTTGCTTTCCTCATCATCCATTGTTGATAGATAAAGTTTGTCAACCTCTTCTTCATATTGTTGGAACATCCACATGTATGCATAACCAGTGCCTTCTCCATTTTTTATGATATATTCAAATGGAGCATCCATGATGATCTCATCCTCATTGTCACTCATGATAGCCTCTTGGGAAACTACAAATTGGATCCTTTCTTCTTCACTTGTCTCTTTCAAAACAAGTTTCTCCTTGAGAAATAATGGAGTGGAGGGTTGATGGACATACTCATGTGGAAGAGGAGGCAATCCTTGAGCTAGAATCAAATGATTCTCTTCTTTCCATTTAGCCATCACTTCACCCACATCAGATGTGGATTGATATCTCTCTTGAAGGAGTGTAGATGGGGTGTGTTTAGACATGAAATATATTGTTTGGTCTAAACCATCCATCACACCCTAGCTAAGGAATCTCATTTTGGACTCCAACTCTGTAATTTACTTGGCTATATTCTCTTGGGAGAGCCTTTCTTGGAGATCATGAGGATCACCATGAGTAGGAGAAGTTTCATCATTTCGCAGGCCCTAAGCTATTCCATGGTATTCCCTCCTCCAACTTGGAATCTTGACATCATGTTGAAAGACTTGAGGAGGTTGAGGAAGACTAGGAAGAGACTGTTGATGCACAAGAAAATTTTCCTAAAGAGAGGCGTGTTGTTTTTCAAAAGGCATAGGATGATTCCCTTTAAAGGAGGATTCACAATCTAAGGAATTGAGAAGGTTCATTTCCATAAGAGGTTCCTCTGATGCCCTTTGATGTTGAAAATCTAGGTGCAAGGGATTAAGAGCAAGAGTGGTTACTGCATTAGATGAACTAGAGTGAGTAAGTACTATTTGGTGGAAAGGATTTGGTGCACAAGAGGGGGATTTCTTTAGAATAGGAGGGGGTTGATTTGGAATGGGATAAGGCACACAAGGCTGATTTCCTTGAATGAATGGACTCTCCCATTTTGTTACTTCCTCCATGGATTGTAAGGCCTGAGCTTGCCTAAACAAGCACTCCTCTATGTACAAAAGCTCTTGTTGATATCTATTTTGATCCTCCAATCTATTTATCTCCATCACTTGCTTCTCAAACTCTAGCATTACTTCCTTTACACTAGGTGAAGGGCAACTAGGAGATCTACTTGAGGTGATTTCATGAACAACTTGAGCTTGATCAAAGTTATATGCAGGAACACAAGGCCCATGCTGCTGAGAAATGGAATTATAAATACCAAAATGTGATTTCTTGATGGCACCAGGACTGCTTAACCAACTGATTCAACTCAAAGTCACCATTGGTGTTAGTTGAAATGCCTACAGAGGCTTATTATTTGAAGAACACATGAAAAAATCCTTCAACTCCTTGGACAAATGGTCCCATCGAGTGTTCCAAAAATTATTGACACTATAAATTGTACCCTTGAAAGAAGGTTGAGCTTCTCTCTTCCATGCAGCACAATGGAGACTCCCCTCTTGCTATGAGTTTGGCAAAACTGAGGGAAGAATCTCTATATAAGGGCTATCTCCCTTTGATGCATATCTAAAGTCTTTCACTACTACTACTAACAATTTGCGGGGTGAAAAGGGAGAAGGATATAACCAAAATAGAAATTATCTAAAAGGTGATGCACTAAATGATTTTGATCTATTCAGATATTTTATCACTTTAGACCAGAAGGGGGTGAATAGACACTTTATTTGATAGAAAGACCAGACTTTAGGGAGATTTAATAGGAGGATTAATGAAGACACATAGAAAATGAACTTACCACAGGCACTGTAGAAAAATCTTCTGTCTCTACGCTCCAGATACAACACTTCTTGTTAACCTATAGAAATGGTGCCTTGGCTATACTAAGTATGTTGGCATCAATCTATGAAAGCATCAAGCTAAAAATTACTAAGCACATAATTGATACATAGACACACTCAAAAGTATAACCAGCTAGATAGAGGTAAAATACATTCTTATTGATCAAAGGTAAAATTTTGGTAGGGCTTTGCCTTACAAAATGAGAGATCCCCTTCTCAACTGAGAGGTTACAATATATATAGCATGAAAGAAAAGACTTTGGTGCTTTCTAGAATAAGCAACCCATGCTACATTAAATAGATTGGAAAAAGGAAATTGCTGAAGGGACCATGCTGTAGGCAGTCGCAAGTCTTGACTTTGGTGCTTTAAACATATTAAATGTTACTGTAAAAGCATGGGTCACTTTGTCTCATACATAGTAATAACTTATTTTTTTGACACTTTATGTGCCACCTAGACTATTCTAATTCATGTATGTGCTTGTTTGGTTGCATCCTTGGGAACATTCCAAATGTTGTTGTATGTGTGTGTAGCCATGTTCTAGATTCTCTATTTTGTTCCCTCTTTCCTTGTTATTTCTCATTACTTTCTAGAAATTTGAGCTCTCAAGTTATTCTTTTCCATTTTTTGGGATCCTTTTCTAGTGGGTCATTGAGTTTATCCTTAGGTCTTATGCCCATTTGAATTATATTGGGCTTGCGCTCATGAATTTTTTCAGGCAAGATGTCTGAAAGAAATCTTTCAACCGCTTTTCCAAAAGAGTTTCTTCTTGGCTCTTCCTCAATGTCTAATACATCCCATTAAATTTGAAATATTTGGGCCTATTGCCATTCAAAAACCAATAGCTATTTCACTATTTTGAATTTGATGCCCACAGGGACGTCACCAGATGTTTAAACTACTAACGGCTAGTTCATCATGCTAAAGTTGACATCTTCGGGCCTATCATCATCTTTGGTAATTCCTTTGGCCTTTACAAAATGAACCTTCCTAAAGGGAAGGTGTCCCTTTGAAAAAGTGGAAAAGGTTCTTTTTTATTACTGGGAGCCCTCCGCAAGGGCACTTATCTTTCGAGCTCCTTTGGGTTCCCATTTCCTTCAGACAAAATGTCCAAAAGAATTCCTTCAAACATTTTGCCTAAAGGAAATCTTGCTTTCATGTCTTGGCCTTCCTTTGTGAATTTCTTCAGACAAAATTTCCAAAGGAATTCCTTCAATAATTTTGTCTGAAGGAATCACCCTTGGTTCTACATGGATTTTCTTCAAATAAAAAGTCTGAAGAAATCCTGTCTTTTTTTGCTTTGTCATTTCTTCCAAAGAAAAACTTCCCTTTTAGCCTTCTCTTTGATCTCTTTTCAAAATATTCTCCCTACCCTCTACAAGGGCACCTTGGGTCCAAAATTTCCTTCAGAACCTACTTGAATGGCCCCATTTGGCACCTTCCTACCCTCTGTAAGGGCACTTGCCCTTTGGAGTGTTTATAAAAGACTTGCATTTCTTTAAAACTAGCCCATTCCTTTGCAATAAAAGGCACGCCTGAGGTAATTTTCTGAAGTGAAACAAGCCTCAAATCAACCCAAAACCTACAGGACTCAAATCACTCATCTCTTTCATGGAATAGGCCTATGACAAAGGGAAAAAACCATGATTACAGCAAGGTGAAGGCATCAAAGACTAGGACAGCAAGGAAAGAAAGGGAGATTATTTTTTTTGGCCTATGAGACCAAAAATGGTCAACACATATATCACTTCTTTAAGCACATATTAGCATTATTAGCATAACACCATGGCCTTCCTAGCAGTGTTGGATAGTTATCTTGTTCAGCCAACTCAATTACCTTGAAGTCAATATGGAATTTGACACCCATAATATCTACAATGCCATCCTTTATAATTCTAATCAATTATGCTCAAGTTTTCTTGGCCATAAAGAGTATATGGGGAAAAGGCCTCAAGGTTGACCTACCCATCTTTTCTCATGTATTATTGGTTAGTATATTAACCTCACTTCCCATGTCAATAAGGACCTTGTAGATGGACCATCCATTGATGGTGGCATTCACTAGGATTTCTTGGTTGTACTCTACATTTCGGGTATGCCTAACCTCACGTGCCCTTTCCATGCATGGTGTAACAACTTCAACTAATTATTTCCATACATGTTCTAAAATTAAGTTTTTTAGAAGAGATAACATCCCTTCTATTTTTAGGAGGTATAATATCTTTGTTAGTTCTTGTACTTTAGCCTTATGACCATTTTGCTTATTATGAGAAGTGGCAACCTGTTCCTCTAGGTCTTGCACTAGTTGGAACTCACTTTAGAGGTTTTGGATTATGCTCATATCTTGTTATAGTACATCCTTTTGGTGCATAGGGTTTTGATAAGGCACAAATTTGGGTTCAAATTTCATTATGCACTCAATGCGGTTTAGTTCCCCATATTCTAGGCATAACTCTATTACTGATGCAACTGGAGGTTGAGTGGTGAGTCCACTTCAAGAAGTTTCCTATACTTTTATTAGCTCTCTGTGAATTGGTTACACCTTTAGAGTTTATTTCTCCACTTTATACTCATGTATGATCATCCCTACACCTTTATCTATGTTATGCCTACCTTGGGTCAATTTTTTGTACATTTCATGTCACTCCTTAACTTTGTGTGTTCCTTGATAATACCCACATGTTAGATGCATAGGGTAGTCATGCTAATAATGCTCAATCAAATTACACTTGTAACATGATCATGATGGAAACCTTTATCCACTACATCCACCACCTCACCCTCAGGCACCTCTTTGCATCCCATATCCTACATTTTATTAGATATAGCCCTCATTTCCCTAGGCTCCCTGCCCTCCTGCAACTATCATTGCTTATCGTATGCCTCTCCTCATATGCTTATGCATTTCATTAATTACATGGAAATTAGTCATGGTATGAGTATAGGCATAACATAATTGGTAATAAGTGGTTGTGTTGACATGACTAGTGTGTTACAATAAAGGGTAGTTATGAACATCATGTGCCTCATGACAAACCTCATAGTTGAGAATTAATGTACACACATTCTTTTAAGGGTAGTTGTTCCTATTAAGGCCTTCCATTTCATAATTGGTTGACCACAATCTAATTCGAGCATATTATAATGAACTAGTGGTTAGCTTCTAAAGTTGAGAGGCCATAGATGCAATCTATGCATCTATGAAATGGTTAATCTATGTATCAATGTTCCCAACTACCTCAGCTCTAAGTGCAGCTTCAAATGATTCTTGAGGGTCTATGAATGTTTTTGTGGATGGTACCCTTCTGAATGGTACTATTAATCCCCCAATGAACCATTGTGCATACTAAGAGGGTTGAATATCATAAGGGAGCTTGGAAAGAAGGGTTTTGAATTAGCATCATATAATCTCTTTGAGTGCAGTGATGATCTATTATTCAAGCTCAAATATGTCAAACTCCTTCAAGAAATCTTCCTTTTGGGTGTTTTAATCAATCATATCCTAGTTAGTATAAAACTTCCTATACCAAGTATGGGTATGATCAAGTAGATTTATCATGAATTGGGTTTCCTTTTGTTCAGATTGGGTTATACCTCGAGCACATCATTATAGTTCACACTTAAACACATGCTCTACAACATTCTCTACACCTCAATACTCAAGTAGTTGCATGGCCATATTATAATAAATTTGGGGTAGGAGAGTAGTCAATATTTGAGGCACTTATCCCCTTGGTACTTATCTTGGTGGTGTTCCTCCAATACCTCTAGCAATTGGGTCAGGTGTTGGTCCTATTGTTACCATTGGCATTGTAGATGATGATGGCACTATACTAATGACTAGTGGTACTGAGCCACTTCCTCTAGGCTATTACCTAGGCTATACATCTAACATTGGCTAGACCAGAATACTTATGCTTACATTTTGTTTGGCCATGCTAGTACCCTAAGGTCTAAAGGTATCTTCACTTAGCTCCTCGTAAGGAACAACTTATTTAATCACAAAATTATGGTCCAAATATGTAAAATGGTCAGAGTCTAGGTTGACAATATGTTCAGTTATTAATCTGCTATCTTCTTATGAGGGATCTAGTGCATGAGCTCACACTATAGGTTCAAAGGTGGTAGGTGCATTTGGTACATCTCCAATGGTCAACTTCTACAGGGACCCCAAACATTCTTCATTTGTCAAGTATGGATGTTATTATATAGATTCAAGGTTTCCCTCCTCTAGGTGTTGGTACCATTCAAGATATCCTTCCCCATGCCCTTCCCACTCACTATAGGTCCTCTTGATACTTCTAGGTTCTAATTCTTCCATCATCCTGCACCTCCTCTTATTATAAGCCTATCTCCTGAGCTCTTGGTTGTCAAATTGCTCATCCCTTTCCATTTCACTTCACCTCCACATCCCCTTCTTACATGTGTTACTCATACATGAGAAGACTTTATCATTCCATTCTCATGGTTTCAAAGCCATAATCCACCATCAACTTCTTGAGTTTAGTGCCAAACTCTCTCATAAATGAGCTTCTAGGTTCGTTCAAGAATTGATATTTTGCTTCTTCAAGGTAAGAGTATGTTGATACTGTGAACTCAATCTTATAGTTGTTTAGTTCCCCTACCACCATTTGTCTATAGCTCTAGTCTAATTGGAGTCTAAGTTCTCAAGCCTTTTTAGGCACTCTTTCATCTACTTGAGGTATTGTCCATATCTTCAACTTTCATATATCAAATAAGCAGCCAACCATTGATACACTTACTCAAGTAGTTTTTAAAATAAAACCTTGTACAGAGCATCATATAGATGGTCCTAGACCACTTCCTTGATTTATATCCTGTCTAGGTTAGGTGCCTTAGAATAAAGTTGTCCTCCACTTGTTCCAATTAATGCTTAATGTTCTTAAGGGAGATTTAGATCATTGTTCTAGTGCACATTATGATAAAAAAAATTCAACATAGGTCTCAACAATGGAACCAAAATATTGTAGAAAAATTGGGGTCTTAAGTCATCAACCTTGTCCATTAATTATCTAGTTACACAAGTTATATCTAGACATGTTACAATGTGGTACAAGACTTGACTAATCCTATAGTGCTCAACATTTGTCACTTGACCATGTTGGAATCACTTCACATAAGGTGCAAGCTTTATAAGCTCACCTGAAGCATAATAGATAAAGGATTGGGGCCTATGTTGGGCTAGTTGTACCATGGCATAACTCTATCTTCTAGGTAATTTGGCTATTGAAATGGTAGTGGTACATTCATGGGCACAAGCCATTTTAGGGAGGATCTAACCATCTATTAGGCATAAGCCTATATGATGTGGTTTTATAGCTTCATGGGAACAAGCCTTTGGTTTCCTTAACTTAGCATCAATCAGATGCTAAGGGGGTTTCAATGGAGTACTTGGGTGAAATACCTAGGCTTAGGCTCACTCTTTAACATAAGTATCATCATGAGGTACAGGGTCATTCTTATACTTAGAGCATTTCTATACCAAGTACTAATGCTATAAAACACTACAAAAATTCCATGAATGGGTTAGGTCAAAAACTCAAGAAAGCTCAAGGGAACCCAACATACATAATATCAATCTGAGCATTCAATCTATTGAGACATTTTATAAACCATTCTCATTCTAATCCTATAATCACAACCACATAAACCAAATTAACACTCATTAGATGCAACACCATCCATAACTAACAAAGTTCAAACACATAATTTATATATTAATAGAAACTAAGCAAATGTTTATCTTAAATTTGTAAAGGCCTAGGGGCTCATAGGTGAGCTTGGGCACTATAATGGGGAGCCTCAAAGGCATCCCAAACTAAACTCTAAGCTCTAATGCTGAACATGACATCTATAATCAATCCTACAAGACTTCACTACTCTAATCTCCCCTCTCTCTCTCTAATTAGGTTTAGCTTTACTTTATAGTGTTTTAGAGCATCTTAGTGCCATGTTTAATGTAGCACATTGATTGTTGAGCCGGTGCTAGATGTAATCATTTTTCTAGTTCTACTACCTTACTTTTATTGATTCGTTATTATCCTATGCACCTGCTTCTTGATGATGATTGAGTCAGAAGGGAGTTAGTTAGCTGCTTACTAGCTGGTACCACAAGATGACAAAATAACAATCCTACCAAGTGATTACCTCATGCCCAAGTTTCTATTGTGTTGGCATGGATCTATACTTAGACAGATTTGGGGTCCAATAGATATTGAAGGTGGCAAAAGATTAGATGAGTGAAAAGATAGAATGCCAAGATTAGGGAATGATTTTTTAGGAGATAAGTGTGTAGATAGCAAGTGGAAAAAGGGACAATACTGCAAAGCACTAATGGTCTTTCCACCCCTTAGGGTGTGCACTCAAAGATATTGATACTTGATGTGTTCTTGTAAAATAGAGAGCATCAATATTTGATAAAAGTTTGAAAATATTATGTGTATATACATACATTAAAATCAAGTGGTCAAAATTCAAGGCATCCCATATGATTACCCTTTACAAGTAGTGGTCACTCCTCCTCCCCCACCACTACCATAGTTAGTTGTTTAACCTATTCAAGATCACCATCAAAATATAATTATGGCACCTCTTCCAAAGTGTGGTACAAAGATAATCATTGTACCCATCCAAGAGCATAATGCAAATTTAATTATAGCACCTATACAAAATCTTTCTATATAGCCAATCCAAAGGAAAAAGGTATACCTTTATAAGCAACAAACCTCATATCAAAGAGTTACTCAATGTCTAAATAAATATAAATCTTCCATAATATGTCCTAAGGTAACCCCTAAGATAATTCAACATGCTCTACAATGAATAAAGGCAGTTATACAACAAAATTCACTAATTCCCACACCTTCTCTAGTTACACAAGTCACACAAAATGCTATAAATAATGATCATAGTTATTATATGACACTTGAAGCTTTTTTTATTCTAATATATCTACATCTACCATTCATCATCCATATATGATCATTCTTCAACTCTTTGATCCAAGCATGAACTATGATCCTTCCATTGATGGGATCATCGGTTAATCCCTTTGCATCTATTTCAAAAATTAAAAAAAATCAAATATCTCAAAAACATAAAAAAATATATTGAAAAAATACAAAAACATTTAAAATATTTTCAAAAACATCAAAAATTAGGACCCAAACATGACATGTGATGCTAGTTACATATTTTCATATGTTATCCATCACATATGTTGGTAGATAACATATTTTTTATATACATACATACATTTCACAAGGTATTTGATTGTTATAAAAGATGTACATTACATATGCAGTCTTAGATGTTGGACTCCCTTCTACCTAGTCCACATGCCTAGGATGGGGGCAACTAAAGCTACAAGTTACATTATTATAGACTTTATCTGTGACCTCAAATGTAATGTTTGAGCTACATATCTTACAAATGTCTTGCTAAATCACCCATATTTTATAGAGATATGTTACTTTTATAAAAATATGGAATTGATACATGTGGATGGAATAAACTAGTTTGCACTTGTTTTATGTTCCTTCAATGTCATTTACATTATTGAATAATAGGTTTAATATTGATTGCTTGTTTGTGTAGCCCTTGGACCTTGAGTTAAAATTTATTGAGCATATCTATGAGATAATTATGTGGTATGTGAAACATCTGAACATGTACATTATGTATGGCCCTTGGCCTTATGTGTGTTTAATATTTTCTTATGCAACCTTTGAACATGTCCCTTGTATATGGCCCTTGGCCTTGCTATATGACATTATGTGACATTATTATATGATATTTTTGTGTGTTTTCTAAGATTTATTAATGGTGCCATGATCTTTATCATGCACCTCTAGGGCATAGTCTACTTCAAATATGCTTACTTTATTGCATACTTCAATGTTATATATATCCATACATGACACGTGTGTGCCTCAAATTTAATATGTTACATACATGCTTCAAATGACAAATAAAATTATATGATTGCATACTCTCCAACATGGTGACATAATAATATATGAGCATATATTTATCATATGATACAATTAACTCTTATTTTGAGATGAGTGACATGCAAGCAATAGCCCTCTCTCAAAAGGGGCATCATGGTGGACTTGTATTAGAGATCCAAACCTCCATGAGTATATTTGGGATAAAAGACAAGTTAAAATATGTAGAAGGCATGTTAGACAAATTCAAACTAACGCAAAAATCATATTCTATAATAAAATATAGGTTTCTAAACTATCAAAAACTATTTATAAATCAAGCACATGACATATATTAACACATAAATATAGATTATAGGGGTATATGACAAGCATATGTACTCACTTTTCAAAGACTCAAATCACACAATTATACACACTTTAATACATATGCATGGGCATATTCAAAACTATTACAATATCAAAGTTACAGGTTGTAAATGCATTCATGATTGAGAATATAGATTCTATATCATTGGCACATATTTAGAGGGGCCATGATACCCATTCATGCTCAATATTATTTAAAGTTTCAAATTTTTAAAATGGAAAAAATAAAATATTTAAAATTTAAAATGAAAAAATTCAAATATTTAAAATTCAAAATGGTAAAGTTCAATATTTCTCAAAGTTTCAAAGTTCAAAGTTCCAAATCAAAATATCAATTTCAAATCAAATTCTATGAGAAATGTGGTCATGATGGGGGTGTGGATATTCTTCAATCCTTTTTTATCATGCAAGTTAGAGTTTAGATTTTTCTGTAACTATGTGATTTGAATCTATGTGGGTGATGTATGTTTGAGTCTAGTGATACTCAATAGCATTGGCATCACTTCTAGTAAAGCTAATATGGTTCTACCTTTTTGGATTAGTACATTTGATAGTATTCCCTATTCATGAGAGTTGGGATAATGCATCATTTTAATTCAAGATATTCATTAGTTATTTAAAATTTGGACTTTGTCGCTCTTAATTCACCCTTGGTTATGATTCTCTAAAATGATTCAACCAAGGGGCATGGTTCTCCATCTTCAGCTACATGTTATATGTCAATTTGGTTTCACTTGCATATATATTGAATACTCCCTTACTTTCTTTCCAGATTTTAAAATTTAAAATTTCAATTTTTTCAAATTCCAAATGAACAAAATGGCTACTTCATGATATGTTGTAGGGTTCACTAAATTGAGTGCCCCACACAATTAAAATAATTTTTCAAAGATAAAGTGTGTTTTACACACTCAGGGTCAATTATTTCTCCTTTAATCTAGAAATTCCATTACTAGAATAAAGGTGAGGGTGAGGGAAAATTTAGACACATAAATTTGTTCATACATACTTTACAATGCTAATTATTGACATATTCTTGACCACAAGTCTTTCACCCAAATATATGACTCGTATTTCCCATTTATGTAGGCCATTTGTCTATATGCATGTTTGAACCTTTGTTTTCCATTATCAATACATAAAAATTTCAATGTCAAATTCTCAAATTGATTTAATTCACCAGCATATTATCTCTAGATCAAGACTCAAGTCCTTGACCCTATTGGATAAATCACCAATTGGATAGGGGCACAATGTGCCATTGTCCTCTTAGGTCAATCATAACCTACACCAAATAATAGCTATTTTTTAAATTTGAAATTAGTATTTTTAGGTCTTCTTGCATGTTTCATGAGGTTTTCTAAGGGAAAATATCAAAATATTTGACTATAAATACACATCAAGATTAATTCATTTGGACCACTTTCTATTAACTTGGTCCAAGCATAAACACTTCTACACATTGAGAAAATATACCCTATTTTGCCCAATTTTGAATTATGCATAGGGAGCAGTGATAAGCTTAATCAAGAGCCCTCTAAATAAAGTCAAGATTTACTATTTTCAAGTATTAAATCCATCTTTTGGTTGTATACATATACTCAAAATATCACAATGACACGTTCATTGTAGATGGGAGAACTACATGGGTTTGATTTTCCTCCTTGGAGTATTGGATACATACACAATAGTCAATCATCAAGGAGGTGATTGAGGTTAACTTAGCCCATTAGTCCCCTTAATTTATTATAGGTTTTTTAACTATCAAAGTACACTAAGGATTTATAAAACAATATAAGACAAAAAATGATTTATGTGCATCCAAACCCTAGTTGTGATATGTCATATTACTCAACACACACAGGCATAGTAAGTGCAATGATCATTTTTTACACATAGTCAACTAGGACAATTCCATGGTCAATAAAATTAGGAACATCATGTCATTGTCCATCTATTACACTTATGTTCAAATTTATCTTTTACTTCTACCTTTGATTAGTCACTTCCAAAAAAAATAGTTCTATGTCTTTTCTTGTCTGCCATCTATCACAGTCAATTAAGATGATTTTGTGATTAATATATTGGATCGCATTGCACTATCATCCACCTAAAATGGACCTATCTAAATTCTATTTATGATGATATGTCTAGTATTAAGCCTACACAGTCAACTCTTATTCTTATTTTCATAATAAAATAACCAAAATAATTAACATAGATCATTGTGCAAGCTAAGTATATTTAATCTTAGTACTTTCCAAAATAACTCTTTCCATATTTAACAATTTTTTTAAAATTGGAATGGTTAATTATTGTACATCTTTAACATTTTGATATTTCCAATTTTACACCTATATAATTACAAATACAATTAATTCATTTATTGTGGTTTATAAAAAATAGGGTAAAATAAGATAACAAGGAAAATAATAAAATTAATTTTTACGTAGAGATGTTGATGGTGACAACATTTACAACTATTTTAGTGCTCGTAGAGAAGGTGATGGTGCCAACAAAATAAGGAGCAGGTACATGCAGTTTAGTCAAGGTGATAGTTGGAATGGTGACATTTGATCCAACGAAGAAGGTCAACAAGATTTTTATGACATTGAATGGGTTGATGGGAGTTCAAGGTAGGGTAATCAGGTGAAATTATGGTAAATATATAGTTTTTAGTGTACAATAAGAGGACCCATTTCATGAACTTTAGCCTGGCTCTTTCCTTAGTGATGAGTCATAAATTAGGGTGTGGAGTGTCCATGCCCATAATTATAGTTTTAAATAGGTAGTGGTGGGCTTGATGCTAATAGGTAGGGATGTGATTCAAGACCCTTTTTCCCCTCAAAGCAAAGATGGTGGGGTTATAAACCTAGTTTTTTTGGACTATCCTAACTCATGGAACCCTTATCATAGTTGTAGTGATTATTATAGGTAGTTTATCATTAAAAAAATACTCTTTCTTCCCCAAACTCAAATGGCGATCAGTCTTGGTTTTGGATCAGGATAGGGATGGTGTTTTCATGGGTTAGGTGGTAGTGACTAGTTTAGTGGATGATCCTAGTTTTAGTTTCTATCATGGTGGATCTCTTTTTTAGATTCATGATGTAGACATATGCTTGGGGTGTATTCTTTTAATATTGTTAGTAGAATTGGTTGATTTCTGTCTCTCAAATCATGGAATAGACTAGCATACTAAGGACATGGAGTTCTACTCTCTTGTGGGTAGATTTTTGGGTAAGCATCCTTCCTTTTTAGAAATGTGTGAGTGGATGGACAATACCTAGATATGGATCAAATAGCCTTTGTTATAAATTCTTTAGAATGGTTTTTTCTCTTTAAATTATAGTAAAGAGAAGATCAAGATTTGGTTTGGTCTTCAGGGTCTTGATTTTGTGAGAGATCGGGATTGATTCTTCTCCCTTGGAATCATTTGTTCAACCCCTTCTCAGATATTTTGGACTAAATCCTCAAATGGTTTTAGCTATACCATTTACCTCTTCTACTAAGGAACTTAGCATCCATCAAGCTTATTACTAATAAAGTGGGATCCTTTGTAAAGATTGACTCAAGGATTGATGGTAATCAAACAAATTTTTTTAGGGTTTGTATTCTTTTATGCTCTTTTCACCCTATTTTTTACTCTATTCAAGAGAATACCAAACATGGTAAGTGGTTAAAAATAGTGGATTTATAATGTATGTCTTTCAGGGTTTTTAGGTGTAACAGTTTGGGGAATAAGGTTGGAGCTTGTTCCTCTCCTATAACTCATGGGTAGGGATAAGTTTGGTATCATAAGTGGGTCTTAAAAGCTTCTTTTTTAGACCCTATGGTGAAAATCATCTTGGATATTTCTCCTAGATCTATTTCATCTCCTAGGGTGAGGTAAGAGAACGTTGTTATTGCAGTTCCTTTGACATTAAAAAAGGAGAATAAGGAGTAGATTATGCTGGGAATCAGGATATGGTATCTTAGGTATAGGTAGTTTTGATAGGTTATGATGAGTTGGAAGTAGAGATGGATTGCCCACCCATGGATCTTGCATAAGAGGTAGAAGATGTTTCTTTTCAACATAGTGAATAACTTTCTTTGACATAGTGTTTCACCTTCTCTTAGAATAAATCACTACTTACCAAACCAAATTATGGCTCATCGAGGCATATAGGAAGGTGGATGAAGGCATAACATCTTCAAATAGATGCTTCGACTGTTTTATATGGAGGTTCTCAGTGAACTTTGGAGGCCCTATTGTCTAGGTGAGGAAGGAGGGTACTTGTTGTTCTTAGTTGAGTACATTCTTGTTATAAGGAATTATGTTATTATTGGTTCTACGTGGATTTTGGGTTTGGTTTTATATTTTGGTACTATTTTAGGGGGTCCATTTTCTTATCTTTCTTTAATATATTTGTTCTCTTTACTTCCTCTTTATTCTTTGGTTATATCATTTCAATTATGTGTTTGATTTTTATAAATAAAGGACAAGGGACCCATTTACCCCTCATTACCTAGCCAAAAAAATAGGGTAAAACAAACTCAAAAAAACTTGAATATAAATAGAAAACCATTCAAAAAGAATTTGAAACAAAGAGGGGGGGGAGAAAAAACAAGATATAATGTCAAAATAAGAAGGGAATTTTAGGGTGATATGGATTTATATGCTGATGGTGAGTCATCCCCTAAGGGGTCATTCTTGTGCATATTTATCCATATAGAAGCATTACTCTAACATCCCTTTGATTCCTTGATGCCATTTATATTGAGAGATGCCTTTTTTTATCATTATCATTTATATTATTTTTGGAGTAGATTTACAAACTTGCACTTTATTATTTTGTATCTCAAATATTTGTTTTATTTTTCAGCTCTTGGAATTTTAATTGGTTCTTATTTTAAATAATTTTTTTACTATTTTTAAATGGAAATTTCTTGTCTCTTTGATTAGATTCCTGTTATTTTCATGTCCAAGTTTCATACATTGATACATACTTGAATATACCACTTTCATCAAATATATCCAAGGCAACCTAAATAACATATTGTATTATACATTACTAGGCATGATGAGAAATATGCTTTAAACTTCCTATAGACCCATTTAAATAGGAAAAATTATATAACCTAAACTATTTTTGTATACCATCATGACGTTTAATAATTATTTTTGTAAATACAATCTCTTATTTACAAAATTTAGGGATAGGAAATACAATTATACATAAGTTTAAACCTGTGTCTACATCTAAATTTACTCACTCCTCTGTCATTGTCAATTTCAATACTATTTTCAATAATTAACACTATATTATTATTTATCCTAGTAATAGTCTATCATCCCCTTCATTTTAAACTCATATACTAACTTTACACCATCCCACCTATTAATTAATTCTTATATTATGATCACACTTATCATTAATCCTATCTTATCTATTATTTTTTATTTTTTAATTCATCCCCCACCTACCCTCACCTACCCCCACTATCTCCTATAAATAAATTTTCTAATCCTAGCACTAATCACCACCTAGTCACCATTATCTAGTCCTAACCATCATTCTCTACATTCTCTAAAGTCTTATACAATTCTCCCTCTCTAGAAATCTCTAAGGAATAAAAATCCCTAGAAATTCCTCAGCACCTTCTATATAATCATATGCATCCCCATGCAAATGGGAGAAGAAGAAAAGAAGGTATTCATTGATAAATCTTTCATGTTATCATTTTATCCAAACAAATGAGTCATCCATAGCCAATATGTTGTCCAAATCTTGACTCACAAGGCAATCCAACATATCAAGTGAATTTGTATATCAAATGGGGAACATCTACATTTTAAAGGTAAATTGGATTGCATATTGAAGATTCTATATTTTCATTTTTATATACTTTACTTTTTATCTACCTTGCCCAATCAAAGGTGTGTTATAAATCAGGATAGTTGTAGGTAATAACTTCCATTATTGCTCACATCTTTATTCTTGTTCTAATTTTAACATCATAGTTTAGTGACCATAGTGGGAGTAATCCATTAACCTTTTCTTGCTGAGTTTTTGTGTGCTTGGGTAGGATTGAAAATTCCATTTGAACAAGATTTGATGGCTTCAAAGTCATGATTTTTTGTGAAATTTGTATCTATATGTTACAAATTACTTCGGTCTACATATGACTGACTTTATAAATGTAGCTTCATCTATGGTAGTCATGACCTTATCTTAACCATCATCCTTAACTTATAGCTCTTATGAAATTTTTTTGACCTTCCTAACTTATCACAAAGTCATTACTATAATTTCAATCCTAACTATAATTTTATTAACCTTAATAATGACTTTTTAAATAATAATGGAAATTTAGTATACATAACTTTGTTTTTGTATAGGATTACAAAGTTTTAATTAGCCTTAGTTCTTAGTAGTATCTTTTATAACTACAGCGGTAGCTTTTTTGTATAGGCTTATAAATCCATAATTAGCCTTGTAGTATCTTTGTTGACTGTAGTATCAACTTTGTTGTATAATATTACAAAGTCATAATTAGCCTTAGTTCACAAGTACCAACTTTATTGACTACAGTAGTGGCTTTGTCAATTAAAATAATGACTTTGTATCATTGTTTTTGGTCTATGTGTATGTCTTACAAAGTTGTAACTAACATCACTTTACAATATGTAACTTTATCAAGTTCTTAAGTGGCTTTGTCATTGTGACTACTGGCTTTGTCAAAGAGAATAACATCTTTGTTAGGTATAATATTTTATAGTTTTTACAAAGTTGTTACTCTTTGTCTTCACAATTAACAACTTTATTGATCAAACTAGTGGTTTTGTCAACTATAGTATAATTTTTTTTAAATCTAACTTGTTTGAATGTACACAAAAGTGGATTTATCCTAAACAAAATTTGGTTTAGGTATAAATTTTTTTTTTAGGTTTACCCCTAAAGAAGACAATATAAAAACTATTAAAAACTTGTCTTGTAGGTTGTTTACCCAAGAATTGGCATTTTGAAACCACTTTTGATATATTTTCTTGTCACATTTTAATCAGGGCTAAATAACTTGCTTATTTATGTATCTAGATTTTAATTAATATATCTTAAATTTTGGTTTTCCTATTTGTCACCTAGGGCTAAAACTATGTATCCTCGCCTCCTACACTCTTAGGGTGATTCTTAGGGATCAAAAATAGTCAATAGACCTCCTTTTTCTTTTTATGGTAAATGTGACATGGAATTGATCCCCATGCACATGTCATAGTTTTAGGGGGATTGTGATGTGGAATTCACCACCATACATCAGACCACACTCCATGTTTCAATGAAGTGTAAATATCAAGGATAATTATTGCTAAGCCAAGTAGAACTTCCCATATAGGATTTTGTGAAGTGAGGAAGTACACTCCAATACTCAGGCATCAAACATCACCTTACACAAACACAAACCCCATTGTATTATAAGGTATATAGGGGAATCACATGAATATCCTATACAACCTATAATAAGACCTTTTAGGTAAAACAAGCATCTAAGGTAGAGGAAACATCCATACAAATCACTCATCTTGTATGGATGGTGAGAGAGGGTTAGGAGATTGATCTAGTAACTTCCCATCATGAGTAATTCAGTGGCTTGGGTTTTGAGTTATACTCCCATGTTAGTCACTAGTTATAGGCTTATGGGTTGTTTTATTTTGTTTGATTATTATTGAGACTAATATTATTTACAAACCTTAAAAACCTACCCACAAAATAATTACCTAGTCAAAACTTAACCCTAAATCAAACATAATTTGTTCTCCAATATTCACAAATCACCTCACCCAATATCATCTTATTCAAAACCTTATCATCCATCATCATATCTAAAATTATCTCTCTTATCCTAGTCTAACCTTATCACTCATCTTAATCATGTTTAAGCTTGCCTAAACATCAAGCCTTTTAGTCAAACTTGTTCAAGACATATTCATGGCTCTTGACATAGTCTAAACCCATATTAATTCTAATCACCCTTGTGACATTAGTCATGTTGTACCTGAAAAATGTCACTCATTTTTAGGACAACATATAAGCTATTTTGGTCTTGCAAGACCAAAATACCTCTTCCCATTTCAAAAAATTGTTCTAAGATTTCAAAATTGGGAATTATTCAAGCTTTTTCAGTCAAAGGACTAATGGTTCAATAGGTTCAAAGGATTCTACAGGGAGGTTCAATCAAAAGAACAAGTTTCTGACACAGTCATTTTCAAGACTAGTTCAAGGTTCATCAGGTTCAAGGTTCAATGGGTTCAACGAGGCTTGTTTCAAAGAATCTTGGTTCGAGCAGTCAATAGAAACAAGGGAATGAACCATTGAACTAAAGTTGGTTCAATCGGTTGGTTCAAGCGACAAGTTCAAAGGACTGCCCCAAGCATCAAAGACACAAGTGCCCTTGTAAAGGGAATTTCTGAGGCAAAAGTGACTAAGGAAGGAAAAAAATAGATCGAAACAAAAGCCCGATAAAACCCAATAGATGCTGCCACATGTCATCTTTTGAGCCTCATTTCACTTTGTTTCTCAAAGCAACAGAAGCCGCCACATGTCTTTTGTAAGTTAAGTAGAACACGCCATGTGTCAATGACCACATGAATCTAAATGAGTCTCAAGTGTTTCCATAATGCGATAGAAGCCAACATGTGTCACCTTCTGTGAGACACTCAGAAGGCATCTAAAGCTTCTACAAGTTTAATGGAAGTTGCCACGTGTCCTCACCTGTTTCATAGCGGATGCTACCATGTGTCACATGTTGAGATTCACATAAAATCAACTAAGGCAAATTTCTAAGGGACAAACGGCCCTTTTGGAGGACACTCAGAAGCTGAAGTGAACCGTTGAAAAAAATTGAAAGGCTAATTTAAAACTCAAATAGCCCTTGTAGAAGACAGGAAAGGAGTAAATGGACCAATTCAAAGGCCAAAAGAGTAAAGGGATTTCCTTCAAAAAAGTTCCCCTGGCAAAAGTGACCAAGAGACAATTCCTTTGGACAAATTGTCTAAAAGAATTTATTCAAACTTTTTCTCCAAAGGAAAAGTTTGAAGAAATAGAAAACCTGTAATGTTGCCACATCTCTTTCAGAAAGTCACAGCGGAATCCACCACGTGTCTCTCATCAAATGCAGCAGAAGTCACCATGTGTCATCCTTCGTACAAAACTAATATAAGTCTTGAAGACTTTTCAGAGCAGCTAAGAGTTTAGTAGAAGCTGCCACGTGTCAATGTCCATAGTTTATTCCTTTATATCTCTTTTTCTAAGTAAGGATTGTAGTGAACCTTCATTAAGCTACTAAATCAAGTGAAAGCTGCCAAGTGTCATCTTCCATAGGGTTCTCAAAAGACCATTAGAAAGCAACTAAGGAATAGAGCATCAAATTGAATCAAGGACCTAATTAAAATAACCAAAAAAGGAGGAACGATGAGGAAGGACTAGAAACATTTTCACATCAAATATGTTTCTAGAAGTAGACCGCCAGGTGGATATTGAAAGATGCAAACTTTCAATAGCGTGACCCGTTTCTATGCATTGAGAAAAGCAAATGGGTAAATGCCCCTAAATTCCAACATGTCTTCTTAACAAAATTCAATGCAACATGATGTGTTACTATTCCCGAGTCCTTATTAAAGAGGCTATATAAGGGACTCTCTTTTATTATTTTAAGAAGGGGACTCTCTTTGATTATCAGAAACAAAACTCTGCCCAAATTGAAAGGCATTACTGAGACTTTGAGCTCAAATTGTTGATCATATTTTGTTATTGGAATAAGAAAGCAAGTGACTTTTCAAAATTTGTGTTGTGATATCTTTGTTGTTGGGGAAACTATTCTTATGTCTTTTTCCTTAATATATTCTCTGTTCCTTCAAATCAACAAGCAGAATTAGTGAAAGTAGTCAAGAAGGTGTCTTGAAGCCAACTATAGGGAGACTTTGTGCCCCCATAATTGCCTTTAATGTGTTTTCTTTTTGTTTCTGTGTAAAGGACCTTGGGATGACTTTGTGCCCTCATTGTCCTTCGTATCTCACTCTTGGGCAATTCAGCTGGAGACTTTGTGTTATATCTTAATTTTCTCATTGTTACATCCTTGATTACATTTTGTAATTACTACCAGGAAGATTCTTGTGGTTTGTTAAATGGTACTTCTGAAAGAAGAGGAGTGCTTTCTGTCATTATCCCTAAGATTTCTCCTTTGATTTACATGCATCATCTCTAAAAAAAGAGAGATAGATGGTTTGTCCTACCCTTCAGTATTATTTTCTATATATATATATATATATATATATATATATATATAGGGAACCTCGATTTGATGAGAGGAGAGATTAGTCACCTTTTGATGTGATAAAACTACACATTTGGCTGACCAATCTTCATACTTTGGATGATTAGACCTATTTTGTTTATCAGTACGTTGATCGACAAAATATTCAACCAACAGTTTTTGGCAACTCTGATGGGGATATCTTAGTTATGTGCATTCTGAAACCTCAAGTTTTAGATTGAATCAGTCTCTACCATTATTATTATAACCTTACCATTCACCTCCACACCAACTAGGGAAGAATGCATAGTTTAAAGCCTCAAGCTTTAGACTGAAGCAAGGTCAATTCTTTTCCATTTTTGTTTCACAATCTGGCAGATTCAAGATATACACAAAGCCAAAGGGCTAAAGGTATTATTGACCCTGTATTCGAGTTGGTACAACAAAGTAATTTTGACCTCTTTCCTTCACCATCTCACCTCCAACGAACTAAGAGTTTTCCTCCTACTAAAGTTAGGTCTCCATTACCAAGTGAAGTATCTACTTCTGCTATAGATAAAGCTTTGCCCATAATTACCCCTTTGATATTTGTTATTCCTCCTTTTCATAGTCATATAATGGCAGCTCAAGGCCCCTGGGGTAATTCTTTTGGTCCTCTCAATCTTACTCCACCTCTACATGAACTCCCATGTAGTTCAAGGAAGAATTTCTCCAAATTCTATGGTGATGAAAAAGTTCATCCTGATAAACACATTGTAGCCTTTAGCATAGCCTATGGCATAATTGGAGTAGAATTTGAAGATGTAGCAGTCAAGCTATTTGTAGAAACATTACAAGGTGCTGCTACAGATTGGTTTTATCATCTACATGCTCGGTCAGTAACTAATTGGAATACTCTCAAAGCTAAGTTTGAAGCCAGATTCAAATCTACAGAAGATGCACATGCACTTCTGTCTCAACTTACACAGATGAAGAAAGAACCTCATGAACCAATGAGGGACTTCATAGCCAAGTTTGACAAACTAAGTAATAGAATTCTTGTAATTGCTTGACCTACAACTAAGAATCTCAAATGCTTCTTCATTAATTCTCAGTTACCTGAAGTAAGTTTTCTTTTGAGACGTGCTAGTCAAATAGATCTTACTGTAGCTCAACATTTGGCCACTGAGGTAGAAGATGATCTCATCTTAGCAAGAAATATAAAAAGAGATCCAAATAGAAATAGACCCTCATTATCTTCTAAATATTCATTCATAGGCGCTACAGATCTAATGGTGCAGAAGTTGGAAAATGAGTTACTTGCTCTCAAAAAGAAAATGGCACAAGGTATGTCTTCTGCTCCTTCATATAGAGCTATGCCAAGAAAGACATTTCTAAATCAATCATATCAGGGCAATGCTGTTAGGAATCAAGGGCAATAAAATCATCTTCCTCCCCCATAAGGAAATTTGCCCTAGAAGCCCCTCTAACCAATTCAACAATGGGATATCTTGAAGCAAAATCAAAGTTCTCTTTCCAGCTTGAATTGAATCAAAAAAATGACACTGATCTCCTTATAGAAAATCAAGAAGAATCAGTTGGTGACTCCCACATTAGTTTCCTAAACTACCAGGATGAACCCAAAAGTAAATGAGAAGCTTTTGATGGATCACATGCAGTGTTTACCAGGTCCAAGAACCAATCAGTCCAACAAGCTGATAAAAGGAAGATAGAGGAGTAACCTTAACTAGTAATTATAATTGTTAAGCATGGAACCACTCTGCCTTTCTAGTCAAAGGATCCAGTGATCACCCAAAAGGTAAGTACATCAATTTCACCTTCACCTTCTACTTCAATTTCAAAAACCAGCCCTCCTCACATCCCTCCTAAAACTCAGAAGTTTGAATTACCTTCCTCTGTACCTAGCTCAATTCAGCCGTTTGACATAATTGATCATGTCAAACAGACAAAAATATAAATGTCTGAATTTGAATATTTGCAGTCTAATCCTGATCAATCGGATAAGTTGGTCCAATGTGTCAAGAACCAAACCATCCCTACAAGACAAGAGGTTAAGAAAATAACTCCTAATTCCCCAAAGAACATGCCCATTCTAAATAATCTTGTCATTACTCCTCCAGTTACCCTTGGAAAAATAGAACCTTTCTATGTTTCCCTATTAATAAATGGTCACAAGCTAAGTAATTGTATTATAGAATTAGGCGCATCTAACAATGTCATGCCTACTAAAGTAGCTAAATCTCTTGGTCTCACACTGACCAAGACATTTGGGAGATGTTTCTCTATAGAGAACAAGCAAGTGTCATTGCTGGGACAAATCAAGGATACTTAATTTCCATTTACAGCCTTTCCAAACAAAAGAATCAAGATGATAGTTCTGGTGGCTAATGTTCCAACATCCTATGGTATCTTACTTGGACAAAAAAAATTTAAGGACGTGGGAGGAGAACTAAGCATGGACCTGTCTGAAGCAAGGATCCCTATCAAAGGCGTAATGCAGAGGCTGCTTCCTGAAAAGGAATCAAAATATATTGTTACCCAAACATCAGCCCCTAAAACTCAAATTCATTTTAAATCCTTAGGTATGGGTAACTAATTTCTATCTATAGACGAAGTTCATGAAGCATCTAATAAAATTCTTGAAAGTGTCAACCCAAAAATCAGTTCAACTAGAATAGTAGAAGAACTAATAGGTTACAATATAATTGAAGAAGGATCTTCCCTCTCTAATGAAGGAAAATCCAAAGAAAAATTAGTGTCTAATGAAGTATGGATTCTGGAATTCGATGGCAGCTACTCCTCTACCAGTTTAGGAGCTGGGATTGTGTTGATATCTCCTCAAGGAGATATGTTTCCTTCATCTTACAAATTACAATTTAGCAACACTAACAATACAGTTGAATATGAATCTCTATTGTTGGGATTGAAGGCTGCTCAAGACAAAGACATCAAGTTTCTTCATGCCAAAGGGGATGCTGAATTAGTGGTTTGTTAGGTGAGAAACTTATACCAAACCAAGAATGAAATATTGCACCAGTACCGCAACCTAGTTTGGGATCAAATTGAAAGCTTTGATGCTTTCAACATTTCTACCATACCTAGGAAATCTAATGATAGAGCTGATGCACTTGCTATTTTAGGAACTCTCTTAGTTCCTCACTCAAATTTCAAAGAAGACAAGTATACTATTAAGCTAGTCTGTAGACCAAGTGTTTCTAACAATGCTGATCATTGGCAAGTATTCAATGATGATCATCAAATCATTGCCTTCCTGGAACAAAAAGACAATTTTGAACAACTACATTTTGAAGGCAGTGAACCTCAGAAGTATGAATCAGCCTTTGAATCTGGTTCAGATATAAATGAAGAAATCTTTCATCTGAAAGGAAATAAAATTCCCAAAGGCCTGGTTTCTCTTGAGAAACTATTTGATAATCATGATAGATTCATCAAACAACAACAAATAGATTCAAGCTTCTCTCAGGGATTTGATCAAGTAAATCTAACTACTAAAGAAAATCCTAAGATGGTTAACATTGGTAAGTGTTGTACCCCTGAAGAAATATTCAAGTTCACCACTTTACTCCATCAATACATAGATGTCCTAGCTTATTCTTATAATGACCTGAAGTCTCTTAGACCTGATGAAATCTATCATGACATTTCTCTCAAGGCTAAATCAATGCCTTATAAGCAAAAATCTAGACAGTACAATCCAAAAATATCATGTACTATTCTGTTTGAGATACAAAAAATGTTAAATGCTATAATCATCTTCCCAATCCATCGTTCCACATGGATTGCAAACATAGTGCCTGTAAGGAAGAAGAGTGGTGAAATTTTCATTTGTGTAGATTTCAAGAATCTGAATCAGTCATCTTTGAAAGATAATTATCCTTTGCCAATCATGGATCAAGTGCTTCAAATAGTGACAGTTTCAGAGATGTTATCAATGCTAAATGGCTTCTTAGGTTATAATCAAGTTGAAGTTGGTGAAGCAGACCAACACAAGACTGCATTCACCACACCTTGGAGTACATTTGCATATAGAAGAATGATTTTTGGCTTGATAAATGTTGGTGCCACCTTCAAGAGGGAAATGGACTTGGCTTTTAAAGATGAGATAGGTAAATTTATTGTGGTATACCTTGATGACTTGACAGTCTTTTCAAAGCACCATTCTGATCATATACTCTACATGCAATAAGTGTTAGAGCACTACCACTAGAATGGTATTTCCTTGAACCCTAAGAAGTCTATTTTTAGAGTAACAGAGGGGAAACTCCTTAGACACATTGTGTCTAAAGAAGGCATAAAGATTGACTCAGATAGAGTCAAGTCTATTCAAGAGCTTAATTTGCCTACAAGTAAAAATGTTGTTCACTCTTTCTTTATAAAGGTGAATTTATTACAGAGGTTCATCCCCAAATTTGTTGAGAAGACTAGACACATTGTGAACATGATGAAAGGGAAGACCACCTTCAGCTGGACTAAAGAAGGCAAGTCAGCATTTCAAGATATCAAGATTGCCATTGCCCACACCCCTACCTTGGTTTGTCCAGATTACAACAAAGATTTCATCATATACAGCTATGCTTCTGAACACATGCTTTCATCAATTCTTGTTCAACAGGACAAGGAAGGTATAGAATCTCCCATTTCTTTCATGAGTTGCCCTCTCAAAACCCATGAACTAAAATATTTGAACATAGAGAAGCATGCCTATGTAGTGGTGAAAGTAGTCAAGCATTTTTGCTTCTATATCCTAAATTCACACACTATTGCCTTAGTTCATGACACTACAATCAAGTCCATATTAACTCAGCAAGAGTTTGGCACAAAAAGAGGCAATTGGATTGCAAAGATTTAGGAGTTTGATCTAGACATCAAGCCAACAAAGCTAGTAAGGGGAAAAGGCCTATGCTAATTAATTACTGACAATAAATTAGAAGATACACATCATGAAGAAGCTGAAGTAGAAGACACACCAACAATCCTTTTTGTCTCCACTACCAATGAGTGGTATTCATGTATTGCTCATTTTTTCACTTATGGTGAATGTCTTGCTCATTTATATTACAAAGAAAGGAGAACTATCAAGTTGAAAGCTGCCAATTTTGTCCTTTAGGACAATGGCCTATACAAGAGAAGCATAGATGGAGTATTCCTTCAATGTGTAGATAAAGAAAAACAAAGCCAACTTTTAAAATCTTTCCACAATCTAGCTTGTGGAGACATTTTTTTGCTCCTGTGACTGCTCACAAGATTCTGTGAGCCAGGTATTACTGGCCAACTCTTTTCCAAGATGCATATAAATGGGTGAGAAAATGTGAAACTCTTCTAGTAATTTGTTGGAAGACCCAAGTTAGCTACCCTGCCTCTCAAGCCAGTGATCATAGAAGAACCTTTCTAGCAATGGGGGATTGATTTTATTGGGATTATAAACCCATCTTCAAGTGTTGGACATGATTATGTCATTACAGCAACTGACTATTTCACCAAGTGGGCAAAAGCAATCCCAACTAAGCATGCTACTTCAAAAGTTATATGCAATTTCCTCAAGGAGAATATCATTTCCAGGTTTGGAGTTCCAACCAAAATTGTTACTAACAATGCAGCTTGTTTCACCTCCCAAGAGATTACACAATTTTGTTTCTATTATGGAATTACACTCTCTCACTCTTTTGATTATTTTCCACAAGGGAATGGACACGCTGAATCAAGCAATAAGAACCTGGTAACTATCATCAAGAAGTTAGCATATGACAATCAAAAGACATGGCATAAAGCATTGATTGATGCTCTATGGGTAGATAGAATCACACCAAAGAGGGTAATTGGTATGTCTCTTTTTCAACTTATTTATGGTATCAATGCTGAGATACCAATCACCTTAGAATTGTCGGCTTTGAAATTGGCAAAGGCAATTGAAGATCAGACATATGAAATCTCTCTTGATAAGAGAATCATGTGTCTAGCTAAGTTGGATGAATAGAGAACCATGGTGGTGGATCGAATTGCTACTCATCAAAGTCTGGTAAAGAAACTCTTTGACCAGAAGGCCAAAAATCATGATTTCTAGATTGGGTATCAAGTCTTGCTGTGGGACAAAAGGAGAGAACCAAAAGGGATGCATAGAAAGTTTGACTCCCTTTGGAGAGGCCCATTTATAATTCATCAACACAATGGTGAAAATAACTTTCTGCTGAAATATCAAGATGGCACACTCTTTTCTCTGCCTCACAGTGGGTGGCATCTAAAACACTTCAACTCTTGAAGTATCAAATCATTTCATCTGTACATATGTATATTTGTATAGTTTTTAATTATATTTTGTTTTGTTTGTTTCCATTTTTTATGTCTTTCATTTATGGGTAACATGACTCTGTATCCCAATGGTACACGTGAAGACACTGGAGATTCTATATTTTACTCCCTTTAATTCTTTTTTATAATTGATAGAAGTTCCCCAACTGGAGCCAGCTACTATACCCAAAAAATGTCACTCATTTTTAAGACAACATATAAGCTATTTTGGTCTTGCAAGACCAAAATATCTCTTCTCATTTCAAAAAATTATTCTAAGCTTTCAAAATTGGGAATTATTCAAGCTTTTTCAGTCAAAGGACTAATGGTTCAATAGGTTCAAAGGCTTCTACATGGAGGTTCAATCAAAAGAACAAGTTTCTGACATAGTCATTTTTAGGACTAGTTCAAGGTTCATCAGGTTCAAGGTTCAACAGGTTCAACAAGGCTTGTTTCAAAGAATCTTGGTTCAAGAGATCAATATAAATAAGGGAATGAACCATTGAAACATTGAACCAAAGTTGGTTCAAGCGACAAGTTCAAAGGAGTGCCCCAAGCGTCAAAGACACAAGTGCCCTTGCGAAGGGAATTTCTAAGGCAAAAGTGACTAAGGAAGGAAACAAATGAACTAAAATAAAAGCTCGATAGAACCTAGTAGATGCTGCCACATGTCATCTTTCGAGCCTCATTTCACGTTATTTCTCAAAGCAGTGAAACCTACCACGTGTCCTTTGTAAGTTAAGCAGAACGCACCACGTGTCAACGATCACATGAATGTAAATGAGTCTCAAGTGTTTCTAGAATGCGATGGAAGCCAACATGTGTCACCTTTCATGAGACACTTAAAAGGCATCTAAAGCTTATACAAGTTTAATGGAAGCTACCACGTGTCTTCACCTATTTCACAGTGGATGCTGACATGTGTCACATGTTGAGATTCACATAAAATTGACTAAGGCAAATTTCTAAGGGACAAATAGCCCTTTCAAAGGACACTCAGAAGCCAAAGTGAACTATTGCAAAAATCTGAAAGGCTAATTTGGAACTTAAACAACCCTTGTGGAAGATAGGAAAGGAAAAAATGGACCAGTTCAAAGGCCAAAAGAGCAAAGGGATTTCTTTCAAAAAAGTTCCCCTGACAAAAGTGACCAAGAGACAATTCCTTCAGACAAATTATCCAAAAGAATTTCTTCAAACTTTTTCTCTGAAGGAAAAGTCTGAAGAAACAAAAAACCTGTAATACTACCACGTGTCTCTCAGAAAGTCACAGAAGAAGCTGCCACATGTCTCTCATCAAATGCAGTAGAATTCATCACGTGTCATCCTCCATAAGAAACTAATATAAGTCCTGAAGACTTTTCAAAGGTAGCTAAGATCTCAGCAGAAGCCGCCACATGTCAATGTCCATAATTTCTTCCCTTATATCTCTTTTGCTAAGTAAGGATTGTAGCGAACCTTCATTAAGCTACTGAAGCAAGCGAAAGCTGCCAAGTGTCATCTTTCACAAGGTTCTCAAAAGATCAGTAGAAAGCAACTAAGGAACAAAGCATTGAATTGAATCAAGGACCCGATTCAAATAACTAGAAAAGGAGGAATGATGAGGAAGGACCAGAAACATTTACGCATCAAATATGTTTCTAGAATTAGACCGCCAAGTGGATATTGAAAGATGTAAACTTTCAATAACATGACCCATTTCTCTGCATTGAGAAAAGCAAATGGGTAAATTCCCCTAAATTCCAACATGTCTTCTTAACAAAATTCAATGCAAAATGATGTGTTACTATTCCCGAGTCCTTCTTGAAGAGGCTATATAAGGGACTCTCTTTTATTGTTTTAAGAAGGGGACTCACTCTAATTATCAAAAACAAAACTCCACCCAAATTGAAAGGCGTTACTAAGACTTTGAGCTCAGATTGTTGATCATATTTTATTATTGGAATAAGAAAGCAAGTGACTTTTCAGACTTTGTGATGTGATATCTTTGTTGTTGGGAAAACTGTTCTTATGTCTTTTTCCTTAATATATTTTATGTTCCTTTAAATCAACAAGCAGAATTAGTGAAATTAGTCAAGAAGGTGTCTTGAAGCCAACTATAGGGAGACTTTATGCCCCATAATTGCCTTTAATGTGTTTTCTTTTTGTTTCTGTGTAAAGGACCTTGGGATGACTTTGTGCCCTCATTGTCCTTCGTATCTCACTCTTGGGAAATTCAGGTGGAGACTTTGTGCTGCATCTCAATTTGCTGGTTATTATGTCCTTGATTACATTTTGCAATTACTACCAGGAAGATTCTTGTGGTTCGCTGAATGGTACTTCTGAAAGAAGAGGAGTGCTTTCTGTCATTATCCCTAAGATTTCTCCTTTGATTTGCACACATCATCTCTGAAAAAATAGGGATGTATGGTTTGTCCTACCCTTGAGTATTATTTTATGTTTATATATATATATATATATATATACATATATATATATATACAACTATAGGGAGACTTTATGCCCCATAATTGCCTTTAATGTGTTTTCTTTTTGTTTCTGTGTAAAGGACCTTGGGATGACTTTGTGCCCTCATTGTCCTTCGCCCTCATTGTCCTTCGTATCTCACTCTTGGGAAATTCAGGTGGAGACTTTGTGCTGCATCTCAATTTGCTGGTTATTATGTCCTTGATTACATTTTGCAATTACTGCCAAGAAGATTCTTGTGGTTCGCTGAATGGTACTTCTGAAAGAAGAGGAGTGCTTTCTGTCATTATCCCTAAGATTTCTCCTTTGATTTGCACACATCATCTCTGAAAAAATAGGGATGGATGGTTTGTCCTACCCTTGAGTATTATTTTATGTTTATATATATATATATATATATATATATATATATAGCATATCTATAGGGAACCTCCCCTTGATGAGAGGAGAGATTAGTCCCCTTTTGATGTGGTAAAACTACACATTTGGCTGACCAATCTTCATACTTTGGATGATCAGACCTATTTTGTTTATCAGTATGTTGATCGGTAAAATATTCAACCAACAAGTCAAACACATATTTTCACTATCAATCTTATCTACCTTGAGTAAACTTTCTAAGCCATTACCTTGAGCTAATCATTGTCAAAATTTACTAGTATGGATACCTACCTTTGGTCAAATATTACCACCTCATCACCTTGTCAGTTATAAATCAGCACCCATAATTATCTCATGACTCTACTAGTTTTAAATTAGCACCCATCATTATCTCATCACCCTATCAGTTTTAATATGGCACCCATCATCATCTTATTAGCACCCATTGTCATCTTGATAGAACTTTCAACCTATCTATTTGAACCTAACACCTATCTCCAATAAAAACACTTGATAAACGTAGTAAAAAAAAGGGTGTACACCCTACCCTTGTCTTAATTTACCTTACTAGATCAAGTCTTATAAAATAATTTTCTCAAGAACAAGAACTAGGTTAATATCCAAACCCGAGTCCATCCAAGACCTAGGCATCCCTTCATCATCATAGGTAAGTCATAAGTTGACCCCAACCTAAATTTTAAACCCATAATTACCTAATAAAACAAATCTTTTACATATCTATACTTGTCAACCAATCATATCTAGTCACATCAAAAAGTTTACAATTATCCCTTATCACCACCAAGTCAACCATACACTTACATTGGTCCACATTGGCAAAATCACAATAAGTTTGCCTAAATATAAACTTGGTCAAGCTTGAGTCATAGAATCCATAAAATCAAAACATCCCAACTCGTCTAATCCACCTTGAGTAGATCATTTAATCATTTGAGCTAGTCTAAACTAAATCAAGTCAATATTATCCAAGGTAAATTATGACCTAGTCATATCTCTTTAGCTAGTCAAACCTATCCCTCATCTTAATCAAAAAAAAGATCTTATCTTATCTCATCATCAAACCTTAATCAATAATTATAGACCATCAAGAGTTTAGATATCACACATCATACCCTGATTTTATCAATCTCATCCTCTTGACACCTACTACATTTTATCAAATGTCTCACATCACAAAATCAAACTAGAAGCAGACCTTCATCAAATAGTCCAAGATCCAAGTCTATCCCAAACATCCCACTATCATATCTTAATATTTTTCATGTAATCCCCCACACCAACTAATTGGGGTTAGTGAATCACATCATTCATATTTTATCCCATCTTGATCTATGACCTCCCAAACAAATTTGGATACCACTTTATTTGAGAAACATTTCTTTGCCAACAACGATACAATCCTTTTGTGTCTCCTAGAAATTAGTGCCCTAATATGTACATAATTTGACCCTGTAAACCTAAATTACCTCATAGGCAAGAGTCACACCCATTCATCCACATCGATGTCAGTTTACTCCTAACCTTTGAGCTTACCAGTCATAATCAAACCTTTTATCCACCAACCATAGTCTTAATCATGGATTTACCCATAATATTAGCAAAGGGAAATTTATCCTATCAACCCTATCCAATACCATTCCATCCCCTAAGATGAATTAAAATACCATCATCCCCCTATATCGAAGCATTACTATACCCCAAACAAACATCTAGTCTAGAGTCAAATGCTTTCATTTCCAAGTAAAGTTTTGAAGAGAGAAAATATACTCCTCTTAATGAGTCCTTGGAAGCTATATTTCATCAGTTAATTATTGAAAACATGATCATCTAACCACACATTAAGCCTCTTGATCTAACCAAATCTAAGCCCTCATGGTATAAATAAGGCCAATACTATCAATACCATAGAATTTAGGGGAATTATATTAATAGATGTCATAATTCTATAAATTATGTCTAATACCAAATCAGCTACATGATGACATCAAAATTGAGAATTAAATAGATGAATCCACATTTGGGATATGTCAAGATTTATTTCTTGATCATGATCAAACCCTTCCATTTATAAACTAAGGCCAATATAATGAACCCATCTTCAACAAATAAGAAACCATCATTCACCTGTCATCCACATTTCATCCATCACATTAGATAATCAACAATAAGACCAAATCCACCATCAGCATTTGAATCCATATCAAATTCCATTCAAAATCATTATCCCTTACATATGTTGAAGATCATGCTAACACCAATATCTTTGAGGACATATATATTTGTATAGTTAATTAAAGTATCAACCAACATCAAGGAATGTCTCTTGATCCATGTCAGGATGATGAAGTCACAACAAAAATTGTGGGACTTCAAGATGACTTCTCAGTTGATAATTATGAGAATGGATTTGACACCACCTTGGATGTTTGTCTTATGGATTGATGCAATAACCTTAGTGATCCTTTTATGAATCTTGAGGAGGTTTTCTTATACATTAAAAATGGGTCTCCTAGTAACCTCTATGAGGATCATGATTCTCATTATCCACTCATTGATACCACCAATCCATCATCCTCTTCACCTTCATATACCATTGATCCTTTCCTTCCCATCGACAACCACTTATTCACACTCCTCAATGGGAATGGACAAAATCATTCATTATCATAATCCCCCCTAGGAAACATGTCACATGATGAATCTATAAGGATCCAAGATGATAATTAAGTAATAAAGTATAATAATAAAGTTATCTTTGATTTAACAATAAATCAAAATAAGCCCAAAACTTGACCAAGTTAAAAAAAATATTCCCATAGTGAAAACCTCTTTGAGTCACTAGGGACCATCCAAGTCAAACAATAATCTACTTTGGTGAAACCTTTTTTAAGGCACCATGGGCCAGTCAAAGTCAAATCAAGTCAGCAAATCAAAAAGACTCTATGACATTAATTGCCAAAAAAATCAACATCAAAATTAATATGGCTAATAATCTTCCAAATATTTAGGTTAAACAGAAAAAAATTATACAATTATAGGATCCATTAATATCTTTTTTCATATGGAATAAAATGTGAAGGGAACATCCAACATCTCCAATGGTACATAAAACTACTAGACCCAATCCTCAATCATCCATCACACCTCCACATCATATACACCACCATCAAATATACATCTTAATCCAATCCGTATCATACATCATCTTCCTAAGAAGCATTGTCTCTCACAAGGGATATGAAGACACTTGGTTGAGATATCCAGAGGATTTTGAATGAAGAGTCAACAAAGATCACCATGACATCAATGAATCCAACATTAACAACCCATCCCTAGTGGCACAACTATTTAAAATTGGTATTGATTGAAGATCAAGAAAGCATCAAGAGCACTGCATCTCACATGCCTCCAATAAATCTAGATGTTTTCAAGAAATCAAAAAAAAAAAAAAAAAAATCATTCATCCAATGATGAAAACAAACTTGTTGGCACCTTGGGTAAGTACCATGATGAAAACTAGTTTTTGACATCATGTGTAAATAATAAATTGGACTTAATTACCTCAATACTTAGGTAAAATCCACTTCATCCCTCCATTCATGTCCTAAAATCCATTTTCAATCCCCATCTACATCACATTCATCAACTTATAACCATCCTTATGTATTTTATCCATCCTTACATTGTCTACCCATCCTATGCATCTAGTGGCATCATATGTTCCATATTATTACATCAATCTTGTCTTATAGTATTAACCTTAGTAATGGAATGAAAGATGTCTTGAGACATGTTCTAGAAACATGTTGGCATATCTTCCAAGTGTCACTCAGGTGACTAGATATCTGGTACCCACATGATGTAGTCTTTGGAGATCCCTAGTCCATTCCTCATTATCTTTCATCCCCTTTGAACATCACCCACATCCCTTTATCATTTCATCTACCCATTATTCCTTATCCTAGTCATTTAGCTCAATTTTTGCCTTTCCTAGTGACCCTTTTTTTACATACATATTCCAAAGAATCCTAAAAATTAAAATAGCCCAAAAAGCCAAAAAAATCATATAATCTAGGAAATCCAAAAATATCTAGTCGTCTTATCCTAAATCTTAGGAAAAAACCATATCCTTATCCAAAATCTAAATCCTAATCCAAATTCACATCATAACCATCACTTTTTCATTAATATCTCATTGTAACCTCATAAGACTTAGTCCAGTTCAACTCCTATCACTCATCACAATCTTATCAACTTTCTTAATGGTCATATCATAGTCACCCCTTTTGTATATGTCAACCTCACTATCATATCACATTACCAACCCCATCATTTTCAACCCATCCAAACTTGATAAAATCCCATCTAATCTCTTATTTGAGTTATTATTTTGAAAATCAACCTTGATTAGGATGAACCATGACCTATTCAAACTTAGTCAAACCACATATTTGCTAGATTGAACCTAGCACATGTCAAAATAAATCAAGTCCAAATTATGAGTTTTAATCTCCATGTTCAAGTCAAAACTAATCAAAATTAGGGTTATTTTTATCCTACCATGTCTTAATCACATTATCTCTCATACCAAATTCAATTTTTTTCAAGATCACCTTATCCAAATCTTGTTACCCATCACATTTCAATTCAAAACTTTGATCAAATCAAACTTATTAATCCCTTATCTAACATGTCATTTATAATAATCTTATCCCTTCATCCATAAAATTTAACCTCTAGATCATATCATTGCCTAGGGGGAAATAAGGTCACATCAAATCATAACCTAGCCACTCATCTCATAGGCTTTCATTAAGACAAATAATAAGACATTGATCACATAAAAATAATGCATCATTTTATCTGCTTGTAGATACTTGTGTGTTTCACTTGTATGATATTTGATGATGTTTTAATTATGTCTTTTATTATGAATATATTCATGTCTCATATTCTATGCTTGTCTACTTATCTACATGTGTGTCTTTGATTAGGAATTTTATGAAAATCTTTATGCATATTTTGTCTTATTATGTTGTCTTTATTGTATGTGCAATATCATATGGTAAACATGTCATCTTGGTTCATTATACCGATGGTGTATTATACTACATATTACTTATACACTACTTTTAATATTTGTATCTTTTGTGTTAGTCCAATATGAAATCTAGGAAAACATCATCATGATTGCATATATCATGGTGCATACTACCTAGTGCTACATTAAAAAGGATTATGATAACATATGTCTCAATACATGGCATCACAAATCATCACTTAAATCTATCAAAACATATAAATCACATCAATAGCCACATCACATATCTCAAGTATCTACCCAATCAACTCATTTTTTAACTCTAAACATTTATTCTTCTTGTAATCTAACATTTCTACTAACATCCATCATCCTCATTAGTCCTAATCAATCTCCTTAAGGCATCCTTGGGGCATTAACATCATCATCTAATATTTCATATCACCTATCATCACACACTTCCTTCTAAGTCAAATTACATCTGCCTGGGGTCTATATAGACTATGTGGGTAGTTCTTAGTCACATGAGGTGTCTAAGGTCAACTCAATGACAATCATGCCAATAATGTTTAACATCTAATAACCAATCATTTCTCCAAGTTATCCATATTTTGTCTAATCTTCAAACCTAAAATCTAAGTCAAATTTAATAGCTAATACATTTACCCATCATTGTCGATTATAACTTATCATCTCTCATCATACCTTCCCTTCTAGTGACAAGTACATTATCTTGAGATATTCTAAGACTATATAGGTAGTGTTTGGCCACTTTAAGTTCTTGAGGATAACTTTATTTACCTATTTACTTCTTCCCTTTCATCCTTAGTCACTCAATTCCTTTATTTTTCCTCCCCATCATGTCATCTGCTCACCATTCAACATATGCTTTGAGTCATAACCCATCAAATCTTCATTAAATCCTATCAAATCAACAATCATCCATTTCAACTATAGCTCTCCCTGATATGCATCTTTGCCTCAAATACATCTAAATCTTATATCCAATCATCTCATGTTTTCCATAGCTCTCCTTGGCATGTGTCCTTTCTTGGGATAAGTCTAAATCTTAAAAACTTTCATCCCATTTCAACCACAGGTGTCCCTAGTAGTCTTTGCCTAGGATATATCTAAAACTTACAGCCAATCATCCCATTTTGCCCATAGCTCTCCCTGGTGTTGTCAGACCCAAAATCCTTGAATTTAAATGCACTCATGAGATCAAGTGCTCCAAAGAGGAAAGTGGGAGATAATGTTGGGTTAAACATATCCCCTCATTAATTTTAGGATTGATGTTAGTTCAATCCAAGGATTGAGTAATTTAACCTTGTTTTACTCAAAGAGCTGTAGTTATTACCACTAGAGGCTCAATATGTATCTTGTTACACTTGGAATTCATTACCAACTAGAGAAACCCTTAATCATTATTGCTATTGATCCAAACCTTATTGATTTCTAAATTGGGGGAGTGTTTTTATTCCAAAATAAAAATAAAATTAGAAAGGTGGGATAAGGTAGAAAAGGGATAATTCCAAGCTTGAAAGACGTTAATGCTTCAAGAACCAAGTTGTATACCATGTCACATTTATAGCACTATGTGTCAATTTTCACCAAGGGATCTGACTCATTCCTACATATATAAAGAAGTCTAAGGAAAATAAAAAGGAATGCTTGACTTATAAACCCTTCACTAAATACCAAGACTTATGTTGGGCCCCCTGTTTGGAGCAAGAACATGGACCACACCAACTAGACAGATCTTAACATGAAGCAGCATTTAGAAAGGTTGCTCACCCCCTTTTTGTTATACATTTTGGCACTAGCTAGAGATGTCCCTATGGATTATGTGTTAACTAGTAGGTAGTTACATAGCATTGAATTACTTAAAGATGTCCCTACCAAGACTTAGACATGGTGGCTCGAGAAGCATAGATGTCAAAGAGTGGAGTAGGTGAGATAGAAACCCCTCAATGATAGATCTACATATGGCATGTGCTTATCCACCCTAGATGAGTTAGTGGAGCTAGTGGACTCATGCATCTAAGCACTCAACATGCACCCATTTGACCTGGTAGGAGATGCACATTTGCCTATAAAAGAAGGCCTATATTTGAAGATCAAGGGGGCTTGATTAAGCATAGTGAAGCTATGGTGAAATAGTGAGCCAACCAAGCAGCCTTTCTATCCTACATATTAAGTCTAATTAGTGTGAATATATATCCCTAGTTTGCTTATGAGCCACTAGGCATGAATAGAGTGAAGAAGAGCATATGTTATTTTATTTGTATTGAACTTTGTTGATAAACTATTAGTTAATGAAGAATACTATTGAAGGAATGGAGTATTAATTTTTGTTTAATAGTTTGCATGAAGTTATGTTTATAATTTGGTTTCATTTAAGCTTTATGTTAGTTTTTACATAATACATTAGAATATGGAGGTTCAACCCTGGTCACTAATGGAATCCTTGTGCCATTTAGTGACCTCAACTGACCTATAGATGCCCTAAGGGATGAAACTTGAATGCACCAAGGCTCTATGACCCATGCCTAGAGAATTATTTAAAGGAGGGATAGCTAAACATAAGCCATCCTTATTAATCATATAAGTACCTAAATGGCTCCAACTAGCTATTCACACAGCTTTCACCCCTAAGAGCCCAGTCCTTCCAAATATGGACTTGCACCTTAGGACTTGGGACACTAAGAAGACTTGAAATTATTAACCTCTTTATGAAGAACCCAGTGCCATATGGCCACTTAAACACCTTTGACCAATGACTAAGTCCCTTTTAACACTGAGTTGTGCCATGTTGCAACTAGCCCAATGTGGGCCTGATCCCTTCACTATTGCACTTTGGGTGAGTGCACAAGGCTTGTGCCTTATGTGAAACTAATGCCAATACCATAACATGATTAAATTTTGTGTTGTATACCTTAATACCCTCATGCATATCTCAACTAAGTCTAGAATTGACTTGGCTTGATGGCTAAGCATATAACTAAGTGAAAAAACCAACCTAGTGAACTTTTCTACAACATTTTGGTTCCATTGCCATGAATTATAGACCTCGTAAATTAATTTTAGGACCTATTCCCGTGTATCTATAAGTACATGAAGGGCACCCACCCTTCAATTGGGCAAATGAGAATCAAGCTGGTGGATGACATAAGGCCAATCAAGAAGCACCCATATTGGATGAACCTTAATCTCTACACCAAAGTAAAGATGGAAATTGATAGAATGTTGGTAGCCAACATCTACCTGATACAAAAATATGAATGGGTGATCTTGATGGTCATCAATATCAATAAATATGGGTGTATATGGATTTATGTTGACTACCAGATGTTGAATGCCACTTGCATCAATGATCTAATCCTCACCCTATTCATCAATGAAGTCTTAGATGGAGTTATAGAAATCAAAATCTACACTTTCACTGATGGACTCTTGAGCTACCATCAGGTGTAGATCAAGGAGGAGGATAATTTAAAAATAACCTTTGTGACTGAATGGGGTTATTTCACCTATAACATGATGCCCTTTAGACTCAAGAATACACCAATCATGTTCTCTAGGGTAGTCATCACTACCTTCAATTACTTTATCCATAAGTTCCTCCAAGTGTATCTTGATGACTAGACTATGTATGGTCTTATACAATATCACTATGACAATCTATGCCTCATGTTTGAAAGGTGTAAGTAGCTCCAGATCTCCTTAAATCTAAAGAAGTGTATCTTTGTAACTCCATTTGGGGAATTACTTGAGCACATCATCTACAAGGATGGCTTACTTATTTATCTAATGAAGATAGCCATAATAATCCATCTCCAAATTCCCTCAACATAGAAATACATTCGCACCTTTCTAGGCTAGTATAGCTACTACAAGAAGTTCATTTGGAGCTATGCTAAAATCATGGTGCCTCTAGAGGAGCTCTTGTGCAAGGATGGCCCATTCTACTAGGGTGAGTCATAAAAAGAGGGCTTTGAAACACTAAATTTGAAGTTGTTCAGTGTACCAATTCTATAATTTCTTGACTGGATGACTCCTTTTCACATCCACATTGATGCTTCAAGCTCTACCATTGGTACCATATTGGTGCAATGAGGTGAGGGCAAGATGGACCACCCCATCTCCTTTGCAAGTAGAAAATTGATGTAAGTAGAGTAGAATTACACCACCACCAAGTACAAAGCATTGGCAATGGTCTATGCCTTATATAAATTTTGACAATACCTACAGATAACCCCATGCATCTTCTTCACAAATCATGAGGCACTCAATTATCTTGTGAAAAAGCCTACTTTATATGAGTGCATATGTAGATGGATTGTTCTCTTCTAAGAATTCTAGTTCTCTATAATCATCAAACCTAGGAACCAGAACTTGGGTCTAGACCATTTTTCCCACATCAACTTTGGTGATGTAGTAATGATTATTGAGCATGACATACTAGATGCATAGCTGTATAGAGTTTAGCATGTTCTTGAATATCTAATGGAGATTATCACTTTCTTAATGTTTGGGTTTACACCCCAAACCTTTTCCACTAAATAAAAGAAAAAACTCATGATCTGCACCACCCCCTTCTAGCTCATCAAAGGGGAGATATATAAATAAAGTAGAGATGAAGTCCTACACCAGTGTGTTTTATAACATGAATAGGACTCCATCCTCCAAGAAGCACATGAAGGGATCACAGGAGGCCATTATATTGGCATCATAATGGTGTATAAGGTATTACAATTAGGCTTATGATGGCCAAGCATGTTCTAATATGCCAAGGAGTACACTAAGGCATGTGATGTATGCTAGTGTAATGGGAATCCCAACCATCAGGATGAGATGCTTCTCATTCCCATTATCGCCTAGGTGCCATTCAAAAAATGGGCCATTAACTTTGTTGGGATAATCACTCCCATAGCACGATGTATAGGTGCCAAATATATTTTAATGACCACTAATTATTTCACTAATTGGGCCAGAGCTACACTAACCAAAGATTGTACAGTGATGATAGCCATGTACTTTATATGGGAGAACATCATAAGCCAATATGGATGTCTATTAAGTTTGACTAGTGATAGGGGCACTCATTTCATTAATAAGATGGTGTACATCCTCCTAATTGAATACATAGTGGCACACCACAAGACCACCCCATATCATCCCTAGGCCAACGGCATAATTGAAGCCTTTAATAAAATCATAGGAATGTGCCTAATGAAGATATGTGATATTAGTCATAAGGATTGAGATGATCATGTTTCAGTGATACTTTGGGCATACCACACAACCTACAAGTTCTTGAATAAGGTTACACCATTTCAATTGGTGTTTGGCACTGAATCAATTATGCCCATGGAATTCACGGTAAAATCCTTGCACATTACATGAATTGACCGCTTAGAGGACCAAGAATCTTTAAGTACAAGGTTAAAAGACTTAGATCATTTGGATGAAAAGTGTACCCAATCCAAATGGAGTCAATAAGTTAATAAATCAAACCAAAATGGTGGCACAATAAGCACATTAATCACAAGGAGTTAACAAAAGGAGCATTGATGATGATTTATGATTCCAAGTACTTCAAGCACCCAAACAAGTTACAAATCTAGTGGATGGGTTCATACATCATTTACCACATATTAAAAATAGATGGATGTAAGTTTTACATGATATTCAATCAAATGATCCCTAGGCATTTCAATGACAATTGACTAAAGCCATATAAGTAGTAGGCTAGTGTACATGACATGAAAACTTTAACTTCTTAGTTAAAAAGTTAGTTTAAGTTAAGCTAACCAAAATAAATTTTACCACAAGCCAAACCATTCTTTCTTTTAGTTTTTTTCCATTGTATAGTGTATAGAGGCAATGAGTGGCACCCAATGGCTATAAAAACTTTTTGTATCAACACTTCATGCATAATTCTAATCAGGTGAGTCAAACACTTGCACCCATAAGTGCATGAGGCTAGATATCTAAGTAGTGGGTGTGTGAAGCTTATTAGGCACAAATAGAAGTAGTTAAGAGCAAAATATACACAAAATGAGAAGTGTGAGGCCCTTAAGGGCTTTAGAATGAACTACTCTAGTGTTACCTTTGCACCAGAGTCTTAATGAGGTGCACCAATTGATTTAGTGCTAAATCAACTTGAAGGAAAGAAGTAAAGATGCCTAACATGGTTGGGTACAAGGAAGATAGTGAAGATGCACACTCCAAAAGTGTGCAAGAACATCATGATCAAAATGGAGCATTGAAGGGCTAGTGCAAGGGATTTATATGGGGTGGGATAGGCCAAGGCAAGATGATATGCAAGAAATTAACCAAAGAAGAACAACACACTTGAAATAGAAGCACAACTAGAGAAAAAGTGGAATCACATAGGCTAATTCATGTGCATGTGAGGTGTTATGCCTAGGTTACCATAGGAAAGGTGAATGTCATACAAAAGGATACATGCATAGAAAGAAGTCATCCACAATAGTTGGTGTCCACCTAAGAAGGAATAGGAAGTTACCATTTAAACTACACATCACTTCACCAAAAAATATGTTAGGAGCATTCAATTAGGTGGGGGTGGTGGTATAAAGATACATATTTAATGCATATAAGACGAGCTTTTTAAAGATTTCATAGTTTTTTGTGTTTTCCAAGAACATCAAGTTGTTTATGCCATTAAGCCTTTATTAATAATGGTGGTTGATAGAGAAGGGTATAAAAGATAAAATAGTGGATTTACTTAGGTTATCGAGTTTATGCTAACTAAAGACTTAGTGCAAACTTAGCAAGAAACCAAAGATATGAAGTGAAAGAACCCTGTCATAGTTAACATTTGGGCAAACCAGACACCTTAGAAGTGAATGAAAGCATAGATAAAGGGAGTGCATTCACAATAAAACTAGTATGAGGGGTTAGAATGGGAAAATTAATATAGAGATCCAAGTGGACGTAACACTTCCACCATTAATAACTAGTGAAGCTTAGAGTCAAACATATAGGCAAAGATCCCATGATTATAAGAGCATCGACCATCATTAGAGGTTTCAAAAAACCAAATATACCAAGGTTCAACACAAGCTACTTCAGGGTGGTGAAAAAGTGAAAGGCATCAAGCTCTATAGAGGCACAGTTAGAACCCAAGAAGGTTAGGATTATAGAAGAAGCGATAGAGACCAAGACTAAGGCATAGTCAATTAAGGTATTCAACATCATAGATATTGACACTGAGGCACTGACCAAACTATCCTATCATTATATTATACTGAGATACTAACCAAACTATCTTATCAACATATACAGTATCCCTTAAAGGTTCAAGTAGGGGAAAGTTGGTGCTCTTTCGTGCATAACTACCAACTAAAAAATATAACCATCATATGTCAAGTAATTTCCAAGACTTAGCACAAGATTAGATGGTGAATATGGGGTGAAAGAACCTAGAAGGTGATGCTCTTTTTGATGGCTCAATCTGAGATAATTTGAAGGCTTCAGGTGTAACTTAACTATATGAGTTGTCTTGCTTCAAAAAACTAGAGGATCTAGTCTAGTTCATGCTTTAACGCATCCATGAGGACTACTTATAATTAATAGGATGACACATGAAGATATCATCATAGCTAATTAAGAGGATAACTAGGCTACCTGATGTTGAGAAGGACATCCATCAGATGATGGATGATGTTAAGAAGGTGAAGCATATTTCAAAGCACCTTAATTACTTCAAGAGGGGCTATACATTTTTGATTAGCAAGTGTGAGGACCCAAACATGAGAGTGGTAGCATGATTCTTAAGCTCTAAATTATGTCTTGGTGTTTGATAGATGGATATCTTAAAGGCATACCTCTATGTCACTTATCACATGGCATAGGGCATATGATTTAACATCACCAAGTTCATCATAGAATAATTGGTCAAGAATGCACTAGAGTGACATAGCATGAAAGGAACATTTAGATGGGGGTCCATCCTCATCCTGATCATAATGGAAGAGATCAAAATCATAGATGGGGGTAAGGATAGCCAATGGGTGTTTCCAGAACACCTTGAGTCCCCCATGTAAAAATATAAAGGTTACACCTGCCCCACCACCTTCAACCCTAAGTATAAGATGTGTGTAATGTGTTGGTGTAAGTAGTATATAGAATCCTTTGGGTTAAAATGGTGCATTCCCCAGGGGCTTCCCATGAGCATGTTCTAGAAAAAAAATTGTTTTGTAATGTAGCATTACTACATCATGTGCGTAGTGCTACAAGATGGAAATAGGTCAAGATGGATAAAACTTCCCTTCACCTTCTTGATAGAGTTCTTTAAGGATGTACTATATAGGATCCTAAATGTGTAGTAGATGGAAATACCAATTAAGGAAATAGATGTAAAAAGGAAAAAATTAAGGTGAAGGTTTCCCTACATCAATAGAAGGGTGACTAAAGATGAAGAGGATGCCTCAGATTGAATAGACATTGATCTAATCTAGAAGGTCACCATTATGGGTTTCATCCATAGACACTACTATGAGATGAAGCCAAGAAAGAAGGATTCCAATGTCGAATCAAGCACTGAACAAAAAGAAGACCCCCCAATCATCATTGGGGAGGAAGGAACCCCTACACCCACCGAGAAGAAAAAGTTTTTCTAGAAGAAGAGAGGGGAAACGTTGGAGGAAATACAAGAATGCTTGAAGCTCAAAATCACTTCAAAAAATGAGGCATCCTCCTCAAGCACTTCAAATAAGTACATCAAGTCTATGCCAAATACCTACCTCAGCATGAAGAAAAAGGGGAAGGCTTAGATTTTGGTGCCCAAAATAGAGTTCTCTGACATAGAAGAGGAATTAAAGGGAGAGGAATTAGAAAAAGAAGAAGAGTGGGGATGGGACACCTACATTGTGCCCAAGGATTTTGAGTCCTTGTCAAGAAAAGGGACCCCTTCCCTACCATCTAAGACTGAGCCAAAGAAACCTAGGCAAAGATTGAAAAGACTTAGCTCTAGTAAGGTTGATACCCAAATGGTGTAAGAGCTATGAGAGTGGATAGAAGAAATGGCTAAGGTAGAGGTTCCAAGGGAAGTGATTCAAATGGTGGAGGTTGAAGAACAATGGTAAGAGGAAGAGTGTAAGGCATAGGTGGAGAAAGGAGGCATAGAAGGGAAAAAGGGTAACGAGTTTGAAGAGATGACCCAATCAAGCACCCCAATACAAGAGGAGCTGCAGCACCAATGGAGGGCCATGGGCCTTGACCAAGCACATATCAATATAGTATTGAAATTACACTGGAGGCATGAGAATATTAAATCCAAGGGCATGTTCCAAGCTGAAATCAATTGATTAGATGCCAAGGAAATAAGTGAGTGAGAGAAGAAATGCATAACACAAGCTATATAAAGGAAGACCAAGAAGGAAGAGGCAGAGAGAAAGTCCTAGGCAAAGAGGGTCAAGAAAAAGGAAAGAGAGGAAGAAGCAACCCGGGTAGAATGGGCTAGGATGTTAAAAGAGAGGGAAGAGAAGAAGGTCTCTATGAGTGAGAGATCAAGTAGAGAGAAGACACAAAAAAAGGTATCGAGCACCCCCATTAGTATGGTAGAAAAAGTTACACAATAGGCATGCCCCAACTCTAATGGGGTGCTTGAGGAGAAGGAAGGTGATATTGGCACCTTGAGGCAAATAGAGAAAGAGGTCTAAGTGTGAGAAGAAGAAAAAGATGGTGTAACATAAGTTTTCACCACAGAGCCACTACTAGAGACAATGGACAAAGGGGAGAAGTCTGACAAAGAACCCCTAGAAGAAGAAGAACAAGAACAAGAAGAAGAGGAGGAGGAGGAGGAGGAGGAGGAAGAAGAGAAGATCATAGAAGAAGGCACTGGTTTAAGTGCCAGCATAATTGAGGAGGAATAACTAGGAGAGGATGAGGATTTTTCACTAGGAAATAGGGAAACAGTGTAACATGAGCTTAAGGAGAATGAGAGCCTCTACTTGATGGAGTGTATGCCTTCAAAAATTATTACAACCCTAATGTGCAACTAGGTCTCTTGGGTGCTATATTTCTATATGGATGAAATTGAATTTGAGGTTTTGATAAAGGTAATTAGAAGTGCCAAGAATCTAGAGGAAGGGCACAATTACCAACTCCTAAATCTACATGACATGAACTTAATATGCTCAGACATTGCCTTGATCAAGATGGCCTCCACTATAGCATGTAAGAACATCATCAATAATGTCTGCGCCTATAGCTATAAAAAAATAGAAAAAAAGGTTGAGAAGGAACTCAAGGCAACCAAGCTTAAGCTACAACAACTTGTAGAGTGCATAAGAGAGGTGAAACCGTTCCTCATGGGCAAGGTGGATACCTAAGAAAAAAGTGAAATTGACCAAGTCTATGTGCTTATATAACAAATTCTCACCAAAATGTGACCAATGCTCAAGGACTAAGAGGACCCATATAAGGCCCTAAGGAAGAAATTGAAAAAAAATATGGATGTGGTCAAGGATCTTTTTGTTAGTCTCAAGGAGGGTATCAAGGAAGCAGACACCATATTTTTCAAATTTGCCAACCAAATGATAATCATTAACACGTGCCACAAGAAGGTGAAAGAATAAAAAGATGCTTTATTCTATCACTCCATGTTGACTAGGGTTGAGCACATACAGGTGATGACCAAGGTCAACTCCCTTAGTGTTCACTTGAAAACCCAAGATCAGGACTTGGAGGCAGTCTTTCATGCCTTCCAAACTAAGTCCAGTGAGTAAGGAGAGATTTTGGATGATGAGGTAAAGCACATGAAAGAAAGGCTTAAAGCCTCTAGGAAAGAGCTGGAAAGCATGAATGTGCTTGCTCTTGAGGCCACATGCACTGAGGTAGATGACACCATTGATGAAATAAAGGGTGTTATCCAAGGCTATGAAAATTTCAAGGTGGGTCTAGAATAAGGCATGCTAGAGTTTTGCATGCCTAATTTACTTAAAGGCTAATCTGAGTGGAATAGTAATTTTGTATGGGGTAATGTTGGGCCCCTATTTAGATTAATTACATGGACCGCACCAACTAGACCTATCTTGGCATGAAGCAATCTTTAGAAAGGTTACTCACCCCCTTTTTATTATACACTTTGGCACCAGTTGGAGAAGTCCCTATGGATTGTATGCCAACTGGTGGGTAGTTTTATAGCACTAAATTACTTAAAGATGTCCCTACCAAGACTTGGATGTGATATCTCATGAAGCATGAATATTAAAGAGTAAATTAGGTGAGATAGTGACCCCTCAATGATAGATCAGCATATGGCATGCACTCATCCACCCTAGATGAGGTAGTGGAGCTAACAAACTCATGACAACTCAGCACTCAACATGTGCCCATCTGACCTGGTAAGATATGCCCATTCACCTATAAAATAAGTCCTACATTTGAAGATCAAGGGAGGTGATTAAGTGCAGCAAAGCTCTATCAAAATAGTGAACCAACCAAGTAGTCTTTATATTTTATATATTAAGTCTAAGTAGTGAGAATTTATATCATAAGCTTGCCTATGAGCCACTGGGCATGAATAGAGTGAGGAAGATCATATACTTTGTTATTTGTATTGAAATCTATTGATGAACTATCAGTTAATGAAGAATATTATTAAAAGAATAGAGTATTATTTTTTGTTTAATATTCTACATGAAGTTATGTTGATAAGTTAGTTTCATTTAAGCTTTATGTTAGTTTTTACATAATACACTAGAATATAGAGGTTCAACCCTAGTCACTAATGGTATCCTTATGCCATTTATCGACCTATAGATGCCCTAAGGGATGAAACTTTAATTCACCAAGGTTCCACAACCCATGCTTAGAGTGTTATTTGAAGGAGGGGTAGCTAAACATAAGCCATCCTTATGAATCATCTAAGTACCCAAATGGTTCCAACTGGTTATTCACACATCATGTGCCCTTAATAGCCCAGTCCTTCCAAATATGGACTTGTACCCTAGGACTTGGGCCACTAAGATTACTTACACTTATTGACCTCCCTATGAATACCCTAGCACTGGATGGCCACTTGAACACCTTTAACTAACAACTAATTCCCTTTTAACACCAAGTTGAGCCATGATGCAATTATCCCAACACAAGCCTAGTCCCTTCACTGTTGTGCTTTAGGTGAGCGCACAAGGCTTACACCTTATGTGAAACTAATGCCAATTCCATAGCATAATTAAATGTTATGTCCTAGACCTTACTACCCTTGTGCCTATCTATACCAAGTCTAGAACTGACTTGGATTGATGGCTAAGTGCATGACCAAATGTAAAAACCAACCTAGTGAACTTTTCTACAACAACTTAAAAGAGTGTGTAGCAAATAGCATGCAAGTTCCTTAAATATAATTTGTAACTAAATACATAGATCATAAGTGTTGAAATGAAGATTAGAATGATTCATAAATTATTTAAAATATCCAAGCACATTATAACTATTGCATTCATTTTAGTAACAGAGCATTTATTCAATTCTCTAACATCAACACTTACTCAAAAACTAGAAATGATTGACAACATTAGTAAATAAATTAAATAGTTTTGAAAAATGTGGGAAATTTCATTCATTAAAACTAATTTTATTTAAAAAATTCTAATCATGTTAGAAATTCAAAGCCCAAAATGATGAGGGAATAGCAGGTGTAATCCTGACTTGATTCTGACAGTGTTTTGAGACCAAATTTGTTGACCTTTACAAAAGATTATAGTTTACAATATATAGAGGATGGGGCTCACCTCTATGTAGCATGATATTTTCATCCTTAGCCATGATGTCCTCTTAAAGTTGTTACAAATACATAAATTTAAAATAAATAAAATATTCTCCACTCTCCCAAAAGATGTGTTGGTGTGAAGCCACTATTCATAGGTCATTATTCAAAGGAACTATTCACAAACACTATTCATGGTGATGTAGCATACTGAGATGGCATCTTGGTGATGTATCATGTGGATCTATAATCTATTTGGCGTGCAGGTGACATAGAATGTAGGTGATATGGTAGGTGGGCACATGGTGGGTCCCAGGATGTGATCAGGATGATGTGATAGGGGTGGGGTGTAGTACTCCACTAGAGGACATAGGTTTTGTCCTTAATGATTCACATGTGGATTGTCACATGGTGAAAAATACAAATGTTCATGCATGGGTTGAATTTATAAGGGGACCCATGATTCACATGTGTATATAAAGTCAAAAGGTGATTGAAATACCTTTTGGACTTGTGTGGTCACATGGAATATGAAGACAAGAATGCACTATTGTAGATTGACCTCACATGTATGAGTGGGGTGTAATTTTTGGAGTCACATGGGGTGGCTTGGATCTTGTCTAAAGAGGATCATCCAATTTTTTTACCCTTGGGAGATAAAGACAAGAAGAACACTATTGAGTGTTTGGACTCACTTGTGGAAGTAGGGAGAAAGTTTTGGATCCACATAGAGATGGCACATGTTCTTGTATAAAGTGAAGATGCTTTGAATAATTTTTCACATGGTAAAAAACATTATGGATATCACATAACACCCCACTCATGTGTGGGTCTAATTTCTAAGGGGACACTATGCATTTATCCCTCTCTCTCTCTCTCATGTAAATTGTTATAAAACATTGTTTTCTCTTTGTATTTTGCGAGAATCCCATTGGAGGATATCCACTCTTGGATCATTTTTGTACATTGGATCTTATAAGGCAAGTAATATTATCTCACCTAGATTCTTGGATTATAAGCATCATTCATGGTTAGGTGGTTATATCCTATAAAGCTTAGATGAGAGCATGACTCACCTAGTTTGTTAAAGCATGGATATCCTTGAGGTTAGAGGTTAGAGCCTAAAAGGATATGTTAGCTTGGCTCACTTGGCTAGAGATTGGAGGCTTGTTAGTCGATATCATAGATATGAAGGTTGATGCTTTAGATCTCACCTTGGATGTTATGGTGTTAGCATCATGATGGAGTTACATGTTTGTAGCTTGGAGGTTGGAGCCTGTAAGGCTTGGTTACAATCTTGGTTCAATTGAGTGATTGTACACACTAGAAAGGAGTTGTTGAGAGGATTTGATGTTGTAGAGAGAGTTTTGTTGATGAATATGAATTTTAGATACTACCTTTGCCTCTTAGTTTTTCCCTAGCTGGTTTATCAAGGTTTCCATGTATATCTTATGTAATGTGTTTTCTCTCTTGTTTTGTGTTTTGTGTTTTGTTGTATCTTGTTTTATTTTTGGATTTAATTCTTACACATATTTTATAATTAGGCCTTTTTTATCCTAACAAATTGTATCAAATCCATGGTTGTTGGTTGGTTTGTGTAAGTGGGAGCTATAGGTGGAGAGACTAAGATATAAAAAAAAGTTCACATGATAATTATTTCTCTCTTGATAGAAAATGGATAATGGATGAGAAGCTGTAAAAGCTTTACCAGACAAATCAACACCAACACAGTGTTCCTGATGAATAAATAGTTGTGCATCTTAAGGAACAAGTTGGTTTCCATTGGTGTAGATTGAGGGTGATAACAAAGAAGTTACCTTATTGTGTTTTAATATCTAGTGAAGGGGTACAATATGTGGGATCCTACTACTACAATGTGGTGGATGAAATGTGCAAAAATCCATGTAAATGAGGAGGTGTGAGAAACCTGATATTATACCTAGGGGATGGAGAAGAACAAGAGACTCAAAGTTATATGGAAGGATAAGGACATATGTTTAACATTCAATAGATAAGTATGAGGCTTGATTATATTTTTGGGGCTTAAAAACTTGGTAGGTGCAGTGATTCACTAAGTACCATGATGATTTCCCAAGAACTATGGATGGGTACCACATTGAGCATGGTGGGTAGCAATTTGCTCCATGTAGAATTCAAGTGTTGACTTTTGTGGGTTGTTCTCTCATATTATTAAAGTAGTTCAGGATGGATAGACAAAAATAAGAGACTTGAGGTTCCATGGAAGGAGAAGGCTGTATGTGTGTGACATGCAGTAGAGCATGATGCACCTTGACTGTATATTTTGGGCTCAAAAATTGGGTAGGTGTACTGATGCACTGAGTAGCATGATGACTTCCCAAGAACTATGGATTAGTACAATATTGATCATGGTAGGTATAATTATTCTACATATTTTGAAGTTAGGTGCTGACTTCTATGGGTTTTTCATTAAAATTTGAAGGGAAGAATGAATGACTTCCACTACCTGTATAAAATCATGCCAAGATCTTGCTACAACAAAAGCTCCATACAACTTTAAAAAAAATATGAAAATTGTATTCAAATACAAGAATTGAAATACAAAACTATAATACCATAATTATGACAGATTAATTGAATCTAATCTATTTAAAGATAATCACTTCATAATATTTACTCTTCTCCTCTATTATCCTCTACATGAATCCCTCTTATTTATAACATTGAGGGAGAGGATGTGGATCACATTTGGCAATGTGAAAAATAACTAGTTGCCAAATGAATAGTGCACCTATGTGGTCAAAGACACATCATGGATGCACACATGTGAAACTACCACATTTATCTTCACATACAAGTGGAGAACCTCATGTAGGAAAAATACTAATATCTACATATTTCCTAAATAATAGGAAATAAACACTCTAGGTAAAATGATAACCTAAGTAAACTTAATACTATGGTGTAAATAACATTTTACACCAACACCCCCCCTTAAGTGCAACTTAGGGAGTAGTAAAAATGAGAATACAATCATAGAAGATGAGTCTAGACAATTAGGCCCGATCAAGTACCCATATACAATATGCTCAATATCAAAGTTTCCTTATGGACACCATCACAACTTATCAGAGTACAAAGGTGATCAGTTGATGTAATATAAAAGTCAAAGAAGATGTTGGATACAATGACACTTTATAGAAATAGGTGTTAGTGCTGCTAGAAATACTTTAAGAGAAAGCAGTCAATCTAAATGGGCAGATCCATCACTCAAATTATACATGGATGGGCAGATCCATCACTCAAATTACATAGGTATGGGCAGATCCATCACTCAAATTACACAAGTATGGGTAGATCCATCACTAAAAATATGCCAATCAAGATGGGCTAATCCATCACTAAATGCATCAAAAAATATGAGCCAATAAGGATGGGTTAATCCATCACTGAATAACAAACTACCAAAAATATGCAGTCACCAAAGTCACCAAGAATGATGGGTTGATCCACCACTGAAGTAAAAACTTCCAAAATAGATGCAACACACCAAGGAATCAATACTCTACAAAATACCCCATATAATTCTGAAATGGGGCGCATATATGAAATGTAGAGATGAACAACTTCACATATACCAAAAAGTAGACAATATCTCTATGGGTGAGTAAATCCATCACTAAAATGTACCACAAAATGGATGGGCTGATCCATCACTTAACATATGTCAATAAGGATGGGTTGATCTATCACTCAAAATTTGAAAAAAGGATGGGCTAATCCATCACTCAAATATGCCAACAAAATTTCCTCATATGAGTTCTGGCAAACAATGTCCCTAGTGAGATACTCATGTATAATAAAAGAGGAACTAAAAATAACCATCTAAGTGCCTAACTATAAAAGAGGTCACTACAAAAATATGGTCTTTGAATGGATAACCCATTCAAAGTGTTGTTTTAACAATGGTAGTAAGGGTTGTGGCTTTGCCCTTGTTTGAAGAAGAAGATGACGAAAGGGGAAGACTTATTTTATGTTTCTTCATTTCTTCTGTCAAAATTGCCAATTTAACATAATAGTGGTCTTTAATGTGCCCATTTTTTCCACAAAAATTAAATCTTAAACATCTTTTTTCTATTTGGAGTCATACTTGGGCACAAAAGAGGAGTGTTGTTGATTGAAATATGGTGTGGAACTTGTATTCTCCTCATTTGATGGTGATTTTGTATTTACAATAAGTGCATGAGACTGAGAACTTTTGGAAATAGTGCCCATGTGAATAAGCTTATCTTGTTCTCTAGTCAATCTTTTTACAAACTGGTCAAATGTGGGAATTTTAAAATTATCACCCCATGAGACTTTGTTGCTATGGAATGTAGAGACAAAGACAGAATATGGTACACCAAGCATGAAAAGAACCCCAAGGATCAATTGTTCATCATCCTTCTTAATATTATAATCAAGAAACTGAAGTCATAATGACTTAATTTGAGAGATGTATTCTTGAATGTTGGTAAAGTCATTGGGATTAAGAATAATTAGTTCACAATATGACTAATGACCTCTGATGAAATCTATTTTACCATATAGTTGTGCTAGTATAACCCAAGCTTTTTTAGGAGTAGATAACTTTTCAATGTGAAACAACAATTCAAAAGAAATAGAAAGGGAAATTAGGCCAAACACCTCATCACATCTATTAAACCACTTAGGCTTCTCAACAACCTATGTAGGTTATAATTCTTTGCCTTTTGTTACTCTAAATAACCCTTTACTCCTTAAAATATTTGTCATGTGTGATTTCTAAGTGTAATAGTTATATGGAGTTAGCAAAGCATATTTAACATCCATGTTGCCGAAGTTGGTAGCGATGGAAAATGAAAAAGGAGCAGAACCACAAGTGTGCAAACACGTGCACGTAGAAAAAGAAGGTCAAGAACCTTAAAAATGATGCAATCACCAAAAATTTGCACTTTAAAAATAGTGAATTTTACAAAATAAATGATATCAATGGATGGGGCATGAAAAATCATGCACTTTTGAACAAAATGACACTCAATTTTGAGTTACCGATCAAAATTTACAATTGTTTTCTTTTCTCATCATTAATCACTCAAATTAATTAAAAATTACATAAAATTTAAATGCTCTATGGGAAAAACGTAGACATAGTCTTGCATATAATAAATGGGATTGAACAATGACCCCTTCAATCACAACACTAAACCTTGACCAATCCTTCTAATTAACTACTTGTTGAAAGTGATGTCCCCCCACTTATTTGCTATTTTGTCTTGTAAGTAAAAGACAAAAAAACATTAGAATAAAAAATTAGTGTGGGTAGAGGTTAAACCTTGGACCTCCCACCACACTTTGATTTTACAAAATAAGTCCACCAACTCCCTTATGAAATTCTTCAAGTATTGAAAATCACAAAACAATATTTAAAGACTCCTAAAAATGGTGTTTTTTACTTTGAAGGCCTAATGGATGCATTGGAAGGTGTAGGCAGCATTTTTGGTATGTGGAGCACTGCGTGAAAGGTGTGGGTGGTTGAGAACAACTATGTAATGCCTTTTACCAGCTAATAAACTTGAATGCCAATGAAACTTTGAATTCATCCTCTTTGATGGCTCATCCAATGTTGATGGATGGAGATTTTAACACCAATGGGAAGGTTTTCAAGAATTTAAACAATAGCATATGTTGAACAATAGCTTGATCAAATCAGCCAATGATCTTCTTAGTTGTGTGGATTGTGTATGCCTTCAAAAGTAGCTAGATTTATGTTGAGATTAGTATGGAGAGCTTTGGACAAAAACAATTAGACTCACCAATGCTACAAAATACCAAATAATTTGCATAAATCTGAAATGTTTAGTTTTTTTTTTTTTTTAATTTAAAAAAAATAAGCAATAATCTCCAATTCTCAAATCACTTATGGAAGGCCTAAAATTTTTTTCAAGAAGATGAAACTTTTCTTGTAGATGGCTTTAGTACCATGTTGAGTTTTGAAGGGAAGAATGAATGACTTCCACTACCTGCATAAAAGCATGCCAAAATCTTTCTATAACAAAAGCTCCATATAACTTAAACAAAAATATGAAGATTGTATTCAAATACAAGAATTGAAATACAAATCTATAATAACATAATTATGATAGATTAATTGAATCTATTTTATTGAAAGACAATCACGTCGTTCACAATATTTACTCTTCTCTTCTATTATCCTCTAAATAAATCCCTCTTATTTATAGCATTGAGGGAGAGGATGTGGATCACATTTGGCAATGTGAAAAGGAACCAATTGCTGAATGAATAGTGCACCCATGTGGTCAAAGACACATCATGGATGCACACATGTGTAACTACCACATTTATCTTCACATACAAGTGGATAACCTCATGTAGGACAAATACTAATATCCACATATTTCTTAAATAATAGGGTTAAAACACTCTAGGTAAAATACTAACCTAAGAAAACTTAATACTATGGTGTAAATAACATTTTACACTAACATTTTTATCTCTTGTTGATAACTACTATCAAGGGTGTGGTGTGCACTTGTTGTTATTAGAGAAGCTAGATTTGAAATTATCATTCCTACATGGTGATCTCATGATGATATAGAGTAGAAAAGAGGCTATGAGGATGCGGTAAAGAGTTGTTGGTTTGCACAATTAAAGATTGTATGAGTTCTAGCAGACATGTTGATGTGGTACAGGAATGCCTTTATAGAGAGCTAACATGATCAATGGTGAGATGGCTCAAGTGATTAGGATGAGATGAAGGAGAAAAATAATGATAGAGATGCACAGTGGACATAAATCAAGAAAGTCAAGTATCCCACTTCTTGTAGTATATTTTGAGTTATCTTCTAAAGTGTCTTAGAACATAGGAGGAGAAAACATGTATGTCTTGTGTATTGCATTCATCAAGAGTAAGAAAACCTCGATAAATCCATGTTGTGTACTAAATTGGATACTTTTAAGCATTGGGAGTTGTGACTGGTTCATGTTAGAATCTTGAAGAAGGATAGGTATGTGGTGAAGTAAGAGTCACTTCAGATGTTTTGAATCTTCTTTGGAGGATCAGATGTTGACAAAGTTAGTCAGGGTAGAGAAGTTTTAGTAGTGCATAAAAATTCTATTAGGATTGTGTGTGAGAAATAGTTGGCATTGGTTAAAGTTGGATAGCATTTAGTTACTAGAAGACATAGGTGAGGTAAAGTCTTGTGTATATGACTTCAAGTGGGAGATTATTGGGTATGAAGCCACTATTCACAGGTCACGATTTGAGGGAACTATTCATGGTGATGTGGCATGCTGAGATGGAATCTTAGTGATGTGGCATGTGGATGTGTAGTTGAGTTTACATGTAGGTGATATGGTAGGTGGGCCCATGGTTTGTCCTAGGATGGGATAGGTGTGGGGCATAGTACTCCACTAGAGGATATGGGTTTTGTCCTTAGTGAGTCACATGTGGGTTGTCACATGGTGCAAAAGACAAAATGTCATACATGGGTCAAATTTGTAAGGGGATCCATGATTCACATGTGTAGAGAAAGTCAAAATGTGATTGCAACACCTTTTGTATTTGTGTGGTCATATGGAATATGAAGACAAGAATGCACTATTGCATATTGACCTCACATGTGTGAGTGGGGTGAAATTCTTAGAGTCACATGGGGTGGATTGGATTTTTTCTAAAGTGGATCATCCACTTTGTTGACCCTTGGGAGATGAAGGTAAGAAAAACATTATTGAGTGTTTGGACTCACTTGTGGAAGTGGAGAGAATGTTTTGGAGCCACATGGAGGTGGCACATGTTCTTGTCTAAAGTGAAGATGATTTGAAGACTATTGTACATGGTGAAAAATAGTATGGAGATCACATGACACCCCACTAATGTGTGGGTATAATTTATAAGGTGACATTATGCATTTCTCCAACACATTACATATCTTGTGTAATGTGTTTTCTCTCCTATTTTGTGTTTTATTGTAGCTTGTTTTATTTTTGCATTTAATTCTTACACATGTTTTAGGATTGGGACTTTATAATCCTAACAAGATTCCCCTAGGTGGAAATCATTTGATCTATTAATGAGTTAGATAAGGTCTACCTCCCAACTATTTGGGTTGTGCCTCCTTGGTTACCACTATGTCCAACTCTCATACCAACTTGGATAAATTCATTGGTGGCTTTTGAAAACTCACCTTTGATTGGACCATAATATTTTGATACATATATAGTGGGACCTCTAAAGACACTTTCACTTTTGAGACTTGGTTGATGCTTTTAGTGAATTGTGTTTAAAGTTCCACCAATGCCTTGGCTCCAACTCTATTTGATTTCACCACATTCCTCTTCATGTCTTGGTCGAAGTAACCTAGGTAAATTTGAAACTCACCTATATCTAGTAGGGTATCATCTGGGTGGAAAAACATAGTGATTTTGGCCTCCCTAAAGTAGGATAACATCTTTCTACTACTTTATTCTAGAGGTTCCATGACCATTTTCACTATGGCCAACCACTCCTCAATCGCAGTCCTCATGATCCTAATGTACATCTGATAAAGGCTTATGTCTAAGATGGGCATGAGTTTTAGATCTAGGAATGTGCCCTTATATTACAACCATGGTGAGCTTTCTACACTTACTCTCCATGAGAGAAATTTTCTCTAGAAATGTATGTGCACTTAGGAGATGTGCCCTACTATTGGTCAGTGTTTTGATGGCCTCACCTAGAGATAAGAAAATTTTCATGATGGTATCCTTGACTCGCCTGATTAGCTATATAGGGAAGGAGCTCTTCACTTGTGCTTCAAGTGCATAGACTTATTCCTACATGTCCTCCATCAGCTTCTTTGACATATCATGTGTGACCCAAAGCATAAATATGGGATCCTTAGCCACTCTCTCTTCTCCTATGGATTTTCTCACTCTAGTGAGGGAGAAGAGGTCTTGTTGTATCTACTAGACCTTGGGTTTCCCCTCTTGGATAGATTTTTGCATGAGGATCCTCCTTATATTCCCTTAGGTTTGATTGAAATCCCATTACACTTCTAGATCACCTTACATAATTATCTCAGGTGCTTATAACATTGTGGCTACTTCTAGGGTAGAATGGGGACATTAGTGGGGTGGTAGAGATGGATTTGATAGGTGGAGCCCTAGGTATAAGATGAATGGATGAGGTGGAGAGAGTTAATAGTGAGATAAATAGAGGAGGAAGAGGCATGGGGTTGAAAGGAGTTAGGATGCAAAGGGAAGCCCATGGGAACATTTGGGTATACCATTGACTATGGGTCAAGTTGAATTGTGGGTAAATGACACTAATGAGAGGGGAATTCAACAAGAAGAAGGGAATTAGTTTGTTAAATCCAAATCCTAAGGCACCTGAGATAATGGAAAAGGGAGGCATGGGAGTGATATGGGGAACAATAGGGGGTTAAAGAGCATGAGTTACCTTCTAATTCTTCATGGGCCTCTTACTTGGGTTAGTTTGTGTTGTTGTGATATAAGGAGTTGGGGTGGTAGAGTTCATAGGGATTGATTGAGGAGGTTTTTTGGTGATTGAATGTACCACTAATTTGGTTGGGTCTAATTGATTTTTGCACATAGGTGCATTTATTATTAAGGGTGGAGTTGAGCCTAATGAAGTGGGAGCACCTATAGGTGGTTGGACCTATAAAAGACTACTGGAGGCACAGAAGGCTGAGCAATTAAAATAATTAGAGGTCCAATAAAAGATTTAGGGATCCCTACTAATGGAATGGATTAGACATATAGAAACAAGGAGGTGAGAATTTTTGCATGGTCGAAGCTAGAGGCACTAAAGGAAATTATTGAGGGGGTGAAATAGGGAAAAGGGGAGGCACCATCTGAGTAGGCTACTGAGGATATGGGAATATAGGGGGTGCCCCACTAGTTTATTAGTGAATGATGGGAGTAGGGGAAGGGATATGCATAGGTGTCAATTTTTGGTCCACTCTTGGGCTCATCTCCATGTGTTGATGTTAAATCTTAGTGCTTGGGTAGTCTAGGATTGAGCTTCCTAGTGTTGAGTCACCTTAACTATGAGAGGTGATGGAGCTAGAGTAGAGGGATAGTGGGTAGAAGCTCAAGGAGGAGAGAATCAAGGAGGGGAATGTTTAGAAGTAAATGGGGTTGGGAACCTTTATTGTATACACATAATATTTTCACACTTTTATTGATTACTAACACTTTGTATCATGAAAGAACTTATCAAGTCTCATTATCTCTATGTGCATGCCTTAAGTGGTACACTGGGAAAGGGGTAGGTAGACCTTTGGTGCTTTGTAATATTGTTGTTCATTTTTCCACTTGTTATCTACACACTTGCCTCCTAAAACCTTGAACCCTATGCTTATTTATTCTTTCATATATATTCCCACCATTTGTCATGCTTTATCCCTCATTTGTTACCTTGTTTCCCTTTTGACTTGTTCAGTAAGCTAGGTTGACCTAGCTTATTTTTGGGATACTTTTCTTTTCCTTTTTGCTTTGCATCCCAATCGATTGCACAAACTTTAGGCATTAGCTCAATAATGTGTTAGGTCAACCTGATCAACTTAGCATAGTTGACATGTCTGAAAGTCTTTAGGGTGATATAATACTATATATGCAAGGTCATTCCTTACCATTTTATAAGAGAGTTAAATTAAGCAAAGAAGTGCAAATAAGCATTTGCTTATTGACCATTCTACTTGAGGAATAAATCTTAAGGGTTCAAAACTTTATTTTAGAGCTCTGATCTTGTCTTGTGGATAAGTCTTTTGGAAGCTTAGGTAGGTCATGTATCCAAGAGCTAATTAATCTTGGTTGGCTTTACAAGCCATAATAATTCTTGTGAAGCACCATTGGCCAAGGGAGAGGTTGAGACTTAGCAAGTTCATCTTCAAAGGTAAGTATTCCTAACTTTTTTTCTCTTTTGTAAGAGTAAATAAAAAATGCAATATGTATTCGTCTCTCCCATGTATTAGGATTATGTATACATTGACATGATTATATGTCTCCTATACATGTTTAGTTTAGTTTTTATTTACTTGTTTTGTTCTAATCCCTACTTTGTGCCACAAGCTTTGGTGAGGACTAGATTAGTTTAATTTTCTTGTTATTAGATTAGTTTAATTTCTTGTTTATTATCATAAGTGACTATATAAACCATATGACTCTTGTAGGGATTTTATGTGATTATGTTAGACTATAGGCTTTAGAACCCTGCCTAGCATGATGTGTTGTGATAGATGATACAAGTGATCCCCTAATCAGGTCTAGTTGATCCTCATATTGGTCATATTCCCACTTAATAAGTGTGTGCCCCAATCAAAGGTGTAGGTGTGATCTATCTTATCAAATCCAAGATTGATTCATGCACACCATGTAATTTTGATTACATACATTCTGGTGAACCCAACATGAATCAAACCCTTATAGAGTTTTTTTCACTTATTTTATTCATTTTGTTTTCTTTTATATCATATGTTTTGACTTGTTGGTTTGATTCTATCAACCTAACTATTTTTTTGTGTGTAGGAATAGGCAACTAGATCAACCAGCTCAACTCAACATAAGTTTATAGTAATTTTTAGACTTTCTATTTAGCCTACTAGGTTGATTGAGTTGACCTAGCACATTTCTAGCCACTTTGTAGCAGGTTCTTATTTAGGATTCACAATGCAGGTTCTAGATTCTAAACTTCCAGATTTGTAGTCCAATCAACTAGGTTGACCAATTTGACTTAGCACATTTCCAGACATATAGTTTAGTCTACTACGTCAACTAGGCTGACTTAGCATACTTTTTCAACTTTTGTAGCAAGATCTTGTCTCGCTTGGTTGACCAACATGACCCAATTCTATAGATTAGGCCAATTCTCTCCAAGGTTATAGGTTAGTTACCTATTCTATTTTCATCTCCAAAACACCAAGGTTAGTTACTATTTATCTATTTCTACTATGCTCTATACTTTTCTTTCAAAATTTCAAACTATATGTATACCAATTGGATTGGCTATCATCAATTTAATTGACTATGTATTTCATTTTTGTATCTACTTTTCAAGACTAGCTACAGGGATATCTCATTTCATTTTTTCATATTTTTAGCAATCCTTTCTCTTTTCATATTTACTATGCTACATCAACCAGCTCGACTTTGTATTGTCCTAGGCCTTGGTTTCTACCTCTATCAACTGCACTAGGTTGACCTGGTCAACCTAATAGTTTTTGTAGCTCCTATGCACTGTATTAGGTTGACTAGGTGAACCTAACATAGCTTTTAGGCCTTTTTCCCTTTTCTATCAAATTCTAATCTCTGTAATGGGTCAATTTTGTGGACCCTATCCAGCTTTATTGTCCCTATTTTACACAAGGTCAACCAGGTCGACCTAGCTTTACTTCTCACTTTTTGAATCCTTTGTTTTCTCATCTTGTTTTCCTTCTTCTTTCATCATGGATTTCCTATTGGGTGACAACACTAAATATCAAATAGCAGGCATGATAGAATTCACCAATCCACATAGAGTTTCCCATAGACAAAGTAGAGTTCCTTTTAAAAATGCTAGTAATGTCCATATTGCAACTCTCACACTAGACTATGGGTTCCCTCATGATACCTCTTTGCAACATAATCCTTCTTTTCTCCTAGAAAACAAACATAAGTTAGAGTATACTCTCAAAATACTTTTCTTTATTAACTAATTTCCCCAATATAAAGGGAAAGATCCATCTACCATTTACAATCTCATGATTAGTGGTCAAGACAATGAACCTCATTCACTACATTCTCAAATGGATTTATTAGTACTAATTTATTTACTTCATAACCTCTCCCTTAGATCATGACCTCTTCTCATGTTTTTTCTTCTTCTTTCCTTTCTTTTACCTCCATGCCTAGTATCTCAACTACCATGGTTGGTTCTACATCTAGTGGACCTCTCTTAAGATCAACTATCCTTAATCCTTCCACTAGTTCATTGTTTGCTACACAAGGCACTCATGCTTCTAGTTCTTCTTCCTCTCTTCCATTCACTAGACCATCTTTTGCTACACAAGAAAGTTTTGCCACTAGTGCCTCTCAATCTCATCATTCATCTCAAGCTCTCAACAACACCAATAGTGGTACCCAATCCACTAATACCAATACCAAATCTTCTAATAATGTTAGTCAAACTCACCAACTTCTATTGCAAACTCTCAATCAAATGAATGTTTTCTAAGCCCATAACACAAATCAAATGATGAGAATGTAAAATCACCTTCTTCATACTCAAACGCAACCATAACCAATGGCTTGGAGCACACATAACTAAAGTGTTTCTCCCCCTCCTCTTCGATATTCTCAAAGCAATCTTATTCCTCAACCTCCTTTAATCAATAAAACTATCAAGCATCTACAAAATGAACCTCTCACTACTCAAATTGCTAACATTGATATAGGAGGTATAACACCTACAATCTCTTATAATGGATCAACTGATCCTTCTCTTCATCTTAAAACATTTGTGAATATTTATAAATATTGGGTTCAATTAAACACCTTTGCTGCTGCTATGCTCCTTGTTAAGACACTCACAGCCGATGCCTCAGATTGGTACAATCAACTTAGACCTCATTCCATTACTAGTTTGAAGGATTAAGAGATATCCACCAATGTTGATGAAACTATCAACACTTCTCTTTCATTAAAATTTCCCATCACATCTATGATTTTTGATGATATTCTTCTTTTTCCAGATGATCCTCCCCTATTTATTAGCATCCAAATTGGTGATATCCAATTTAAACATGCTTTGATTGATGAGGGTTCTGGCACTTGTATTGCTTCTCTTGATTTCATTAAAACCCTTGGATATTATGAATACAATCTTAAGTCCACATGTAGCACCTACCAAGGATATGATAGAAGGAAAATGCCTCCTCTTGGGTGTGTGTGGCTTCCCATTAATGTCCCACTTGTTATCATTCATGTCAAGGTGATGATCTTTAACTTTCCTCTTTATTATAACATCTTGCTTAGTAGGCCATGGACTCATCGTATGAGAGTTATCATTTCTTCCACCTACCAATGCATTAAATTTCCTTATAATGGATCCGTTTATAGGATTCAAGGAGATACTAACCCTTAGAATTTTTAATAATTCCAAGATCGTGGTGTCTTTAAGATTCCTACTCTTGAGCCTTTACCTAGTATTCCATTTCATGAATCATAGCATCTAAATTTTCCTATCAACTCAACTAGAGGATACAATGGGCATCTAGAGCTTATTGGTAATATTTTTCCCAACCTTTTAGACTCTGATGACAATCTACCTAATGAGATTAATCTCAAGATCAAAACTTTCAATCCCATACCTCATCTCATCTCATAACTTCATGCTTCTTTGCAACCTCATTCTCGTAAACCTCCTTATGATGGCATTCTTGTAGTCTTATCCAAGACTCATAATTATATTCACCATGATTCTTCTAATGAAAAACTTATTCTAACTTGTGTCATCAATCTTCATTTTCATGATTATGATGATGGTTATTCCTTAGATGATCCTTTATAGGTGATCTTGTCCGAGCCTGTGATGTTGAGATTGTGTGTTATCATTATTCTTTAATTGAGTCTTTTTATGCATCTTCTCATGTTCTAAATTTTATAGTTATTTATTTTTATATTTTTCCTCTTTTTTGTAGAGTGGAGATGGCACTGACACCTCCAAATTTTGAGGAGCCTCATAGGACTATGCTCATGGATCATGTTATGATCAGCCCTTTCCATTTTTCTAGGTTCCCTGATTCTCACCATTGGTTTACTCCTAAGGTTAGTGTTACCCTTATTAGACTTTATTTTGATCATACTCCTCATATAGTGGAACCTATGTCAAAACCAGTTATTATTGCTTCTTCCCCTGTTGATGAGCCTACTCTTGCTTCTTTCACTAGTTTTCTTCCCATTAAGACTAGCTCTATTCCTTCTCCATCACTGCCTCTTCTTGGTGATGGTTTGCTTCCTTTGCCTATGATGGATCCTTTTCCCAAAAAATGGGGTGATGAGTCATCTTCCTCTTCTTTCACACTTGTTACACCTTCTCTCGTGAGTGTTCCTCTTAAGTACACTCACAAGCGTATCTGTTGCTTTCATGGAATAGATACTCATTCTTCTACCCATTATCATAAGTTATGATTATATATGATACTTTGCATCCTTATTTCCCATCTATAAACACTACCATACTTCATCCCAATATTCTTCTTAAATAAATACCTAAGTATGATGAGATGTATTGTATATGGCACTAATGCAGTACACATCATACTGATCATTATCATATCCTTCAGTAGCATCTTAAGGATCATCTTATAGTTATCCCTAGACCATCTACTATTCCTTCCATATGTCATTCTCACAAGAAGGTTCCCCTTCTTCTCCCATAGTTACACCTCATGTGGTTCCTTCTATGCCTCCACCTGTAGTTCCTTCTCCACCCATGGCCCCTCCATCACCCACGGATCCTTCTCCACTGGTGAATCCTCCTTCTCCCATAGATCCCATTCCCACACATTCTTCTGATCATCCTTTGCCTAATTTCCTCCTCTTCGTGATCCAATGAGTATTCCTAATTTTTTAGTTGAGGAGATTATAAAATAAGTATTTTCCCAATATTCCACAAAGATTGATGACACATTAACAGTAGTTCATATCCAGCTTCATAGAGAGTTATCTGATGTCTTGGATAATGTGTGTGGATATATTTACTAGTATTTATAAGCATATGCATGGTACTTTTACATTTATATTTGGATTGGATGTGTGCTCCTTTTTTTATTTCTTTTTCTATATCTAATTATATAATTTGACACTATGTCAAATTCTTGCTTGTCTTATATCATTATCTTCTTTATTATACTATATTTCTTATTAATTTTATATTCTATATTTTTCACATATGTTTGTTCTTCCTTGTCATTGTTTTATATTTCTCTTTTCTTCTTGTTTCATCCCTTGGATATGTATTTTGTGAATTTCTCTATAAGACCACAAATATGACCTAATAGATCCTCATAAAATCACCATATTTATCTTGTTTGTGCCTTGTATCTTCATGATTGTTTATTTTCTTATCCTTGATTTTCAAAAATAATTATCATGGTGACTTGGTTGTATTTACCATGTTCCCTTTGGTTATTGTCTCCTTTTAAAATGTGATCAGTTAACAAATAGTCTTTCTCATTACTATTTCCTTTTACCGGTCCACCTTTGGATCACCCTTTTCCATTCTTCCTTTTTTCTGTAAACTAAGCATATGCACCATTGAGATTTGAGATCATATATATATTCATTGTAAAGCCTAAGTGTCCTAGTTAGTATTTTGTCTTTGGTTACTTAGCTTCCTTTAGCCTTAGCCTACAGCTCATTTGTGTGTATCACTATCTCTCTCATGCATGGTCATTCCAAATCCGTATGGAGGAGGAATCTTGAAAAAAAAAAAAGCCTTCAAAAGAAAGTTAAAAGCCAAATCATTTAAATAAAAAGCAATAATATTAAAAGGGAAAAATATGCAATACTCTTAAAAGTCTAATCACACCTAAAGATGTGATTCAAGCACATCTCCTATCTCCAATCAAAGCTCAAACTCTACAGTTGGCTTCACATAGAGCCAAAGTCCTTTGGGGTGTATTAGGCCAGTAGATTGGAATATGGGAATTTAAAAAAATATTCTAATGTTACCTACTTTCTCATGCAAGTACCCAAACTTCATAGTAGACAGATGGCTCTATAAGGGGTCCTGAGGAGCAAGGAACACATCATGGGGAGGTAGGTCCATTTTAATTTTCATTGTACCGATCTACCTTCATGAGCTGATCTTAGTAGCACACTTATCTACCTAAAAAGCTTTGTGTCTATAGGGAATAGGTTTCGTTTGTACATAGATGACCATTAGTCACTTAGTATCTTCTTGTGTTCTTAGTATGCATCTTATCTCCTAAGGTCTTCTCTTAAGATGCCTAAGTCTTTACTTTTTACACTCCCTTTTTCATTACATTTCCTCATATTTCCTCTTGAGAAATATTATCTTTCTTTTTTATCACACCCCTTGGGTTTCTCTTTCATGAGTTGCATCATAAGACCATAGATAGGACCTAGTAATTTCTCATAAAATTACCATCCCTTTTGAATTTCAATCTAATATTACTATTATGCTTGTCAATGATATTTTTTCATCCTTTTGGTTTGTTCATTTATGAGTGTTTTATCCTATTACCCTTATTCCCCATGTACTGAGTTTTTCATGCTTATTCCACCCCATGTGGTGTTCCCTTTATTGAGTTACAGTGTAAGATCATGGATAGGACCTAGCCCTCCTCACAAAGTTTTCCAACAATCAAGTCACCATTAAATTACATGTGTCAATTTTGAGATAAGATTCAATTGATTATGAAGTTACATGTCATTTAACATGCTTCCCAGCTTAAACTAGTATTTTTTATGCTTACTTAATTTTTCTTTCACCTCTTATTTTCTTATTTTCCAAGTGCATGTAAGAATTCAACCATTTCTTGAATTTTGTCATATTTATTAGCTTGAATTAGTGTGATAAATTTAAGACCAAAATTTTCATTGACTTTTCATTTGTTTTTCTTACCTTGTGTGACCTTCTACATACCTTCCATTTTATTACTTTGTTTTTCATACTTCCCAATATGATATATTATGATTTTACTTGTTTTAATTTGGTGCAAAAAGCTTTCTTCTTTGGTTTAAAAACAAATCCCCTCTTTACCATCTTGTTTTCCATTTCTTGGTTCTTTATACTTAGTCATTTTTCATGTTATTACACATTTCCCAGCTTGAATTAGTGTGTTTTGTATTTCTGATTGACTATATTTTTCCAAGTCTTTTTGCATGTTTCTTTTTAACCATGCATGTGTTTATCATAATGATAGAAAAGAAACCACATCACATATATTTCCTACAACATTTACAAAAAAGCTAAATACATGTGCTAGAAATAAATATATCCAAAGCATCCACATACACAACACACATAATGATAACAACATATCCATAGTGACCACATACATAATCACATCAGTAAGCCAAATGATAAATTATATATATATATATATATATATATATATATTTATATATCAAGAGTTTGCTACAACATATACAACCATAAGTAATGTTCTATCTCATGGCCTAACCACGTTGTTTATATGTGTGTGTGTGTGTGTGTGTGTGTGTGTGTGTGTGTGTGTGTGTGTGTGTGTGTGTGTGTGTGTGTGTGTGTGTGTATCAATATTTTGTTACAACATATACAACCATAAGCAATGTTCTATCTCTAGGGTTAGGCTCCATCATGTCTATCTTGTGGCCTAGCCATGCTGCTTGTTGAGGCCTCAGTCTAACTCCTCTAAATGGTACACTATAACAAGGTAGTCTGAGATCACAATCCCTCTACCTATCCATGTATACATGTTATATGCACCTATCCCTGTACCAACTCGGTCTCGGTCACTGCATGTGCCTACATCCATTGGGTCTACATCATTATATATGCTTACATCACTTGTGTCACTATCTCCAAATGCATATCTCTCTCATCAGCTAAGACCTGCCAGGCTTACCTCTCTCCTACACCCATCTCTACTGGTGGGTGTGCCCTCTCTCTACATATGTATCTACCTCATGGCCTCTCCTTTTAGTCTAAACTAGCTTGACTGAGCTAAGGTAGATGGTACACTTAGATCCTCAAGTGTCATGGGGTCATATAGCTATAGAGTCTCATCTAAGACATCATGGATTGTTCCCCTAATTAGGGACCCCAATCTCTCCTCCTCATCCTCAAGTATGCCTACAAAATCACACCAAACAGATATTATATCATTATCATATATCACAATATCTATTTATCTTTTAATTCAAATCTTAAGCAATAAATCAATCATATTTTTCTTACCTATTTATGTCTTGACTACTATAGTCTTACCATCCATGTGATTGCCTAGGACAATCTCCCTATCTACACAACCTCTTAATACCTCCTCTATAGGTCACCTCTTTAGCTCAAAATTGACTATCATGGCTCATGTCCATCTCAGCCTATGCCTGAGTGGTCTCTCACTCATTTATGTCTCCTCTATCTCCTCTACTAACTCACCAAGGATGATGATGGTCTATGCTCTCTCCTCTTACCTCCATCAATGTCATGTCCTCAGTGATCATAGCTCATCTCTCTATGGATTTGGTGGCGGTACATCTAGTATCATTGCCTTCACCTCCTCCTCTTATTCTACACCTCATCATGCTCGATTAGTCCATGGTCACTCTCAACATAGACATAGTATTGGCCTCATTATCAATGATTTGAATCCCTTCTTCCCTCGTAACTCCCTCAAATGTTGATTCCACTGCTTGGGCATGAGTATTGGTGTCATTGGATGAGATCAACACATCTATCCTAAAACCCATGCTATTTAATGTGTCTCTCTCCATAATGTATAGTTTCATATCACCTCTCTCTTCTCTAGCACTGGTCCAATTGTGTGCCAACTCTCCTAGGTAGTCACTAGCTACTCATATGGTCACCATACTATGTCAATACATCTCACCATATGTAGTACTAACATGTGGGTCATGGCCTTCACTACTTGGTCCTCTTTCCATCTCCTCACTCAAGGTGACCTATCATCAATCACATGGGGCAACCCAATCAGTTGATACATAAGAAATCTCTCATATATCCATACTAATAGTAGTATGATTAGTCCCATAGTCTTCTACCCTCTGACTAGCATCTCATATAGATCATGAATAAGTTGGACCTAGATCATGAATGTGTTGTGATAGATGATACAAGTGATCCCCTAATCAGGTCTAGAAAATCCTCATATTGGTCATGTTCCTACTTAACAAGTGTGTGCCCCAATCAGAGGTGTAGGTGTGATCTATCTTATCTGATCTAAGATTGATTCATGCACACCATGAAATTATAATTGCATACACTTATAATATCCTCCTTGAAATTTGAGGAGGAGTTGCATGAACATCTCCACTAACTTGAGATGATTTAGAGGAGGTAAAGCTACCTTCGGTGGATGGCCTAAGCTAAGAATGTTTTCCTTTCTTCTTATTTTTGGTCTCAATCTGAGTGAAGACCTCATGGTCATCCACAATGTTGAGATAAAGCCCATCATCCTCATGGGGTTGATGGCCATAATTGATGTTAAGTTAGGATTGATTCTTCAACACATGGGTCTTAGTGACACCATACATGTCCTAGTCTCTATGCTCATCTCTACCCAGGGCATAGGAATCCCTTCCTACCACCATCTTTTACAAACTAAGGTTAATCCTATAAATTTGATACTTAATGGTGATAGAGAAGGATGGATAAGCCTTATATTGGTGGATAATACAATGATTGAATACACCTTCAACCAGTTGATAGGCAATATCTTGCTATGTTAGTCAATATTAGACGTAATAAAGTAGGTAGAGGGGAGCTTTAAAGGTGCTAGTCAATCAAATGATAGTGTCATCCCTATAGTGCTAGTAGCCACCAATAGGGGTGAGATATTCCCTTATTTATTTGGATATTTAAGGTATTCCTACTTCATCAATGGCCATATAGAGCACTGGGTACAAGGACTCACAAATCTCCAAGATGTGGTTCTAGTAATTGTGGTCATATAGTTTATAAAAAACCACATGGACCACTATGCCTATAGGAACCCATGGTAGAAATATAGAGGGTTTAAATATGATGGTGGCACAAATAATGTCCACCAAGTATGTCATCATGTAAAAATTACCTCCTCCCTAAACATCTCATACTTCCTTAAGTAGGTTGAAGTTGATCACACCCCCAAGGTCTAGGACCTTATCACCTTTGAGGATTATATGCAATAGTGGAACCCACTAGAGATTGACATGCATACAGTTGGTTGCCCCAAACATTCAATCCAATAATATCATCCCTATGCTAATCTCTTTTTTGAAGGTGTGGATGGTGTAGGAGTCTACATCCACCTTATTAACCCATTTAGTGTATGGGTTTTCTACCCAATCCTTCAAAACATCATATTTTTCATAGGTGTTAGTCCATATGCTCCCTATGGTCAAATCATGAGTGATCATATATTCTAGGAGGCTATAGTAGGATTTTAACACACTCCTTAAAATATATGTGATCTTATGTCAGGATCCCACATAACACATAAAGTCATGAGCACCATCTTGTACTCATTTGGTAGTGAGTAATAATTAGCCAAATAAATTAGCATAGGGGAAAGACTTCCATCTTGGCTATAGTTATATCTAGCCTACACTTCTCATGTGTCTATAGGGCATCCTAAAACTTAGCCTCATCTTCATCATCATTGGAAGGATACTTCAGAACCATGTCAATTGCCTTAAACATCTCATTATACTACTTTAAGTGGGTTAGGCCTTTTTGTAAAGTGGTATCCCTATATTCAGGTTCAGCTTTGGGGTTAGATGATGAAGAAACCATTATAGAAAGGGTTGGATCTCTATGATAGTAAACTCTAAGCAAGGGAGGAATAGAGGGAATAGGAATGAGAAAAAAAAGAGTGTTATGTTGTGGAGCCTATTTCTAAATTATAATGTATATCAAATATTGTACATTTAAAATATATTGTACACTCTTTATGTATTATTTTATAAAATTGATATGTTGATGTATTACGTATAGATCGATATTTAGTAGGTAATACATCATGAGAACAAGGGTTTGAGAAGGAAGAATAGAGTGTGTAAATTCAAGAGGGTTTGTTGAGCACATCTCTAAACAATATTTGTGCATTGTAATTATGAGAAGACAGATCTGGGAGTGGATTGTACTCTTGTGGCTTGTAATAAAATCTAATCAAGTGTTTCTTTGGACGTATCCCACATTAGGTGAGCCACAATAAATCTAGTCTTTTTGTTATGCATGTTTATTTATGTTCTTTATGCATCTCTATTCATATCTATTAGTATTGTGATTTTATGAAATTATTCAACATCAATTTTTGATTTATTACTAACAACTGGTATCATAGCTTTAGGTTGCATTTGTTGAAGTGTTGAATTGTAAGAAGGGTTATTAGTTCAAGTGGGAGTTATGGTTGATTATCATAGATCAAAGGTTGAAAATTTCAATGCATAGAACTTTGGTCTATGGAATATGTAGATGGAGGATTACCTCTAGCAAAAGGACATCCATGTTTCGCTGGAAGGAAAAGTAAAGTAACCAATGAGTATGATAGATGAGGCTTGGGAGCTACTTGATAGGAAAGCACTTGGGGCCATTAGGTTATGCCTTGGATCTTCGATTTCATTTGATATATCAAAGGAGAAGACCATGGAAGGTCTCATGAATACATTAGGGAAGTTATATGAGAAACCCTCTACTTCTAATAAAATAATTTTAATGAAAAAGCTATTTAATATAAAGATGCTTGAAAATAGTTCAGTTGTTGATCATCTAAAAGAATTGAATATGGTTGTGAGCATGTTTAACTCTATAAAAATTTATTTTGATGATGAAGTTAGGGATTTTCTTATTTTTTGTTCCTTACTAGAGAGATGGAATAGTCTAGTAATGGATGTGAGCATTGTGGTCTCTAATAATGCCAAGTTGAAGTTTGAGGATGTCATAGGAGTAATCCTTAGTGAGGAAATGCGATGGAAAAGCTCTAGGGAGATTTCTACTTTAGGTGATGCTTTGGTGATGGAGAGTAGAGGAAGATAAAGGTTTAGAGGAAAAGGAAAGTGTGGAAAGTCAAATGGTCCTGAAAGGTCAAAATCAAGGAGCAGGATGGTATGTTGGCACTATGGAAAGATTAGGCATGTGAAGAAGGATTGTTGGTCTCTTGAGAGAAAGAACAAAAATTAGGAAGACACCAAGGAGGTAAATGTGGCAATAGGCAATGTTTTTCAATTTGCATTAATTCTCTCCATTAACAAGATTATTGAGTCTTGGCTTTTAGATTTAGGGGCTTCTTTTCATGTTACACCATATATGCATTATTTTATTGATTATGTTCAAGTGGATTTTGGACATGTTTATCTTGGTGATGATGAGCCTTGCAGTATAGTAACAAAAAGAAGTGTTTGGATCAAGATGCAGAATGGGAACACTTGGATACTGAAGGATGTTAGGCATGTGCCTAAGTTTAGATGGAATTTGGTATTCACAAGATAGCGAGGTAGTGAATGATGTATGGTGACATTTACTAAAAATTATTGAAAGGTGACCAAGGGTGATCTTGTGGTAGCAAGAGGTAAGAAGGTTGGTACCCTATATTTATCAAGTAGTATTGACTATTGTAATTTAGTTGTTATAGATGTAGATGCAACTTTATGGCACAACAAGCTCGGTCACATGAGCCAAAAGGGTATGGCAATTTTGAAGGATAAATTTTCCAAATTGAAAGGGTCTAATTTAGAATTATATGAAGATTATGTGTACAAAAAACATAAAAGGGTAAATTTTATCAAGGTTCGACCTACAAGGAAGGAGAATAAGTTGGAGTTGGTTCATTCAGATGTATGGGGGCTGGCTCAAGTATCTTTTAGTGGTGGGTTATCTTATTATGTCACTTTTATTAATGATGCAACTAGGAAAGTTTGGGTGTATGGCATTAGGATAAAATTTTATGTGTTTGATACATTTAAAATATGGAAAGCCTTGGTTGAGAATGAAACAGGTCTCAAGTTAAAATATCTTAGGTCAGATAATGGTGGAGAATATTATAGTAATGAATTAATTGATTACTATTCAAGGAATGGATTTCATAGATAGAGGATGGTTCTAAGAATTCCATAGTAGAATGGCGTGTCAGAAAGGATGAATAGGACTATCATGGAGCATGCTAAGAGCATGAGGTTGCATGTAGGACTGCCTCTTCAATTTTAGGCAAAACCAATAAACATGAATGTATATCTAATAAATAGAGGACCTTCATCTTCTTTGGATGGAGGCATACCTGAAGAAGCTTGGTCTAATAATAAGGTTGATTATTCATTTATTAGAATATTTAGCTGTGAAGCCTTCATTCATATTGATAAGGATGATAAGAACAAGTTAGAGGCTAAGTCTGAAAAATGTACCTTTATTGGTTATGGTGAGAATGACTTTGGTTTCTGGATTTGGAGTCTTCAGGACAAGAAAATATTTTAGACTAGGGATGTTATATTTAATGAAAAATGCATATATAAATAGCAATTACAGCATCAAAAAGAGGATTCTAGAAAAGAGTACATAGTATTGGAGGACATTACATATGATAAAGTGTCCAAGAAACTAGTTCAGGCACCTACTCCACAAGAACCCCAACTCTTATGGTGAGAAGGTATTCTAGGGTAAGAAGGGAACTTAAACATTTTTCTCCATCTCTTAATTATTTATTACTCATTGAAAATGGAGAGCCAGAGTGATTTGAAGAAGTGGTGTAGGTAGAGGTCAGGGAGAAATAAGAGCAAGCAATGGATGAGGAACATCAGTCTCTCATGGAAAATCAACTTGGGATTTGGTAAAGGCACCTAAAGGTAAGAGAACATTTTAGAAAAAGTGGGTGTATAGAATTAAAGAGGATGATGGAAGAAAAAAAAGATACAAGGTCCAGTTGGTGGTAAAGGGGTTTGCATAGAAGAAGGGAATTGATTTTAATGAGATTTTTTCCTCAGTGGCAAAGATGACTTCTATTAGGACTATTGTTGGGATAGTGGCAATAGAAGACTTGCACTTAGAGAAGCTAGATGTGAAGACTTCATTCCTTCATGGTGATTTGTAGGAGGACATATATATGGAGAAGCCGTAGGGATATGAAGTCACAGTGAAGAAGAACATGGTGTACAAATTGAATAAGAGCTTGTATGGCTTGAAATAAGCTCCATGACAGTTGTCTAATAAATTTAACAATTTTATGAAGGAAGAAGAATATTCCAGGTGTCATTCAAGACATTTCATATATATCAATAATTTTGATGATGGTGCTTACATTATCCTATGTTTGTATGTGGATGACATATTGGTTACAGGTAAGAACATGCAGGAAATAAAAGTACTCAAAGAACAAATTTGTAATTCATTTGCAATGAAGGATTTAGGAATATCAAAACAAATCCTTTGTATGAGAATAACTTAGGATAGAAAGGAAAAAAAATTGAATTTATCCCAAGATGAGTACATTAAAAAAGTCTTGGAGAGGTTTAGTATGCAGGATGTTAAACTAGTTAGGACTCCTTTGGTAGGCCATTTCAAGTTATCAAAGGAGCAGTGTCCCAAGATAAAGGAGGAGAGAATCTAAATGTCACATGTACCTTACTCATTAGTAGTTCATATCTTGATGTATACCATGGTGTACACTAGGCCAGATATTTCCCATGCAGTGGGAGCATTAAGTAGGTACATGAGTGATCCAGGTAGAGAACACTAAAAGGAAGTGAAGTGGAACCTTCAGTATTTAAGAGGGACCATGGGGATAGTTTTAAGCTATGGTGGATTAGACACTAATTTTCATGTTTATGTAGATTTGGTCATGGTTGGATATTTAGATAGCAATAGTATTACAATATGATATGTATTTACTATAGGTGACACAGTGGTGAGTTGGATTTCATGACTACAAAAACTTGTGGCTTTATCAACCACAAAGGTTGAATATGTTACTACCATAGAGGAAATCAAAGAAATGATTTGGTTACAATAGTTTCTTGAAGATTTAGGGCATAAACAAGAGGAAGGGGGGTTATATAGTGATATTTAGAGTGTTATACAAATAGGAAAGAACTCTGCTTTCCACTCTAAGATGAAGCATATACAATTAAGATACCATTTCATCAGGGCAACTTTGAAAGAAGAGAAGTTAAAGCTGAAAAAGATTCATACCAGTCAGAATCCTACAAACATGATGACCAAGGTAGTCACAAGGTATAAACTAAAGTTATGTTTAGTTTTTGTTGGCCTTCACAGTTGATAGTGAAGGGTTGAGAAACCTGCTCAGAGGAAATCAGTCTCTAAGTGGTAGATTGTTATGTTGTGGAGCCTATTTCTAAATTATAATGTATTTCAAATAATATATATTTAAAATGTACTATACACTCTTTATGTATTCTCATTGGGGTTCAGGGCTGGGATAAACCCTGAGTAGGGGTTCAAGGGTAGCAACCCTTGACAAACAGGGGTTCAAGGGTGGTAGCCCCCAAAAAAAAATTTAGACCCCCCTTAATGGGGAGCCATTTTGGGTTGACTTTACCCATGGTTTTGGTACCCATTATTTTGTAAAACCACTATGTTGATGTATTATATATAAATGGATATTTAGTAGGTAATACATCATGAGAACAAGGGTTTGAAAAGGAAGAAAAAAGTGTGTAAATTTAGAAGGGTTTATTGAGTGCAGTTCCAAAAAATATTTGTGCATTGTAATTGTGAGAAGATAGATCTAAGAGTGGATTGTACTCTTGTGGCTTATAATAAAATCTAAGCAAATGTTTCTTGATGGATGTAGCCCACATTGGGTGAACCATGTTAAATATAGTCTTCTTATTGTGCACGTTTATTTTTATTCTTTATGCATCTCTATTCATATCTATTATTATTATGATTCTATGAAATTTTTATGCATCAATTTCTAATTTATTCCTAACAAATAAAAGGAAGACTCTAGGAAATTTGAAGCAATAATGGTGAATGAGTTTATATTGGGGCACTTATAAGGATCCACATATATCTCTTGTATTAATGGTACTTTGCATCTCACTCAGTGTGAATTCAAATTTGAGTTGATGGATCGATTCTCTCATTTTATTCCCAATCTAAACTTAAACTCAAAGATTTCAAATATATGTCACCTACTATATTTGGTGATTATGATGTCACATTTCAAATTGTCCAATTAGGGCCCAATTTTTCATTCAATTAATGTTAGGAGTGTGGTAGGCACAAGGTTACTTCATCTTTATGGCATCACAAATAGATTTTATCTTATACAACATGTCCATCATTGATTGGTCCTTATTGTAATGATTACCACCTAGGCATGGCCTAACACTTTATCTTTACACATTCAAGGGCATAAGTTACTAGTTGTAAGAGTAATCTAACATATGGTATCCTTTGATTAGCCTCTTAAATATGACAATACCTCACTATAATTTATAAGGGGCTTAGCTGGCCTCTTCTACTAATTTGTACATAAAATTCCACATGGATGGCCTAGTTAGTTAGGCTCTCCTAGACTCTGACACATTTTTTAAGTCTTAGAGAATGATAGGTCTGACATCAGGTGACCCTAATGGTTATTTTTTAGAACCTTTTATCACTGGGCCATGTGGCATTCTCTCACTTGATCAAACTCTCTCAGGCTCTAACATCTCTATCAGATATGAGAGACTAACATCTCTAACATCTGAGGCCATGTAGCATTTTCTCATTTAGTTTTTTACCCTATATAAATTCATGAAAAAGGTTAAGTAAAAAGGAAATCATTTTAAACACTCACATGTCTTCCCATGAATATTTACAAGGCACCACATAGAAATATGGGAGAATATGACTCTAGGAAAACTAATACAATTCCAAATCTATAGAAAACCAATTAACACACAAAAAATATATGGAGTCACCTTGTTATTCTTAGGATGTGATAAGGGCTCGATTGCACTTAAAACTCAGAGGCTACATGGGTCTTTAATAAATATCAAATTGCCACACCAAATACATAAAATGCATGGTAAACCAAGGCGAACATAGAAGTTTGAGTATTTTTAAAGAAGGGTGTTGATCAGAAAGGGATTGAAAATCTAGGAACTTGAAAATTGAGCAATCTCTAAGAGGGGTCCCCTACTTCTTTGGAATAATAGGGTGTGTTGGCCACAATAAATGGTGAATTCTACGAGTAAAGTGGTGTTAAGAACTTAGAACCCAAGTTTCAAAGTTGTGATCCTACATAAAACATAAACTATAAGAAAATACTTAGACATAAAAAGAGAAATAAGGCACTAAAGTTAGTTACAATAAATGACATACTAAGCTTCATATTCCAAAAATATCATCAATATATGTGAATTGGTAAGTTTTCATTAAATTTAGCTTAGATTACACATTAACAAGTTCAGATCAAACTACGCATTATAACTTCTAAAAAGGGAATAGATTGGTTACATGTCTTGGATGGGAATGGTATGCACATTGCTCTACTGCTAGATAGGAATCCATATCCTCGATAGAGATACCTTTGTCCCCACTCACGGCCTTTCTCTACTTCCAGCCAAGATAGAAAGCCTACAATGGAGATTTCCTAAATAACCCTTTCAAGGAAGATTTAGAATTTGGATCTAGTATTTTTATCCCAGAATCTCTTTTAAATTTTTATTATAAAAGAATTTTTAGTTATGTCCATTGGGAGTTTGGGACTAAGGAAGGTGATGGGATGTTTTGAAATCTTTAAATACCGAGACAATCTTAGATCATTTTAGTGATCTCATGCTTTACCAAGATGTTTTATTAAGTACAATTTGATGGCTTCTGACAAGAAATGTAGTTGTTCTAAAATCTACTTATTCTATTAAAAATCATTGGCCTTTAAGATTTAAAATGTAAAAGACTACTCAAAACCTCTAAATTATTTGAAAATGAAATTTCACCTTTTAGGTTTTTAAATATTTAACTATACCTTTTGTGCTTTTGTCACCTTTTAGAGTGGTTATTACTTATTGATCTCTCTCTAAAGGACCTTCTCATTCTACTCATTATCTTATATTTCAATTGAGGACAAGATCAAGGTAAACATCAACTGAACACCCACACAACAATAGACCAAATGCATAATGAAAGCAAACACACAATGGAAAAAAACACATAATAGAAGAAAACTAACCTAAAGGTAATCTAGTATGTACATTACCACCTTTGTGGCTATTATTCTAAAATTGTATTAGAAGGGACAGTCAAGAAGTAATGCTTTAGGAATAATTCATTCATAGGTGGTGGGACGTTGTTACCTTCAAGGTCTTCAAGGCAAAAATAATTTTGCTCGAGTAGCTTAGCTATCTGGTAGAGGCCAATCCAAAAATGACAAAACTTATAATGTTGACCCTTATTTTCATTGGATTTATCCCATAACAACACTAGATATAAAATCCTAAAGCACTTTTTCTTGGCTTTCGTGTCAAACCATCACTTGACAATGCTCTGATGGTTGTTAAAATTTAATGGGGCTTCATCCCAAGCTTCTTCTAATTAAATAATGTCCAAGAGACTAGAGTTCACTTTATCATTATGCTCCATGTACTATAGCATAAACTTGTAGGTAGGAAGTTTGAGTGAAATCAAATAAAGTAGCTCCAATCCATAGACTAGTAGAAATGGTGAGTTTTTAAGAACTTGTGTATGCCTCGTGCAATCAACCCATAGAACAAAGCTCAACAATGAATGTCATTCCTAGGGCTTTTTATCTATAGACTTATTGATGGCATCGACCAAGTTTTGTTAGTTGATTCTGCCAATATATTCCCTTATGGATAGTAATTGGATGAAAATCTTAAAGTTATCCCATTATCAAATGCCCATTTAGTGAACTTCATGGATTGGAACGTAGATCCTTTATCACATATTAATAAGACAAGAGTCCCAAATTAAGAGGTCACATTATTCACCATGATTTTGATGGCTTTACTTGCAATTTTTTTCTTTATTACCACTACCTCAGTCCATCTTGTGCAGCAATTTGTAGTTGTAAGAACAAACTTGTGGCCCATTATGGAGTTGGGGTTAATGACCCCCATAAAATATAACCCCCATTAGGCAAATGGTGTTATTTCTATAACTGGTTGTAAAAGAATTATAGCATGGGTTTATATTTTGACAAAGGTATAACACTAATGACATGACCTAATGTGCATGTGGACATATTTAAAGAGGATTGGACAATAATAGCCTACCCAAAGTATTTTATGTGCCATTGCATTCACTGTAGGAAGACTAGTACCTAGCTTCTCATGGAAGTTTGTCATCACTTCCCTAGCTTCAGCCTCTGATAAGCATTTAAGATAGATGACTTTATGGTTATTCTTAAATAAAAATCCTTTATTTAGCATAAACTATGTTGCCTTCAGTCTGAGGGCTCTTTTATGTGTTTGGTTAAGTCCATGAGGTGTGCTCTCATAGAGCAAGTAATGTATGATTGGGGTATACCAATATGATTACAGTATTGGTTCCTAGTATAACTGATGCACAATGATTCTTGGGTCAACCTATATTATCATTTAAATAATGATTTTCCCTTGACCAGTTAGGCAAGCTTTATTTCCAAGGCATACTCAAGTAGTTTGGTCATCCATCTACCTCTATGTTTGTCTAGATTATTTTGACCTAACATTTTCTTGATCACTAGGTCTAGCACGATTGCATGAACCTTATTCTTAAGAATGTAATGCCTAAATTTCTTATAGCCTTGATGAGTGCATAGGCATGCTTGTCTAGAGTGGAATATTTTAGTTCTACATCTTTGATATTGGTGCTCATAAAATCAATAGAGTGTTCTTCTCTATCCAATCTTTGCATGAGATTGGAAATAATGGTGTGCTCAAAAGTGAAATGATAAATGTAAAAATCCTTCATATAGTCTGAATTGATCAGCATGGCTGCTTGTATGATAGCATATTTTATATCTTGGAAAGATTTTTTTGATTCAACATGCCACTCCATGTTTGTATCATGTTTAAACATAGCATTAAGGGGCTTTATAATCTCAGCTAATCCAAAAATGAACTTGCAAACAAAAGTGATTTTCCAAAAGAAATATTTTAATTCTTTTTTACTATTGGGTTGAGGTAATTTTAGAATTACATTATATTTTTTGGGATTGATAGCAATACCTTTATTTGTGATGATATGACTGAAAAGCTTACCTTTGATGACATCGAACATGTTCTTTTTAGGGTTCAAAGAAAGGCCATACCTTATGCACCTTTCAAATGCCTTCTATAAATTAAAGACATGATTTGACCTGCATTTTAAAAATGCATTTAAATCATCCATGTAGATTATTATGCATTTACCAATGAAACCTTCAAATGCAAAATCCATCACTCTTTGAAAGGTTACTCCAGCATTGATCAATCCAAATGACATTTATTTGTAAGCAAACGTGCCCCACTTTGTGGTAAATGTAGTCTTGGATTGGTCATTAGAATTCACTAAAACTTGATTATACCCTAAGAACACAACCAATTAGGCCATCATATGGGATCTATTAACCATTTAAATCACTTTGTCAAGGCAAGGTAATGGGTGATTGTCTTTATTTGAAGTTCTATTTAGGTTTCAAAAGTCTATGCATAGCCTAATTTTACCATTATTATTTTAGACCAAGACTAAGTTCACCACCCAAGCGGAATGGTGAATCAAGAATATTATTATAGTAGATATAAGTTTGTGAACTTCTTTGTACCAAGGGTTTAAGGATTGGTTTCATAGGTCTCTACTTCTTCCAGAATGGTATTTGGTCTGGTTTGAGGAGGATGGTGTAGGTAATACTCTTAGTTAGAAGACTTTAAGGTCTCCATATTCCCAATTAATTATGTCTAATTAACTCATCAATAGATTTTAGAGTTGTTGAATTTCCATGTTCATCTAATTAGATCCTACGTTGATAGTTTACACTTTTTCAAAAGAATTGAGATTAATGGTTCAACATATCTAGTTCTTAAACTTGGGCTTCTTAATTTGGGGTATAGGGCCAAATGTGTCAAGCACCATTTCTATCAAAATCATCCCCTTCAATATTTGATTCCCTTGAATATTGAGAACCCCATCTTTATCAATTTTAACTCTAGGATTGTCCCTGTCTACTTCATCAATTATATAGGCTTCAAATACCCAAGCATTATTAAAGAATTGGATAATTTATTGATCATATTTGAAGACCTACAAATTTGTCACATTGTTTGGGATAGAGGGGCAAGGGATTAGTTCTATAGATAAATCATGCATCTCAGTGTCATCCAGGGGAGTCAAAATTGTAGCTGAGGATGTTAGTGAGTGATTAACTAGATTTTATTCCCTAGGGATAAAGATGGCATTGAATGCATTGAATATATCTATTAAATCCCATGATCCATGCTTGTATTTCTTGAGGTATGATAGCTTGAACTAAAATATATTCTTAACCTAGTTGATACCAACTCAGAATCACTAAATACTCTTAGTTCTTTTGCCTTTTGTTTCAATGCAAACTATAAACCTAGGATTAATGCCTCGTATTTTGTCAGATTATTAGTGCAAGGGAATTATAACCTATATAAAGCTAGGTATCTCTTTCCTTATGGGTTTATTAAGATAACACATTCTCCACTACCTTGTTTAGAAAAGGCCCCATCAACATATAAGGATCACAAGCCTAGCAATTTAAGTTCATTTTTGGCTTTGTCTTTAGCAGGTTTCATATTTAGTGTATAAATCCATAAGTCAGAGGATACTACGTTCACCTTTTAATTGATTGTGTTGTACTCAATTACCATACATTTCATATAAGGTTCCCTCTTCACTCTAATCTAATTAGCTATGCCTCTCTAAGGCAAACACATGTGGGATAAATTTGTAGCCATATACCTATTCAAATATTTTGATCAATCCTATTTAAGGAGCATCCCATAGGCTTAGAGAATTTACACAACCTGAATGTCCATGAATTATTAGATCTGAGGTTCTAGTTCCAACTACATACATACATTAAGGAGCTCTCCAATTACCTTAACCTCAGACTTGTTGAGTTAGACAACAACCTTGTCTGACTTAATGAGAACTAAACCTAATTTTTCATAGATGTCTAAAGGCATTACATTGGTAGAATCCCTTGAGTCTACCAAAAATTATGTATATTCTTCCCAAATAGTCTAATAGTTAAAATAAAGGGAAGAACCTCAGAATTATTTTTGTGAATAAGTATGTTAGTGTGGGTAACCTTTTGTTTAATTTGGTTTGGCTTGGTGGGATTTTTGGTTAATGACTTTAGTTAAAGACCACATTGCTCAATAATTTGAGCAAGATCATGAAGGGTGATATTCACTTTAATATTCTTCATGCCCTAAACTATATTTTAGCCTACCTTGATTTGGATTAGTTGGACCTCCATAGGGACCTTTGGTTTTTGAGATTTTAGAGGTGGTGGGTCATTCTTAGCATTGTGATCTAGTGGGGTTGCACCATTATTAGGAGTTGAGGTAGTAAGAGGTATTTGTTTTTGCCTATTTACAAGGGTGTACTTTCTCTTTCAAAAATATTTTAAAATATGTACCTCACTAATGCTTTCCTTTGTCTCATTTTATTTATAGCTGGGAGACTCCATGGTTTCTAATACCATGGTAGTACTAGAGGCCCTACCTATGTTGGATGATTATGGTCAGTTTAGAACTACCTTGTATTCTTCCATATTTCCTCTAGAATATGTCAAAGGTGATATAAAACTCTATGCATTCAAAATTGTTATATTGGCTCATGTTATGCACATGACACCAATTTGGAAGGGCTATCTCACAACTATTAATTTTAGGAAACTTACTTTGGGATGGCTCCAGTTGATTGTGGGGACAATAGTTTCTATTTTTGTAAAGTTCTTGTTCAAACTTTCAACATTAGAGATGCCCATATGCCTTTATAGGATAAGGAATTTTTTACTCAACTTTTGTACCATCTGATGGATGGTGTTTAGTTTATTTTTTGTTGACTCATGTGGTATGACTTGCACAGTGTTGTAGTCACCATCGCAGTCTGGTGTTATAGATGGGGAACCATTTCATTGTTTACTGGGTTAAGAAAACATAGGTGTTGATTAAGGGTAGAATGTCTCAAATGGATATAGTTAGTTATAGGTAGTGGCTAAGGGAGAGGCAAGTTTTGATTTACATTAGAAATAAGGTTCAGGGTCAGCATGTTTGGTAGGGCATTAGGAATGGGAACCATCATTTGACCTTGAGGGTTTAGTTGTCTATCAACCTTTATGGCCTCTGTATAAGTTAGGGGTAGGTCTATTATAAGGGGGTATCATCTTAGGAACATGGTCATCCAGGGGTCTAAGGCATTTTTATACATTTCAAAGGGATATTTGGGCATTTAGTTGATAAAGCAAAGTAACCCGACTATATAATTTTTTTAAATTCACATTAAAATTTCTAATGGGTTCATTTAGTTCTCTCTTGATGTAGGCAAACTGTTGGTCTAGGATGTTAGGGTTGATGACCTGCCTGAACTAAGAAATAAAGGTGTTGTTCAACTATTTCCACCTTGTAATGGATTTCTTAGGGAGATTAAGGAACCAATCATACATTGAATCCATCAAAGTAAAAGGGAATAGATTATAGGTTACATCTTTGTGTTCCACATTCAAAAGCCCCAAGGTGGTCTTGTATGAGGTCACATGTTCTTTGGATGTTCACCCCATATAGGAGTGAAATGGGTAAGGTACCTTTCTATGATCTTAGGGAGGTCATGAATGACTCTAAGAACATTGATAGCCAACTCGACTAACCAAGCTACTAGGAGAGCCATTATTAGTGGTCCATTTGGGGAGACTAAAATATGAGATAGTGAAATCAGTGATAGGTTTGGTTCTATTTCCATGAAACCAAGATATTTAATACACTTGAAAGGGTGAAGTAATCAATCTACCTCACCTAAACTCAGACCTGGTAATTCAAGGAGTAGGCTCCATATTTTCTCAGGGGTAAACAAGTGGGTTAAATCTTTCTATTAAGGCTTGCCTTATTTTATAGCTTATGTTATGTGTGTTTGAATCACATAACAATGGGCAAATCATAAAGGAAAGGCATCAAATCTAAATTTAAAAAAATATCCCTTCACCTAGCACCAATTGTTATCAGTCTAAAAATCCTTGTATCTAAATGCACTCAAGAGATCGAGTGTTCTGAAGAGGAAAACATAATATAATGCATGGGATAAAGACACCCCCTCATTAATTTTAAGATTCATGTTGGTTTAGTCCAAGGACTGAGTAGTTTAACCTTGTTTTACTTAGAGAGAGGTATTTATTACCACTAGAGGCTCAAAATGTGTGTTGTTACACTTGAAATTCATTACCAGTTGGAGAAATCCTTAATCATTATTTCTATTGAGCCAAATGTTAGAAATGAATGCTTGCCATTATGCCAAAATAGCAACCTTTTAATGCTCAATACAAACACTAGATAAGTACCCACATGAGGTTGTTAGTCCATGTCATAAATCCCTAAGGGGGATGCTAGCAATTAGTCCAACAATCCCCCCCTTAGTGTTACCTAAGGGGATTCAAACTTGTGACCATAGCTCAGATACCAATTGTTAGAAAAGAATGCTTTTCATTGTGCCAAAAGATCAATCTTTTAACTCTTGATACAAATAAGTATCCAAGGGAGGATATTAGTCCATATCATGAATCCCTAAGGAGCACGTTGGTGATTAGTCCAACACCAAACCTTATTGATTTATAAAATATGGGGGAATGGTTTGAATTCAAAATAAACATAAAAATAGAAAGGCAAGCTAAAGTAGAAAATGGATAATTCTATACTTGAAAGATGTTAATGCTTCAAGAACTAAGTTGTATGCCATACCACAGTTTTACCACTGTGTGTCAAGTTTCACCAAGGGATCTAAATCATTCTTACACCAAGAAAGAAGTCTAAGGAAAATAGAAATTAATGTTTATTTATAAACCCTTCACTAAATACCAGCACTTAAAATAGCCTGTAGCAAATAACATACAGGTTCCTTAAATATCATCTATAACTGAATACACAAATCACAAGTGTTGCAAAGAAAACAAGAAGGATTCATAAATAAGTTACAATAACCAAGAACATTATAACTACTAAAATAATTTTAGTAATAGAGCATTTATTCAATTATTTTACATCAACACATATTCAAAAACTAGAAATGATTGACAACATTAGTAAATAAATAAACTAGTTTTGTAGAAAGTGGGAAATTGCATCCACTAAAATCAATTCTCTTTAAAAAATTCTAACCATGGTAGATGCTCAAAGCCCAAAAGGATGAGGGACTATCAGGTGTAATTCTAGATTTATTATGATAGTGTTTTGGGACCAATTTACTAACCTTTATAAAAGATTGCATTTTACAATATATAGAGGATGGGGCTCACCTCCAAGTAGCACGAGATTCCCATTCTTGACCATGATGGCCTCTTAAATTTGTTACAACTACACAGATTCAAAATTAACAAAATATTATCCAAACTCTCAAAATATGCCCTTGGGGGGCACTCAATTGATCTATTTATAAGTTGGATAAGGTCTGCCACCCAATAATTTGGGTTGTGCCTCCTTGGTTGCCAATGCAGCTACCACTAGATCAAACTCTAAGTCTAGCTTGGCTAAATTCTTTGGTGGCTCCTAAAAAATAACCTTTTATTGGGCCATAATCCCTTAATACACTTGAAGTGGGGCCTCCAAGGACACATTTACTTCTGAAACCTAACTAATGATTGTAGTGGACTAAGTTGAAAGTTATAGCACCACCTTAGCTTCAGCTCTATATTATTTCACCACCTTCCTCTTCATTGCTTGGTCAAAGTGACCCAATTGAACTCTAGAATCACCTCTATCTAATAGAGTGCCATCCAAGTGGAAAAACATAGTTATTTTGACCTCCCTAAAGTAGGCTAACATCTTTACCCTACTTTATTCCATAGGTTTCATGACTGTTTATGCCAAGGCCAGCCACTCCTTAATTAAAGTCCTCATGTTCCCAGTGTACATCTGATAAAGGCTCAGGTCTGAGATGGGCATGATTTTTATCTCTAGTAATATGACCTTATGTATGACTATAGTGTGATTTATGCACTTATTCTCCATGAGAGTAGTTCTCTCTAGATATGCATGCACCCTTAGAAGATGTGCCCTATTATCAATCAGTATTTTGACCTCCTCACTTAGAGTTGAGAAAATCTACATAAGGGCATCCTTAACTCACCTAATTACATATAAAAGGAAGGAATTCTTCACTTGTCATTCAATTTCCTTGATGCCTACATGTTTTCCATCATCTTCTCTGACATATCTTGTGTGGCTCAAAGCACAAAGACTAGATCCTCAGCGACTCTCTCTTCTCTTGTGTATGTTCTCACTCTGGTGATGGAAAAGAGGTATTTTTTAGTGTAATATATGATAGGGTTCCCTTTTGGATGAATTTTTACATGAGTATCCTACTCATATTCCGTAAGGTTTGATCAAAATCCCACTACACTTATAGATTACCCTACACAATCATATATGTTGCTTGTAACACCATTGCTACTCCTAGGTTAGAAGGGGGTGCTAGTGGGGTGGTCGAGATGGATTTTATAGGTGAAGGCCTAGGTGAAAGAGGAATGGATTAGGTGTAGAGATTGAAGTATGAAAGTAATGGAGGAAGAGTATGTATGGGGATGAAAGGAAGCAAGATGAAATGGGAAGCCCATGGGACCATTTGGGCCTACCACTAACTCTGGGTCAAGTTGAGTTGTGGGGTAATGGCATTGGGGAGAGGGGCATTCATCAAGAAGGAGGAAATTTTATAGTGAAAGACAAATCCCTAGGCACCTAGGACAATGGAAAAAGGAAGATTATGAGTGATACAAGGAATAACATGTTGTTGAAGAATAGGAGGTAGATTTTACTTATTCTTGGACCACTTTCCTAGGTCACCTTGTGCTATTATGATGGAAATATTTGGGGTGGTAGAGGTTGTAAGGGATGAATGAGTATCTTTTTGGGTGACTATAGGTGTCATTGACGTGGTCAAGGCTAATTACTTATATACATAGGTTCACTTATTTTTAGGGGTGGATTCAAGCATGTTGAAATAAGGGTGCCCAAAGGTGGCTAGACCTAAAAATGTATCAGTGGAGGTCCAAAAATTTGGGCAATTGAAGCACTTGGAGGTATAGGATAAGTCATCGGGATCCCTACTAATGAAATGGCTTGAGCATATGGGAATTAGGAGGTGAGATGTTATGCATAGTTGAAGCCAAAGGCATTTAGGCAAACTATGGAGGGGTGAAATAGGAAAAAGGGGAGGCACCAACTGACTAGGTTACTAAGGAGATGGGAAGCTAGGGGGTGCCCCTTTAGGTTACTGGGGAATGGTGGGAGTAGGGGAAGGGATCTGCATAGGCATTGATTATTGGTCATCTCTTGGACTCATCTTTAGGTTATTGTTGATGTTAAATATTCATGCTTGGGTAGTCTAGGGTAGACTTGCATGGTGATGAGTCACCTAAACCTTATCTACTTGAGCCATGGGAGGTGATGGAGATGGAGTAGAGGGCCAAAGGGTAGAATCCCAAGGAGGAGAGACTTGAGGAAGATAAGATCTAGGAGGAGAAGGGGCCATGAACCCTTGTAATATCCTCTTTAAAATTTGAAGAATCACCTAAACATCTCCTCTAACCTAAGCTGATGTAGAGGAGGCAGGGCCATCTTGGGTAGATGGCCTAGGCTAAGCCTACTTTTCTTTCTTTTTATTTTTGGCCTCAATCTGGATGAACACTTTCTAATTATCTATAGGTTTGAGATAGAGTTCATCATCCTTGTGGAGTTGATGGCCATAATTGATGTTATGTTAGGCTTGATTCTTAACCACATGGGCCCTAAGGACTTCATACAGATCTTAGTATCTATGTTTAACTTTGCCTAAGGCATAGGAATCCCTTCCTACCACTATCTTCTACAAATGAGAGAGACTCCTATAAATGGTGTCTGATAGTGATAGGGAAGGCTAGGCAATCCTTCTATTAGTGGCTAATGCAATGACCAAATATGCCTTCAACCAGTTGATAGGTGATCTATTGCTCTGCTATCTAGTTTGGAACTTGATATGGGAGGTAGAGGGGAGCTTTGAGAGTGTTAGCCACTCAAATAATATTTTCATCCTTGTAGTACTAGTAGTCACCAATGGGGATGAGAGATTCCCTTGTTTCCTTGGAGATTCAAGGCATGGTTACCTTGTTGATGGCCATATATACCACTAGGTGTAAGGACTCATAAATCTCTTATATATGGTTCTGATAATGGTGTCCATATAATTTATAAAAAAATACATGAACCATTGTGCCTCCAAGAACCCATGGTGGAAAGGTAAATGGCTTAAACACGATGGTGGCACAAATAACATCCAATAGCTATCTCATAATGTAAAAATTGCCTCCTCTCTAGGCATCTCCTACTTCCTTGATTAAGTTGAATTTGATCATGCCCCCAAGATCTGGGACCTAATCACCTTCAAGGATTATATATAGCATGGGCACCCACAAGATATTAATGTGCATGCAATTAGTTACCTTGAATCATTGATTAAATAGTATAATCCCTATGCAAATCACCTCTTTGAAGGTGAATATGATGTAGGAGTCTATGTTTTCCTTGCTAACCCATTTAAGATTTGGGTTTTTTGCTCAGTCCTTCAAGACATCGTATATTGGGTAGGTTTTGGTCCATGTGATCACTATGGCTAAATCATAAGTCATCATATATTCTTGGAGGTTTTAGTAGGCTTTAAATTCACTCCCTAAAATATATGTGATCCTATGTTAGGAACCCATATAAAACACAAGTTCATGAACACCATTCTATACTTATTTAGTAATGAGTAGCAATTTTCCAAACAAATCTACATAGGGGAATACTTCTAGTTTGGTTGTAGTTTTGTGTAGCCTACACTTATCATATGCCTAGATGGGATCTAATAAATCATCTTCATCTTCATCATAAATGGAAGAAGACTTGGGTAGTATGTCAATTACATTTAATATCTCATTATATTGCTTGAAGTGGGTTAAGCCTTATAGTAAATTGGTGTCCCTGTATTTAGGTTCAACTTTGGGGTTAGAGGATGAAGCAACCATTGTAGAAAGGGTTGGATATCTATGATATAAAAATCTTAGTGAGGTAGGCATGAAGGGCATAGGAATGAGCATAAAATGAGAAGTCAAACACTGGGATATTAGGAGCAATAATAGTGAATGAGTTTTTCTTAGGGCACTTATAGGGATCTGCATATATCTCCTATATTAATGGTGAATAGCGAGTCACTTAATGCAAATTCAAATTAAAATTCATGTTGGTGGCTCAATTCTCTCATTTATTTCCCAATATGGACTTAAACTCATAGATTTCAAATATATATCGCTTGCTAGATTTGGTGATTATGATGTGACATTTTAAATTATCCAATCAGGGCTCATATTCCTTTTAAATTAATGTTAGGAGTGTGGTAGGCACATGATTAATTTATCCCTATGTCATTACAAAAATCTTTTACCTTATGTCATGTGTCCATTGCTGATTATTCCTGACAATAATGGCTACCACTTAGGAATAGCCTAATACTTGATCTTTACACATTAAGATGTAGAAGTTACCAGCTAGAAGAGTGAGTTAATGCATGGCATCCTTTGATTAGCCTCTCAAATATGATTTTACCTCACTCTCATTACCTAGGGGTTTCTTAGGCTTCTTCTACCAAACTATATGAAAAAATCATATGACATGGTCTAATAGGATAGGTTCCCTTGAACTCTGACATATATATCAAGTTTGGGAGACTGACATGTCTGACATCAAGGCAAACCTATTAGTCAAATTATTACACCTCTAATAACCAATCCATGTGACATTATTTCACTCAATTAGGCTCTATTGGGATCTGACATCTCTTTAAGATCTGAGATAATGACATGTCTCATAGTGGGGCAATTTGATTGGTCACACTCTCCCAGGCTCTGACATCTTTGTCAAGTCTAGGACACTAACATCTCTAACATCTAGGGCCACACAACACTTTCTCAATTAGTTATTTCCCCTATATAAATACATGAAAAATGATAATTGAAAAGGTAATCAATGTAAACACTCACTTTTATACCCATGAAGCTTTATGAGGCTTCATGTAGGACTCTAAGAGATTGAGACTCTGGGAAAATAAATATAAGTCCAAATATATAGAAAAATAGTTAGCGCACAAAAAATATTCTAAGTATGGAATTACCTTGTTCTTATTGAGATGTGATAAGGGATCGACTGCACTTAAAACTCAAAGGCTATAGGGGTATTTAGTAGAGACCAAATTTCCACACCAAATACATCAAAAGCTTGTGGCTCATCATCCCATTTTTCCTACAACTCTCCCTAACATACATCCTTGTCTAAGAAATGTCTAAAGCTTACATCACATCAATCTATTTTTCTTACAACTCTCCTTGGCATGTGTCCTTGCTTGGGATACATCTAAATTTTTTGACCCATCATCCCATTTTGTATATATATCTCCCTAGTATGAATCCTTGCCTGGGATACATTTAAAGCTTGTGGACTATCATCTCAATATTTTTATAGCTCTCCCTGATATACATCCTTATCTAGGATACATATAAGGCTTAACATCTACCCTTTAATTTTTATTGTAGCTCTCCCTAACATTTATCCTTTATTAGGATACACCTAAATCTTGTGGCCAATCATCCAATCTAAACTTGTAACTCTCTCAACATGTGCCCTTGTTTGGGATATGTATAAATCTAGCAGCGTTTCCTGTCATGGTTTCTTCCTATTTAAGACACATATAAGTCAATAATACCATCTATTTCACTCCCTCACACACATATTTTTTAGGTTCATCATCAATTTATGGTTCATTGCTCAATGTCCAAGTTTTTCATCCATTTTCTTTGTCATCTTGTTTATCACAACCTGTCCCATCTTCTTCATGTCTATTTGTGCATCCCATCCCTCATTTATTTTTAAGGGACCATTTTTCTCATTCATCTTCACATGACCTTTAAAGGGGGTATCATCCATCCTAATTTACTAATATCCATGACCATATTCTTCTTTGAAATGTTATTACTTCTTCTAGTCGCAATGTCCTTTCAAAGAGGAGGAAAATGTATACATCTAAATCTACTCACTCCTCCATCATTATTTGATATGATCTTAATATTCAATATATGTATAAATACCCTTAAGGTAGGGAAACACCATATAATACTCCTTTAGGAAGGAATAACTCCATAATGTCTCTTCGAGGGGACAACCTCCAATATCCTCTTACAATAGAAGACTCAATGCTTACTTGATATCTTTACCATGATAATCATCTCCTATATATATGCATCTATCTAATTCATAGATGGGTAACCTCCTAATCCCAATTTAGGTTGACCATTATCCAATATACTAATTCCACAAGTTAATCCATTATCTTAATATATTGTACCCATATAACTAACTAAGGGGATGTGTGCCACATGTCGGCATCTCCATCAACCCATATACTTTAATATATCATATCCCTAGGTACATAGTATTATTGATTTTAATATTAATTTCACTAATTAACACTATATTACTATTTATCCTAGTCCTAGTCCATCATCCCCTTTATTCCACACTCAAATACTAACCTTACACCTTCTCACTTCCTAATTAATTCTTCTATTCTCATCCCACTTATCATTATTCCCCTCTTATCTATTATTTTCAAATTTTTAATTCATCCCCCACCTATCCCCATTATCTCCTAAAAATCACTTTTCTAATCCTATCATTAATAACTACCTAATCACATATTATATATTCCTAACCATCATTTAGAATTCTTTACATTCTCTAGAGTCTTCTACAATCCTCCCTCTCTAAAACTCTCGAAGGAATTTTATATTCCTTAGAAATTCCTCATCGCCTTCTATATAATCATATGAATCCCCATGCAAATGTGAGAAAAATAAAATAAGGGATTCATTGATAAATATTTCATGCTATCATTTTTTCCAAACAAATCAATCATCCATAGTCAATAATGTTATCCAATTCTTGAGTAACAAAGAAATCCAACATATCACATGCATTTTTATATCAATTGGGGCACATCATCTACATTTTGGAGGTAAATTGGATTCATATTAAAGGTATAAATGCATATTTTAATTGTTAAATGATTTATGTTTTATCTACCTTACCCAATCAGAGGTGTGTCATAAGTTAGGATAGTTTTAGGTGATAAATTTCATTATTGCTTGCATATTTATTCCTACTCCAATTTTTAACATCAAAGTGTCCATTTCCCATCACAAGATCCCATAGGTACTTGTAGATGGCAGATCAGATGTGAATACCTATAACATCAATTTTATCAAGAAATTGGGGTATTCTAAAGTGACACTTGGCCCCTAACTTATTATAATAATAGTTTATGATGATAATGAGAGATGGTTGGTTGGAACCATCTACCTTCCTATCATGGTGGGACCCATTATACATCAAATATTCATTCATGTAGTCAATTTTGACTTACCTTATAACATCTTCTTAGCCCATTCTTGGATCCATGAGATGTGAGATGCTCCTTACACTCTCCACCAATGTTTAAAATTTATACACTCAGGGATGGAAGTCATAATTCTAGGGGATTTGTAATTCTTTCATATCTATCAAGAAATAGAAGGTGTTAATCACATTATGTATTGTCCTAGAACCAAAAGTTCCCCTTATGATCCCAAGTCTAATAAATACATCCATCCTAATGACTTTCCATCCACCTATTCTAATTTCTTTATATCCACGCATATCAAGATTATTCCTAAAGGGTGTGGACAATATGAATACCACACATTCAATGTTAGTTATATTCCCTTATCACCCCACAATTATGGGCATCCCACCATGAATAAGGTTAATCTAATTACCCATTAGTTTGGATCAGCATCATTTACTAAATTAGGGTTATTGTTAAAAGAGCAACTTGAAAGATCAGATAATTCCTAATTGATAGAAGAGTGTTTTGCTTCTTATTTCCATGATCCAGGATATCATAAAGCAAATCATATATGTCAAAATATGAATTATAAATGGAAATTATTGGGTCTTCATGAATAAGGCATCTTAAAACCAATCTTGATTATATAGCATAGGTTGTATCAAGGTTTGATGTACAAACCACCTCATGGTGATCCCTATGATGTTATGTTATACATTTCTCTAATTTTTTAGGAATCTTCTTCTAATGAGGATGTTGAAATAGGGTTTGTTCATAGCCTCTATGAGGAGCTTGTTGTCATGACCTTTTTCACCAACACCTCTGTTTGCACCATCAACTTGAACATTTCCATCAATCTCTTATTGATTGGGATCAAAAAATGGGCATTCCTTTGACATTGTCCAAAATGATGAAGCCATTATGTAATTTATGGTTGTAAGAGACCACATGCCATCAAGATACTATATAAAAGGGTTTAGAATAAATCTAGAACCTAGTGTATATTTTGGGGAACATACTAAATCTATTAATCAAAGAGAATTAGAAGAATCTCAATAAAATCATGATAGTTTGTCTCCTGAGCATGGCACCAACATATCATCCATAAATTATCTTAGTCTAGAAGAACATAAATCATATGATGAATTATTTGAAGAATTTATAGATATTTTCCAATCACCTAAAAATACAAATTACCTTCTCCTTTGGTCTATTTACAGGATTAGTCTCCATACTTGGTCTAAGAAACTTTCGATGTTAACATTGGCATTAAAGACAAAACTAAGAATGTGAAACTCAAAGCCAATTTAACCCATGAAGAGAGATAAATCCTTATTTATCTTTGTAAGGAATTCATTGATATACTCACTTGGCACTATCTTGATATGCCAAGCCTAGACCTAGCTTTGGTTGTTCACCACTTAGTTGTTCATTTAGATGCCAAGCCAATTAAGCAAAAACTTCATAAGATGCATCCAAAAGGTGGCACTTTTAGTCAAATAATAACTACATAATTTCTTATAATTTGTGTTTATTCATCTTATTGACTATTCCAATTGGATCTCTAATATTGTACCTATTGGCAAAGCTGAAGGAGGAATCTACATTTTCTCTAAATTTAGGTATATCAACAAGGCTTGCCCCAAAGATGACTTCCCCTTGCCTAACACTGACATGATTATGGATTTCACCACTAGATATGAGATGCTATCACTCATGGATGGATTTTTTAACTATAATCAGATTCACATCATGTCAAAAGATCAACATAAGACTACTTTCACCACTATATGGGGCATGTTTTGTTATAAAGTTATGCATTTTGGACTCAATAATTTTGGTGCCACATATCAAAGAGACATGATAGTCATATTCCATGATACGATGGATGAAATAGTGGAATATTGTGTTGATGACATCTTGGATAAGTCTAAAACATGGATTGAGCATCCTTGAGTTATCTAGAGAACATTTGAAAGGTTGGGAGAATATAAAGTCAGGATAAACCCTAAGAAGTGTGTGTTCAGAGTCATATCAAGAAACTCTTAGGGTTTATTATATCTTGTTAAGGCATTGAAGTTTACCTAGCTAAAGTACAATCCATTATAGAATGCTTCCACTAAATAATAGCATGCAAATTTATAGTCTACAAGGCAAATTATAGGCCATCCATCAATTCATCTCACAATTGGACAATAAATGTCAAACCTTTACACATATTCTCAAGAAAGGGGCACAATTTCACTAGAGTCAATAATGTCAAAGACATTTTAAATATCTCAAACAATATTTACTTAAGCTTCTAATTTTGACACCACCAATACTTGGTAAAACATTACTTTTGTACATCTCAATAATATAATGTGTTTTGGGAGCCCTCCTGGCTCAATATGATGAGTATGGAAAAGAACGGGTTGTCTACTATATCATCAGGACTTTAGTCTCATATGAGCTAAATTATACTCCAATTGAGAAGGCTTATTTGGTGATCATTTTTGCATCATAGAAATGTGGGCAATACATGATAAATAATAAAGCCAAGTTCATCATTAAAATTGATCATCTAAAATACTTGTTAGCACTCTAGGTTTCAAGTCCTCCCCTCAAACCTAGACTAACATGGGAATGGTCTAAGGTTATGGGTTTCCTATATCTAGACCATAATTCTAGAATTTTTAATGAGGCTAACTCCTCTAACACATCATTTTGGACCTTTGCTTCTAAAACCTAAAACTAGTTGGGGTGAAAAGGGAGAAGGAATCACAAAAGTAAAACCAATTCTAACTTGTGGTGATCCACTCATACTTGAGCCTCTAAAACACTAGTGAGATAGAAAAATATTATAGGATCTATGACTCCAAATGCCCATCATGCATCAGCATTGCATGAAGAGGTTTATCAAGTGAGTGAAACCTAAGGGGGATGATGGAGAGGCCTAGTTCAAGGCACTAATCCAGTCAACATGTCCACTATTAGCTTTAGTCAAATGACATCAAACACTAAACATAACCAGACAATCTACCAGTTAGGTGAGATCAAGACTTGGTAAGGGAGAAGGCTCTACCACTTATATAAATCCAACTGACATGAACACACTAGGCTAATATCATGAATTCTAAAAATATTCATCTTATTTATCTTAAGAGGTTACAAGGCTCAATCTTGGCAGAGTCTAGTCATAACCAAGAGAGATATCCATGATAATAGCGTGAAGGCTATACTTATAATAAAAAGGAAGCAAGAGAGAGGGCACAATACCTTGGAGAATGGAAAAAGTCTTCAAGGTCAAAAAATGAGGTGTTAGCACTTGATTGCATTTTATTTGTGTACCTTGATCAACAAATGGATCTCCTATTATTCCACTAATACCTGAGTTCCTCTGATTGGATAAGAGTTCCCCACTAGAGACAACGGTTTATTACATGATGACCAAGTCCATTTGAGCAAAATCAAAGCCCCTAACTACCTCTCCAAGTACCAGCTCACCACCTTGGGGCCCTAATTCCATTTATCATGTGTATGAGAATCAAATCCTTGAGTTTTGATACTAATAATCATGCCATGTCTTATGTCATAGAGTACATGCTTTGTTGATGATGGGCACCCTTTCATTTATTATATATTCACCCATTTCTATATATGGGTCACAGGTCCCACCTATAGATGGAAAACCAATCTAAGGACATTGGTTTTCCTTATAGTATTTATATTAAAAAAGACCCATAGACCATATATCACTTTTTATGTACTATAATAGGTTCAAATAAACCCATTATATCTCTATAGGGATTGAGAATTTGTATATGCATGGGTCCTTCCATTTAAAAAGGGTGAACAAAGTCTCAAAATGGACCCTAAATAATACAAAACATCAAACCAAAGTTCCATATTTAGCCTCAATGGTGGTTCATATATGTTTCTTATATCTTATTGCATGTTTGTGTCCCTTTAATATTGCTAGATCAAGCTTTCATGGTGATAAGACGACCCTGTAAGACACTTTTGCTTCTATCAAAAATGACTTTGGTTTGACTCCCATTAAAAACCCTTAGCTCACCCTTACTTTAATTGGCTATCAAAAACTAACTAGGCTCATTGACACATTGACTCTACTCACTCCATCAATTTTCCTATGCATGGATGCCTACAAGTAATTGATCTCCTTCCAATCAAATGCATCTTTGACATTTGTCATGCACACATTTGTCGTTGAGATTTGCTGACCCCTTTGACCTTCTCACACACCATTGATCCAAAATCCATGATTGAACATGTGTCATTGATCTGATTTGGACCCATTGACCTACTAATTATCACTCACCATTGGATTTCATCTAGGCTCTCGAGATCTTGACACTTGTTAATCCCACATTTAGTTGGGGGCCTTTTGTTAGTTTTTTTAATGGGTCCACCTTGCTAGAAAGATCCTTTAGAGAAAATGTAGAGGACAGTTACCCAAGAAATTAACCCTTTATATTTTTTAAAATTACCCTTCAAAAACTTGAAAAGTGGACCCTTTTTTTGAGAGACATACCCTTCAAATTTTTGAAAAGTGTCCTTTGGATATTCTATTTTGGGCCACTTCCCCATGAAAAGATCCTCCAAGATTTATGTGGAGAAATTTCTCCAAAGTAAATTTCTTGCTTTTTTTTTGGCTTTGAGAAATTCTTTTAGGATCTTTGTTTCAGACTAAAAGTTTGAAGGAATTCTACCTTAGTCTTTGGCTTCAGGATAAAGGCTCTGAAATAAATTTGCCTTCGAGAAAATTGTCTTAGACAATTTTCCCAAAGGAATTATGTCCTTAGAAATGTCCTTTGGCCTTTTTTGCATAACCCTTTGGAACTTTAGAATGGTCCTTCAAAAAAATGCTTTAGACCTTTTGGGAAGGACACTTTGCTAAAAAAAGTGCCCTTTGAAACCTTTAAATCGGATCACTTTACTTGTAAAATATTCTTCAGGACTTTTAAATAGACAATTTTCTCAAGAAAAGACCTTTTAGGAAAACTATTTGGGGCACTTAGTACCAAAAGGAGCTTTTAGAAAAAGTGAAAAGGACATCTTCAAAGAAATGGCCCTTTGAGGAAATTATTTTGAACAAAATATCCAAAATAATTCCTGATACTTGAACAAAAGGCTGAAATATAACTCTCAAAATAATTCTAATACTTCATCAAATGAAGTGGAAAAAAACCTCCCAAAATAAATAAGCCTTGTATATTTGTTTCAGGATTTGTGTGGAACACTTCCTCTGAAGGAATGCTTTAACACTTTGGCCAAACGCTGAAATATTTGGCTGAGTGTAAACTTAGACCTTTTTTGGACTTGTCCCTACATTTGTTCAACACCATAAATTTTTTTCTTGGATCCTTCCACTTATAAAATTTGAGCCTGCTTTAAAATCCACCTAATCCATTCATTGACTGGGACCCTACTTATCTGTTTAAACCAAACAAAAGCTTCGTATGTGGGCCAAAATGGCCAACAATACCTAATAATAAAGTCAACCCTTATTGGAAGGATGGATAAATGGATCATGATCCTTAGTGAATTTGATATAAATTAATATACATACCTTTGCCTAATAAAATACTATTGGCCACAACATTTCTAGATGAATTCATCCTGACAATAAAAGAATCACCATGCTAGAAGCTCTATTTTTATGGTTCTTTCACTACTTAGGGCTTATGAGATGGCATTATCCTTGTCACTCCTCAAGGTGACCTCATTCCCAAAGATTTTAGAATCACTTTTTCATTCACTAATAATATTACAAAGTATGAAACTATATTAGCAGGGCTTCAGTTGGGTTGTCAATGGAATATTTAGAATCTGTAAGTTTATAGTGATTCTTAATTAATAGTGAAATAGATCAACAATAGTTTCAAACAAATGATGAAAAATTACTTCCTTGTAAGTAAATGGTTGATAATTTAAAGGAATTATTTTAGAATATCTCTTTTGAGCAAGTACCATGAGGCAACAACAAATTTTTAAAATGCAATGAATATTATTGGTTCTTAGCTTGAGATGGCCTCAAATATGCATGAGAATCACTTTTTTTTTAGAATTATTATTATCAACCCATCAAACATTTACATCCAAATAGGTGTGTGAAAATGTTAATCCCAATCCTCTATAGTACCTATTGTAGCATTAGTTTTTACCCTTGGAGAGGGTTCTTCAAGCGCTCTCCAATTGATCTACACTATTGGAATAACCCTAGGTTGTGGATCACCTATGGTGGGGTTGAACCTTCAGAGAAGGCTGACCTCCTTTTGATGGATCACCTATACTAATGTTTGCACTGAGAAAAGGGTTAGAGAAGGGGTAAAGGGATCCTAAGAAGGATAAAAGGGTGATGCACCAAATTATATGAGAACTCACATAAGCATGAAATATACACTAAAGAAGCATTAGATATCACTAGCTCACACAATCTCAAAATATAGATAATTGCATAAGTATTTCATACACTAGGTTCAAGAAGCAATGAATGAAGCTAAGAGGAATTCTAAGACTCACACCAAGATTACATTAATAGCAAAAAGAACATAAATGCAAACTTGAAATCAACTAGAAAATACCCTAAAACAATCAAGAAAGAAGGACAATACGCATGAAAGATTCTCCTTCACAATGTCATCATGCGTAAGCTTACTAAACACAGTTCAAAATCAAGAGATAGGTAAAGGAAATATTTATTAGCTTCAACAGGTCTTTCATATAAGTTTTGGTAAGGTTTAGCCTTATCAAATAAGAGTCTCTACTCTTCCATAATTGAGAGAGAGTTCCTATCAAAAGTGAGAGAGAATTTTCTTCTAAAAACTAAGAAAGAACTTCAAAATGGAAAGAATGGGTAATATATGAGAAAGGGACAGAGAAGAGGGAGCATACATACATAAATCATTAATTAAGCTACCATTTTTCAATGAATGCTCCACCACCTTTTTTATCAAATCAACATAGTTCTCTATTGACAAGTTAACTTTTTCTTTGCCCCAATAGCCCCTGAATCTTCTCATTGGCTGAGAAAAATGCACTAGAAGACAATTGTTGTCGAAGGTGGTGAGTCATGATCTTTCTTATGAAATAAAACCCTTAGGCACCCTAAAAATCTATTAAATGTGATAGTTACTTTCTCTAACCACCATATCTCCATCTTGGGAGTTTACACCATCTCCACTTGCTTGATTATGAGGGCAAGGTCCCTATATCCATGGACTTGATAGATCCATGCATAAGTCTACTTTTAGCAACTACAAGTACCTATTTGTCAAAAATACAACCATGTCAATAGATGAGACACTTCTCCATGATTACACATCTACCCTACTCCAACTTGAATATAGATCTTTACTATATATTTGAAAACCAATCCAAATTATTGGTTTTCATATAGTCAATATATCGACAAGATCCATAGATGTTTAGTATTGCTTCAACAACTGCTAGTCCATCTTTGATCTTTGTATTATGACCTAAAATACCTATAATGCCTTTACTAAGATTTAATGGTGATGTTTGATCTTAAAAAATCTATTGTGGTTCAACTTGGATCATGTTTTGACCTCTAGTCAAATTCTCATAACCTTGACCTTTATTATTGGTCATTGATCTTACTTTAGGCCTTTAAGATTATAACATCTTCAACCTTCATTACTAGCCATTGATCTTAATTTTGGCCTTCAATATTATGCCAACTATTAGCTATTTATTTATTTCATAAGATCTTACTAACTCTTTAACCTCTCATGCACCATTGATCTACTTTTGTATGATTAAATGCAAGCCATAGATATTTTGCTAGTCTAACATAGTTGAGACACTTGTCACTTGTGTATTCACCTTGGAGATCCTTTGACCTTTTGACTTTGTGCTCACCATTAATCTGATCTATATGAGTGAATGCATACCATTGATTTATTTAGACCCACTGACTCTGTTAATTGATGCTTACCATTAGATTTCTCTCATGACACTCAAGATCTTTCCACTTATCAGCTTCTCACTTATGTTGACTCTTTGAATTGATGTTCATCATTGATCTACTTTGTATGATTGCATGTGCTCTATTATATTTTTTGGACCCACTGACACTATAGATTACCCACTCACCGTTAGATCTTAACCTTATCTCTTGATATTTGGACACTTGTCACTCTCATGTTAAACCTTGGGATATTCAAATTAAAACGGCTACTACATGAAGCTTAAACTTGACATCCCCACGCACGTTTCATTCTACAAGTCTAACTTTGAAGCTTTATAACTTGAGATAGACAACTCATCAAGTTATATAATTTGAAGAGAATGATATAGGCATAAATTAATTCATGTCCATGTGGTCTTTTGTCCTTGGGATGATTTCTAAGCATACTAATTAAATGCAAAATCAAGTTGACCAATCCATTTTTATATGACATTCTCATGATGGTCTGGTTGTTTTGGACTTGTGCTTGAACTATTATATCTCTTAGAAGGATCTAATGGACTTATAAGACTTTTTGCAACCTGATTGATGCTCTTGAATGCTTGAAACATGAAAACCTATTGGTCTTCTTCATTTTATAATCTTAGACATGTTTCAAGACTTGCTTCTCAAAGATCAACAAAGCACACTTTAAGCTTGCTTAATGTGTTTCAAAACCCTTGTAAGTGACATTTGATATTTGGACCACTCATTATATAAATAACTCTATTCATCTATTCAAATAATTTTTAGGTAAAAGATCCTTATGTGGGCCAAATCTGACCAACATTTATGGTGACATCCTAAGGTTACATGCCTACTATGCAAAGACTTAGTGGCCTTAAACTGATCTATTGGGTACACGGAGTCATAGTCTTTCATTTCAAATAATGTGATATTGACTAGAGTTAACCCTTTTTGAAGCTTCCTCTTGAAGCAAAAACAAACAAAAGAGAAAAATAAACAACTGTGCCATAGGCACTTATTGAAAGAGAAACACACAACTGAAAGGAAATGTGCTAAAGGCACTTAGAAAAAAGCATAGAAAACTATTCTAATATGTTACAATATCATACAATAGCTAAAAACTCTTCTAATAACAAGGCTTTAATGAATTACATTTATCTGGATGGGTAATACCTCTCCATCCAATTGGGCAAGCTAAAAAGCATTATGGTATTTGCATCCATGGATCAAATAAGGACCACTCCACAAGCTATCAAACTTGGTATGGTTGCCCAACTTGGCTTTATTTGAGTCTCATTTGAGGACTAGGTCCCCTTCCTTAAAGTCCCTTGATGTGGCTATCTTGTCAAAGGCTTTGACTTGAGCTTGATATGACTCTAATGTCTTCATTACAAGGTCCCTAGTTTTTTCAAGCTCCATGAGCTCTACCATCCTCATGCTCATAGGCTCACTTTCCATCAACTCAAGTTGATGGGCTAACTCCAATGTAGGTAGTTCAAGAAAAATGGGAAATTTGGCTTCCCTTCCATATACAAGGATATATGGAGAATTGTTAATGGTAGCTTTGGGAGTCATTTTGTTAACCCATAAAGTTGAGCTTTATATGCCACAATCTTTATATGCCACACTCTTTGATTTTCCTCCATGGTCCTCTTGATAATCCTTATCAAGTTCTTATTTGTAGACTCTACCAGTCCATTACCTTGTGGATAGTAATTGGAGGATGTGTTAAGGTAGATGCCCAACTTGAGTGCCCATTCACTTGTTTTCATGCCCATAAATGCTAAGGCATTATCTAAAATTATAGTAGTTGGGACACCAAACCTAGTCACTATGATGTCATAGAAGTCCAATATTGTTGTTTCCTTGGCTTCTTTCAAAGCAATTACTTCCACCCACCTAGTGAAGTAGTCAGTTGCAATGAGCACCCATTTATGTCCTACACTTGAAGGTGGATTGATCATCTCTATGAAGTCCAACCCCTATTGCATGAAGGGTTGCTCCACCTAAATTAGATTGAGTGGAAGAGTGTTAACATTTTCTTCCCTACAAATAGAGCACACTTTTGGCATTTTTTGACCCATGCTTAGGCATCTTTGAAAATGCTAGGCCAATAATAGCCAGCTCTCATTACCTTTGCTGATGTTATTCTTGGAGCAAAATGGCCTCCTACAAGTCCATCATGGAACTGCTCCAAGAGATTTTTCACTTGTTTATCATTAATGTACCTAACAAGTACCCTATTAAGGTCATTTTTGAGAATAACACCATAAACTAATGCATAAGGAATGGACTAAAGCCTGAAATACCTTCTTTTTACTCTATCTAAACCTTGGGGGAATTCTCCTATCATTAATAAATGTGTCATATCTTGGATACAACTATTATGAAGTGGAGGTACATCTATTTGTGAGTTGTCTTGTGTTACCAAAACAACTTATTTATCTTCTTGAAGGTAATCCACCATATGCTCACACAAGCCTTTGCCTCTTATCAGCTTGGTGAGTTTAATCTCCACATCATACTCCATGACCTTGGTACTCTAGCCTAATCTTTTCTCATTCAAATCCTTATTAAGGATAAATTCCCTCACTCAAGGATGAGACACCATAAGATGAACCTTATTGTTGGAGAGCATTGGTCTAAACTTCTTTAGGCTCCTTAAAACTACAAGAACCTACTTTTCTATGAAATTATACCTTACCTCATATCCCTCTATACCTTGACTAAAAAAGGCAATTGGTTGCTTAATTCCTTCCCCATTCTTCTGCATCATCATAGTTGATATGTTGTCAACATTGGTGAAGGTGTACAATATGAAATCCTTTGAGAAATCAAGACTCATGAGTGGGGGTGATTAGGCAATGGACTACTTGATGGCTTCAAAAGCTACCTTAACTTCATTTGACCAAGAAAACACTTGGCTCTTCTTTAGCATGGTGGTGATGGATTTGAACAAGTTTAAAAAACTAGGTATAAACCTTCTCAAAAAAAATATTTTCCCAAGGAAGCTTTGGATTCCTTTCATGTTCTTGGGTAGAGATAGTGCTAAGATACCACTTATTCTATCAAGGTCAATGGATAATCCCTCCTTTGAGATAATGTGACCCAAAATTTTGCCTTCATGAATGGTAAACACATAATTATTGATATTTAAAGAGATCTCATACTCTCTACATCTTTTAAATATCAACCTTAGATGGTCCATATGCCCATTGGCTTTCTTGGAGAAAACTATGATGTCATCCAAGTGGACTAGCACCATTTGATTTAGCAACCCTTGGAAATCCATGTGCATGGCTCTTTGGAAAGTTTCCCCAGTATTTGGTAATCCAAAAGGAATATTTTTGTAAGTAGTCTTATACTAATCTTCTTCTCTCATCAACACTTGGTTGTAACCTAAATATACATCTAAAAGGGAGAAGCATTCTAAACTAGAAACTATCTAAAAGAGTTAATCCATGGATAGAAAAGGATAGTGATCCTTCAAAGAGACCCTATTTAGATCCCTGAAGTCAACATACAATCTTATTTCCCCACTCTTCTTCCTAATAGGCACCAAATTGGCTACACATGAGTAGTGCTTAATGGGAAAGATGATCTTAGACTCAATTAATTTGGTCAATTCTTTCCTCATAATCTCTTCAATTTTGGGGTTTATAGGCCTCTACTTCTGCTTGATAAGCTTGGCATTAGCCTCTTAATCTATAGTGTGTTGGGCCAGCTTGGGATCAAAGCCTCTCAGGCTACTATATTCCCAAGTAGAGATGTATGCATATTCTTTACAAAGTTCTATGAAAGCTTGCCACTTAGCTTTAGTGCCTACCTTTCCAAACCTGAGAAGCTTGTATTTATAGATAAGGACTCTTTCATTATTCTCTTCATTAGTTGACATCATTATCTTGTCTTTTATCATATGATCTCCTTTATGGAAAATACCTTCAAGGGTAACAAGCCATTTAGGAAGCTTATTGGATCTTAATTGAACTATTTACTACTCATACTGATGTTGAAACTTTTCTTGGTTTATTGAGGATAACTCTACTTCCTACTACAAGAAACAAGAAATTTTCTTATCATTTTCAAAGACGTACCAATGAGCTTCATTATCTGGCACTAATGGTCTCACCACCACTTTGACATGTGGCTGCACCTTGGTCTTTTAAAATTTTTTGGGGATATCAAATTGAGCTCCCATAACTGCTAATCTATCTGCATGTTAATTTTGATTTCTTGGTATGGCTTGGATGTTAAAATCCTCAAAATATTTGATTAGGTCCCACACTTTATGTTTTTAAAACTTCATCAAAGGGTTATTTGTGATATTCTAGACTCTAACCTAGTGCACTATGAGCTTGTTATCCCCATAAATTTTCAATTGCTTGATTCCTCTCTTATTATTCCATTGAAGGCCATGTATAAGGCCCTCATATTCTACTACATTGCAAGAGCAACTAAATTGGAACCTATAGTAAGAGAAATATTTGTCATTTGAGGGGGATACTAGCATTACACCTGCACCCACTCCATGGTTGCTCCTTGAACCATCAAAGAATAATTTCCATAAGCCATTAGGATCTTCTTGAGGTCTAATGACAAATGATATGGACTAATTCTCTTGATGTGAGTAGTAGACACCCATGTCTCTCTCTTCAACTCCTTCCAAGGGATGAACCAAATGATTTTCATTCCATAAATAATCCAAGAACATGTCTAGTATCTCCTCAAGGTGAGCATTTAATTCTTGACCTACTATATGTTCATCCTCATCAAGGATGGTACAATTGATGTTTACGCTATCTAGCCCATAAGGCTCTATGTGGATTGGGCAATGGGCTTAGCCTTAATAAATACCTTGGTCCCATATCTTATTTTGAATGTTATGTATGACCAATCTATTTCAAGATAACCTCCAATATTTGTAGTGAATTCTCTAAATAGGCATAGGGTAAAACGAGGAGGTACATCTAAGATCAACACATCTTGAACCACTAAGACACTAGGACAAGCATTTAGGGTTAATTTGAGGCCCTTGATGATACTAGATGTCTTAGTGGAAGAACCATCAAGCTACATCACTCCTTTATATTGGGACTCATACTTTAGACCAAGTTGGTCTACTATAGACTTTGGCATTATTGAGGTGTTATCCCCACTATCCACCAAGAAATTATGTACTAAAGAGTCATCAATGATGACTTAAATGTAGAAGGGAGGAGGTTTTACCACCTTACCTGGTTGCCCTTCACTAGGTCCTTTGACTGCATTAGAGAGAACCACATTCTCCTCGACTAGTGGTTTCTCATAAACATTGATTCTTGACAACCCTTCTTAGAGGATGTCTACCTGACCAGGCATACAGAGCATATCCCACATTGGCACACTCACATTGGACCTTTTTAATTGTTCCACAATGTTGATGGGTGAACCCCAACCTTTGGTTGTGTTTTGGGAGCCACAACTGCACCTTGAGTTTGTGAGTTTTGGGGAATAAAAACACTCCCCTAATTTTGATTCCTTGAATCAATTGGAACATTTGGAACCATATTAGGTTAGTTTGGCTTTGACATTGAAGGATTAATGGTAGGAATCTCTTTGACTACTTCCTAGTTACCATCCATGTTCCTTATATTGAACCTTATATTTTATGTCATTAGGATGTATGCCTGGCTAAAACCAACCTGTTGATTGAGTGCATAACACTCTTCCTAGTCATTATTCACCATTGTAGCACCCAACTGGTTTGGTCCTTGATCAGGGTTTTAGCCTTGTTGAGGATCTTCTAGTTTTTTCATCAAAGGCACCTCTATATTCTGAGCCATAAGAGCTTGATTATACCCATAATTGGTAGCCAATTTCCATTGATCATTGAAAGCTTGGTTGAAGTCAATGTTTGGGACAATGGAATGCCCAAAAGATTAATTCCAAGGTATGGTACCCTCAGCTTCTTGAGAAGCATTATTTTGTATAGGTACCAAAGTGTTGCAAGTGCTTGCAACATTTGGATTATATTTGCTCTATTTATTATAGTTGGGTTACCCTTGTCCTTGGTTTTAACCTTGGCTTTGACCTTGTAAGTTTCCTTTGTAGGGTGACCTATTTGATTGATAAGATTTATACTAAGGTTGATATGAGGCTTGGTAAGGCCTATTAAAATCACGATGCCTCTTAACATTCACTGATTCATTTCCCAAGGATTGGAATATGCTCTTAAGCTCTTGAAAGTTCTTTTATTCTTGGGAATTACTAGATCCACTAGTGGAAGCCTTTTTTTGCTTAGGTGAGGGTATAGCAAAAACTTTAGGCATAGGAGGGATGACATCAAGGGGAGGAATATAAATAGGGGATGGTCTGATCTTAGGGAACAAAGGCATTAGTGGTCTAGGTGTAATCTTGCTAGCCTGCACCAGACAATGTTCTGCTTTGATTTCCACCTCATATGTATTTGGCAATGTGTTCCCTCCTATAGACTAGATCATTACTGTAATCTCACTATTTAAGGCCTTCAAATAATATAGGAAGGCAAAATTAGGGGTAGGCCTAAAAGATACTAGGATTCTATCCCAAGTCTTTTGGAACCTTGTATTGAAATCTTGCATGACTTCATGAGGGGATCTTTTTACTATGGTTAACTGCTTTGCAAGTGATAAATGGTCACTTTTATCTTCAAATATCTTACACAATGCATCCCCTAATTGATCTGATGATGTAATAGAGTTAGTATCAAGGATTTTATACCAATCTAGGGCTTTACCTTTGAAGGAGATGGCTAATAACCTAATTGCTACATTTTCCTCATTGATATCATGAATGTTGCATAAGTTGGCTATATCCATGAGGTGTTTAAAAGGGGTTGTAGCTTGGTATCCAATAAAATAAGGGACACTTTTAAGAGTTTCTACTGGAATAAGATCATACTGAGGGAGGTCCATATCACTTTGGCCATTAAAATCCATAAAGGGGAAAACTTTAAGGGTTGCCATGGCTATGAAAGGGTTTCATTAAGATTTTCTTATAGGGGTAGGCCTAACAGAGACTAGGATTCTATCCCAAGTCTTTTTGAACCTTGTATTAAAGTCTTGCGTGACTTCATGAGGGGATCTTTTTATTGTGGTTAATTACTTTGCAAGTGACAAATGGTCACTTTTATCTTTTAAACTCTTACACAATGCATCCCCTAATTGATCCCATGATGTAATAGAGTTAGTAGCAAGGCTTCTATACCAATCTAGGGCTTTACCTTTGAAGAAGATGGTGAATAACTTAATTGCTACATTTTCCTCATTCATATCATGAATGTTGCAAAATTTGGCTATATCCATGAGGTGTTTAAAAGGGGTTGTATCTTGGTCTCTATTAAAATAAGGAACACTTTTAAGATTTGCTACTAGAATAGGATCATATTGAGGGAGATCCAAATCAATTTAGCCATTAAAATCCAAAAAGGTAAAAAATCTAGGGGTTACCATGGCTATGAAAGGGTTTAAAAAATATATTCTTGTAGGGGTAGGCATTAAAATTAACTTAGGAACAAAGTTTCCTTCATATGGGTGTGTATTAGCAAACCTAAACCTTTTGATTAAATTCAAAGGCAATTAAGCAAATTCAAAGGGACTACCTCTAGAAGTTAACCTTGTAGTCACCTTTGGCATGATATGTAGTCACTACTCTATTACTAGAATGTTGAATCTTCTTTTAGAGTCACCAGATGTTGTTGCTTGGAAGCTATAACTGCTATAAATTGATCAAACCAACATTAAACTTTGACCAATATTTTTAAATTGTGTCCCACCAGGCATGCCATAAACTATTGTAGCATAAATTTTCACCCTTGGAGAGGGTTCTTTAGGCTCTTTCCAATTAATCTACACTACTGGAACAACCCTAGGTTACGGGTCACCTATGGTGGGGTTAAACCTTCAAATAAGGCCGACTCTTCTTGATGGATCACCTAGACTAATATTTTCACTGAGAAAAGGGTTAGAGAAGGGGTAAATGGATCCTAAGAAGGCTAAGAGGGTGATGTACCAAATTAAATGAGAACTTATATAAGCATTAAATATACACTGAAGAAGTATAATATAGCACTAGCTCACACAATGTCAAAATCTAGATAATTGTATAATTATTTCATATACTAGGTTCAGGAAGCAATGAATGAAGCTAAGAGGAATTCTAAGACTCACACCAAGTTTACATTAATAATAGAAAAAACACAAATGCAGATCTGTAATCAACTAGAAAACACTCTAAAATAATCAAGAAAGAAGGACAATGGGCATGGAAGATTCTCCTTCATAATGCCATCATGCACAAGCTTACTAAACACAATTCAAAAGCAATAGATAGGTAAAGGAAATTTTTAATAGCTTCAAGAGGTCTTTCAAATAAGTTTTGATAGGGTCTAGCCTTATCAAATGAGAGTCTTTGCTCTTCCATAATTGAGAGAGAGTTCCTATCAAAAGTGAGAGAGACTTTTCTTCTAAAAATTGAGAGAGAGAGCTTCAAAATGGAAAGAATGGGTAATATATGATAAAGGGAGAGAGAAGAGGGAGCATGAGTATAGAAATCATTAATTGAACTACCACTTTTTGATGAATGCTCCACCACCTTTTTTTATTAAATTAGCACAGTTCTCTATTGACAAGTTAACTTTTTATTTACCCTAATAGCACCCGAATCTTCTCATTGGCTAATAAAAATGCACTATCAGACAATAGTTGTTGAAGGCAGTGAGTCATGATCCTACTTATGAAGTAAACCCTTGAAAATATATTAAATGTTATAGCTAATTTTTTTGACTACTAGATCTTTGTCTTGGGACTCTATGTTGTCTCTACTTGCTTCATTATGAGGGCAAGGTCCTTATATCCATGGACTTCATAAATTCATGCCTAAGTCTACTTTTAGTGACTGTAAGCACCTGTTTGTCTAAAATATGACCATGTCAATAGATGAGACACTCTCCATGATTACACTTTTCCCCCTACTCCAACCTAAATATAGATCTTTACTATATATTCAAAAACTAATCCAAATTATTTGTTTTAATATAATCAATATATTAACGAGATCCATAGATGTCTAGTCTTGATTTAACAACTACTAGTCCATCTTTGATCTCTATATTAGGCCCTAAAAGATCTATTCTACCTCTGCTAACATTTCATGGTGATGTTTGATCCTAAAAATTTTGCTCTCATTTATCTTGGATCATGTTTTGACCTCTAATCAAACTCTCATAACCTCAATCTTTATTAGTGGCCATTGATTTTAATCTAGGCCTTCAAGATTATAGCACCTTCGACCTTTATTATTGGTTGTTGATCTTAATATGGGCCTTCAATATTATGCTAACTATTAGCTCTTTATTTATTCTACAAGATCCTATTGAATCTTAGACCTCTTATGCACCATTGGTCTATTTTTGTATGATTAAACATGAGCCATAGATCTTCTTCCAGTCTAACATGGTTGAAACACTTGTCGCTTACATACTCACCCTGGAGATCCTCTAAACTTTTGAATTCTTGCTCATCATTGATTTGATCTATATGAGTGAATGTGTACCATTGATTTTCTTAGACCCACTAACTCTATCAATCGATGCATACCTTTAGATCTCTATTAGGACACTCAAGATCTTACCACTTGTTAGCTTCTCGCTTATGCTAACACTTTGACTTGATACTCACTGTTGATTTGATTTATATGATTGCACACACTCTATTAGATCTTTTAGACCCACTGACACCATAGATTGTCCACTCATTGTTAGATCTTGACCTTAGATCTCAAGATTTGGACACTTGTCACTCTTGTGTTAAACCTTGGGATATTTGAATTCAAACAACTACTTCATGAAGCTTAAACTTGATGTCCCCGTGCATGTTTCATTCTGCAAGTCTAACTATGAAGCTTTATAACTTGAGATAGACAACTCATCAAGCTATGAAATTTTTAGAGGATGATTTAGGCATGAATAACTTCATGTCCATGTGGTCTTTTAGCCCTGGGAGGATTTCTAAGCATACTCATTAAATTCATAATCAAGCTGACCAGTCTATTTTTGCATGACATTCTCCTGATGGTCTGGTTATTTTGGACTTATGCTTGAACTATTATATCTCTTAGAAGGATATAATGGACTTTTAAGACTTTTTGAAACCTGATTCATGCTCTTGAATGCTTGAAACATCATGAAAACATGTTTGTATTCTTCATTTTACAATCCTAGACCTATTTCAAGACCTACTTCTCAAAGATCAACAAAATACACTTTAAGCTTATTTAAAGTGTTTCAAAAGCTTTGTAAGTGACATGTGATCTTTGGAATACTCATTCCATCCAAAACTTTGTTCATCTATTCAAACCATAATTGGGTAAAATATCCTTATGTGGGCCAAATCTAGCCAATAGTACCAAGAAATATATGACTATCTTCATGATAATATCCTTCTGCCAAACCTTAACTATCATGATTGTAAGACCTTCATCCAAAATTCCTCTCATTATAATATCATTGGTATTATTCTCTATCAATGAGGGTATGATAGAACTTTGTTAAGATGTCTAAACTCAAATGAGGCTCACTCGGTGATCAAGGAGGTCCATGATGGCATTTTTGGGGCCCATACCAAAGGGATATTCTTGGCCAAAAAACTCCTTTGGATTGGATATTATTGGCCTTTCATGGACCATGATGCCTGCCAATATGTCAAAAAATATGTAGCCAATTAGAAACATGGAGACATGATTCACGATTCATCTCAATAGTTATAGCTAATAAATAGTCCATGGCCTTTCTCCACTTAGGGATTAGACCTTGTTGGAAAGATCAACCCTTCCTCATCTAATGGCCATAAGCATATAATCACCACCATAGAGTATTTCACCAAGTGGGTAGAAGGCATCCATTCATTTATGTCACTGGTATAAAAATATCAAATTTCATTCTCAACCACATCAGTTATCATTGTGGAATACCTTTTGTTAACATATTAGACTATGATAAATCCTTTGATAATATGTCAAGGCCCTTTGTCAATAATTTCATATCCAACATAAGTGGTCTACATGTTATTACCTACAAGGTAATGGTCAGGTAGAGATGACCAATAAAACCCTCATAAATAATGACAATGATGTTGGTTGTAATTGGCATTCATAATCATATCCCACATTATGGTCTTATCATACCAATATTTATGCCCCAACTAGCATGATTCCTTATTCATTAGTCTTTGGAACTAAGGCCATCTTTTCAATTGAGTTTGAACTCCCCTCCTTGTTTATTTCACTACAAGGCCTAATCAATAAAGAGTCATATAGGGTTGCATTATTATAAGAGATTGAACTTCTAGATAAAAATCATTTGCATGCCCTTGATCATTTGAAATCTTATCAAAATAGGATACAAAGTCAATACAATAAGAAGGCCTAAGCTCGTGAGTTTGATATCGGTGACTTCATCCTTAAAGAAAACCAAAGGAACACAAATGTGGAATGGGAGAAAAATTTCAAGTTCAAGCCTAATTGGCTTGGACCATATATTGATGTCACCAAGTTTGGTTCAAGGGCATAGAAACTAGCTACCCAGAAAGGTCAAGAGTTAGATGCTCCAATGAATATCATGCATATGAATAAATTTTATGCATAAATTAAGCCCATCTCATTCTTGTACATTATTTTGCATAGTATTATTCCAAAAAATCATAAAATTCCAAAAAAAAAAAAAAAAAAATCATCCAATGGTGAAAACTAGGTTTCTACCATCTTGGATAAGCACAACAACAAAAACTTGTTTTCAGTATCACTCGTGATAATCCTTCATCTAAAAGTGCCTCATTTATAATACCTTGAGTACGGGCATCTTACCCATCTCATTTATCCACTTCATTCATCCCATACCTCATCTATTGTTCTCTTGACCTTGGTCCCAAAGTTATATATGTAACATCTTTTTTAGGGAAGAATATGCATTTACTTCTTGGTAGAAAGAAATTCAGAAAGTCAACAAGGATAAGAATAGAATACCCTTGGAGAGTCATCCAAATCTTCCATTTATTTCCCCATCACTTATCCCTTATCCCCCTCATTAAACAATCACTTGTTCAATGCTCATGTCTTGGTTACTCCATATGGATTTCCTTTTATGCCAAAGTAATTCACACATGCATATATATCCTTAAGAAATGCCCTTATGCTTATGTCACCTTGAGTCACCTAAATCATTCCCCTCTTCATCATCCTCACGTCCCCACATCTCTCATCACTTTTTAATACATTTTTATGTCACTTCTATTTTAACTTAGGGGAAATAGAAGTAATGACACAGGTACATTAGAATCTTGGGTTGGTCACCCTCTTCTTATTCTAGAAATATTTGATACATGAAATTCTTCATGTTAATAAATACTTGTGTGTTGTATGTAATTTTTTCTTGTCTATGTGATTATATATACTTGTTGTTTTTATCTATATGATGTGACCTTGGCCATACCAATGTAATTGGTGTATCTTGAAGAATGGCATTTACTCATTTTATGTGTCAAGTCCCTCTATGTACTTTGGCATGATGTCATCATGAATCCATAAGCATCATGGTGTATACTCCATAGTGAAACATTAAAATAGATTAATTGCTTACACATTGATCAAGAATTCACCACATACCCACATCTATCTATTCTAAAATCTACCCATCCATAGTCAATAATCATCTCAAACCAATCTTCCTCATCCTACATCATCTAAATCTAGCATCCCCTAACTAACATTCCCAATATCATGTATCCATATCATATAAACTAACATCATTATATCCACATAATCCATGAACAAGTTAACATATAACACATGTAGGAGTATCACCATAGCATCGTAATATGCACATCATGAACATTGGTATAATAATGTGGCAAATGATAAAAACCATATAATTCATATAATCTATCACTTGTAAATAACCATTAAACATCATCATCAAAACCATGCCATATTACATCTTTTCATCCATAATAATACATGTAACATATAAATTAATCCATCTGCATATAACATTTCAAATCATCACATGACTGTAATATATCAATAACTATCTTGAACCATTAACATAAATCATAAAATAAACCCATCTTATATCTATACATCACATGTCATATAATGAATCACTTTTAAACTAGACATATAACATCCATACCATCCAGACATCACATATCAAATAATCCATAAACCATCATATCAAATCTCTCTCTCTCTCTCTCTCTCTCTCTCTCTCTCTCTCTATATATATATATATATATATATATATATATATATATCACACACATCTAATGTGTCCATAAAAACATCAAAAATTATATATACAATATACATCATGGGCACTCATGTGAAAAAACTACTATCACATATCAAAAATCACATGCCACTCTCATTGCCTAGCATTGGTGCATGTGGTGGCCTCAATGGTGGATGTACTGAATGGGTAGAATCCATAGACCTATATGATGCCCCAAATTGAATACTCTCTCAATATGAAGGTGCCCTCTGACCTATTAGCATAACCTTCTCATATAAATATCTCCAGTACTGCTTAACACCAACCTTCTTAATATGTCTACCCGATTAACCCAAACTCTAGCATCTAGATTTGCATCTCACATATTTGTATCTTTCTAATCTAGTTATGCTTTAAAATAGGTCATTTAATCATACACCAATTATAGTTGTGTGATCTAGCCCTATAATGTATCAGTTTTTGTATCACTTTGTGTTACCTACCCCTGTAAAGTGATAATTTGAGTATCACACTGAGTGAATTACACATGAATAGTGGTTAAATAAAACACTTGGGTCCTCAAAGTATAAATATCTATTATTCCATCAATTTCCTATGGCCATAAAGTATATATCTAACCCTGAGTATTGGCCATTTATGACTACAAATCAGTTACTTATCTCTCTAGACTAGCAATTTTGGATGTCCTATCTATGATCCTTACCTATAAATCATTAATCAATCTCTTATCCTCAGCAAATCTCATTGGTACTAAATTCCCTACCTAATCTCCTCTTGAAGGTTGGGTGCCATGTGATACATTTACTTGGGTCCCTCCACCCTGTCCATCTCCACCTCCTCCTTTGTTTCCTCCTTGTCTGTCTCCACTCCCTCCTCCCTACACTCTACCCACATCCATGGGAACATGACCCCTTCCATAATCATTTCTTCCTGAAATTGATAGTAATGGAACTTGTCTCTAAGTATCCCTCCTCTAACATTATTGAATCTAGAACTAATCTTGAACCAACTACTAGACCCTAACTCTCCATCTCCACCCTCAATGAATGGGCATCATCAATCTAGTAGGTAATATTTATATCCACCATGCAGTATATGTAGAAATAACCCCTAGATCTACCATAGGTGTCTAGTAGTCCCAAACTATAGGTGTTAAACTAGCATAGTCCATCTAGGCTACAACTTTGTTTGTTGAAGGACCCCATTGACCTCTCTCCTAGACACTCTTAGAAAATAAGTGAGGCTCTGTTGCAACCCGTGCTATTGACCAAAGTGGCACAATAATTGGTACAAATGATATTTCTCTATAATAAAGTCTTGTTGACATATAAAATAGTGTTTAGTAATCATATAACTAGAATAATGTATGTCCTCATCCTATCCCCATTACACTTACCGATGGGGCATCCTTATAATATCAACATATGTTAGCTCATCAAGTGCACACTTGTAAAACACCACATCCCCTGCATTTTCTCTACATACACCCAATATTATATCCCACCCACATACTAATAGCTCATCAGGGTCCCACACCTTCCTCCTACTCAGTATTTAATCTACTACTATGTGTTTCCATGACCAAATCTGGAGTAGTAACATTGGGTCAATGATCACCCCATCTCTATAGGCCCCTAAATGTGTCTCTTAGTATAAATGCTCTAATGTAATTGGTCCCCAATCAAATACTTGATGAATCCCAACCACGTCCACAACAACATATTCAAGACTAATCAAAAATAATTGGAAGCTCCTATTAGGCAATAATAAGCCATTGATAATAGCCATAAATGTGAGATTTAGTCAATCAATTGTGCCCTCCTCCAATCACATATCAATGTTAATCTAACCTATGTATATGTTGACCATCACATGTCTTATAATCCATTGTATCATTACCATAGAGGCCCTTGAATGCTAATAGATCTTGTCTCCTTGCATCAGGAGGTAGAAGATACGCCACACATCATCTAATCTAATGGTAATCTCACCCATCATGAAGTGGAAAGTGATGGTCTTTCAAAGCTGTTGATCTACTAAGGTCATGATAAATGCCTTATCCATATATATATATATATATATATATATATATATATATATATATATATATATATATATATATATACACAGCATGCAGGTAACATAGTAGAGGCCCACCAACTCTAGATAACCAAACTCATTGTCTTTTAATCTGTGAAGCTCATGTATTACCTTTGATCACTAACCACATAATGCCATGATAATTAGTCTATCCTACACACATCACATAGTCAATATGTTAGCCTACTCTGACTAAATTCCTATGATACTAACTATAACATATCTCTTTCTTACTCTTCATCATCATCTGTAACCTCGAATTACTTCTTGATTCCCCCTTGTGCATAGTCATTTCTCACTTGCACAAAGTCACCATTTGTGTTTCTTCCCTTTATCAACTTTGCAATAAAGTTATTATTCTATCATTCATCATTTATCAACTTTAAAAAGCAATCATTATTCTTGACCACAAAGTCATTTATCTATCTTAAACCCTATTTGGGACTTTGTTATGACCATTTCACAAAGTGGTTATTCACTTTTAAAAAGTCATTATTCACCTTTTAAATGTTGTTAATTACGTTCACAAAGCCATTCATCATCTTCATAAAGCTGCTAGGGATTTTACATAGGGACTTCCCTAAAAAAAACCACTCTTTGCATTAACAAAGTTGTTAGTATGGAATTATCCATAGTAGTAGCTTCATCTCCATTCGTCCCCCAGTCACTTGATTCCTTTAATTTTCCTCCCCATCATGGCATTTTAAAACCTATCAACTTATGCTTTGAGTCACACATGTCAAATCATCATTAAAAGTCTCATTTTTAGGGTTATGGATCTCCTGGCATAAGTCCTCACTCAGATATATTTAAATATAGTACCCTCCTTTCACTACTTGTTAAACATCTAATTTTGGTTTGTATCTCTTCTTGACATGTGTCCTTGATTGAGACATGTCTAAAGATTATGACCCATCATCCCTTTCGATTGTATATCTCCCTGGTATGTGTCCTTGTCTAGGATACATCTAAAGCTTGTGTTTAATCATCTAATCCAAGCTTGTAGCTCTCTTGACATGTGTCCTTGCCTGAGAAACACATAAAGCTAACAACCTGTTATCACCATGTCATCATGATTGTTTCCCATTTGGGGTATATCTAAGGTTATGACACCATAATATTCCACTCCCTCACATGTGTTTTTTTTAGGGGAACCATCTATTGGTGGCTCATTGTTATGATAAATTTTCTATGTTATCATGTTTATCACATCCCATCCCCTCCTTTTCTTGACCATTCATGTATCCCACCCCTTGTTTCCTTTTGACTGGACATATGTCTCATACCTCCCTACATGGCCCCTCAAGGGGGCATCATCCATCCTCTAACTTACTAACTTCCACAACCATCTTTTCTCTTTGGAAGACCATTACTCTTCTTCCAATCACAATGCCCTTTTAAAGAGGGATAAAATGTGCACATCTAAATATTTTATCCCCTTCATCACATCCAATATCATCTAATATAACATAAATTACATCAATTAATAATATTTATATAATCATAATATATGATATCACATTACTAATCCATTCTAGTCAATAGCCTAATAATTTATTACTCTTCATATTACACACTAACCTTACCCTCATCCCATACAAATTAATTACATTATTACACTCTTATTATGTCACAATTAACATACAAATATACATCTAATCATAATTTATTATCCAAAAACTCATCTAGAAATATCTATTCTACCTAGAGCTTTGCACCATCATTTTTAAGAATTTTAATTTCCTAAATCCTACCTACCTCCACCTACTAATCCTCTTCTAATCATAATTAACTAGTTGAAAGGACTCTTGATGCAGGTGCATCATTGTACATAACTCAAATATGTTATTTTTTGGTTTTAGGAGGTCTTACAGGTTTTAATTGATCAATAATAAGTCTTACATAGGCTTCATATGTGGTTTGTAGATCATTTCGAGGCATTTCGGACTTTCTCACCAAAACCAAGAAATTCAAATTTTTGAATTTGTTTTGGGTTATTTGGTGAGTTATTGTGGGTTTCAAGGATCATGATAATTATGTGAGTGATATTTGGGATATAATAACATGTTTTAAATATGTTTTCACTTTTACACTTGTTTTAAATGCCTTCCACCCTATTTTCTATTATGATAAGCCTTATTCAACGTAAGAAAAGGGTTAGATTAAGCATGTTTGAAGAGCCATACATTAGTTGAGGATTCATAGGAGTATGAAAATAAGTTTGGATGAATGATAATCTTAAAACATTTAATAAATGAACCAATAAGGGGCAAAGACAAGGATAAATACTAGTTTGTAGACTTTTAAGAAAGGTTGTTGAAGGTTTTATATAAGTTGTAGGACTGTATTAACTGTGTTTCAAGCATATTTAAATAAAAAAGATATTTTTCATGGTTATGAATACATTCCCAGACCTTTTTACATGTGAATGAATCTTATTTTATGATATTTTACCTTTTTAACATTCTTTTTAATGATTTGTTCAAGTTACGGAGGTTAAAATAGGGTTTTCTTATGCACAATCCAGGGGAAAAAGTGTTTCCTATAGGTTTTTATGATTGAAAAAGAGTAAAAATCACTTGATCAAGATAAATAATAAAATTATAGACTTAATCTAGGTTTAATCAAGTTTTGAAAGTCTTTATAATTCCAAATATCTGATTCTCTTTGCTCTCGGCCTATGAAACCCTAGTTTAAGGTTTAGCTCACTAAAATTGCTATAAATTTTAAATGAATCATCAAATATTGATCAAACTTGGTATTTAACTATATAAGTACCTCATTTACGTGATTAAATTGGTTTAAAACCTTTAAAACTTTCATAATTCTAGATATATTTGATTGTGTTTTCCTACAAACTAAGAAGACCCTAAAATAGGCTAAAAGTGTAAATTTTAGTCCTTTTTTGAGTCTCCAAGCCACTTAAGAGTCAAGAAATGGTTTATTGAGTTTTTATAAGTGTAAAAATGTTTTAAATATCTAAAAAAATTAAATCATAATCTATTATAGTGTAAATAAGACAAGACAAACCTGTAGGAAGCCTAAAAACAAGGCTAAAAACTAAGTTCTTCAATTTTTCTTAAAGATCAAAGTTGTGAAGCTTTAGAAAACTTGTTGTTTAAGGAGTATAACATGTTAATGAATTTTTTAAGATCATTTATTGATGAAAAAAATTGATTTAATCTATTTCAACATAAAAGAGTCTTGGTAGACCTAGAATTAAACTGACAAGTCTATAAAAGGGCCATCTATTGGAGAATATATACCCTTTAGGTTTTCACTTACACTAACTCTAGAGAATTATAAAACTTCATAGATCCCAAAATCATCTCTGTTAGTAATTTATAATTAAATTTTAATTCCTTAACTCATTAATTGCTTAATCCTCCACTAAGAATTTCAAACTCCTATAATATTTCTCCGCCATTGGTTTGATTCCACCTTGGATCAAATCTAGCCCTCTATTTTGTCCATCACCCTATATTTAAAATCACACAACCCCATGTAATGAACAACTAATAATTTTTGTGCAATAGTGTTATTAAATTTTCATCTTATCTTCATTACCAAGCATCTTACTCCATCTCCATTACTGCAAGTCATTGAGCTAAGTCACAATCCAATATTTCAAGCATCCAAGAACCATTTTATTTTGTCAACTGGGGCACATCATATCTATTTTCGAGGTATATTGAGATGCATGATTGAATTATAAATTCATATTTCAATTATTATTGTGTTTTTCATTTGCCAACCTTTCCCAATCACAAGTGTGTTGTGAATTGGAGTAGCTATAGGTGATAATCTACGTTGTTGTTTGCATTTTGATTCCTATTCAAATTAATTGTATCAAATTATACCATTACCTCTTATAAAATCTTTAATGAATAAAGGACCATTGTATGGACTATCACATGGAATTCCACCTTTATCATATATAATTTATGATGGTGTATGAAAATAGACCTTATTTTATTACTTAGATTTATTTTGATTGATCTAAATATGCACATGAAATTAGTATCATACAAGTTATTAACAAAGATGATTTTTCAATGTCTGGATGAGTTAGTAGACAAGTACTTATGCTTGGTTAGACTTAAATTAGGTCTCAGTCTTATTGATAAGACTTATCTCCACCTGAATCAGATTGAGCTTATGTAATCTTAACATAGGGAACCTCTTATATTTCTATAGTGATTGCCATGCCTTTGGCATATACCTTACACTCATACAATAAGGTAGTACATACGTCCATTAAAAATTCAATTTATAAGGTATGGTGGGGTTATGTTTCTACTAACCCACCTGATGTTACAATGGGACAACAAATAAAAGTATAAAAAGAATATTTAGAGGTGACAAGAGCAATAAGGTTCATTGAAAGATTTAGATAGATCCATCTCAAAGTGAAAAAACAAATAGATAATCGTTAAGCCAAGTACGAGGTTGGGCATAATCAACAATGAAAGGAGCATATACTCAAAGTAGGAAATAAGGTATAATTGTATTTGAGAAAGGAGAGGTTTCAAGGAAAAGTAAGAAATATCAAACCTTTAGGATATGGGCCATTTTACATCTTAGAGCACATTGAAGAGAATGATTTCAAGGTTGATCTCCCCCCATTCATGAGGATGTAAAAAGTAGTAAAATGTGAGAATTTTTACTTAAATGAGATATCCATGTTGGATGATGAAGAAAAATGGACATTGTTACCCTTTGTATAATATCTTGTCTTGGATGTACAAGGAATATCAGAGGAAGATGTAGTGTTGCAATGTAAAGTTAGAGAGATTCAAAGGGAACCAAAATAATCTTAGCAAGTTCACATCAAGAAAAATATAACAAGTCATGAAATATGGTACCTCAAGGAAAAAGTAGAATAATCATTCTCACATATTTACCCCTAATAATATTTTTAAAGACCAAATTATTTCCATAAGGAAGGTATGATCCATAGGGATTAGGAAAATAAATCCACTTCATCATTGAACCAAAGCATTAAACATATTTTTAGTTAGTGATAAGGCTCTAAATATAATATTTTTTATATGGTGACAAAACAATTGCTTCAATCAAATTAATATAACCATCGGTATTTTTTTAGTGGTAGTTTTATAATCATTAGGGTAGTTTCACCCAAATTGGCTATATGAGTAGAGTAATTGTATATTGTTGGTGTATTTTCAATTTTGAGATAATTGGGAGTCTTTTAATACATGAAAGGACACACTTATGGAATGATAAATAAAGGGCACAAATCTTGGTGAAGGCATGAGTATTTAAGTGTGTAGACACATAAATATGGTCACAGGTACTTGACAATGATAATTCTTGACAAACCCTCAACCACATGACTTGCACTTAATTAATTGAATATTAGCCACTATTACACTAAGACATTTCTCTATATGTGGGTTTGAACCTTTGTTTTCAATTACTATTACACCAAAATTCCAATGTCAAATGCTCAAGCTTCCTAAAATCACCTTCAGACTTGTTATAGTTTAGGACAAGCATCTTTGATCCTTCTGGACAAGTTATTCTAAGTAGATAAGAGTGCATTGTAATCTTATCCACTTAGGCTAGCCACATCCTGTGGAAAATAATGACTAGTTTTTAAAATTCAAAACATCTGTTTAGGTCTTCCTAAACATTTTGTTAGGTCGACTAAAGGAAGTTATCAAAAAATTCACCTATAAATATGTATCAAGATTCATTAATTTTCCCCATTTAGAATTCACTTCTATCAAGGTATGCACTATTTCACATTAGAAAATATGTAATGCCCAAAATTTCATGACTTAAATTCACACCAAAAACACATTTTTTTACATATTTTTTTGTACAAAAACACAAACTCATATCTCCAGAATGATCAAGACAAAGTAGTAAATATCTACAATGAGATTAACCAACACATGTAGTCATATTGCTATGATCAATACTGTAATGTTCTTCACCAAATATGAGACATGCATTGAACAAGAAGCAAGGTCAATTTAGGGAACCAATTCCCACACTGATCATTCTCATATTGATGATTAATGCATACTGATAAACTAAGATCATGAGGTATACCAAGTAGGGATACAACTACCTTTTAAACTAGTCAAAACACAACACCTAAAAATACAAGGAGAAAGTAATCCAATGGTACTATACAAGGAAAATAAAAATATAGTCTCATCTCTAGAACAATAATTAAGAGATAGACAAATAATAATAAAGAACATACCCAAGTATATATATGATTGTCTCTCTCACCCTTTTATTACTCATCGAAGGAATAGGCCATCAGTCAAATAACTATAATAACTATAAATGGTCACAAGAAGTAATCTCAATCCAATAGGCAAACAAGTACAAGTCTAAAACTAGACATAGATACACCCTTAAAAATATTATTACGATCATATACTAACTCAGCAAAATGGTTGCAAGGCGGTTAGTTAAATTATGTATAGAAGGAAAGATACACTTATCGCACTAAAAACCAATTATTTGAGGCTTTTTTAACTATACCAATGCATCAAAAGAGATTCCAGCGACCAGAATGCTAGTTTAATGTTGGTAATCCCAATTGGATTTGCATGACTAAAATTTTTGCCTATAAACGTTTCTCACAAACTAGTTGAGAAAAGGCCATTCTAAAAATTGTTAGGTTGTGGAGCTAAAAGCTTCACCAAGATGCAAATAGGAGACGTTACGGAGGATGCAGAGTTGCGGAGAGTTGCAGAACCAGTTGCAGGGCAACCGGCGTCAGTCTGATCAATCGACGTCAGTCAGATAGCAGCGAAGAACCAACCGACGTCGATTACCAGTCGACCGACATCGATCATGGAGGTGCCGACGTCGGCAGCCTGTACGTGAACATGCAGTTTGCATGTTGATTCTGGAGAGTCTATTTTGAGACTGTTAGTTTGTATGTCAAAGGCTAGTCTTAGTCTTGAGTTGTGTGTCTAATTATTGTAATTAAGATAGTATAATTATTGTAAGCATGAGATTTATATATGGACTCATGGGCTATATTGTAAAATGCGTGCTAGAGAGTAAGAGAGCAGAAATAAGCTCCTTCTGAGAGAAGAGAGCCATGGTGTGTTCCTCCTAGTTACCAATAGGGGTACTGAGAGTGTATGATTAGAGAGAGTTACAGGTTATGCAAGTTCTTGGAGAAGATCCACTGGGGTACTGGTTGAAGAATCATAAGGACTTGGTGAGGCAAGGACAAGGGTTCTTCAGGGGTGTAGAGAGACATCTACATGGTGAGTATGGTTTAGTTATTTATAGGTAGCAGCAGAGAGCAGGAGATCTACTTGGAGTACGGTTGCGTACTTGGTGTATTGGCAGCGTGTTACTGACTAGTTGGAGAGGTGAACATCAATTCTATATTGGGGTTGATTGTTGGGACCGAGAGAGAGAGGGAAGAAGGTCTTGAGGTGTGGCGAACCTTTGAGGTGGAAGAAGAAGTGGCATCTTCTTTATTGTATATTCTTCTGTGTGATTATTAATACAATTGTGTATTGTCTCTCATATTCCTGTGTTGTTTCATATTTCTAGTTACTTATTGATTCTGGTTAAATTTTGTATTTAGTTGCTAATACAAGAAGTAATCATATGTGCTCTAATTGGTGGAGCAAGATCCTACTAAGTAGGCATCAGAGCATGTTTATTGTTTTAGGTTCCTGACAAGTGGTATCAGAGCCTTGGTTGTAGGTTCAAGAGCTGATACCATCAATTGGTATCAGAGCTTTTGGTTGGGTTGACTAACAGGTGGTTTCAGATCTGGTAGTGTTTTTTTATTACAGGTCACTCTCAGGGGTTTTAGATTGAGTGAGAGTATAGCAATGGCAGAAGAAAGTAAGCTACAAATGGAGAAACTAAATAGCATGAATGGTTTAATTGATGGAAAGAAAGAGCAGGTAAAAGGAGATTGTTGGTTGATAGAAGATCAGCATGTAGAAGCATATGTTGCAGGCGATGTTGCACAGGATGTTCTGGATAAAGTAGAATCTTTGTTTACAGATTCTTTTGCCTCTTTCCATGCAGCCCGTAATAGAGCATCTTTTCATGGGTATGTCTTTGGAGAGATTTATTTAGGGGTTGGAGAGCCTTGTCAGATTATTGACAAAGGGGAAGTGAAGCTGAAATTGCAGACAGATAACACACAGGTAGTGAAGGAAGTCATGCAGGTACCAGTCTTGGAGATTAGTCTAATTTCTTCAATAAATTTGGGCGATGAGAGATGCACTATAACTCTCATAGCAGATACACTTGAATTAGATGGTGGTAAGAAAGTAGGTATCCTTTATCTATCTACTTATATTACTGATTCACCTTTTGTTGCAGAGATGTGGCTTCATAGGCTTGGTCACATATGTAGGAGGGGAATGCAGGTTCTTAAGCGGAAGATAGATGTTTTTAACAAGCTAAAGAACTGGAAAGCCTTGGTGTTCATGGAGGAGATGATGGACAGAGATCAGGTGAGGGAACTGAATTATTCTAAGCAGAGCTGTGTTGATTTGAATAGGATTTTGATCCATGGAGAGCTCACAGGTAAAAAGTTATCACTCACAGTCGAACACAAGTACCGGCATCGATCATACAGTAACTGATGTCAGCAGTAGGAAGACCGATGTCGGTCATGAAGAAATCGATGTCAGCAGAAAGGATACCGGCATCAGCCAGGGATACGACGTCGGTAGTCAGGGTCAGTGCAGGGAACCGACATCGGTCGGGAGCAGATTGGGAGATGGCTGAGATCGGTCACTGGTACGGATGGTGGGCAGACAGCAAGCTATCAACATGTCTCAAATGCTCATATTGAGGTCAGAAAGGGTAAGTGAACCTCATATTCATTGTTCACCTTCTTTATATTGTTTATTGATGGTTAAGACCCAGGAAGATGGAAGAGGCAATGCAGGTAGAATCCAGATACAGTGGGAGCTTAGCATAGATGAGGAGTGTGAGTCCTTGGAGAAGAACCAAATAGGCATTTGTTGGTAGAGTTGTCAGCTAGAAGTAAGCACTGAGAGATGGAATGGATTCCCAAGTTAAAGAAGAGAGTGGATGGATACGTGAGATGGAAGGCCAAGGCATATGGTCTTGAAAAAGTTGCAGGACAGTGGTACAGGTTTGACATGTGGATGACTAAGCATGGCTTCAGTCAATGTCAGTGTAACTATTGTGTTTATCTTACCAGGTAGATGATGGTCGCAACATTATCTTGTTACTATATGTGCATGATTTTCTAGTAGTTTTGTACATACAGGGATTTGTTGAGCTAAGGGTAAGGTTAGTTCAGAGGTGTGTCATGAAGAATTTGGAGTAGCAAAATTCTTTGGCATGAGAGACATGGAGATTTTATCTCCAGTGGGAGCTGATGTGAAGATGGTGTTGGCGGGGTTCATGATGCAGGATGTAGAATCAGAAAGCACACCAAGGGCTGGACAGTTCAAGCTTAGCTTAGAACAGGGTTTGAAATCACATGAGGTCTAGTGTAGACCTGAGTTGTTTTCCCAAGCAGTGGGGGTTGTCAGAAAGTATGGAGCCAATTCGGGGAAAGAGTACTGGAGGGCAGTTCAGTAGATTCTCAGGTATCTGAGAGGGATCAGCAGCAGGGATTCTTGTTATGCAGGGTCAAGGTCTTCACTACATGGATATGTAGGTTCGGATATGGTAGGTTACTTGGATGACAGGTGTAGCATCACAGGATGTGTGGTGGTTAGTCTTCAGGATTGATCTTGAAGAGGAATACAAGCCAGGGAATAATTTAGATAGTGTACAGGGATAGGTACAGGTGCAGCTATTTATCTCCAAGTGGGAGATTGTTAGGTTGTGGAGCTAAAAGCTTCACCAGGATGTAAACAAGAGAAGTTATGGAGGATGCAGAGTTGCGGAGAGTTGCAAAACCAGTTGCAGGGCAACCGGCGTCGATCTGATCAACCGACATCAGTCAGATAGCAGTGAAGAACCAACCGGTGTCAGTTACCAATCGGCCGACATCGATCATGGAGGTGCCGGCGTCCGCAGCCTGTACGTGAACATGTAGTTTGCATGTTGATTTCAGAGAGTCTATTTTGAGACTGTTAGTTTGCATGTCAAAGGCTAGTCTTAGTCTTGAGTTGTGTGTCTAATTATTGTAATTAAGATAGTATAATTATTGTAAGCATGAGATCTATATATGGACTCATGGGTTGTATTATAAAATGTGTGTTAGAGAGTAAGAGAGCAGAAATAAGCTCCTTCTAAGAGAAGAGAGCCATGGTGTGTTCCTCCTAGTTACCAATAGGGGTACTGAGAGTGTATGATTAGAGAGAGTTACAGGTTGTGCAAGTTCTTGGAGAAGATCCACCGGGGTACTGGTTGAAGAATCATAAGGACTTGGTGAGGTAAGGACAAGGGTTCTTCAGGGGTGTAGAGAGACATCTACATGGTGAGTATGGTCTAGTTATTTGCAGGTAGCAGCAGAGAGCAGGAGATCTACTTGGAGTACGGTTGCATACTTGTTGTACTGGCAACGTGTTACTGATTGGTTGGAGAGGTGAACATCAATTCTATATTGGGGTTGATTGTTGGGACCAAGAGAGAGAGGGAAGAAGGTCTTGAGGTGTGCAAAACCTTTGAGGTGGAAGAAGAAGTGGCATCTTCTTTATTGTATATTCTTCTGTGTGATTATTAATACAATTGTGTATTGTCTCTCATATTCCTGTGTTGTTTCATATTTCTAGTTACTTATTGATTATGGTTAAATTCCGTGTTTAGTTGCTAATACAAGAAGTAATCATATGTGCTCTAATTGGTGGAGCAAGATCCTGACTAAGTAGGCATCGGAGCATGTTTATTGTTCTAGGTTCCTAAAAAAATATCATAACACTGAGATAGACAAATATAATGTATGTTGGTTAATATAAAGATAGAAAAATTCACAGTCAACATTCATATTTAAGAATAACCTCTTTCAGGTATTTTATTAACGTTGATTCTAAATCAACTCTATAGATAAAAATTGGGCAATAATGTTCTAAATCATGCAAAAGCCTAATGGAAATGGAAGATTAAATTGCTCTCTGAGCTAGAATAGTTTTGTCTGAAGGTAGATATCAATTATCATGACGTAAGAGAATTGATTCCAAGTCTTGGTATAAATGAAGCTTATCTCTTGCTATTTAATTAAAACTCATTCTAGAGGAGATTAATCAAAATTTACACAAGTAAAAATAGTTTATCTTGTTAAATAGCTTATGGACTAGCATTGTTTTACTTGCTAAAATACTAATCGATAAACTGGAAACTTGATAACATTATTATTTGATCTATAAATAATACCTTGGGATATAACCTCTCAACTTAAATTTTTCACAAACGTACCTCGATCAATCAAAAACCACTAAGGATTGGCTATCCATAAAGTATACATTAATCAAGTTTGCTTATGTGAGGAGCATATAAACCTTATTTTCTCATTTATTTGTAGTAAAGAAAATATATGATTTTTCTAAGCTTTAAATCAATTCCCTTAAGCTTTAATATCAACATTGGTTGATTCTTAAATATAAACCAATTAAAATTTATCTTATTGTATAATCTTTCTCCTTGAGGGTTCACTTTACATATTGATTAATCTATACAAGGTTACCAATAGTATTTTATAACAGCATATTATCTAGTTGGATGAGATAGATTACTCTTGAGTTACAAGTTGAATATAGACTCCAATCCATCATTTGACAACTATAATATCTCAAAACCTTTCTCAAGCATACCATCAATTCCCATAGTCAAATAATCAACAAAAAGCTAGTACAATTTTGTCTCAATATTTAATCATCAACTCATTTAATTTCATGTGTTTACTAGACATAATTGTAATGCTATTGACCTAAATGATTGATTCACTCAATTAAAATGGAGACATTTCACTTATTAAAACTAAGTAATTTCAAGTAGCTTAGCAACACTTTCAAATTTTAAATTAGTAATATAATTAAATGTATACTTCTTAACCATTGTTAACAAATATTTTAATAATCCCACAGTTTAAAAAAGACAAACTTTATTCCTTTTCCTAGTGATACACATAATTTAATATCAAGAGTTTACTAAGCAATTTTATCATTTCTTAAACAAAATAGGTACATTCTAATATTTTCACAAATCTCTATAATGATAGAGGCCTAACGATTTCAAACATTCAAAGAAAATACAATAGATATATTCCAATATCAGGTAATTCAAAATCCTTCATTAACAATGAAGAGACATATATATAATTTACTATAATTTTAGACTATACAACTCAATATATAAAAACAAATATAAGGTACTATCTTTATACAGCTTTCTCATGTATCCTACACTAAAATCATGAAGAAATAGCAAGGGTAAGCTTATAACTAAGCAAATGAAAATGCCATCATAAATTCTTCTTTCCTTTTTCAGAGCAACAAACAAGATAACCAATGATTTCAAGCAATCTACCTACTTGTGACGGTAATACACACACACACACACACACACACACACACACAAACACACACATGAAAATATAATGAGAAAAGTATGATTTTCTAATAGAAATAAAATGAGACAATAAATTTGATAATTTTAAGCAACTAAAACATCCTCCAACTAAGCAATAATTTCACCGTGACAATTAGCATAATATTAAACACTAAGAATTTATCAAACCAAAACAAGATAAAAAGATTCCAATAGATTTTTTGTCTAGTTGTCTCCATCAGTTTTCAACATTTTAAGAGTGTTACAAAATCTAACTCTTAATTACAAACTCATTTTAATCAATGAAATGAGAATTGCTATAATGGCAATTTCCCAATGAGATTTAATAGAATTAGGTGTTTCAAAGAGTGATTAAAGGAGTGAAATGTTTTTAATATCATTACCAAAACTCATGCCCATTAATGAGCCAATAAAATATTTACTTCAAATTTACAAAATTTTAAATGCTCATAAGTGTGTGTGTGTGTAGTTCATATATAAATTTATATATAGAGAGAGAGGGATTCATCTCAGGATATTTCTATCTATTTAAAAAATTATATATACATAATTTTTTTTAATAAATAGAAATATCATGGGATGAACCCCTCTCTATATAAATATGAATTTAGATATGAACTTTGTGTGTGTGTGTGTGTGTTTATTTTACACCAATATAAAATAAATATTTATTTTTTTATTTTTTATTGAAAACAATTAAAATTATTTATTTATATTTTTTTTAATAAATACACACGGCCAACCATGGCCGGTAGCCGACGACTAGCCGCGATACTTGGCCATCAGCCATGGTGGCCTGCACCCAAAGGGATGAAGAAGGGTTGGTTGGCTCGACCCCCCCTCCCTCCCTTTTATGGGAGGGGGCAGTCACCCCCATCCCTATATATATATATATATATATATATATATATATATATATATATATATATATATATATATATATATATAAACAAACACAAACAATGATTTTTATATACATACATATATATTAACAAAATAAAATAACTAAATATATATATTGTATATATTCTCATTTTTATAATCACATCCTATACATAATTATGTACATGTATATTTTAAAAAATAATTTTGTACAGGATATACAAGAAGTGTGTATATATATTAAAATCTAATTTCCTAAAAACTTGAATTAGTTGTACATACACACATATATATGCAGCCATAAGAGAAATATATAATCCTGGATAAATATTCCTTACAGTTTTTAGCCTGAAACTAAAATAGCATTTTTTTTCCCTATAACTGAAAATAAAACATAACAAAGGTAGAAATTATTGGGCATAATATATTTCAAATGCCAGGTAGAAGAAACCACAAATTTCCAAGCCTATAAATTCATCCTTACAAAACACCACATAGAGAGGAATTCTTATTTTCGAAACAAACCAAATAGTTATCAAATCCTCAACCCAAACTTTCAAATAATTTAGATGAAAAAATTGACAACCAACAACCAAATGAATAAATCTAATATAATCCTAATTAAAGCTAATATTCATTATTTACCTTGTCTATTGATCTGGAAAATGAGAAACTAATTCATGATGAATAATCCACTTGCCTGGTAAAAACTTGCACCTGCTTCTTCTAGTTGACCTCTCCTTCCTTATCCTCTCTCTGATTGCCTTTCCTTTAAGCAAAAACATAATTGGAGGCAAGAACTTGGCAAGAGAAATGAAGTTCCAAATAATTACAAAAATGGAGGCAAAGACTAGGCAAGAGAATGCAACTCCACAAACCTACATTGATTTTGACCAATCTTGCATAAAACATTATTTACAATCTTTTATGGGTTTATTTTTATTTATTTATTTATTTTTTAATTATTTTATTTTCCATCATTCCAAAACCTTGAAACAATGACTAAGGTCTATCCGAGAAAAGAAGAGTCAAACTTCACTTTTCAAGGATAGTCATCAATCTATTAAATAAAGAGAGTACCCTCTCTTACATGGGTCCTTTTTATGTCATAAAGGACCTAAACTTTTCTTCCACACATAGAGTTTCTTTTAGATAAGGTCTTATAGTAAATTCTCTTACATGCCTACATGGGCTCCTTACAACAAATAAATTCTAAGTTACCTTACTTAAAAAATACTCCACCAAGTAGGCCAATGCCTACTAACTAGGCTAGGACCTAAGAGAGTGGGTTTTCAAGAAGACCTATGGGATAGGGATCATATGCTCTCTAAAAAGCCTATGACTCTTCTTAAAATAATAAAGATCATTTTAGAAATTTATAAAATTCATGCATGATAAATATAAGAAGTTTTAATTTAATTAATCTTTTTAAACTTTGAATAATCATTAATCCATTAATATCAAGGAGGAAATTACAATTCAAATTCTTAAAAACCACACAATTGAATTATTGAATGTCTCAATTGATAAGGAAAGGAGGTCCCTCACGTAGGGTATTACAAAATATACCATGATCTTCCTAGATTCAAGTTCATTCATAAGGAGCAACCATAATCCAAGTCAAGATCTATTATTGCCAAGCATCAAATCCATTTTATAACTACATGCATATAGTCAAAGGAGTGAATTACACATTCACTCCAGGTGGGGGAACTCATGGGCTTAATTTCTCTCCTTTGAGTAATGGATACATAGGCAATGATCAATCATCAAGGGGTGATTGAGGTTAACTTAACTAATTACAATCCCCTCTTTTTTATAGGTTTTCAAGCAATCAAAGTGTCTTTAGGGTTTCAAAGATAATAATAGACAAAAAAAAGTATGCATGACATAACATAGTTGCAATATCTCATATTACTTAGTAAATATAGTCATAATAGGCATAAGGTTCCATTTTTAAGCATGGTCAACCATAACAATTTTGTAGTCAGCAGACTTGATTGCATTCTGCTATTGTCCACTTATAATGGTTGTGTCTAAAAGTATATTCTACTTCTACCTCTTATCCATCATTTCTAAAATTATATTTTCTCTATCTTTTTATGTTAGTAATTTATCACAGTCAATTGGGATAAGTCCATAGTCAACAAACTCGATGCACTATTGTTCACTTATTAAAAACCTATCTAGATTTTGTTTTTGATCATGTGTTTATTTTAGAACTTGTATAGTTATCTTTTTCATTTATTTTCACTATCAGATAGTTAGAATAGTCAACAAATTTTTTTAGAAACTAAGTATATCTCTTCTAAGTACTTTCCAAAACTAATAGTTTTGTATATTTAACATTGTGTCAAAAATAGAATAATTGATTATTGTACATCTTTAACATTCTTATGTTTTCTAATTTTACACATATAACCAAATACAATTTATATATGAACAAAAAGGTTAAAATATATTGGTGAACTCAAACTATTACTTTTGAGCCCTTAATATTATGTTTAGGTTTTCATTTTCAATTTTTCTTTCTCTTCTTTTCTTAGAAATTGTAATCCAATATTTTTAAAACTTATAGGAGCTATCATTCTAGGCAAAGGGATCTTCAATTTTATTTGAGTCATGGTGTGAGGGATATGAACCCAATACCTAAGCCATTAGACAACATTATAAATGAATTTTATTTTCCACTTACCTCATAGTATATCATAAACACCTAGGGTTTTATTTTTAGCCATAGCAAACCTTTGACCATTTGCCATTTATTCTTATAGTGTACTGGTAAGCAGTTAGCCTCAATAAGTTACTCTCAACATACCCTAGAGATAGGATAATAGGCTACAAGAATAGTTGAATCCTCTGTAGTTAGTTCGTTCATAGGTGTGTTAATTATTTATGACTAGGTTCAGTATAATTGATTTCCTACAAAGCAAACACACCTTTCCTAGTCACACATTTTGCCATTATTTATTCTTAGCATGATCAATTGTTTGCTATTATCAGGATGAGTTCTTGTAATATTTAATTTATCTTGGTTCACCAAATCTGAAATGGATTATCAATAATCAACCCCTAATGATGTTGATCCTTTGGATTTATTCTTCTATCACAATGCTTTATTTTGGGCCAACAAATTTAAAATGCATGCCAAAAAGGATAAAATTACTAATGTGCAATCTAAAGTCTTAATTAACTCACATTCTTGAAATAATATCCTAAGATATAAGCATTATTAAGTCAAATATTCATAAAATCTATCATACTTATGAGTAAGAATAGTTATACATTTGGAATGATATAAGGCCTACCACACACCCTATCGATGGACTCATCATGACTATTGAGAATGATAAAGTTAATACAGATAAATAATATGAAGTTAATTATAAATAATTCACCAAATATCTTAATTCCAACCAACATGAAATTTGTACATTCTTATATATTTTAAGAGATGATCAAAATATTTTAGCTTCCACTACCACTTCTACTTCAAATACTCCAGTTACTAGAATTACTTGTGTTCTTATACTAGCACCTATTAACACACATACACCAAAGTCCATATGTATGGGCAAATCACAAGATTTTAAATATATTAGCATGTTTATTTTTACATGGGAATTATATACACCTCCCTTGATTACTACACAAGGTCCACTTCCAACCTCGCCAAACACAACCTCTCTTAATCAAATTGTTATAGCCCTACATGCTAAAATATTACAATTAGAGAAAGGTGTTTCTAAATTTGATCATTCAATGGATTACTATACTTTGCTTCATAATCCTTTGGCACATTAGATAGCCTCTTACCCACTACCAATAATATTTTGAGCTCTTAAGCTACCACTCTATGAGGGTAAGGTCAATCATGAGAAACATCTCCAATAATTTGACTGATGGCTTTCTCTCAACTTGTTATTCATACCCCTAATTAAACACTAATCAATATCTATAATGGATTCATAGAGGATTAAAAACTCATTGGATTCTACTATAAAACAAGATTCTGATCTGTAGTCATAATAGAGGATCAATACCATGTTGCATACAAAAAGAATTGTCAAACTTCCAACAAAGTATATGAAGATCCGAATTGAAATTATCAAAACTCAGTTGACTGGAGAATATTGAGCACCATTAAAAATAAGAAGCATAAAAAAATGTTGATGGCCTCAAAAAAATCAAACGTTCTATTGAAAAAAAAATTCAAGTTAAAGCAATTCCCTTTATAACAATAGCAACACCGTCTTCTAAGAGACCTTGATACAAATCTCTGGAGTGCCTGTTCTTTAAGACATTAGAAGCACTAAACTCTCATGTTGCTCAAGATAATTGTCCATAATCAAAAGACTCTCCAAGTCATGATAATTTAACTATAATTCCAATCGATGGTTGGCCTCCTCTCTGAACAGAAGGATTTATGTCCTTTTCTCTATGATCAACCCTTGTCTTATGTTTCAGGTAGAGGGAAACAAGCATGATCACAATTAGGACAAATCTCAAGTCACCAAACACACCTCCTAATATGGCTCCCAGATGTTTTTTATAAAACTATAAAATGATATATTTCTTATAGAATAGAATGATTTATAATCTTTAAACTTTCGCTACCTTTCTTCCCCTTGTAAATAATTTTGATAATCAAGCAACACTATAGGTGAAAAACCATTTAGTATTTTATGAATTAAAATCAAGAACAAGTATATAAATTGATATAGCTCTAATTAATACACCCTTTTTCTAAATATCTATAGTTACAAACCAGACTCATCATTATATTTCTACCACATATGAAATAATGGTAGTGTATGTACAGCCATTCACTATTGGGGTTGAAAGGACTTCACTGATATTAATTTCATGTAATTTATTTATACACTAATAAATCTAATGTTGTGCTGATATATTTTTCAAACACATGATATAATCGCTACATACATATATCCAAACCTAAGTTGAAATTAACTCTTCTCAAATCAATACTTGACATATCTTAAATTATAACCCAAGGATTATGTGAATCGACTCAAATCTATATTATGCCATAACCATGAAAGATGTCTGGAATATCTATATGGCAAAATTTGCATGTTGATGGAATAATTAATATCTGAACTACATGAAGATAATAAAACCCCTATTCTACACAATTTAACAATATGCCATGCTCTATAGGTAAACTCAGTCGATCCAAATTAGTATATGGTTAATTGATATGGAAATAGTTTAACAATAGTTTGAACTACTTGTAAATGAAGTCTATGTTCCATGCAAGGATGCACCATACCAAACTCAATTTTTTAACCAATGCTGAGTTAGCCAATGGATTAATACATCATAAGTATTAATCTCCTCATGACAAGTTGTCTAGAAAAGACAAAAATAAAACTATCCACATGAATCAATCAAAGGCTTCTTTTATTCATAAGTAAATACTTACAAATTTTACATACATGTCTAAAAGACCTTTTTCCTTCTCCTATGCCACTCTTCTCTTCTATTCTACCTCCCTTAGTCTATGTACATATAAATAATTATCATAAACTCCTTTTTGATAGGTACGAGCCCTATCTTTTCTCAACTAACACATAAACATAGGTTTCTTGATAAAACCTAAGTTTATTCAACATAGAATATACTATTTTATCGTTTCAACGTAGAAAAGAACTTCTAGAAACTTTGCCCATTTATAATGACCTCATAAAAATTATGATTTAACACAATTTATAAAATATGCTTTCAAATATGCAAATTTAAAGTTTGATGAAAACCACCAAGATGACCCTAATAGACTAATTTAACACTTTATAAACCTTCAAATAGACTCAAAAATTTTGGAATGACTCTCTTGAGACTTCATTATGCAACCTATCGAGATGCTTCTGCATCATTGATGCAACATGTTTATACTATGTTTACATTGACAAATTACTGAGCAAGCTCTTTCTAAGAAGTCTCAAATATTATGCTCTACGATGCTTCTATGATCTCCATCTCTAGTCAATTAGGGCATTCAACTTGTTTTCAAAACAATTTTTAGCACACTTCTTAAGCTATCATATGCACAAATTAATAAACTCAAGCAAGGATCGAACAAGCTAATTAGTGAATATATTATGTTGTAAAAGACTATGCTAGCCAATATGACCAAAACTATGAAGGATAATGAATAGATTTTGCTACTAATTAGTTTAAAAAACAATTGTTATACATACTCTATCAATGAAACTGATACCATTCTATGTTGTGATAAATCCATTGACCAACATGATATAATTTTGTGTGTCTTTCCAAATAATTTCCCATCCTAATAAACTTTATTTTATTAGTTTATCTCCAATTGTATCAGCTATCCCAATACAATTATGCCTTTATTTCCAACTATATCGATCATATTGATATAGATATGTTCTATCTATCAACTATATCAACAAAACAGATAAGGAAACTAAATAATCATCATAATAGTATATAATATCAACTCTATTGGAAACTATATTAATATTATATTATATATATATATAATATATTATATTATATATATTATGATATATTAATATATATATAATGTAAAATATATAATAGAATATATATATATATATATATATATTATATAATATATATATATGTATATATTATATAATATATATATATAGATATATATATATATATATATATATATATATATATCATAATATATATAGCTTTGTGTGAAATATTATATAATATATATAGCTTTGTGTGAAAATTATATATAATATAATATATATATATATATTATATATATTTCACACAAAGCTATATATATATATATATATATATATCATAATATATATTATATAATATAAATAGCTTTGTGTGAAATATATATAAATATATATATATATATATATATATATATATTCACACCAAGCTTGGTATCACCATGCTATGAATCAATTGTGTTTGATAAGTTCATATTTATGATGAATTATGTCATACAATCAAAGAAAGATATTTCAAACTCATAACTTTGAACAAACTAAAATATGCACCAAGTGTTCCATCTACATCAAATTACAAGTTTTAAATCAAGCCACACTATAAATTCAAATATAACAAAAGTAAAAATGAAGCAAAATTAACAGTTAATGTAATATTGCAACCATCAAATAAGCTTCAATTGACAACTCCACTAAGGAGGCAATTTAAAAGGTTACCAAAACCACCTCACATCTTGTTACAAAAACTAATTGATTGCAATCTCATATCTCTACTTTATCCAATTAAACTTGATTTGACCAAGCCTTAACCCAAGGGTTTCAACAGTAACACATATTGTTACTACCACATATGTATTGACCATTTTATGAACAAGTGTTATTGGTTAAGGCATAAGATACAAGATCTTATTAATGATAATAATATTGAGGTAAATACACCTACAAAGGAAGTCATACCACAGCAAAATGACAATGCAAAGCTAAAAAAATAGTAATCCCTTTCCAAATCATGGTACAATAGAGAATAAGGATAATTTAGAAGTACAATGTGCATCCTCCTCCTAATGCATATGGGCATCCAATAGATGGAATTATTTGAACATTCACCAGATCCTTAGCACAACATCTAATGATCACATTTGATTATAGTGAAATCGATGATGATGATTTGGATAAGCATACTCTATTTATCCACACTTACATCAACAAATAACCTATCTATAATGTCATGATTGATAATGGGTCAAGCAAAACTATATGTACAACAATGCTCCTTTATAGTCTTGGATACATAAAGTAGGATCTACAAACTACATCAAGAATAGTCAAATCATTTAATGGTCATACACAAGATACTCTTGGACATATAGTGTTACCTCTCTAAGTCAGTTTAGAAATAGTGGCAACCCATATTCTAGTCTTACCAAGCATGGGGGTCTTTAATATGTTATCATGACACCTTTGGATATAGAAGATTTTCATGGTATTATCTATAATGCACACATGCCTCAATTACATATATTATAATCAAGTGGTAAAAGTTTAAGGCCTTCCATATGAGTACCCTCTACAATCAGTGGTAATTCCTCCTCCTCCCCCCCCACCACCATAGTTGGTTATGGGACCCACTCAAGAGCACATAAAAAGACAAATAATGCACCTAATCAAAATCACAATACAAATATAATCAATATACCCATTCAAAAGCATATTTTAGAAATAATGGAGGCACCTATATTGAATCTTTCTTTGAAATCAGTCCAAAGGAGAATGGTATACCTTCCAAAATACCAAGGTTCTTATCAAAGAGTTACTCAATATTCAAAGATATAAAAGTATTCTACAATATGTCCTAAGGTAGTACCTTGGATAGATCAACATGTTCCACAATGAACACAAGTAGTGAGACATTCTCCTATTATATAGAAAAATACACCAACTCTTGCACCTTCTTAACTTACACATGTGGTAGTTGATTATATAAATAGTAAAGAGAACAATTACAATACAACACTCGATGCCTTTTCAAATTTAGATGCACCTACATGTAGCATTCTTCACAAACAAATATTCATCTTCAATATATTCAATCCAAGCATGCACTATGGTCCTCCCATTGATGGGATCATAGGCTAGTTTCCATTCAAAAAATTTGTCAAATATATATATATATATATATATATATATATATATATATATATAATACCAAGTATCACAAAAATATAGAAACATTCAAAATATTTTCAAAAAATAAAAAATTGGGACATGAGCATGAAACAAGTTGCTAGTTTACTTCTCTACATATGTTATTTATCACATTTTTTAGTAGATAACATATTATTAATATACACACATGTATGTCACAATGTATATGAGTGTGATGCAAGACATACATTGTATATGCATTCTTAGATGTTAAACTCCCTTTTTACCTAGTGGCCATAATTATGTTGGGGCCATCTAAATTTATAGGTTACATTTTAACAGGCTATATCTTTATAAGACCTTAATTACAATATTGAGCTACATATCTTACAAGTGTCTTGTTAGTCACTTTATTTTACATTGTGATATATATGCTACTTTTATATAATATTGCATTGATACATATGAATGGAATAGACTAGTTTTCACTTTTTCTGTGCTCATTCAATGTCATTTCCTTTCTTGCATGATAGTCTATATATTAATTATTTATTGTATGTGGCCCTCAACTCTTGTGTGTAAATTGTTTGAACATCTATACGATATTTGTGCTTGGTATATGCAACATTTGAACATGTCCATTGCTTGTGTCTCTTAGCCCCATGAATGTAATCTTTATTTGTTCAACATTTGAACATCACTCATAAGTGGCCCTTGGCCTTTTGTAAGACATTATGTGAGATTTCATGGCATTTTACATTGTGCTTGATTAATTGTGTTATGATATATATCATGCAATCTTAAGGCATAGTCTAATTCAATGATGCTTTCTTTATTGCATGCCTCATTGTTAAATCTATCTAGATATAACACTTGTATGCCTAACATTCAATATGTTACATACATGCTTCAATGATAATTCCATTTATATGATGACATGCTCTCCAACATGATGGCATAATACTACATGATCATATATTTATCATAGGATACAATTAACTCGTATTTAAAATGAGTGGCATGCAAGTTGCATCCCTCATCTCAAAAGTGGGGCATCATAGTGGGCTTGTTTTGGAGATACAAACCTCCATGAACATATTTAGGACAAATTATAGGTTTTAAAAATACAGAGTTATTTTAATATTTTTGGATTCATAAGAAGAAAAATTAACTAATAAAGTTATTCAAATGCTAATCAAGTATTGTTTATATTTTAACAATGTAATATAGTATTTTGACAATATATCTTATTTAAGCATTTGCAATAAATATAATAAGTACTAAGCAACTAAGGGATAAAGAGTGTATCTTATTTATTATTTTGTTTTGGACTATGGCAGTGATCAAGAGTCATCGCAGGGTTGTATTAGAGATTTGGACTTTGTTTTTTTTGTATTCTGACTATTTTTGACCTTCAAATAGTTGCATCAATCAGGGATAGTAGTGTCAATGCTATTAGCCTAGATAAATAGAAGAGTACACGTGTATTACATTGTTAATAAAATATTTGACAAAATATTAAATTATATTCATTCGAGTTGATTTTTACAAAGTGTGGTGGACCTTAAAAAGCTTCATGGGTGGTTACGAGGATAGACTAACTTTTTTGAGTAACCAACTTATTATAAAATAAAGCAAACTAACTAAAAACATTAAAATATATTTGAATCATTAAAATAATCCAACAAAATCTCCTTTGATCTAAAGGGGTATAGCACATGAATGAACTAGAGCAATGACTCTGAAGTCATTAAAGAAAATCTATCCTAATTATAACTAGTGTATTATATATCCGAGTACTAACCAAAATTGATTTCACTCCATACTATAACCTACCATGTGAGTTATGGCATAAAATGCTAATGAACATGATCAAGGCCTGCTCATCCCCTGTGATCATCGTATCATACTATAGTATAACACAATCAAGGCCTGTCTAAATCCATCGACCCATATAAGGTCCCACATAAGAACCTATCCAAATGAAAACCTATACTATTTATGGCATATGTCCATGATGTCTATCAAATGTTAATGACCTTTGCTCAACATTGAATGTGAAAGCAACCCCTATCAACTTGTATTATCACCAACAACTGGTCAAAGTCCAACTAATGCTTAAATATTTTCCTCTTATCAAGTGAGAGATCAGAAGTCATGCATCAAGAGAAATAAAAACAACTAACTCTATCTATTTCATGTCATGAATATTAGGCATAGGAAGCCAACAATAGAATTGAAACCAAGAACTCAAGCCAAAATTTGTCATTCAATCATTGAACCCAAACTCTGAGTGAATAGCTAATTAGAGAGGGTAATTATCCTCCAACCTACAGTCTAACATTTACATTTAGTCAATCATAAGGATCATGAACCTATAAAGTACAGTGTATTAATTGATAGGACAAACATGAGGTGTCCTAAAAATGTCATTTTGAAGGTGTTGGTTTCCACTGATAATGCAATTTTTTTTTTAAAATCATATATGGAAGTTTAAAAACATAAAATAAATCATTTTGTTGTGTCTAAAATGTCCAAAAACTTATAGTTTGACTGGTTACACAACCACCTTTAGATAAAAAGAGTGACTAGGCAAAAAATATCTCAATAAGTCATAACTACTCCCTTATATTGTTGAGTTGACCCAAAAAGAATAGTTGAAGTGAATTAAAACCCTAAACATCTCCAATGCAAGTAACTAATGAAACATAACAACCACTCCCTCTACATGTAATTTTTGAAATATAGGTAGAGCATCTTCTAAATAAAATTGATTTTATTTGATTTGTCAAAATAAAATAAAATAAGAAATGGGGACATGTAAAATATTTTAAAATAAATGCACAGGATGTGAAAATTTAAGTATTTACTTGTGGAGCCCATAGTAAAATTAAAAAAACCCAGTGTTATTCTGAGTAATATTGAACTCAAAAATCAAACCAAAACTTTTATATTCTTTACTTGTCATATTCCATACTGTGCCATTATCTGAAGGAGAGTTTTTTTTTTTGAAATGTTTCTTTTCTACCTGCCATGGATCAAATTGTCATACATGGCATGCTATTTGGAATTATAATTTCTTTTTTTTATTCTCAGCACACCAAAAATAATTTTAAACCATTGTATGTCATACAAGTGCTAAAACAAGATTTTTTTATTTATTTTTGCTTTTTTGTCTTTTATTGCACCTTAATCTCAATAGATCCAACTCTAAGCATTAAAAAATTACTATGTAGTAGAGTTTTCATATAGATGGAGACATTACCTTAGTATCCATTGTACAGGGTCGTATGATTTGTGTTGGTTATATAATTAAAAAATCTTTCAAATGGTTTATAACTAGCCTTCAATCCTCCCATGAGAAAAATGAAACATTGTATTTAAGCCTTAAAGTGTTACAAATGTGTCAAAAATTCATACAAGAATAATTTTGTGTGTTTCTTCAATTTCTAATGTTGGTAGATGGAAGACAATTTATTGAAAAGTATTTAAAAATAGAAAATATCAGATTTCTTACTAAGAAGTGGAGAAATCATTCTTCAATCCTCTATGAGAAAAATGCTATTCAAATCTCCAATATTCCTCTTCAAAATAGGCTCTGATACCACTATTATCCTGGATAAATGGAGGAATAATAGGTAATTACATTATTAATAAAATATTTGACAAAATATTAAATCGTATTTATTTGAGTTGATTTTTACAAAGTGAGGTGAAGCTTAAAAAGCTTCACAAGCGGTTATGGGGATAAACTAATTTTTTTGAGTAATCAACTTATTATAAAACAAATCAAACTAAGAAGATTAAAATAACTTTGGACCATTAAAATAATCTAATAAATGCATATGTCTATATTGAACATAAGTGTTCAGTGAGATATATACACAGGAGTTACTTTATATTTTGACCAGACTTGCATTCCCCCTTGTGTAATCATTTTATACCTCAAATTATGTTTGCCTGTGTACCAAATCTAGATAATAATCAACCCTTTTTCCTTTACATTGTACCTCTTGTAACCTAGTAAAAAAGGGTTAGTAACGTGACTCAATCTAGCCCTAACAACTTTGTTTGTTGTTAAGTGTTGCTTACATAGCCAATACTCCTAAGAGGGCCTCAGAATCACATGTAGTTATCCCTCCTATGCATGTGTGTAGAATTGTAATGGAGTGATATATACTATTTCTCTTATTAACCCTTGGTATAAGTGATTCAATAGTATATCTGACCTTTTTAATGCTTCAGATATGTGATTCAATGTTGTAGTGCAATTTGATAGCTTGAAATAAACAATACTTTCTTATTAGAGAGTTGCCTTATCAAATTAGAAGGTGTATTAATTAGACCATAGCCTTTTTATATATAAAAACCCTTTTTACTTTGAATTATAACCTAGTGACACATGAAAATCCGACCATAGGATGGGAAAAGAGGGATAATAGAATAATCACAAAGTAAAATATACTTCAAAACATAAAAAGATAAGTCTAGATAGTTACATCAAAGTTAGACACTAATGTTAATGTTAATGTTAGTGTCTAGGCTGAATGCAAGTGTTTAGGGACTAAAAACATATATAAAATAGGCACAACAGGCATGGATCTCTATCACACATTAGATGAAGGTGTAATCAAACATAACACACATGCCCAATGGGTAAGTAAATCCAGTGAAATAAGATGGAACCAAAGAGGTCCATGAGAGATTGCATTACTAGATGTCTAATTCTTAGTAAATATATATATATACTTATAACAAGACTAGAAATATGTGTACTTGTACCAAAATGGGTGTCTACATTTTCCCCCCTTTAATCTAGTAATGCAAGAAAAATTAGAATTACTAGTTTAAAAGGAAAATGAAAATGCATACCATGGTGTGGATAACACACCTTGTCTTCACTGGAGTTTTTCTTGAACCTTTCATTTTTTAACATTACCTGCAACCAAGCATATGCCAAAAAATTAAATCAATGTATATAATTTTTATGTAATAAATACTAAAAAGTAGCATAAAGAAAGAGTAGGGATAGAGTACACAAGTGTATGTTCATGTATTAAATGGTTCTAGGGTGTTGGAAACTAGATAAGTAGACAAAGGGCTTACAACCTCATCCAACTTATATCTAGGAAGACGAGTGAGTCTATAAGTGGTAATTTTTGGTACACCATGGTGTTGGTATACCTAGAGTAGGGAGACTTGGGAGGTGATCATGCCCCTAACCTAGAATAGGAAGAGTGGTGATTCAATAATTGAGAGTATCATTTCTCGATGAGCACAATTCAAGTGTAAAATGTGTGTGTGTGTGTGTGTGTGTGTGTGTGTGTGTGTGTGTGTGTGTGTGTGTGTGTGTGTGTGTGTGTGTGTGTGTGTGTGTGTGTGTGTGTGTGTGTGTCTTAGTATAAGGTGAGTGATGTAATCAAGTTCACCCAAAAACTTGATGAGTTTAGATGATTTAATCCCTCAAATCACACCAAAAAGAAGAACCAATTATTATAGACCGATAAGGCTCAATACAGTATGTGAATGTTCAATCAGGGTATTAGTACATAAAAAAAAATTACTATGGTAACATTTCATAAAAGAGTTTTGGAATTTGGAAATGATTTAGATTTTTAAATATTAGGCACACATTGCATAGCATATGCACCTTAGGTATGTCTCATGTTGAAACTATGTATATCAAATGGTACCAATGTATAGAATTTTACCACAATTGTGAATTTGAATCATATACTATGTATGTTTTTGCCAATTTGGAAACTATGTAAGTGTGGATAACATGCTTCCAAAGCATGCCCCCACTATATATGGATAAATCTAAAAACTGATATAAGTACCAATATAGAGGACATATTTTTCAAAACATGCCCCCACTATAAACTAGGAATGTTGAAATTTGAAAGGTGTGGATAACATGCTTCCAAAGCATGCCCCCATTGAATCTAAGAACTGATATAAGTACCATACTAAATGAATGTGTATAACATGCTTCTAAATCATGCCCACAATAAATTCTGGAACTATGAATGTGTGGAATCCATGTTCATATGAAATGCCCCCACTGAATCTCAAGAACGTGTAAATTGTATCTGATTATCTAGAACAATGCCCAAAATAAATTTGGGAACTATGAATGTGTGGAATCCATGTTCATATGACATGCCCCCACTGAATCTCAAGAATGTGTAAATTGTATCTGATTATCTAGAACATGTTTATAAACATGACCCTACTAATATACCCTCCTTTTGGAGGAGAGGATATAGTATATGTTGGTTTTTTCCTTGTAAAAGGAAAATAGATAATGTGTTTGATATAATTTACTTGATATTGCTCTAGAAATATTGTGGATAATAACTTGCAACATTATTTTTGGTAGTATGTGGAATGTAGCATGATATCTATGTATTGCCAAAAAATAGATATTTTTGGAAATGTTTGAATTTTTTTAAATTTGGTATAATATGGAAGGGTTCATTGTTTATATCCCAATACAACTTGTGGTTTAGAATTTAGATAACTAGGGCTAGAGATATGTAAGTTTGAAGTTGGTGCCAAAGTGGTATATTAGGTTGGTTGTAATAATATTTTGAAATCATTTGCATTTTAAAATTTTGTGACTTTTGAGCTTTGAGTCTATAGAATAATAATGCCACATGGAAGAGCTCCTCGCCTGATGCGATTTGATGTGATCTAGAGTGTCCTAGTTGACCAAGATTTTTCTTAGCTAGTAAGTAAGCTTTTGGCAATTTATTAGTAATTTTGATTATTTGAAAATTTGCATTTTGAGTATATTTTTTAGGATTTTTCATAGGATTTCAAATGCCTACATCATTTTCCTATATGCTTGCATTAGCACCTCAATGTAGGTGTCTAGCATTGGACACTAGCATTTGATGTTTTCATTTTGTGTAGACGATAGCATCCAACACTTTTATTTCGTATGGATGTTAGCATCTAACACTAATTTTTATTTATTTTATGTAAGATTTAATTGATATTTATATATTTTTATATCAAAATATGATCACTAACAAGTTTTTATTATTGCTTTCTTGATTACAGAAGGATGTTAATAATTGAGAGTTCTAGCACGGGTGATATTATTCGACATTAACAGAGTTAGATCTAGATATAACTAGCTAGGTTATTATTTATTAGGTGGGATTGGGGCATGTGTCCCATTTGATATATATCATGTGCGATATCCACCTCCTCACAGACCTAGTTGAGAAGTGGAATCTAGATATATGTACATGTTGGCTTCCCCTTGGTGAGATAACCATCATTTTACAAGATGTGTATCAAAATTTTTGATTGCCAATTAGGGTGAGAGAGTTTAGGTTGTTTTCAATAGTATTCATGGCTATATTCAACATTCCCATGTGTACTTTACTAGTTATATGGCTCCTAATGCTGAGTCGAGTAGCATCATTCAATTTGATTCCATTATTAGAGGTGATGTTCCATGGCTGTGAAAGTTTATTTTTGTATTACTTGCATAATTTGTAACAATGGACGGTGGGATTTCTAGTATTTATTATCAAATGTATCAGATATTATGTCACATTAAGTTGGATAGGACTAGGTGTTCATGGGATCGTATTGTAATATCCCACTTATACAAGGATGTTTATAGATTTACACTGGAGAGTCATGGTGGGGATATTAGAGTGGTGACTCTATTCCATGTCTAGGATTATGATCATATCATAGTAGTAAAAATAATTAGTGGTCCCCTCCCTAGATTGGCACATATATAGGTTTTTGTGAAGCTATGGGTATTCCCACATGGTAGACTTCATACCACGATGGAGTACCAGATTACTTTGGACAGGTTATCTCTAGATCAAATTTTGTGGCATATTTATAGAAATTTTGTTGGGTGGCCTAAGAATAGACATGAGTTACAGAGGGTCCACATTAGTATGTGGTTGACTAATCAATTTCCTAGTGTGTATGAGTTCTTTTAGTATGATTGAGTTTTACAACAATTTGGGATTGAGTAGGGAGTCCCCTCGACACCATATCCATGGCATCAAATAATACTGAGTGGTCATAGACCACATGATAGGCCATCACCTATTGCTATAGATCTATCCCCACAGCCAAGTGATGAACAAGGTCTTATGGTTCCCATAACAGTAGGAGATGATGTCAGGTGTACTAATGGGTATGTGTAGTGGTGGGTTGGAGCCTGATGGACTTTATTGTTTCTATTGTAGTTACATCTCTAGGTGCCATTCTTATAGCATAGGGTGTTGGAAGAAGAGAGATAAGTGAAGAGGTAATATATGGTGCTCCTATAACACTACTATCGGTACATGAGGTGGCTATTAGGGCCACATGTGAGTATCATATTTTAAATTTGTGCACTTGATTTAGTTATAAACTTATGTGATTTTTTATATATATCACTAGTAGGTGTATTATCTCAAATATATGTAGGTAACTAGGAATGGTTGACCATGGTGGATTAGGTGATTCAATCCCTTACTCACATTGTGCTTATGGACTTATCCAAAGATGGAATTATTCATAGAGCTTTTGACATTATCTGTGCACATGCACCATTGTTTGATCCTATTACAAAAGTTGTGGTAGCATACCATATTACAACCATAAAACATGATGAGTTGCATTCAAAATTGTATGTATGGTACATCCCACATCATATTTCCATTGAGATTATGTAGACACTCATTAAGCATTATGATGTTTTGAGGTGAGAACACAAGGAGATAATGTAGTGACTAGGTACTTTCGAGGAGAGAATATGTGTGATATCACATATATGGGTCCCAAAGTTTGATCCTAGTACATCTACCTCTAGAGGTGTTGGATTTATAGATGTTGATAGTGATGAGGAGTATACCCTAGAGGATATGCTCCAGACTTATTATTGATATGCTTATTTATAAAAACACTATATCAGTTTATATATATATATATATATGACATTATTCACAAGGATTTTATTTGGTATTGAATAGATTTACATTTTTTAATTCTTTCTTGGTCATTATATAGTTTGTTAAGTTTATTTATTTCCATGGTGTATGTTAGGGTTTTGTAAATTTATGTAATGAGCATGTGTATTTTTTATATATATGTATTATATTAGCAATAAGTAAATCATCGTAGGTAATGAAATCTAGATGGATATAAGAAAGCCTGATTATAATGCTCATATAGAAAAAGAATTATGGATTGTGTTTCTATAATCATCTCTAAAGTATCTATATAAAAATCCTATGAAATTGTATGTAACTATTCAGGTACCCATATCTATTGTGTAAGTTTACATTCTACATGTGTCTCTTTATGAGGGACCTAATCGAGCAATGGTTCCTCGATAGGATCGATTTGAGAGAAATTAGTCTTAGGAGAGAGTACACTAGGAGAAGGACTTCTAATAGAAGTCATCTTTTGTCAAGGCTAATGGGCCATGTGTTCCTTGTAGGGTTTAGAATGGGATGTCTCAACCTTTTTAGATGAGCATCTAAGAGAAGTATGTGGAATATGTCTAAATATGTATTTTTGATATGCAATAATTCTAGGATCAGTGTTAGCCTTAAATTTTGGCTAAGTATTGTCCATTTTTGGCATGGGATCAGCATGCATGGAAGGACCATAATGAGAAAAGATTATGGCATGGAACTTGCTAGGTGTAGAAGAACCATGGTGCAAAAATTATAGGGTGAAAGAGGATAATGGCATGGAAGGAACAATGCAAGAGGACCCAGTCAAAGAATAATTAGTCACAAGGAACCTAAGGACTTAGGAGTTGGAACTAAAATAGAAGACTAGGGGAGTGCATGGGAAGCAGGAAAAGTTAAAGGAACAATTCATATAGGACACCTAGACCTTATTCATAGGAAGTTTTGCACTTAACCACAAGGAGAAGAACACACAACAATAAGGATCTAGCATAGAGCGTGGATATAGGGGGCACAAAGGCCTAGATCCTTAGGAGGAGAGTTTATTGAAAGCCATGACTCCCAGTCTATTGGGAGTTTGTTGGATAATTACTCAAGTCATTAATGATTTTAAACACTTGGTTAGGGATAAACAAGTATAAATACCCCTATTATAAAAGATTGTAGAGAGGATGATGGATGGATGTATTATTAATTTTGATGCTTAAGCTTAATATATAAAGTTGTGGGTTTTATCAAACTTCATATGTTCATAATGAATGATGTCATGTGAGTTAGTATGAATTATGATGCATCTCTTCTTTTATAAGAAGTAAGTCTAAAATTGTAATGTTGCTAATCTATGTAAGTATAATAATAGAACTTAGAACTCCAAGGATCATAATAGTCTATCTTTGTATTTATAAAATATCTAATTGAATACATGTTTGACATAAAGAATATAACTAAGTATTATTGTGTAACAAAAACTGACAGGAACCATTCTTAAGCTATGCACTTTAGGTGAGTGCACAAGACCTCAATATTGCATGAAAGGGATAATGTACTAACTCGTTGGACTAGACTTTAGTGTCGATGTTGTAATTACAATTAAAAAACCCCAACATTTTGGTTTTGTTATCAGGACACATAACATTTGTTGCTCAGTCATGGAAAATGTCTGAGCACATTACTTTTGAGAATATAAAATAATGGATTACCAGTGTTGAAGATAACATTACGATTCCATAACTTGAACCAAGAGTTTCAGCACAACAACAGGTATAGTAGAATCTCTATAACACATTTTATGAAACCTTCTTTGTTAAGATCCCAGTTCACTTACACGCTTGGATTTTTACATATGCTCAAGGATGGTTCTTTAGAATGACCTAGACCCTAGAGCAATAAAGAGTTTTAGCATGACTCGAAACCTCATGGCCTATAGTTATTAATGTTTGGTGGAAAGGATTTTTGAATAGCTATATTTTGGAATACATTGTAACCACCTATTCATGTCCTAAAGGAGCCAAGTTTTAGTTCCTTCAAGAATTATGTGGCCATTATATTAAACACTTTACCTTAAAAATTAAGAATTTATTTGTTGATTTGGGACTTGAGAATATGTCAATACAAATCTAAATCCTTTTGTACATGAGTCACACATTTGGGAAAGGAGCATAAAAGAGTTGGTAAAAGATTATGGGTTCAGAATGGTAGCTAGTCAGTGGGCATTACAAAAGTGGAAGTATGATGAAGCTCGATACATGATTATAGGAAATAGTGGCATGGGAATGGACTGGGAAAACTTAGAACTACTATTAGGATCCGTAGAGAAGTGAATAGACACAAAGAGGACCCCATAACTTTTGAGTCGCCCCATATGCCTTTAATATCATATGAAGGAAAAACTAGTTGCATAGTGGTAATCAAAGAACCAAGTCTGAACTAACCAATCTCCCCAACCATAGTGTGCATTCATTCTCTTAAGTCAGATGAAGTACACATACATAATTGGGACATAGATAGCATGGAATCATAGACTGAGCCAGTAAGAGATACTAAAACTCAACCATTTGACATACATATAGACTTGAGACTTTCCTTCCCTTTTCAAATGAATTACATGGTGTAATTAGGGATGCTTGGAGGGCCTAACCCTCAAGGTGGATAGAGTATAGGCCCAAGTTTGGTTAATCACCTAGCTACCACACCCCATGCCATGAGTATTAATAGTGGAGGTACTAGAGGTGGACTAGGTGGAGGCACATGAGGAGGTAGTGGACTTCCCCCTCAAGGGACAAGGGATAGAGGTTCTCAACAACCACCAACTTAGGCACCTCATCCAACAATGTTATATTATGAAATGACACTTCATTTACTAGAATATTGAGGCATGGAGAATGCAGCTAAGCACGTCCATAAATGTGAACTTATTTAGAAGGCATAAGGCATTACCTCTTCTGAGCGTAAAGACACATAGTTCACAACTATACTTTTGGACTGCATGCATAAATGGTATAGGAAGTTCAATCCTCAATAATCTGTCATAACTATGATCAACTTAAAATAGCATTTCTTTAGGAGTTTGACATTCTAGATTTTAAACAATAAAGCATAGTGATGTTGAAGGACATCAAACAAGAACTTACTGAAAGTGTGCAAGAGTATGATGTCAGGTTTAAGACACTCTTGTCAATTTTATCCTTCAAAATCAATGCTACATAACATGCACAATGGTTTGTGGGAGGTTTATTACTACCTTTTTGATGGACATTGTCTCAGGAAGATTTTCACTAACCCACATAAAGCTTTGGAATTTGCCCTTCATGTTGAAGCAGTTGGAAGTGTCAATACAAGGATCGGTCCATTTATAAAAAATCAAATAGAATCCATGGCATCATAGCTTGAGAAGTTAACAACCAATAGTGCATATGATACATGTATTAGTGTTTGGTATACTAACTACAAATTTGAAGGGCATATATAGAGTAATTGCCCACATAAGATCATTCGCATAATACTTAAATAGACATGTGAAATATATCATGAGGAACATGATGTATGTTCTTTCCCTATTCTATATTTATCTATGCACACCAAAATTTTTGAATATTTTAAGATATGTGATGCTTACACTCATGGCACTAATTATTATCAACTAGTCAGTGACATACATGAAGCATGAGCATACATCATGTGCTAAATCTCTGTAGCGAATAATCAGGACAATGTTGGCTACTAGGGTTGAGGAAGAGGATGAGGATGAGATGGTCATTTTCTACCTAGGACATGTTACAAATGTGGATGTCTATCATGAGGAACATGATGTATGTTCTTTCCCTATTCTGTAGTTATCTATGCACACTAAAATTTTTGAATATTGTAAGATATGTGATGCTTACACTCATGGCACTAATTATTATCAACTAGTCAGTGACATACATGAAGCATGAGCATACATCATATGCTAAACCTTTGTAGCAAATAATCAGGACAATGTTGGCTACCAGGGTTGAGGAAGAGGATGAGGATGAGATGGTCATTTTCTACCTAGGACATGTTACAAAGGCAAATGACTTTTCAAATTTTTTGAGATGCCCTAGTGCTATGAAAATAATGCAAATCTAAGTTTTAATGAGTAGTATATTAGTTTTGAGAACACTAACCAATGTGTTGTTATTCCCTTGGATCAAACATAGGCCCCCCTTATATAGAACCCATCAATGTGGAAGAAGACATTAACCACATCTACAATGTCACTACCAGAGATGATGAGAAAAGAGATCCAACTCTTGATGGCATTATTAGATGGTTAGACACTCAATCCCTCTCTGATAGTATAATAAATACTTATAATTGTTGGGCACATAGAAACTATGACCTCACTGGAAGAGTGTGTAGTACAATTGGAAGTTAGGAGACCATTCCATGTCAATTTTGTAAATGGCATAGGTTTGTGCACCTTGTCACTGGTTAAGACATGATAGGAGATTTAATAGAGGCACCACTTGAAAGACTCGATGAGGCTCCATGGTTCCATGCACAAATAGAGGTATGTGACTTCATATAGCACCTTAAAGAATTTAATGACACCAAAAGTGAATGTATGAGGTCATTAGTTCAAATTTTAGATGGTATAGCTGCACGATGGTGGTGAACTCACCATGCATGACTCCTTCAATGGGACCAAGTACACTCTACCTTGCATCATCGATTCCATCATGATAACAAGGTTAGGGGAGTAATCAGATATAGTGAAGTAATTATTGCCTAAACCCCATATAGAAGCTTACAATAAAATGTGGATAAATGAAGAGTCATACCTACCAAAGTACTTGTGGGTGCATGCATATTATGGAACTTTACATACCTGGGCAAGGGCATGGTATGTTCATGAAGAACAACACATGGGAACCCAATTTTAGCATCTCTTAAAGGAAAACATGAAATCAGCCCTATCTTATTCTTTTCCAATAATGGATTTGTCCTTCACCCTCTAAACCATACGTGAAGTGATTGTTGGTGACCCAAGTCCCATTGAAGATCATCTATAGAATATCCATCATGTTATTTAACAACCTCTACATCTCTTCATTAAATCCTCAACATAATTTTCCATACTAGAACCAGTACTTGGTCAAGATCAGCATGAAGAAATATGTCAAGGAAAATAGAAGCTAGTGTTTTACATGGAATAAGGTGAAGGAACCAAATCACATGACCCTTTGTCAACTCGTTTGGATGTCCCTACGATATATGGCACAATAGATGATCATGAGACCATCACTAATCTAAACAACCCTTACAATGGACCCATTTGAACTGTTCATCACAACATCAGCACAGATCAAGAACCAAAGATGGCTAAGGTAGGAAATTATTGGACTAAAATGGATATTTAAAAAATATTTGAGTTGTTAAAGGAATATCATGTTGTCTTTCCCAAAAATTATAGAGAAATGAAGGGAGCACACCCATCTTTAGGAGAGATGCATATCAAGTTGATTGATGGTGCTCGACCAGTTAGAAAGTGTCTGTATAGAATGAATCCCAAACTATGAGTGCACGTCAAAGAGGAAATAGATAGTATGTTGCACACTAGAGTAATCACCCCTATCGATGAATCTAAATGGGTTAGTCCAATGGTGATTAGTATCAAGAAAGATAGATGCATCTATATTTATGTGGACTATCAAATACTTAATGTATTCTATGTCACTGACCCTTTCCCAACACCTTTCATAGAGGAAATCCTTGAAAGTGTTGTTGGATGTGAGATATATACCTTCACTAATGGGTTCTCAAGATACCATCAGGAAAAGATAGCTGAAGAGGACCAATCAAAGAGAATGTTCACCACCAAATGGGGATCCTTCATGTATACTATCATGCCCTTTGGATTAAAAAATGCCCCAGTTGTGTTCTCATGGATAGTTGTTGAAGCCTTTAAGGATTACATCCATAAGTTTCTTCAGGTTTACATAGATGATTGGATAGTTTACGGGTTGGTCAAGGACCATTGCTCTAACCTAAGGCTTATGCTTGAGCGTTATCGGGTCTTATAAATGTCTTTGAACTTAAAAAAATACCTATTTTCTACATTATTTGGTGTGCCACTAGGACATATTATATATAAGGAAGGATTTTTGGTAGACTTGGTGAAGGTGTTTATTATTCTTTACCTCCCAGTTCCCAAGACTCAAAACAAGGTCTGTGCCTTTCAAGCTATACCAATTATTATACAAAGTTCATTCATGGATATGCAAAGATTATTGTGCCCCTGGAGGAACTTCTAAAGCATAATGAACATTTCATATGGACAAGTTCTTGCAAATAAGCTTTTGAAACACTGAAGGACAAACTAGTTACTACTCCTATCCTCTAGTTTCCAAAGTGGGCAAAACCATTCCACATCCATGTTGATGCATTTGAATGGTCATTTTTGCAATCCTTACATAAGTAGGTGAATGTCACCTGGACCATCCAATCTACTTGCCAATAGAAAGACCACTCCAACTAAAAGGATCTACACCACTATAGAGTGTGAAGCATTATCGATGGTCTATGCTCTGTAGAAAATATGATAGTACTTATTAGCCACTTCCTTTGTTTTTTATATAGATCATGAGGCTTTGAAGTACCTTGTCAATAAACATGTACTACATAGATGGATCTATTGTTGGATAGTTTTGTTCCAAGAGTTCCAATTTTTCATCATGGTAAAACCTAGGAAATCTAATTATGGACCTGACCACTTGTCCTAAATTGAGTTTGGATAACCCTTGTGTGCTATTAAAGATAAGTTACATGATGCTCAACTATTACAAGTCACCTATGTACTTGAGGAGCTTGAGGATATTACTAGTTTTGACCTTTGGTTCAATACTCAATTGTCTCGCTCCCTAGGCCAAAAAGTAACTTGTGGTCCACACCAAACCATTTCAACTCATAGGAGGTTATATTTAAAAACTTGGTCATGATGAGATTCTTTGATATTGTGTTATGCAGCATGAGCACCCCAAAGTACTTCAAAAAGTTCATGAAGGAATTGTAAGAGGACACTATGTTGGAGAGGCTACCACACAAAAGGTTCTATTGGTTAGATTATGGTGGCTTAGTCTCTTTAAAGATGTTAAAGCGTATGTTAGGTAGTGTGATACATGTTAGTGCATAGGAAAACCTAATTATAGAGATGCCATGACTTTACAACCAATAAATTCTCAAGAATCATTCAAGAAATGGGCCATTATTTTTATTGGCCCCATCACTCTGGTTGAATGAAGAACAGGATCCTCATACATCATTTTTATAACTAACTACCTTATGCATTGGGCTAAAGTTGCACCATTAAAAGACTATACTACTACCACTACTACATTATTCATCTGGGAGAATATCATCACTAGGTTTAGATGCCCACTAATTTTCACTAGTGATTGTGGTACCCATTCCTAAATGACACAATTTTAATCTTGCTAAATGAGTTCATGATTGCACACCATAAAACAACGCCGTATGATCCTCAAGCCAATGGCACTATTTAGATTTTCAATGAAATCCTAGGCACCACTTTGATGAAGATTTATAATATTGGCTGAACTGATTGGGATGAAGGGTGTCTATAGTACTATGGGCTTATCGAACAACCTATAAGTTCCTAAACAAAAACACACCCTTCAATTTGGTGTATGGCAAGGAGGCATTCCTATTGGTTGAGTTTTTGGTACTATCTCTATGTATAATGCATGTAGGATAATTAGATGAGGAAGCATCCTTGAAAGTATGCATAGATGCTTTGTTACAAATTGATGAAGCTCAATTCCTCACTCATTGGAGTTAAGATGTAAAAAAATGCAAATAGAAGGCATGGCATGATTGACACTTAAAACACAAAACTTTTACTCTGGGCATGAAAGTTATACTATATAACTCCAAGTTTGTATACCATCCTAGAAAACTTTAGATTCACTGGGATGGTCCTTTCATTATCCATAGCATTCAACCTACCAGAGCATGTCAATTACAAAGGTTAGACGAACAATTCCTATGCATTATAATGGAAGTCAACACTGACTATATTTCACTTTTAAATAGTTAAAGTATTGTAATCAATAAGGCTTTTTCCATTAGTTTAGGATTTCTTATTTTCAATAAATGTGATACCTTTGTTGCATGCAAACACTTCTTAATTTAATTCTTGTCAGTCTTATTTTTTATTTCAGGAAGGACCATGACTCATTTTAGTGTGGGGTGGAAAGAAATCAGAAATCTTGACGTATAGACATAAAAACTGCATAGGCACATAAAGTATCTGAGCATAAAAAGTTCTCAAGATGTAAGAAACCTAGGCACACAAAGTGTTAGGGGCACACAAGTTATTTAAGGCACACAAAATATGAAGTTTAAGGATAGGGTGTTCCTACTATTAGTTTGAATTTTAAAAGATAATTATCTTCCATAGTAAGGGAAGCATGGGACATAGTTGTCATCTATGCCAAAATAAGGCATGAGATGAGATGTGCCATTAATGCAAAAAAGAATAGTTATGACAAGAAGTGTGCCAATGACTTGACATGACAATACCATTAAAAGCATTAAATGCTAAAAGTAATGATCGAATCACTATGGTCACTAAATATCTACATTAATAACAAGAAGTGATGGGTGATAGAAAAGTATTAATGATGGTGAACCCCTCCATGAGCTTATAAATAGGCAAGTTAACTTCATTTAACTTTTTACCTTTACATTTTATTGTGATTAATAGAGCCAAAGAGCCAAGAATAAATGAATACCAAAGCTGAACAACTGAATACCAAAGCTAGATTATGAAGTCACTATTTAAATAAGTATCAAGGAAAAGTGTCACATCTCACCAAGTAAAACCAGGGGAAATTTGAGACATGGCCATGATAGAGAGAGTTTACAAGTTATAGATTATAAAAGTCTACCATAAAAAGATATTCAAGCTCAAAAAGTTGAAGTTGTAACCACATATTTATTTGGAAACATTGGATGGTTTCACGTCAACCTTCAAGTGCCTCGAAGGGTGATGTAGCCTAAGAAAAAGGCCCAAAGGATTGAACCACTACTGATGATACTAGAGGAAGAGGAGGTGTATGGAGGAGACACAATTTTTATTAGGGAAGAGACTCTAGAAGAACAAGTTTACCACATAGAGGAAGAGGAAACAAGCATGACATGATAAGCAAAGAAGGCTAAACCATCCCTGACAAAGAAGGCTCAATCATGCCTACCTCTACTACTATTAATTGAGGAAATATAGTACCCAAAATCAGTGTTGCATACAAAAAATTAGGTCTTTAAGGTTTCCAATTGCATAATCTTTGATTACAACCATTAGCAACCTAGAAACTAGGTTGAGCTTTAAATTGACTATTGAGTCGAGTGCCAGAACACCAAGAACCAAGTGGTGTTTGATCTCAAAATCTTCAACCAATTAGATGTTGCAGGATTTTTCCAACTCTCAAATTTTCCATATTTTGGAAAACCCATAGAGGTGGTTCAGTTCCTTCTCTTGCACGTCCATGAAGACTATATCTACTTTGTCAAGAGTAGTATGAAAATCATGCCCAAGAGAATAATCAAGGTCATAAGATTGAAATGCTAAAGGCTGAGTATGGTTGACAACTTGGTAGACACCAAGGAGATCCAAAATACTACCATAGTACTCATGTATCATAAATAAGGCCACACCATGCACATCAAAAACCTATAGGATCCCACCTTTAGGGTTAGAATACAGATCATTATGACTAAGATCGGTGGGAATGATTGACAAAAATAGGTTGGCATGGAACACTTATATATTTTTGACCAAGTCACTTAGGGATTGAAATATAAATGGGCTATATATTTCACCTAGAATATTATTAAGGATGTAAAGAAAACCCATTGAGTACCTAAGCACAAGTTCCATTGGGGGTGTTTCTTTTTTAATGGTTTTTTATCAGATTGACATATCAGACTACATCTTGAGAATGATGAAGTGGATATATCCTCCCATGCATAGGTCCCTTACTGAATGATACAAAGGGTTCTCATGCCCTCAACACATCACCCCCTCCTAGAAAATTAAGATGAGGTACTAGTTTACCGGTTTGAAGGAGTCATTCAAAAATGAGTGGTGCATCTTGAATTATTTTCCCCCTTTTACTATTGAGAAAGCCCAATTTTTTGTGAAACAACACTTCTCCCTTGCACACATAAGGATAAACCAATCTTAAGAGCTCTTTGCATATCTAAAGTTACCATACACCTTATCAATATGGTACTTCATAGATTTGATGAATCAGAACTAGGATGTGTAGCCCATTTACTTGGAAGCCAAGAAGATTGATCTAGAGATACATACTCTCCAAAAAATGTTTATATATCTAGGCAATAAGGCCTCCTGATAAAAGAGGGAGATGGACTTGACTGACATTAAGGTCAATCAATTAATGATGGTTGAATAAGTGCATAATTTGTTTTACATGTTGTACCCCCAAAAAGATCTCAGGGTAGAGACCCTAAGGAGAATCTCCTGAAGGTACCCCCATTAAAGAAGAAGTGGCCAGAGCTTGGTGTAAGCACAAGTAGACAACAAGATCCATAGAAGTCACAAAAGACTGCCCCAGCACCTCAACCAAATCCTTCTTCACCATGCCTTTATCTATCATACCCTTCTCCATCTCTACCACATCCTTCTCCATCATGCCCTTCTCTTTCCTGACCTTCTCCACCACCTCAAGTTCCTCCACCTCTACCACCCCTTTCTCCCCCTAAAGTTTCTCCATAGCTATCTCCTCCAAAATCATCTACTTTAGGAGTTGCACCATAACACACCACAAGGCAAGTGCCCCGACAGTAAATTCTTGAAGTATAAGTTCATGACTCAGCTTCTACCTCCAAGAAGATTCCTTCCCTAGTACGAGAAGAGTAATTTGCCTTTGATGACTCATTGTTTGATGTAGGGCAATTTTATGGTGAAGAAGGGGATAGTGAGGAAGAAAAGATTGAAATGGCTATTGGTATCACTTTTATGGCTACCAACATAGGGGTCAAGTTAGAGCATGACCCCACTAAAGGGAAAGAACTGATCAAGTCTGTAGAATAACCTAGTGATGATGCAGATACCAATCCATGAGAACATTATCAATTTGGCATCCTTTATAGGATGTTATATCTTTGGCCATAATTCATTCTACAAGATGTAACCTTGGAGGCAAGAAAGTAGGTGTCTTTTCTTCTAGACATGTATAATGAGGATTGGGAATTTGAGCTTCTTTAAGACAACCTCTCCTTGGGACTTGATGCTCCTATGCTGCCCAAGCCACTATGGGTCGATCCTCAAAAGATTTCCCCTCTTCTAAAAAGCACCACATTTTTTAATTTTTCCATGGAAATCACATGCCAAAATATTTTATTAGATTCTAATATGTGCACTGTCGAAAGGAAACATGTTGTGGGTATGTACAATAAAGAGGTTGTTGCTAAACAAGAACTCATCGAGGAAGTGGCCACTCTAAATTAGTAGGTCCAAGAGGCCACAAAGGCAAAAGTGAAAACATTAAACCTCTATAAAATAATTTTGGGATAGGAACTAGCATTGGTAGAAAGTGTACCTCTCAATGGGGATGCTATAGGAAAAATAGAAACACTGGTGAGCATCTTACTAAATCAATGCAAGGAGTAGCCCACACTAAAAGACAAGGGATTAGAGCTAGTAGAGCAATTCAACATGGAAATAAAAGTCTACAAGCACACTCTAAAAAGGGTTAGGGAATTTATCCCCATTATGGATGGAATTTTTATGTGGATAGTGCACCCAAAAAAAATCTTAGAGACTTAGGTCCAAGCTAAACAAGCCCAGAGGTAGTAGATGGCTGATGTTTCACTCTTAATAAAGGACTGTGTTGAAGCACACAAAGGCATTTAGGGATGTGGAGATGATGGAGGACACAATCAACACACATCATCAGCAACTGCATGCAAGCTTTGTAACCCTCTAAGGATAGGTTGACAAAGAGGTCTATACACTTGAAGACATCCAGAAGGATGTTATCATATCCCTAGACAAACTGGTAAAGAAGGCCAATGAGATGATCCAAAAATCAAAAGTTTTGATTGACAAATATTGCAAGAACACAAAAATAACATAGTACTAATGAATTCTCTGAGAAGAGATGTTTTATTACTCAAGATTATAATACAACCATATGCTTATCTCTGGGAAGAGATGTCTAATTTTCATTTTAGGTTACATCTTCATTTATACATGATATGAAAGTAGGAGGAGGATGTGGAAGGTCATCAATCTCAAGGGAGATTAAGTGGTTCAACTTCCATGATTTAAAACAATACAGACTTTAAGGAATTACTATTTTCAAAAACTTACTATTGTTAGACTGCACTACTAAAATTAAAATTTGGAGCACTTTCATTGGGTTTTTAGGGGTCAAAACCCATTGATAAAAGCTCCATGCTATCTCACCATGTTCTCCTTGTTCTTAGCTTTCCAATTATTCAAACGAGGAGTCAATCAGAGATATGGTGCAAAAGTTATGGCTCCTAAAAGTCTCATCATCAATTGGGGTAGAACCATCACCCAAATTATCCCCTGAATTATTGCCTATATCATTCCTCCCTCCTTGAGAAGTAATGGTCCCCATTGTGTCAATATTCCTCATCAAGTGTGGTAGTTGTGTCTTAATTTTATTCTCTATGAGCCATTCAACTTGGTGGCTAAGCTAGCCCCTTTTAACCACCTGATAAAGCAGAATAGATAATCCTCTTATTGTCTTCATCCAGGTGTCCACAATCTAATCCTCCTCCATTGGAGCAAAACTTTACAGATCAAGCTTATCAATGTCTAATTGTTTTGTTATGAATGAAGTGTCCAACAGAGGTGAATGATATAGTTTGAGGAGCTCCATGTTGAATATTGGATGCAAACCAAGGTAGGTTGATAGGTTCAACTCAAAAGCATTTTCTCCAACATTTTTGGTGATGGTGTAGGGACCATATCATAGACACAAAAAATTTTGTGTTGGCCTACAAGTCATTTATTTTGAATCCATAACCAAACCTTTTCACCCACAATAAAATGATGTGCAATCCTATGTTTGTCATGGCATTGCTTATACTTATGATTCATCTTCTCCAAGATGTCATGAACTTGTTGCTCGATGTGTTGCATTTGTTCAATGAACTTTGTTGCTTTTTTTGCCTCAAATCTCCCATGAGGTGTGTATTCCATGGTGGAGAATGGAATGACTATATCAATTGGTGCCATGGGTTGGAACTCAAAGCATACTTGGAATGGACTATGCTTGGTTGAGTTGTACAGGGCCCGATTATATCTATGTTGTATGAAAAGAATCCCCTCATCCCATGTGCATGGATGTTTGGAGTGCTACTTCTGAATCATGTGAACAATCAAATACTTCACCACATTTGTCTAACCATCAGTCTATGGATGGGATTTTTTGGACTCCATTATCTTAGTATCCATCATCTTCCATAGAGTGGACCAAAAGATGCTAAGGAACTTGCTATCTCAATTTAAGATAATGGACTTGGGGAGACCAAATTGGAGCCATACATGACTAAAATATAGTTGAGCAGTTTCTTCAGCAGATATATTTTTCTTACAAGCAATCCTGATAGCCATTTTTGAAAAATGATCAACTACAACAAAAATACATTCCTTGGCATGTTTTAAAGTAGGCAAACCTGAGAGAAAATCCATTGAGATAGAGTCCCAAGGCCCAGTTGGTTATGGTAATGGCATGTACAATCCTTGTTGCTTATTTGTTGGATTGGATATCACACATGGGGTGCAATATTTGAGGTACCTTTCCACATCCTTTCACATATGGGGCCAGTAAAAGTGTTTTTGAAGAACTACAACTATCTTTTCTACACCAAAGTGTCCAGTTGTCCTACTAAAATGTGCTTCCCATATCATCTTATGTTGCTCTACATCGGGAACACAGATGTGCCCCATATAAAAGAGGACATTATCTTGTAAATAAAAATCAAAAACATGTTTACCTTCTTGAAGCACCTGATATGTATCAGCAAAGGTAGGATCTGCTTCAAACAAAGCACCCCAAGTGGCAATCTCATGTCTGCACAGGTCAAGAACTATTGTGAGTGTAGTAATTGGTGGACAGCTTAGACAATCTATGGTTGTATTTGAGCTTCCCTTTTTGTGTTTGATTATCAAATAGAATTACTATAGATATGTGGCCCACTTTTGGTGCCTCTCATTTTGTAGTTTGCTCTGCATCTAGATGAATTCCAATGGTCTATGGTTAGTGTGGATGACCATCTCTTTCCCCAAGATGTAGTGTTTCCATTGTTTACAAGCTTACACAATGGCATAGAGATCCTTGTCAAATATCAAGTATTTCTTGACTATATCAATGAAAGTTTCACTATGATATGTAATATGATGGCCATGTTCCATGATGATAGCTCCCATGGCATATTCAAATGCATTTGTCATCAACTCAAAAGGTTGATGCAAATCTATCAAGGCAAAAACAGGGGTTGAGCAAAGACTATTCTTCAAATTCTCAAATGCCCTTTGTTGTATTTTTCCCCACTAAAATGTAGCTTTAGCTCCTCCTTTAGTCACTTAGGTTAGTGACCAATCAACATGTGAGAATCCAATAACAAACCTGTAATAGAAATTTGTAAGACCCAAGAAGCTACGAAGTTCTGTGAGGGTCTTTGGCATAGGCCATTCTCAAATAACCCAAATTTTCTCTATATCAACATGGACCCCTTCTTCATTCACAACATACCCTAAGTATTGAATTATTTTCATCCCAAATGTGCATTTATCAAGATTTACATATAACTTATACTCCCAAAGAGTTTGACTCACCTTACGAACATGTTACAGATGTTCCTCCCATGTTTTGTTGTAGATGAGTATGTCATCCAGCTAAAAAACCATGAATGAGTTGGTGAAGGGTCACAAGATGTCATCCATCATCCTCATGAAGGTTACAAGTGTGTTAGTTAAGTCAAAAGGCATAACCAACCATTCAAAGAGCCCCTCCTTAGATTTGAATGCAGTCTTCTAGACATCAATGGGATTGATGGGAATTTGGTGATAGCCAGATTTGAGATCAATTTTTGTGAAGAACTTCACACCCCATAGTTGGTCCAACAGGGCATCAATCTTAGGGAGGGGATAGCGATTCTTCACAGTGATTTTATTTAGGGCTTGATAGTTAATGCAAAGTCTCCATGTTCCATCTTTCTTTAATGTCAAGATAATAGTGCTACCACAAGGTGAAGATCTTGGCTTGATGTGACCCTTTTGGAACAATTTCTGAATCTATATTTTTATCTTGTCATTCTCCAAAACTAATATGTGATACATAAGACTATTAGGCAAAGGTGAGCTTGGGATCAAATTGATAGAATTTTTTACCTGGCAGTGCAATGGAACTCCTGTGGGTGATTTGAATAAGTCATCATATTCTCCCATGATTTATCCCATCTACTTCTATTGTTATGTTTATTGTGTAGTCAAGACTGCAACATCAGCCTTCTTGTATTTTTATGGTTTTACCATCATGAGAACAAATTTCTTTGTCTTCTCCACTAGTCTCTTACAATACTTGGCACTAATCAAGGAGACAGATGTGGGAGGTGGTACCTCTGGTATCCTATAGCATTGCATTCCAAAAGTGAGGGTGATTATTCAAGTTCATGATTCATATATGCCATGTCGATCATACATGAATGGATAACCAAGGAGTACATCATAAACATCTAGATTGACCACATCATATAAGACTTCATCTTGGAAAGGTTTTATTGCAAATGAAAGAAGACACTTATGGGTGACATGAAGGTCTCTCCCTGGGCTCAGCCATCTAATACTGTATGGCTTTGGGTGAGGCTCCATGGATAGATTTAGACTTTTCACAACTTTAACAGAGATTAAATTCTTTTTGACTCCCACTATCAAGAATGAAATGCATAGACTTACTTTTTACCCATAATTTGGAGTGAAATAACCTTTCCTTGTTATCCAGCCTTTCCTCTTGGGTCTATGATGAAGCAATGATGGTATCAAGCTTAGCATCTATAATCTCTTTTTCATCCTCTTTGATTTTAGGTTATGTATGAGACAGAGTAGTAGATGTTGAGTATTTTGACTCAGAAAGTAGTGACTTGATGGCTTGACATTCTTTTTTGGAGTGAGTTCCAGTTTTATGATAATCACACCATTTTCCAGTCTTCCCCTTCTGGGGTTTCTTATCTTGAAACTCCTTTTACTTTTAATTTTGGACTCATGTTTGACCTTCCTTGTCACTTTTCCATTTTGAAAGCTGACTCTTAGTATTCTTTCTTCCATGCTTCTGCTCAATCTTCACTACAAACTTATATGCGTCACTGAGGGTTTCCAAATTGAGGAGTTCCATTTCCTTTCATATGTACCATTATAATCCAACATGATATTTAAGAGTCTTATGTTTCTCACTTTCTTGGATGCCCAATCTTGCAGATAGAGAATGAAAAATGTCAGTGTAATCTTGAACAGATTGGTCCTTACCTTGGCAAAGTTGTTGCCACTGTATGTACAAATCATCATTTACTCCAATGGGATAGTATTCTTTTTTTACCACTTCCACAAAATCATCCTAGGTAGGTTCCACCTCAAGGCCAATGTCATATGTATTGAACATCTTTTAGTACACTTCCCACCAATTTTACATGGGAAATGATGCTTTCAAAAGAGTAAAAGTGATTTTTTCTCCATCGGTGAAGTTATTTACAAAAAATTAGGAAGATAATTGATCCAACCAATTTTATACTAGATCAACATTGATTTTACCTTACGGCCATAGGCAAAGGGGAGCGGGAAGAGGGAGCACGGCCATGGCCACAGCCGTGTTGAAACCCTAACCCCTGTTGGCGTCTGTGCGGCCCCCAAACCCTTTGTGCCTGAGCGCAGATGACTATATTGCAAGATCTATTACTACATGGAACTTTATTTTTGCTTCGGTGTTCTGTATAGTAGATGGACTGTGGACTGGTTTCCAGCCTGAGTTGTTTTGGTTTTGACACGGCGATTTTATGCTTTGTATAACTTATTGTGTGTGTGGTTGCGTGGCTTTGTAGAGCTCATCTTTTATGGCACGAATCTATTTTTTTACCTCTGTTTTCTGGTTCGTGGCTGTCGTGCGAACCAATACCCTGTTCTGAGCGGATCGATGTTTTCTTCAGTGATATTTTGGATGCCATGGTGGTGTTTCCTCTGAGCAGAGGGGGTGATCTTGTAGACATTTGGGTGGTTGGAATGAACGGTGGCGGCACCGGATCTGGGGGTCTTGTTGGTGGTGTTGTCAGTCATGGGCAGTGCTGGTTTTGGGATCCATAGTGCTGGTGTGTGGCACTGTAATGATGAGATCTTATTTGCATGATGGATGCCTTGGTTTTGTTGGGGGAAACCCCTATGAGAGAGCCGCATAATGTGTTATCTAGCGGCTGTTGTTATGAACTTAGCCCAAACTTTTGGGGTCACTAGTTTTCAGGCTGGTTTGCTGGTTTTCAAGCTGTTATGCCTAGTTTTAAGGCTATTTTGCCTGGTTTTATTTTGGTCTCTGGGCCGTTTTAAACTTGGGGTGTTATAACTGGTTTATTCTGTTGGTTTTAGGTCCCTGTAAAACCTGGTTTAGTCACTATTTTTTAGTGGTTTTGCTTTTTCTGGTAGTTTGTAACGTAATATCTTTCTTGATCTGTATAGGGTTTTGGGGCCCCTTCAAAACCTATTTTTACCTTAATTTAAAACATTGATTTTACCTTCAAATGTAGGGATATCAAAATTCACCTGAACCTTGAAGGGTTTTGGGGCACTGAAAGGACTTTTCATGGATGAGGAGCCAGGAAGTGTAGATGAGGAGCCAGAATTTTCCATCAAGATTTATTAGAGAATTTGGGTGAATTATTGCATCATATGTGCTTGTGGCCATTGGAGGAATTCATTCACCATTTCCTTGAAGGGATTGGATGTCTCAGTGTCATCTACCATTTGAAGTCGTTTAGAGCGAATAGGGGGATAGTTTGGAAGCTTTGTTGTTTTCCACCCAAGCTTTTTATAGCCTGACCTCACCCTCAAGATCATACACTCTCAAGATAAGTTGTTGTGATACCAATGATCTGAAACTCAAAAGTTTTGATTGATAGATATTTCAAGAACATGAAAAATAACATAGTAACTATGAATTCTCTGAGAAGAGATGTTTTATTACTCAAGATTGTAATACAACCATATGCTTATCTCTGGGAAGAGATGTCTAATTACCATTTTGGGTTACATCTTCATTTATACACATTTTGAAAGTAGGACGATGATTTTGAAGGTCACTAATCTTGAGGGATATTAATTTGTTTGACTTCCATGATTTAAAACAATATAGAATTCAAGGAATTACTATTTTTAGAAACTTACTATTTTTAGATTACACTACTAAAATTAAAATTTGGGGCAATTCTATTGGGTTTTCAAGGGTCAAAAACCACTACTAAAATATCTATGCCATCTCACCACATTATCCTCATTCTTATCTTTCCAATGGTTCAAACGGGGAGTCAATCAAAGCTACGGTGCAAAAGTTATGGCTCCTGAAAGTTTCATCACCAATTGGGGTAAAACCGTCGCCCAAATTATTGCCTGAAAAATTGCCCAGATCATGATAACTCTAGCCTACCTAAGGAGATAAATAAATCAAAATGGGTTATAGAGTAAATAACTACCAAGGTGCTTGAGGCATTATTGTATTGGGACAATATTAATAAAGAAATCGAGAAGACGGGACCTAAATTTTTTATGAACACTGCTAGCATGACTTAGTCTAGGACAGACTAAGAGCTTAGTGTGGGGTGAACATTGGCCCCAAATTTTGGCTAAGTATTTTCCATTTTTATAATGGTACCAGCACAATGTAGAAGGAGCATAGCATGTAAATATTATGGTATGGAACTTGTTAGGCTTAGAAGCACTGTGGCACAGAACCTATAGGGTGCAAGAGGACAACAACGTGAAAGAACCAATACAAGAGGACCCAGTCAAAAAAGAATTAATCGTGAGGAAATCAAGGACATAGGACTCAAAACTAAATTGGAAGACTAGGGGAGCATGTGGAAAATAGGAGCAGTTAAAGGAACGATTCATATGAGACACCCAAACCTTATTCATAGGAAGTTTTACACCAGCCCACAAGGAAATGAACACATGGTAGTAAGGATTTATAATATAGCATGGATATAGGGAGCATAAAGGCCCACATCCTTAGGAGGAGAGTTTTTTGAATGCCATGACTCCTAATCTATTGGGAGTTCATTATATAATTACTCGAGTCATTAATGATTGTAAACACTTGGTCAGGGATAAACAAGTATAAATACCCCTATTTTAAAGGACTATAGCGAGGATGATGGATGGATGTATTGTTTACAAGTTTTATCAAACTTTGTGTGTTCATGATTAATGATGTTGTGTGATTTACTTAGCATGAATTCTAGTGCATCTCTTCTTTTATAAGAAGTAACTCTAAAAGTGCTATGTTACTAATTTATGTAATTATGGTAGTAGAACTTAGAATTCCAAGGATCGTAATAGTCTATCTTTGTATTTATGGAATATATAATTGAATACATGTTTGACATAAATAATATAAATAAGTATTATTGTGCGAAAAAACCTATGGGAATAAGTCTTAAGTTGCATGCTTCGAGTGAGCATGCAAGACCTCAGTCTTGCGTGAAAGGGCTAGCACGCTAGCTCATTGGGATAGACTTCAGTGTCAACATTGTATTTACAATAGAAAACCCCGATAATCGGCTAATTATATAATCTTTTTTCTTGAGAAAATAACACTCATTATCTTGATGACCATTAATACCATGGTAAGTGCAAAAGCATAATACCATCAACTTCATGAGAAGAAACTTGTAATTTTAGAGTATTGACTTGTTGCAGCAAATCTCCAATGGTAGTCATAATAGATAACATGTCATAACAAGAAGTTGAGGCTTTTTCTAGTGGTTGTAAACTACCATTCATATAAAATATAGTAATTATGGGATCCTTATTATTTTCTAAACTAGGCTCCTCACAAGATTTTTCAATGTTTGGTAAAGGAATACTCATATCTAAAGATGTAGGTGTATCTTGTGGAATAACACAAAGTTTAATATTATTATCATTGTAAGGTGCTACATTGTTTAGAACTTCATGACATATTATAGGAGTAAAATGTATAATTTCGTTTAGAGGCACACACTCCTTTTGAGAATCAAATGTAAAGGAAGAAAGGGGCGAAATATTTTTTATGTCAAGCACCACATTACGAGATGTAAGGATGTCACTTTCACTTTGAGTTGGAGTGTCACATCCTATAGCAAGAGGATTAAGTAATGCAATATCACTTTCTACTTTGGGTGCATCATTACTATGTGAGAAAGGAGTATTGATATGATTATTATTTGCATCTTTGTTAGTTATCTTAGAATATTATTTTGTTAGGAAACCTTTAGGAAACATGGTTTTTTGTTGCTTAAATTTACATGGTTTTACCTTTGTAAAAGATACATCAAATATATTTTGGATTTTTTTTGTGTCCCTAAACAATATAGGTTGTATAGGTGTTTCCTTAAGATTTTCATTTGCACTTTTATTGTTTTCTTCAATGACACAATGAGAGACACATGACATGTATTTTTCTCATCACATACTAGAGGGGAAGAACAAATTGGACTAGTTTGATTTGAATCATGCAAAGAAGACATAGGATTTTCAACACTAGTATTACTTAGAGAAGAAGGTATACACTTGATTTCATCAATAGTTTCATTATGAAAGATAGTGGAGGAACATTCAACTTCTTTGACATTTTTAAACATTGGAAAGGGAAGAATCACACCCACTTATTGGAATAACTAAAGAGGGTATGGATGTAATAGTTTAATTTTCAATATTTGGAATGATATAATTTTGAATATTTGTTGGCTTTTCAGTATCATAAGACAGAGGGATGGGAAAGGTCTCATAACCAAGAGGAATTTTGTCACATTCATACCAAGAGTGGAAGCATCAAGATCAATACTTTGCTCAATTATATTGTAATTTTCATCATTAGTTCTTTCAGTGTCATAGTTTTAAGCAAAAATGGCTTTATCTAGTTTTTGGTTTTCTTCTAGGTCTTCATATGTAATACATTGATCATCAGATAATAAGCAACCCTAGTTCCTTTACATTGTACCTCTTAAAACTTGGTAAAAAAGGGTTAGTATGAGGAATAAAGTTTTGATACTACAAGTTATATCATTAAACTATATCCTACTATGCAATTAATTAAAGTAGAAAACAAGCTACACAAATATAGACAAGAAAGAAGACATGTTACATAAGAGATTGCATGAAAACCTTGTAATGTGTAAGAAAAAACCACGAGAAAAATGATAGCTCCAGACTTCATATTAATCTCAACATCAATCTCTCTTATACAACATCTCCTTCATAATAACTCCACCAGTGATAACATACGAGCACTCAATGCTTCCACTTGAAGCATTTAGGTTGTGAACCAAGCTAAACTAGTCTATAGGATCCAACCTCCAAGCATGCAAACCCAAGGTTTTCATGGATCTATTAATTGGCTAAAATATAAAGGAGAGCTTATGTTATATTAATAGCATTTATAACATAGAGAGAGAGGATAAAAATGCACCATCCTCCATGTGGGTTTATTATTCATGAATAAGGAATAATGTCCCCCATGTGCAAGTTAATCCTTTGAATGGCATCTCATAATGCCCCCTTGAACACTCCATGTGCTCATTCGTGTGCTACACCCCACTCCACATGTGACCTCAATATATCATAGTGATCCTTGTCTCCCACTTTCCCATGTACACACATGTGTGAGTCAAAAGATTCCCAACTTTTGGCCATACCTAATAGAAGCCCACAAACAATTGTGCCCCACAAACACATGCCTAAGTAAAAACATGTGATACTGCTTTCACAAGCCAACCCATGTGACTAAGTGGAGAAATGCACCCCATTTCTCTCTCCTCCTCTATTCACCATCAAAGATGCTTTATGGCCCATACCACCCACTGTGAGTCATGTCAAGTCATCACTCAACCACATCACTAATAGGCCACATCATTATGAATAGTGACCATGAATAGTTCCTATGAATAGTGATTCATGAATATTGATTCATGAATAGTGACTTCACATCCTAACATACTCCCACTTGAAGTCAATATACAAAAGCTTTTACCACACCTGAGTATTCTACAACTAGTTTCTTATCCATTCCCTTTACTTCCCTGACACAACCCTAGTAAAAGTTTTCTTGCACTACTAAAACTTCTCTATCCTGATCGTCTTTGTCAACATCTGCTCCTCCATAGCATATTACAACACTTGAAGTGACAAATTACTTCTCCACACATAGACCAAACCTCCTATCAGGATTATGCTATGAACTATTCATAACTCCCATTTTTAGAAGTATCTGGTCTAGTGCTCACTATGGATACACGAAGCTTCCTACTCCTAATGAATCTAATACATAGGACACAACACATCTTATCCATAATTATAGGATATTTTTTAGAAGACAACTCAAAATGCAAGAAGTGGGGTACTTTCTTGCTTTACCATCCTTGTACATATCCATCCTTGGTTTTCTCCTTCTACCACCTTCATCACATCCTTATCACTTGAGCCATCACAACAATGATCATGTTGGGGCCTACATCCAACATGTCACAACACATAACAACAACATTTGTTATCCACTTTGGCTCTCCATGAAGGTACTAAAATTTTTGTACTACATGTGCAGTACCAACACCAAACCATACAGTGATTTCAATAATATGCAAACCAACAACACCTTTTCCTCATCACTCTATATTTATCTCTCCCTAAGAGATATCACCATGTAGGAATAACACTGCTCCAACTCCTTGAATAACAACTAGTGGACATAACACTCTTGATAGTAGTGAAGAAAGAAGATGACATAGAAGTCAATACCAAACTTTTACTCATGGCCTCCCTCTAGCTATCATCATGACACAAATGGACCAATCATAGCTCCAGTGAATTCATCATGCTACTCGATACAGCACTACACTGACCAAGCTTTTGAGCCTTGAGAATGCATTCAAAATGCATCATGCTTTACCAAATGTTGCCAAAATACCAACTCATCAGTCCATGATTAGTTTACTTGGCCAATGCCATAACCATATACAAAACATTTCAACACCTTCAGTCATATGCAACATTGGCATTCTCCTTCTAGGAACACTAGGTCTCACTTGTTCATCCACATCTTCATCTTCCTCAACTACTTTAAAATAGGTACAACTTTAGGTTTCTTTGTACCTCCTTCCTTTACATGGATTTTTCTTCTTCTACAACATCTTGGCTAACAACATGTGGTTAGTAAGATACCACATCAACACCCCTTTTATTTATTATAAAGAACCATAATAAGGTCATGCCTTGTCTACCTCTGCCTATGGAGACCAGCTTGCTTCTCAAGTTGTAAAGTTGTTCCTCTAATAGGAACACTATGTAGGTTGTTTACTTGTCTGACAAAGCTTTTTAGATTTCTCAATTTAACTCTCCTACAGACTTATCCTCAACAACATGAAGAGATGTGAAAGGATAAACCATGGGCAAAATGGTAGATCTAGAATTCATATTAATCTCAGCATTAATCTCTCTTCTACAACAACTACTCCATAGCAACTCCACCAGTGCTAACATACAAGCACTCAATGCTTCCACCTAAAGCATTTAGGTTGTGAACCAAGCTAAACTAGCCTACAAGATCCAATCTCCAAGCATGAAATCCCAAGGCTTGCATGGATCCACTAATTGGATAAATTACAAAGGAGATATTATGTTATATTAATAACATTTAAAACATAGAGAGAAAATAGAGAGGATAAAAATGCACCATCCTCCATGTGGGTGCATTATTCATGAATATTGAATAATGTCCCCCCATGTACAAGGTCAAGCCTTTGAATGGCATCTCATAATTCCCCTTGACCACTCCATGTGCACACCCATGTGCTCACCTATGTGTTATGCCCCACTCCACATGTGACCTCAATTTAACATAGTGATCCTTGTGTCCCACTTTCCCAAGTGGACACATGCGTGAGTTAAAATATTCCTAACTTTTAACCACACCCAAGAAGAGCCCATAGACAACTGCACCCCACAAGCACATGCCTAAGTAGAAACATGTGATCCACTATCATTATGTCCTCACATGCTTTCACAAGCCAACCCATGTGACTAAGTGGAGAAATGCACCCCATTTCTCTCTCCTCCTCTTATCACCATTAAAGATGCTATGTGGGCCATACCACCCACTATGGGACTTGCCAAGTCATCACCTAGCCACATCACTAACCATGCACATCACTAGTAGGCCACATCACTATGAATAGTGATTCATGAATAGTGACTTCACATCCTAATAGTTAGTAATGTGAGTTGAGTTATCCATTGTAACCTTGTTTGTTGTTAAGTGATGCCTATATAACTAATGCTCCTTAGAGGGCCTCAAACTCGCATGTAGTTCTCCCTCCTATAAATGTGTGTGGAATTGTAACAATGCAACTATATGATATTTCTCCTAATAACCCTTAGTATAAGTGATGCAATAGTATATTTGACCTTTCGGATGTTTCAGGTATATGATTCAATGTTGTAGTGTAATTTGATAGCTTGAAATAAATAATACTTTCTTATTATAGTGTTGCCTTATCAAATTGGAAGGTGTATTAATTAGACCATAGCCTTTGTATATATAGGAACCCTTTTGAATTTGAATTATAACCTAGTAACACACAAAAATTCAACCATAAGATGGGTAAAGAGGGCTAACAAAATAGTCACAAAGTGACAGATATGAAAAAAGATAAAAATATAAGTTTGGATAGTTACGTTGAAGCTAGACACTAACGTCGACGCTAGTGCCCAACACAGATGTAAATATCTAGGGGATAAAAACATACAAAAAATAAGCACAATGGGCAAGGATATTTGGCATACATTGGATGAAGGTAAATAAATGTAGCACACATTCCCAAAGGGCAAGTAAAACAAGTGAAATAAGAAGGAATTGAAGAGGTCCATGAGAAATTATGTCACTAACGATTTAATTCTTAGTAAAAGGGTATAAATCTACAAGAAGACTAGAAGTATGTGTACTTGTACCAAAATGGGTGTCTACAAGAGTACATGTTTTCAAAGATTCAAAATAAAGTAAAATTATATTCTATAGCAGATTATAGGTTCAAAGATACAAAATACAAGTTTCAAAAATATAGAGTACAAATTTTCATAGATTCAAAGTAATGCAAAATCATATTCTATAACATGATACAAGTTTTAAAAGATTCAAAGTGATTCAAAAATAAAACATATGACAAATATTGGCACATTGATAAAGATTATGGGGGTATATTACATGCATATGCACTCACTTTTCAAAGCCTCAAAGTGCATAATCGTACACACTTGAATGCATATGCATGAACATATGCAAAAAATTTACAAGATCAAAGTTACAGGTTACAAATATAAGTATAATTAAGCTTATATATGCATATTATTCTATATCATTAGCACAAATTCATGGGGGCATGATATTATTTCATGCTCGTGGCTATTCAAAATATCAAATTTGCAAATTCAAAGTTTCAAATTGCAAAAAAATGATATTTGTTCAATCACATATTCAAAGTTTAAAGTTACAATTCAAAGGCAAAAAATCATTTCAAAGCAAATTTTATGCACAATGTGGTCATGATGGGGGAATGAATAGTCTTCTTTCTCTTTTGATCATGCAAATTAAAATCTAGATCCGTGTTGGGCCCTTAATTTTGAATCAATTTTGGCTAAGTACTTTTTGAAGACAAGTGACATAGAAAGAAGCATAGGCATGGAACACCATGGCATAAAAGAGGTAGGTCATGTGGAAAAAATAATCATGAAACATAGATAACCCAAGAACTTAGGGCTTAGATATTAGCAAAAGACTTGGAAAAGGCACAGGAAGCAAAGACAGTTTGGGAATAGTTCACATGAACATCAAAGAATAATAGTCAAGCATAAATCCATCATAGGTCTATGGAAAGATATGTGAACGATGATGAGGATATAGTATAGAGAGAGCATATAGCGGTAGTTATTCCTGAGTCTTTAGAATTTCATTATAAATAGCTTACCATGACTCATTGTTATTAATGGTCATTAGTGAGTCATCTTTTTGTAATTACTTTTGTAACTGAATGGTCGAGGTAAACTATGTATAAATACCCCTTAGTTTTACTTAGTATGGTGGTTGATCATTGTAATCCTACAGTGATTGTAATCTTGATAAAACTTATGAATTTAATGAAATAAAGCTTATGTGTTGATAGAATACTTATATAATATGATCATGATTATAATGGAGTTATTACTATTTTATTATCAGTTTACATCTAGTTTCTTTTTCATTGGTTAAGTAATGAATGATTAGTTAAAATTTAAACATGAAACTAAGTATGAATTTATGACTAAGTGCTTGTTTGAATTCCCTAGCTTAGGAAAGTGAATGACTACACCATCACATGACAAAACCAATGGGAACTAGTCTTAACTATGTGCTTTGAGTCAGCACACAAGAACCTTTTCTTGTGTGATATATCGGTGCACTGGCTCATTGGAACTCTTGTTATCTTAAGCATGTAACTAAGGAAAAGATATGCTAGACTAAAGGAAAAAATCCCAAAAATTTGGTTATATTATTAGGACCCATAGCATTTATTTGCATGATGGTGGGAAGATGCTCGAATGACCATCTCTTGAAAATGTAGAGCATTGGGTTACTACTATAGAAGATAATTTTGTACTTCAGTATCTTAATCCAAGAGTTTTTGTACATGCATGGGTCGAACAACACCTTTATGACTCATTATATGAAGCTTTCTTTATAGAAGTGCCCATTCACTTGCATGTTTGATTTTTGACACATACATAAGATTGTGCAAGGAACTACGAATGGAAGATATCTTAGTTAGTATAGCATCAGTCAGCCTTAGCAAGATCAGGAGCACCCTAGATGCATGTGGTGGATATTTAATGGTGAGAAACACTGAATAGATATATTTTGGAATATGTAGTCTCTACATACTCTTGTTTAAAATTAGCTCAGTTTAACTTCCTCTAGGAGCCACATAGAAGGCATCTCAAGAAAATTTTGTTAGAGATCAAGAATCTTATTGTTGACTTAGGACTTGAGAACTTTCACATGGATGGCTAAACTCTCCTTAACATGAGCAGCGTAATTGGTGGGGAAATTAAGGGGTGTACTTTAATATAAGATTAATGGTTCAATATGGTATCTATTCAATGGGATTTATGTAAGCGCAAGTATGATGAGGCTAGGTGAAGGGATATGATTGGAACCAATCTAGGGAGGGGTCAAGAGGACTCTAGAAGTGACATGAGGATACATAGGGAGGCATAAAGGCATATTGAGGACTCCCCAAACACAGAACCACACCCAATGCTGACACATGTATATGTAGAAGAAACAAGTCAAGTATTGGTGACTATAGAACCCAATTTAGACAGGGTCAATTCTCCACCCATAGCACACACTCATGCCTTTGAGTTAGACAATGTTATTATAAGAAATTGAGATATCGATAGTATAGAGTTAGAGCCTAAACTTGTTGAATAAATTTTTACAGTATAGGATCAAGATAGTATTTTGCTATTAATTTCTTTCTCATTACAAGTCAACCCTATGGATCACTTTAGAATGTCTGGTGGACCAAGTATAGCTAGTGGCAATAATACATTCCCTCTCTTAATTAATGAACCTACTTCTATGTCCAATGTATCAGTTGTTTCTATTGTAATAGGAGGTACAATAGGTAGTACTAGTGGTGGTTCAACTAGAGGATTGGGAGGTGGTGTAGAATGCATTGGTGGACCTCCCCCATAAGGTCTAGGAGGGACTAGAGGTTTTTCATAACAAGTTCTATTGCCAACACCTAGTTTTCCCATCGTTTACTACAAGATGATGTTCCATCTACCTAAATATCATGGTGTGGAAAATGTAGCAAAACATGTTCATAAATGTGAACTTATTTGGTGGGTGTGTGGCATTACTTCTACTAAAATAAAGGTAATACAGTTTTCCACAACCCTTTTATATCATGTACATAAGTGATATTAGAAGTTTGACCCACAAAAAGTTATGGTAAACTACGAGCAATTGAAGGCAATTTTTCTCTAGGAATTTGATATCCCAGAGTTTAAACAACAAAGTATTCCCATCATGAATGATATTAAACAAGAGATCACTAATAGTGTGTGTGAATATGATATGTATTTTAAAATGCTTCTTTCTAAGTTATAATTTAGATAAACACAAATTAACATGCCAAGTGGTTTGTAGGAGTCTCGTTACTTCTATTCCATCACACATTGTCCCAAAAGACCTTCAATGACCTATGTGAGGCCTTGGAAGCTGCCCTTCACGTTGAAGCCATTAAAAGTATAGACACAAGGATTAGTCCCTTTATGGAAGCTTAAATTATTTCTATGGCATCTCAATTGGAAAAGTTCTCTATGAATAGTACTCACGAGAATCATGACAATTTGTGGTGTGTTGACTATGAAACTAAAGGTCATAATAGGAATAATTATCCTAGAAATAGTATGCATGCCATAGTAAAGAAGTCCTATGAGATATGTGAAGAATACTATGATATGAGAGATCGTTCCCTATTTTAGTGTGCTACTCAATCAAAGGTATATCATATTATAAAATATATGATGCATTTACTCATGATACCAATGATTATCACCTTAATAGTGAGATTTATGAGGTGTGTGTGTGGTACTCGCTAGACCTATATTGGCAACAACCAGGACAATGGTATAGGTTGGTCCTATAGAGGTCATGATTGCAAATGTAGAGGTGGTCATTTTTTAACTAGAACTTGCTACATGTGTAGATCTCTAGACAATTATAAGTGTGATTGCCCAGTTTATCTAACATGTGCCTTTTGTAATACGGAGCATCATCTAGAGGAATGCCTAGACTTGTATGCCACAATCACCATGGAGTAGAATGAGAAGGGTGTTGGAATGACATGGATTTAAAAAAATCACCAACTGCTTAATGGAGACCACACCCTATTACTCTGACTAGTCCCAAGGTAAATATTAATACACAAAGTGGTGTTCCTTCTTAATCCATTTCATATGTCATATCCCCCCCAGTCTCAACCCCTAACCATGGTGACTAGGCTAAGAGGATCATGATTTTGACTAATTTTTGGGTCTTAGACTTGGTAAAAAGGAATAATGTCATATCTTGGTAGAATTAATTCTACCTGGTAATATGCATTTGAGTATTGTGGGTTGATTATTTTATTGGATCATTATGTTATTTGACTTCCCCAAAGCTCTGCATGGCACATTTTCTGTAAAGGATCACTATCTGAGTGAAACCCTAAGCTAAGCAAGTATAGGATTAGGGGATTTTGATGAGGGATCCATGTGATTTAGTTTAGATATGTCATCCATGAATGGCAATAGCCTCAGAGAGCAAGGTCATGGTGAGGAAAATGCAAATAAGAAAGGTGTGCACAAAAAAGAAGGAAGGAGGAAATATATGATGAGAGGAGTCAAGGAAGAGCAGGTCAACGTAAGGTGGAAGTTAGATGGAGAAGCTGTGAGATGTGAGAAGGAAGTTGATGGGAGTTATGGAGAAAGGAATAAAAATTTGATAGGGGTCATAAGGACCACTAATCCATCAAACCCATGCCCCTTTGTAAACTTCAATGCATGTGAAGTAAAAGGGTGAGTTGGTAAAGATGTAAGGATGTCATGTCTGGTGAAGGATTTAGATCAATATTGCCAGCCATTAAATAAGGAAAAAGAAATGGCTTCATGTTAATGTGCTGGAAAAAAAAATAAAGCTAGTTGAAGGCCTAGATTTTGGCACAACTATGGCTTACCTTGGAGAAAGGGAAACCAAGAACATCATTCTCCTCTATTGTGCAACCAAATGAGTTAAAAATAGGGTCTTCATTTCCATGCAGGTTATCACTCTTTTCTTGTTTGGCATTCTGCAAGTTATTTAATTTCCTTGTAATCTTGCATTATTGTCTTTAGAGTATTATGCTAGGTAGGGTATAATGCATAAATAAATATACAATATTCATTATGAGTTTATACTTGAGTACGGATATTACCATGTTTTATTAGTGTTGCATTGCATGCAAAACCTGTGTGGTGGTTATTAATTTATTTCACTTGAAAAGTGATGGGTAAATTGATATGGTCATTACCTGGTAGGTTTGGGGTAAATAATTTCACCCAGTTTTGATAATGTAAAACCATCATTATTTACATATTTGCATCTTTTTTTAGTTGAGCTTTAACTAAAATATTTTTACCCTAATGGGTTGTGACTATTAAACTATAATGGCTTTTTTTAATGATTGTATTTGATTTTGTATGCTTATTAATTAGGTAAGTAGAAAGATTAGCAACCTATCCACTTTTATTCAAAACTATCGAATAATGTCAATGGCTTGGTATGGGAACTTTGTGCTTATCAATACTACCTTATTTTTTTTGTGGATTTAAGTAATTTAAAATTATGCATTTTGCTTATTGAGGACAATGTGTTTTTGATAAAAATATATAGGTCATATAATAACCTATAGGAGATGTTTGACATATTTAGATATATTTGGTTGTAGGCTTGAAATATATCCCACTCCAATGGTAAATTAAACCTAGTTGCTAAACTAAAATAATAGTGTTATTTTCAAACTTGATTGGTACTACGTTGTTGCTATTGAGACAAGTTAAGCATAAGTACTAAGCGAACTCAAGTATATATTTTTTTAAGTATAAATATTTATAATTAAATGGAGTCTTAATTTATACTTCGTTAAAACCATCATGTGTTTCCTACACTTTAGCATATGCAGTTGTATTTTTCCTTCTTAGTATGATAAGAGTTGCAGGTAAATAACTGTGACCTTGTTGTGGCTAAGACAAGATATATAGCTGGGACCTATCATTCAAAAGTAAATAAAACTAAATAATAGACTATTACAAATATACTTTGTATGTGATGATTATTCATAAAGTATAATCAAGGGATATTTGGAGTGTTTATATTTGAACCTTGGAACCATTAAAGGGAGAAAGTATATAGTTAGGTGTTTCAATATGATAGGTTTGATTTATTTTTTGGTTGTATGTTGAATTAATTCATTCTAAAGCTCAAAAGGTATGCATCAAATATATCAAGTGTCCAATGCATAGGTTACACAATTGTTTATAAGATACTTTTATTCTTAGAAAGCTTTTATGTTTAGAGAATGCCATTTAGCTCATGAAATTTAATGATTTGAGTTATCATGTTTCAGTATGTATGGTGTAAATGTAGGACTAAAATAATTCTTTTAAATTGCTGGTTAGACTTGATTAGATCTTCAATAACCTAAAAATGAAATTTTGATTGACAATTAGTTCCTTGCCTTAAGGGAAACTAGGGTAAATCACCCAATGATTCTAAAGAGCAATCAAATAGTTTATTCTTTTGACATTTTCCATGTTGTCTAAAAATTATAAAATTCATAGAATGTCTAACCAGACTAGTGTAATCTCACCAGATTATGATGACACACTCTGTAAATAGTTTTAATGCAGGTGTTGAGACCTTGTGGTCCACTTCAGATGCTTGTTGCCTTGTATGATTTTTTGGTCGAGGGATATTCCCTAGCACAGTCTAGCTATATTGTTGTTGCAATGGTTTTGAGTTAGTTGTTATGGTATTAGGATACTAAGTACATGATACTTTAGTGAAAAACTTGTTAGGTAATTCACTTTCAACAAATAGAAAAGTATTATCTATGCGGACCTTGTAAAGTAAATTAAATAAAATGCATTCAATTTTTTTAATAGAACAATACTTTTTATTGTGGTGGGTTAACTTGATATCAAATATGAATGTTTGGATTATTTTTATTTTAAGCATGATTTTTATTCTATCTGATATGATCAAGTATGAACATATAAGTAAGAACATACATGCTTTCTTATACATTGATACTCAAGTACATATATATGCAGAGTTAGAACTTATTATATTTTCAATTTGAGTTGGTGAATTTTAAATCACTAAATATATCCTGATTATAAATCATAAAATTTATTATTGCCTAAAATCATTTGTTCTAGGTGATTAAGATCAAAATATAAGCAATATCTTGTCTAAAAAATTTATTGAGAAAGGTCATTGGATGACTTATCAGGAATTTTAGTAAGCATGTTTTTATAGTGGTAAATATTGACATCAATATGATGATATGATAATTTATTAAATGCATGACCATTTTAAGGAGATAAGGTTATCTTTTATTCAAATCTTATTTGCCATCAAGAATTTCTAGCTATCAAGTCGTTATAATACAAGTTGAAAGAGATTTGTAAATTATGTTAATTAGTTGGAGTTTAAGTTATGGTAGTAAGTTTGAAAGAAGGCGTTCCTGCAAGTAAACTAGGTGTGTGTTCGAATGAGCATTGTGATTAGTATGTTATTGCTTTAGCAAAATTAGTTAAATACATGGTTACATTCTTACCATTATGGTCGAACTACTCATAGCAGATGTATCTTATTATTCTCAACATTGACATCTTTATTTTCTTTAGCGGATATTTTGAATGCTTAAGTTTCAAGTCTAGAATGAGTTCATTGCACAAATAATATTTATTAGTTGTTCCTTAAGCATTAGATCTTCATTTCATCTTTGGTTTGGATGCTGAATTTCTTACCTTTTTTTATGCCTCTTTTGGCATTCTCAAACTCCATAAATAAGTTGTTGGAAACCATTTTAACACTATATCTATTTATTCTCATGTATAATTTTATTGTATAAATCAATTACACTCGAATAACTAATATTATGCAGGTGTTTAGGTATCATAGTTTACCTTAATAAGTGATGGAAATTATTTAGCATTACTTGAGTTTATAACTAGGGGCATTGGAAACATACTTAATCTAGTCATCCCACATTTTATAAAGCTATGTAGAGACTATGTATAGTCCCTCATTATCTTAAATGCATAAACCTCAATTAGGCGGTATGCTTATGTGTTGTGTTAGCCACTTGGGCTATCTAATGCCATTTACAAACCTTGATGATATGGATAAATGGTTGGTAATCAATGTAGTTGTTATGAGTATTACTCTTGGGTGTGTTTTATTTCCTAAAGCAATTATAAATAGGTTATATGCTTGCATTAATTTCTAAATGTCAAACTTGGCTCATAATAGAGTTGGAAATGAAATGAGATTTTATCATTTGTACATTGAATTATTTCAATAAATTGAGGTCACAGTTATAATTGTCAAATAGAATTATAAAAATATTGTTATTCTTATTGCTCCTCCTTTATTGAAGTTATATTGAGGCATTATTTTGGTCCTTGTAATCTTGAACTCAGAATTTACACTTAGTTGCCTACTCATTCATTAAACTAGTCCTTTTGATGGTGAAGCTTTTTATAATTAATCATGACTTAGTTCAGATTATTTGCCTGATGAAGTTATTAAGTTAATGGCTTATCCCTACCTACACCATTTTATTGTATTGGTTGAACTTGGGTAATTAATATTAAGCTAAAGATTAGAAAGGCAACATGATACAAGGACCTTAAGACTCAAGGTTTTATTTATGTAAAACTAGCAGGCACCATCAAGATGAATGCCTACAATATCCCTAAGTTTCACCTTTTGAGGAAAATGTTTTCTTACATGGTTGATTTATAACTCTTTATAGGGATCTTTAAATGATGGTAATGATCCTTATGGCATATTTATATTAGTACATAGCATGATATAAATAATGATCGACATCTTAGAATAGATGCTCTACCTTCTCTCTTTTGAAAAATAACCCTCAATTATTTTATAATAAGTTAATGGCAGAATGTTGACTTTGGTGACTATAACTATTTACTCTAAAACCTTGAACTACCCTAATAAATGTGGCCTTGTGTTTTGGTAAGAAGAAAATTATGTAATTACCCAAATCATCAAATCATACCTTGTTAAGGAGATTGAGATGCTTGAGTAGTGTTAACGGGACGATAAATGGTCCCATAAGGGATACAAGCATCACGTATAGAGATCAAAGTTTATCAGTGTGCACATGTACACTGATACACCCTGAATTGTACACTTTCTATTAGTAACACGTTCCCTTATAGAATCCTTTAATGGTGATTTAATCCTAGTTAAGTGTCTGAAATCCATTTTATATGGTTCTATTTGTAAGCACACTAGTGTGCAAGTAAATAAGATGTTGTCTTTCATCATCAAGGTTGTGATATGGGCCCCATGTGTGGTTGTACTCACACTCTAATAAGCAACTCTAGAATATATATATATATAGGGGTTATTTCATTTGGTATCATAGCAACATTTTTATTCTCAAGAACTCTGGGACATGGAAAGTTTGATATGATGGCACAAATGAACTATTCATTTTGGTATGAAGGGTTGTAGAAAATCTGAATTTTTGTGATGATAGTTGTTATCTCCCTTAAATTTGGTTGGGTTAACCCTTCTCGAATTCAATTATGCTAGGGCAAGCCTCACCTATTAACCATTAACTTATATGGGCGAGTCAATAGGAGATAAGCGATAAAGGTTTCACTCTTAGAATTAAAGGAAATAATATCCAATATATATTATTGGTTTGTATGGATAATCCATCACTAGATGCTTGGAAAATTATGACCCAGGGAAGACTAAGGGTTCAACTTAAACCTAGAGGGCTAAATAAAGTGCAAGAGGTTGATTTACCTGGGTAAAATCAATAGATCTTGAGTTCTCCACTTGTAAAAAGAAGTGTTTTGAGCTATTGAGAATCTACTAAGCATGAATGGTCGTGATAACTTTTGCTAGTCCTATAGATGAGATTATTGTAATTTCTTATTTAGTGAATCGAATATATGGCTAAATTATTGAAAGAAACTCAAATGTTGAAATTACAAAGCTAGTATGACACCTCCTAGATAAATCATTATAAGTGGAGTAAGAATATCTCCATGGGTTTGAATTCTTGTAGTTGAGCAAGGTTGTCCCAAGGTAAGTTTGCCTTTTAGAGACATGGTAGTGGACCTTGGTGAAGGTAATGATAAGTTTTTGTGTGTAAACATTTGATATATTACCAGTTGTACATAGATATATCAGTTCGATTGACTGAATGGCACTGTGAGGAGATCTAAAACAACAATATATGTTGTGAGGCATCATTGTGTCCTCTAAAGATTGGAAAAAATATTAAGGACTACTCCTTATTTGTTTTATAAATTGTAATAGAACTAGTTATAGACAAAAAAAAAATTATATAACATTAATTTCTTGACAGTTGGGGTAAGCAATTGTAAGTTTTTGCTTGGCTTATGTGTCACTAGACATGACTGGTTGCAACCATGCAAAAAAATTTAGTGTGATTAGTACTTAGATAACACTATTTTGTCCTAATTAGTGGACTTATAAAAAATATCAGGAAGGTTTTGTTGGCTAAAACACTGAAGTGATTGGCTGATTGGAACCATAATGTAATCTAAAAATGAATAAACACTATGCACTTTAATTTGGAGGTGTTTGAAAATCTAGGCATTTTAGTTAAATTAATGTTGTGGGAAACTATAATCCCATGGTAATATTATGACACTCACCTTGAGCCTTGGCTGAGTCCACCCTTTTCAAGACCATGCTTCGTAGAACAAACAACATTAGTCAACCATTGGCTTGTTAGATCAGGCCAATTACAGGATTAGTTATATAAGCTTGATGTTGGAAACAAAGAGATGAATACCTAGTGTCTAATGATGGAATTTTTAGATGAGCCTTCATATGATACTTGAAGTGTGATATCCTTGGGAGGACCGATGACGTGATTCAACCTTGGAGGGCTAAGTGGGGGTGAAGGTGACTAACTTGTATGGATAAGTTAGTAAGCATTGAAAATCTTATGGATACTTGATGTCATCAGGTGGACCAATGATTTTTCAAAATTTGTGTATGACCAGTAAATATATTTGTGTGTTATGTGTTGTTCCCAAAATCAGCTATGCTCATTTTTGGAACAACCCCTATGAAACTTGTCCATTTCGTGTTTTTCTCTCTAAGTTTTTTTTTTGAGGCAAGTTTTTCTTGTTCTCGCATTTGCTCAATTGGCATCATCTAAAGTTTGTGACGTTCCCTTATTGCATTTTCCTAAAAAAACCAAAAATTGTTACTATCTCGATATAACTAGAGGACAAAGTTTTCATTTCCTAGAGTTAGCATTTTTCTTGCGTTTCCATGCAGGGGCGGCATTTTTTATTGCCACTACATCTGCTTTTTATTTTTCATGCAAAGGCAGCAATTTTTGCTGCCCTTACATCCATCATGCAAGAGTGGTGAAATTTTCCACCCTTGCATCCTTGGCATATTTTCCATGCAGGAGCGATGATTTTCACCGCCCCTGCATATCTTTTCAAACTCCAGTGCAGGAGCGGCAATTTTTGCCACCCCTGCACTGTCTTGATTTTTGCATGCAACATTTATGGCCACATGCCTCAATTGGTTGGGGGAGATTTTTGCCCCCATTTAATCTCTTTTTGCCCTATTTTTAACCTCATTTTTCCATTCCTCCTCTTGCTCTCTACCTCTGGATGATCAAGCAAGCAAGAGGAAGCATGTTTTTGCCAGATTCAAGCTTCATTTCATGTTAGTCTTCAGGTAGGGTTTTGTTTTTGTTTTTATTTTGGTTTTTCCTCTCTTTTTAAAAGTTGTTTTTCTTTATTTTTTCTAGGTTTTCTTTTTTCCTCTCTTCCCCTACCTATTTTTCCTAATCCAAATGAGGTGTGTGTCTCCCCCTTCACCGCGCCTCGACCCTCCTTTTCCCCACCCATTCAACCTTTTCCTCCCGTGTCAGGGCAGTGAATTTCTTCCCCATCACATTTCTCTAATTCTTACCTGTGTAAGAGTGGTGATTTTTGCCACCCTAACACAAATTTCCAATCCACTCAAAGTGCATCGGCGGTGATTTTTGTTGCTGATGCAACCAGACTCGGATAAAGTGTAAGGGTGGCAAAAATTGTCGCCATTACATTGGACTTGCCTACTAGGTGCAAGGGCAGTGATTTTTTCCACCCTTATACATTCAACTCTTTCCACATGCATTGGCAGTGATTTTTATCGCCAATGCATCCCCTTTCCACTCAGCATGCACGGGTGGCAATTTTTGCCACCTATGCACGCAGAACCCTTTCCACATGTAAGGGCGGCAAATTTTATTGCCCCTACATACCTTTTCCCCATTTTTTCTCTAACTCTGGGATTTTTTTTTTCTCACTTGCTCCCCTTTGCTTATGCTTTTTGACCTGCTCTCACCTCAGCCCTTTCGAGTGTGCTTCCCTAGTCAAGATCACCCAACGTGCAATTTTCCCAAATTGCTAATATTTCTCCTAATTGTGCGATCATGACTCTTATCACAGTTTCTCCCTGAGATCCTTTTTCGTCAACATACTTCTAACAAAGGCTCATCTCGATGACTGAAGCTTCTCCAAAGAAGTCAAAGGCGATTGAGTACCAATATCAAGGTGTTTTCCCAATCACTTTGGTCACTTCTAATGTCGATGACATTAGGGACACAGAGATCAGCCATGTGGATATGGTTGAGTTCATAGAGAGAACCAAGGTGAAAAACCCAAGCTCATAAATGAAAAAAATAATTGAGAGACATATTCACCTAGTCTCTTATTTTCCTGTGGTAGTGCATCACACCGAGTTCGTCCTCCAGTGCGCCCAATTCTACAACAAAGAAACCAGAGCAATGTCAGATGCTAGTGGCAACATAGTAATTCGACTGGACCCTGTTTTCATCGATAAAGTTTTCATGTGCCCTCTTACTACTGAAGTATTGAAGATTGACTTTGTCGAAGCACAAAAGGAATACAACAAAGATCTCGAGAAGGCGAAGAAGGTTATCAATAATAGATTTCTCAAGACTCCCAGAGCCAACTTGTCCAGATGGCCATAAAATTTTTTGAGGAGTGACTTTATAGAGGAAGTTGGTGACTTAATCACTCTTCTCAGCAGAGTACGAGGTCTACCATCTTCTTCTCAATTTCATGAATGGATGTATCCCTTAATCAAGATAATTCTCTAAGGGAAACAAGTCATTTTTTAGGGTGAACAGATCAGCAATGCTTTGCATGAGCAATTGATAAAAATGTCTACTACTTCAAAGTTCTATATGACTTTGTACCTAGTGTACATCGTAGCTTCAATGAGAATCTTCCCAGGTTTGACGTCAGAGGGAAACAAAAAAACCACTCATGTTTATCAATATTACCCTTAGCTAACACTAAAGGGATCAATCCATCACTTTAAGAGGGTAAATGATGCCTTCTTCATAGTATTTTTATGTCTTTTTATCCTCAATTGGAATAGAAGAGAGTATCAAATGAAGCCTGGACTGTCGTCAATGACTTCGGCTGTATGTTTTTATAATTCCCTACTTTTTGCTATCTCTGGGTTGGCTTTTTCCAAGGTTATCCCTATATGCTCCCTAGATTTCCTTCTGATAAATTGATCCTGATGGAGCTGTGTAAACAAATTATTGTTGTACATAATAAGTAGATATAACTAAAAAAACTAGGTTTCAAGTTCCCCATTGAAATTGGCAGGTACTCGGTGTTGACCGCTACAAAGGCAAGGGCAATGGAGACCGAAATGCAACTTGTCACCATGAAGCATTTCAAAATAAGGCCCAACTTTGATTACAGAGGTGTCAAAGACATGATCAAGAGAAAGACTCAGTTCCATGAGCCCATGATCGAAGACATCTGGATAGATTTAAGATTAGCATAAGACATCAGGAAGATGGACTACAGCAGACTGTCTCTAGAATAGATTGAATATCTAGGGCTCACTGATATTCCTCTGAATCTAGTAGATGACAAAAATTTAGTCAATAGTAGGTATCTAGCCGAATAAGTCACTAAATCTCCTCTCCCTTCGATCTAATGGTCTTAGAAAGAGTTGACCTCTTTAAGGATGAGATTCAAACTGATATTGGATAACACCAATGATTGGTTAGCAAACAAAGAGATCACATTAAAAAAAATCATCATAAGATCAGAGGCCAAATTCCAAGAAGAGACAAGGAGGAGAGCAAAAAATAGGATAAAGAATAAAAGTGACATTCCTTCTCCTTCTAGGCCCCATAAGCCTAGGATCATTTTTGTATCAAAAAAATCAAAGGTTGCCAAGAAAGAGCTAGAGTTAACAAATATGGGGGTTGAGGAACAAAGTGCCTAAGGACAAGTGATAGAACAGATGGAAATAGATTATAGGCCTACAAGGCAATAGGGGATAGAAGCTCTATCACCGCCAGAGGAAGCACAGCCAGTTGCAAAAAAAAATTCTTCTCCACCCCAATCACCTATTGTGACTCTTTCACCCATTTCTCCCATCAGTATCCCTTATTTTGGAGCCACTTCTCTTTATAGAGTTATTTTTGGCGACCCTCTAGGCACTTCTAGAGATGTCCTTCGATCATCAACATCCATCCCCAATCTTTTATCTCCTTTCAACATCAGAGACAGTTCTACCTTTGACCAGTTAGCATCTGGTGCAGTTTTGCCTGATACCATGCAAACTACACCCACTACACCCATTATTTCCATCAATAGTGCAGATGTTACCCCATTGACACCAATTACAGGGACTATTGCTACTATAATTGCTTCTGCTCTCCTGCCTTGGTTATCGACTTTCACACCTAAAAGGAAAAAGCAAGCCATCTCTCCAGATGACTTTGATTTAGGTAAAATAATACCAGTGAAAGCTAAGACCCCCAAGAAGCCAAGAATCCTTTCAAAAATAATTGGAGATAAGGGGCATAAATTTTTGGAGATAGCTAAACCCCCATAGGATGAAACCCTTAAAATTTTTGATATGAGCAGCTACTCCATTTCTCGAGTTGAGTTGGGGAAAATAACTCATGAGGGTGCCAAGAGTGATTTGCAGTCTACAATAGATATCATGGTCCAAAAATTTGACAAAGAGAGAGAGATAAAAGATTATTACAAAGCAAAGGCAAAATAATTGACCGCGATGGTCAGGAGATTCACTTTTGCCCTAGAGGCAGCAACTCTAGAGGCCTTCTCCATAGATTATCCTATTATCTAGAAAGTAGAGAAGACCTACCTAAAAGGAAAACTACTTGCAGATTATATAGATAAGATGCATGCACAAGGGATTTCTTTGTTTACAGAGGTGGCTGAGAAAATAGGTAAAATGAAGAAAATGAGAATAGAGTTAGAAGACCTTATCTCTATTATTTCTCAAGATATTGACAGCACAAATAAATATCTTAGCAAGTGGATAGAGATGAAAGCTCTGAAGAAATGTACCTTAGTATCAATCGGTGTCATTTTCAATAGAGATTCTTATATTGAAATCAAAGACTCACTAATATACAGGATCTAGGTACTTAAAGAACTGATCAGTGACCTCAAATCTTCCAAGGACGCTAGTGAAGAAAGTGACACCAACCTACTGAATAGATTGGAGGAATTGCCTTGCAAACTCACCTCTCGAGACAATCAATTCCTTTTAGTAGAGGAAATGATTCAAGAATTCAAAGGTATGATCTGAAGGGAATTCAAGGAAAAAGCATTCTCAATGACTTCTGTGGATAATATTTTAGATAATCAGTTAACTCTAGATAATCTAAGAACCAGGTTAAATAGTCATACAAAAACAATCATAGTAGTGAGAGATGCTACAGTCAGAGCTAAGGTGATTTTTAGAAATACTATTGCGCCAGACAGTATCGGGATGCAGGATTCAATCGCCATGTATGATGCTCATCTGAAAATATCTGGCGATAAGAGTTGAACTATTCTTCCATACTCTCTTATTTATTCTTTTTGTGTACTTTGTAACTGACTTGGGACATTTTCACATGCACTTTTCTAATATATAATTACATGTAAAAATCCAAAAAAGTCCCAAAGTCAACGCTGACTCATCTTTGACTAGGTTTTCAATATTTAAGTTTTTTACCAATTTTGAAGGTTTTTCCCTATATATATGGAGGGAGCCTCTTTTGTAAAAGCATCTCTAGATAATTGAGAGCAAAAACTCTGCTGAAATTGAGATACTTCTTGAAACTTTGATCTCAGCTTGTAAATCATATTTTATTGAATGAATGAGAAGCAGGTTAATTTTAGACTTTGTGTTGAAATAATTTGTATTATTTAGGAAATAGTTCTTATGTTCTCTTTCCTAATAATCTCAAATCTGTTTGATTGAATAAGCAAAGTGTGTGTATGGAAATTATCTAAAGATAATCTAAAGGATATCAGAAAGAATTTGAGCTGGTTTTATCCTTGTGATTTTTTTATCTATTGTAGTTTTAAGTGAAGACTTTGAGCTTTACTTTAGTCTACTATTACCTATGCTTCAGATCAGTGAAGGGGACAATGAAAGACTTTGTGCTTTTATGGGTTATCTTGTGAACATAGTTATTACTCACAAATTTTTTTTGCTATTTGCTGAATACCATTTCTGAAAGAAGAGAAATGCTTTTAGTAATTAACCAGGATCTCTTTTGCTCTGTGATCATCATCTCTGAAAAAAGAGAAATGGATGGTGTTATCCTACCTTGAGTATTATTTTCTACTTATTTATATATATATATAGCATATAAGTGATTTATAGGGAACCTCCCCTTGATGAGAGGAGAGATTTATCTCATTAGAATGTGGTAAACCCAAACTTTTTGTCGTATAAATCTCCTTGTACTATGGTTGATATACTCATTTTGCCATCAATTAGCTGATGACAAAATATTCACCCAATAGCTTTTGGCGACTCCACTAGGGACTACGAACGTGCATTTTGAAGCCTCAAGATTCAACTTGAAGCATTTCTAGTCTTTTTTCATTTTACACTCAGGTAGATCCACTGTACACATAAAGCTAGAGAGCTCAAGGTATTGTTGATCCGGTATTCGAGTTGGTGCGACGAACTAACTTTGACATTTCTCCTCCACCATCTCACCTTCAGTGAACTAGGAGTTTTCCTCCTACTAGCTCTAGATCTCCCATACCTGGTGAAGCTTCTAGTCTTAGTACTGGTAAGGTTTTATCTATATTGACCCCACTAAGATTTGTTATCCCACCTTTTAATCATCCTATCATAATGGCCCAAGGTCCTTGTGGCAACTCCTTTGGTCCTCTCAATCTGACCCCACCTTTACACGAACTACCTCATAGTTTGAGAAAGAATTTTCCCAAATTCTATGGCGACGAGAAAGTTCACCCTAATGAGCATATTGTTGCCTTCTCTATATCATGTAGTGTGATAGGTGTGGAATACGAAGTTGTGGCAGTGAGACTTTTTGTAGAAACTTTGCAAGGCGTTGTCGCGGATTGGTTTTACCACCTTCAAGCTCAACCTATAATTGATTGGAATACACTCAAAGCCAAGTTTGAGGCTAGGTTTAAACCTGTTGAAGATGCACATGCCTTGTTAGCTCAGCTTACGCAAATGAAGAAAGAACCTCATGAACCCATAAGGGATTTCATAGCAAAATTTGATAAGCTGAAGAACCAGATTCCTACGATCACTTAGCCAACGCCAAAAAACCTCAAGTGCTTTTTCATCAACTCACAACTTTCTAAAGTAAGTTTTCTGTTGAGGTGGGCCGGTCCTATGGATCTCGTTGTGGCTCAAAACTTGGCTATTGAGGTGGAAGATGATCTTATTCTGGCGGGTAAGATCAGAAAAGACTCTAATAAAAATAAATTTTCTTCATCTGTTGAAAGTTCTTCCACAAGCACCACAAATCCTATGGTGCAAAAGTTGACAAATGAACTACTAGCCTTGAAAAGACAAATGGCCCAAGGTATGTCTGCTCTTTCTTATCGAGATATGCCAAGAAGGACGTTTCCTAATTAGTCATATCAAGGTAATGCTGCCAGAAACCAAGGGTAACCAATCTGCCTGCCTCCTCCACATGGAAAGCTTGCCATTGAAGTAGCACTTGCTAATTTAGCAGTTAGTTACCTTGAAGCTGAACAAAATTTCTCACTCCAACCTGAGTCAGACCAACAAGATGACGCTAATCTCTTTGAAGAATAAAAATAAGAATTAGATGGCGACTCCAATATTAGTTTTCTAGATTATCGAGATGAAGTTGGAAGGGAGAAGTGTTTGATAGATCCTATGTTGTTTTTACCAGATCTTAGAACTAGTCAGCTCAATAAACTAATAAAGAGAAAGTGGGAGAAGAACCTCAGTGGGTAGTTTCTATCGCTAAACGAGGGACTTCACTACTTTTCCAACCAAAGGATCAGGTAACTAACAAAAAACTAAGTACCTCAAACCATCCTATACCTTCTACCTCTATTTCTCAGACCAGTACCACAAGCAATAAAGATCAAGATGATGGGTCCCCTTTCTCTACCTCTAGCCCATTTCAATTATTTGATATAATTGATCATGCCAAAAAGACTAAGATTCAAATGACCGAGATTGAGTACTTACGAGCCAATCCTAAATAGTTTGATAAGTCGGTTGATTACGTGAGAAGTAAGACTGCTTCCATAGGACAAGATTTTTCAAAGGCAACTCATGATTCCTCCAAGAATAAACCCACCTAGAATAATCTTGTCATTACTCCTCCTATTGCTCCTAGGAAAATATAACCTTTTTATGTTTTCTTGTTGATAAATGGTTATAAATTGAGTAATTGTATAATAGACTCTGGAGCTTTTGATAATGTTATGCCTGCCAAGGTAGCAGATTTTCTTAGTCTTACTTTGACTAAGACTTTTGGGAGGTGATTTTCTATGGAAAACAAGCAAGTCCCACTCTTAAGTCAAATAAAAGATGCCCAATTTACGTTTGCAATTTTTCCATAAAAGAGAATCAAAATAATGATTTTAGTGGCTGATGTTCCAACCTCTTATGGCATCCTTCTTGGGCAAAATTTCTGCAAGGATGTTGGTGGCGAGTTAAGCACGGACCTATCCGAAGCAAGGATTCCAATCAAAGGTGTTATGAAAAGGCTCCTCCCTAAGAATGAAGTGAAATATGTGGTTACCCAAACCTCGGCACCTGAAGCTCAAATTCTATTTGAGTCTTTAGGCACGGGTAATTACTTTTTGTCTACGAAGAAAGTCCATGAGATATATGATGAAATTTCCAAATGTGTCAACCTAAAAATTAGTTCAGATGAAATAGTAGAAAGATTGGTGGAGTGTAGTGCAAGTGTAGAAGAATATCCCCCGCCAAACAAAAAAGAATCTAACGAAAAATCAGGGTCTAATGAGGTATGGATTCTAGAATTTGATGGCAGCTGCTCCTCTACCAGCTCAAGAGCCAAAATTGTGTTGATATCTCCTCAAGGAGATATTTTTCCCTCTTTATACAAGTTGTAGTTCAGCAACACCAACAACACAGCTGAGTACGAATCCCTGTTGCTTGGATTGAAAGCTGCTAGAGAAAAAGGCGTCAAACTCCTCCATGCCAAAGGTGATGTTGAACTGGTGGTTTGTCAGGTAAGAAACCTGTATAAAACCAAAAATGAGAAATTATGCCACTATCACAATTTATTCTGGGATCAAATTGAAAGCTTTGATGCTTTCAACATCTCGACCAAACCCAAAGAATTCAATGACCGAGCTGATGCACTAGCTATTTCAACAACTCTATTGGTCCCTCACCCTGAATTTAAAGGAGACAAGTACACTATTAAACTGGTCTTTCGACCAAGTCTACCTCATAATGCCAGTCATTGGTAGGTGTTTAATAATGATAACCAAATTATTGCCTTTTTGGAGCAAAAAGATAGCTTTGAACAGCTTCATTTTGATGGCAATGAGCCCCAGAAGTTTGAGTCAACCCCTAAATCAAGTACAAATGCAGGTGAAGAATTCATGCAACTCAAAGGGAATAAAATCTTGAAAGGCCTAGTTTCCCTTGAGAAGCTGTTTGACAAACATGATAGATTCATTAAACAGTGGCAAAAGGATTCAAGCTCCTCCTAGAAATATGATAAAGTAAATTTAGGTACCTAAGAAAATCTCAAAGTGGTGAACATCGAGAAATACTGCACTCAAGAAGAAAGGTTCAAGTTCACTGCTCTACTCCGCCAGTATATAGATGTCCTTGCTTACTCCTATGATGATCTGAAGTCGCTCAGACCTGAAGAAATCCACCATAATATTCCTCTCAAAAGTGATTCAGTGCCTTATAAGTAAAAATCCAGATAGTATAACCCAAAGATATCAAGTACTATTCTATGTAAAATATAAAAAATGTTGAATGCTAGGATAATTTTTCTAATCTATCATTCCACATGGATTGCAAACATAGTTCCTGTGAGGAAAAAAATGGCAAAATTTGCATCTGTGTGGATTTCAAAAACTGGAATCAATCATCCTTAAAGAATAAATATCCTCTCCCTATCATGGATCAAGTTTTACAGATGGTGATAGGTTCAGTGATGTTATCAATGCTGGACGGCTTCTCGAAGTAAAATCAAGTTGAAGTTGAAAAAACAGACTAGCATAAAATTGTCTTCACCACACCTTGGGGCACCTTTGCTTATCGAAGAATGCCATTTGGTCTGATAAATGTGAGCACCACATTTCAGAGAGCAATAGATCTCACTTTCAAAGATAAAATGGGTAAGTTCATTGTAGTATACTTGGATGATTTAACAGTATTTTCCAAGCATCATCCTGACCATGTGCACCATTTACAAGTGTTGGAGTGCTGTCGTCAGAATGGTATTTCTCTAAATCCCAAAAAAATTATTTTTGGGGTAATGGAAGGGAAAATTATCAAGCATATTGTATCCTGAGGAGGCATTAAAATTGACTCAAAAAGAGTCAAGTCCATTTAGGAGCTTACCCTGCCCACAAGTAAGACTGCGGTTCACTCTTTCTTCAAAAAAGTGAATTTTTTACGAAGGTTCATCCCTGAGTTCACTGAGAAAACTCACCACATTGTCAACATGATGAAGGGCAAAGCCACTTTCAGGTGGACTACAGAGGGCAAGTCAGCATTTGAAGACATCAAAAAAGTAATCGCACATGCACTAATTTTGGTTTGTCCAGACGACATCAAAGACTTTAAAATATACAGTTATGCTTCTAAACATACACTTTCAGCGATTTTGGTTCAGCAGAATGAAGAAGGTGTGGAATCTCCTATTTATTTCATGAGCCATCTGCTCAAATCTCATGAGTTGAAGTACTCAAACATGGAGAAACATGCTTATGTTGTGGTTAAAGCAATGAAGCATTTCAAGTTTTATATTCTGAATTCACATACTATAGTCTTGGTGCCTGATACAATGGTAAAGTCCATTCTAATTCAATAGGAGTTTGGTACAAAATGGTAATTGGATTGCTAAGATTCAAGAGTTTGATCTTGATATCAAACCTACCAAACTTATATGGAGAAAGGGCCTCTGCTAATTGATTGCTGATAATATCTCCAAGGAAGTAGAAAATAAAGAAATAGAGATCGAAGACGTGTCTATGGTCCTCTTCATTGCTACTATTGATGAGTGGTATTCCAACATCGCTCATTTTCTAATTTATGGTGAGTGTCCCACTCATCTATCCTACAAAGAAAAATGAAAATTTAAGCTAAAGGATGCTAACTATGTATTGTGGGATAATGGTTTGTATAAGAGAAGCCTTGATGGGCTATTTCTTCATTACGTCGATAAGGTGCAACAAGATAAACTTTTGGAGTCTTTCCACAATTTGGTCTGTGAAAGACATTTTTTTGCACCAGTAACAGCCCATAAAATTCTACGAGCAAGGTACTATTGGCCTACACTATTTCAAGATGCTTACAAATGAGTGCGTAGATGTGAATTATGTCAGTAGTTCATCAAAAAGCCTAAATTGGCTGTGTTACCCCTCAAGCCAGTGGTAATCGAAGAACTTTTTCAACAGTGGGGTATTAACTTCATTGGCACAGTCAACCCATCTTCAAGTGTTGGGCATGATTATGTCCTCACTGTGACTAATTACTTTACCAAATGGGTGGAAGCCATTCTAACTAAGCACGCTACTTTAGAAGTGGTGTGTAATTTTTTTAAGGAAAATATTATCTCCCAGTTTGAGTTTCCAATTAAAATTGTAACAGATAATGCAGCTTGTTTATCTTCTCATGAGATTACTCAGTTATGTTTTTATTATGGAATTACCCTATCCCACACTTCTGATTATTTTTCACAAGGGAATGGCCAAGCAAAATTGAGCAACAAGAACCTGGTTACTATTATCAAGAAATTGGTAGATGATAATTAGAAGACTTGGCATAAAGCATTATTTGATGCTTTATGGGCAGATAGGATTACACCCAAGAGGGCCATAGGCATGTCACTCTTCCAACTTTTGTATGATTTGAATGCAGAGATACCAATCACCCTAGAACTACCAGCGTTCAGGTTAGCAAAGGCAATCGAAGATTCAACTTTTGAAAATTCAGTTGATAAAAGGATCATGTGTCTAACCGAATTAAATGAGTAATGAACCATGGTGGTGGACCAGATTACTACATATCAGAATCAAGTGAAAAAACTTTTTGACAAGATGGCAAAGGTTCATGATTTTCAGATTGGAGATCAAGTCTTGTTGTGGGACAAGAGGAGAGAACCAAAAAGAATGCACGGAAAATTTGATTCTTTGTGGAGAGGTTCGTTTACCATTCATCAAATCTATGGTGAGAATAGCTTCTTGCTAGAGTATCAAGATGGAGTGCCATTCTCACTACATCACAGTGGGTAGCATTTGAAGCACTTCAATCCTTGAGGTTTTAGATGAGTTCACTTGTACATATGTATAGTTTTTATGTTTTTTGTTTCTTTTGGTCTTTCGTGTCTTTTCCTTTTTGACTTGAATCCATAGCCCAACGACTTGCATGAAGGCACTTAGAGACTGGTTTCTACTCCCATCAATTGGTTTGATCAATGGAATTTCCCCAACAAGAGCCAGCTATTGTTTCTAAAATTAAATACGCTCATTTTTGGAACAACCCCTACAAAACTTGTCTTTTTCATGTTTTTCTCTCTGAGTTCATTTTTTGAGGCAAGTTTTTCTTATTTTCACGTTCGCTCAACTGGCATCATCTAAAGTTTGTGACTTTCCCTTATTGCATTTTCCCAAAAACATGAAAATCATTACTATCTCGATGTAGCCAGAGGACAAAGTTTTCATTTCCCAGAGTTAGCATTTTTCTTGCATTTCCATGCAGGGGCGGCATTTTTTTCCGCCACTGCATCTGCTTTTTATTTTCCATGTAAAGGCGACATTTTTTGACACCCTTGAATCCATCATGCAAGAGTGGTGAAATTTCCACCCTTGCATCCTTGGCATATTTTCCATGCAGGAGCAGTGATTTTCACCACCCCTTCATATCTTTCCAAACTCCAGTGAGGAGCGGCGATTTTTGCTGCCCCTGCACTGTCTCAATTTTCACACGTGGCATTTATGGATGTGCATGTCGAGTGGTTGGGGGAGATTTTCACCCCCATTTAATCTCTTTTTTCCCCATTTTTAACTTCATTCTTCCATTCCTCCTCTTGCTCTCTGCCTTTGGACGATCAAGCAAGCAAGAGGAAGCGCATTTTTACCAAATTCGAGTTTCATTTCGTGTTAGTCTTCAAGTAGAGTTTTGTTTTTGTTTTTATTTTGGTTTTTCCTCTCTTTTTAAAAGTTATTTTTCTTTATTTTTTCTAAGTTTTCTTTTTTCCTCTCTTCCCCTGCCTCTTTTTCCCAGTCCAAATGAGGTGTTTCTCTCCCCCTTCACCGCACCTCGACCCTCCTTTTCCCCACCCATTCGACCTTTTCCTCCCATGTTAGGGTAGTAAATTTCACCGCCATCACATTTCCCTAATTCTTACCCATATAAGGGCGGCAATTTTTGCCACCCTAACACAAGTTTCCAATCCACTCAAAGTGCATCAACAGTGATTTTTGTCGTCGATGCAACTCGACTCAGACAAAGTGTAAGGGCAAAAAAAATTGCCACCATTACATCGAACTTGCTTGTCAAGTGCAAGGGTAGTGATTTTTTCCACCCTTACACATTAAACTCTTTCCACATGCATCAACGGTGATTTTTATCACCGATGCATCCCCTTTCCACTCAGCATGCACGGGCGGCAATTTTTGCTGCCTATGCACAAAGAACCCTTTCCACATGTAAGGGCAGCAAATTTTGCCACCCCTACATACCTTTTCCTCATTTTTTATCTAACTGAAGGAAATTTTCATTTTTTCTTGCCTACTCCCCTTTCCTTCCACTTTTTCACCTGCTCTCATTTCAGCCCTTTCAAGTGCGCTTCCCTGGTCATGATCACCCAACGTGCAATTTTCTCAAATTGCCAATATTTCTCTTAATTATGTGATCATGACTCTTATCAAAAATTTCTCCTTGAGATCCTTCTTTGTCAACGTACTTTTGACAAAGGCTCATCCCGATGATTGAAGCTTCTCCAAAGAAGTCAAAGGTGATGAAGTACCAATATCAAGGTGTTTTCCCAATCACCTCGATCACTTCTAATGTCGATGAAATTAGGGATACAGAGATTAGCCACATGGATATGGCTGAGTTCATGGAGAGAACCAAGGCAAAAAACTCGAGCTCAAAAATGAAAAGAATAATTGAGAGCAACATTCACCTAGTCTCCTTTTTTCCTATGGCAGTGCATCACACCGAGTTCATCCTCTAGTGTGCCCAATTCTACAACAAAGAGACCAGAGCAGTGTCAGATGCTAGTGGAAATGTAGTAATTCGACTAGACCCCAAGTTCATTGATAAATTTTTCACGTGCCCTCCTACTACCGAAGTATTGAAGATCGACTTCGTTGAAGCATAGAAGGAATATGATAAAGATCCCGAAAAGGCAAAGAAGGTTATCAACAACAGATGGCTCAAGACTCCCAGAGCCAACTTGTCTAGATGGCCACAAAAATTTTTGAGGAGCAACTTTATAGAGGAAGTTGGTGACTTAATCACTCTTCTCAGCAGAGTACGAGGTCTACCATCTTCTTCTCAATTTCATGAATGGATGTATCTCTTCATCTAGATAATTCTCTAAGGGAAACAAGTCATTTTTTGAGGTGAACAGATCAGCAATGCTCTACATGAGCAATTGATAAAAGTGTCTACTACTTCAAAGTTTTATATGACTTCATACCTAGTGTACATCGTAGCTTCAATGAGAATCTTCCTAGGTTTGACGTCAGAGGGAGATAGAAAAACCACTCCTGTTTATCAATATTACTCTCAGCTAACACTAAAGGGATCAATCCATCACTTTAAGACGGTAAATGATGTCTTCTTCATAGTATTTTTGTGTCTCATTGATCTTCAATTAGAACAGAAGAGAGTATCAGATGAAGCCTGGACTGTCGTCAATGACTTTGGGTATGTGTTTTTATAATTCCCTACTTTTTGCTATCTGCGAGTTGGCTTTTTCCAAGGCTATCCCTATATGCTCCTTAGATTTCCTTTTGATAAATTGATCTTGATGGAGCTGTGTAGAAAAATTATTATTGTACATAATAAGCAGATGGAACTAAAAAAACCAGGTTTCAGGTTCCCCATTAAAATTGGCAGGTACTCGGTGTTGATCGCTACAAAGGCAAGGGCAATGGAGACCAAAATGCAACTTGTCACCATGAATCATTTCAAAAGAAGGCCCAAATTTGATTACAGATGTGTCAAATACATGATCAGGAGAAAGACTCAGTTTTATGAGCTCATGATCGAAGATGTGTGGATAGATTTAAGAACAATAGAAGACATCAGGAAGATGGACTACAACAGACTGTCTCTGGAACAAATCAAATATCTAGGGCTAGCTGATATTTATCTGAATCTAGTAGATGACAAAAATATGGTCAATAATAGGTATCTAGCTAAACAATTTGCTAACTCTCCTCCCCCTCTGATCTAATGGTCTCAGAAAGAGTTGACCTCTTTAAGGATGAGATTCAAACCGATATTGGCTAACACCAATGATTGGTTAGCAAACAAAGGGATAACATTAAAAGAATTCATCACAAAATCAGAGGCCAAATTCTAAGAAGAGACAAGGAAGAGAGCAAAAAATAGGACAAGAAATAAAAGTGACATTCCTTCTCCTTCTAGGACCCATAAGCCTAGGATCATTTTTTTATCAAAGAAATAAAAGGTTGCCGAGATAAAGCCAGAGTCAATAGATATGGGGGTTGAGGAATAAAGTGCCCAAGGACAAGTGATAGAACAAATGGAAATAGATGATAGACCTACAAGGCAATAGGGGATAAAAGCTCTATCACCGCCAGAGGAAGCACAGCCAGTTGCAGGAGTTTCTTCTTCTCCACCCCAATCACCTGTTGCGACTCCTTCACCCATTTCTCCCATCAGTATCCCTTCTTCTAGAGCTACTTCTCCATTTAGATTTATTTTTGGTGACCCTCAAGGAAATTCTAGAGATGTCCTTTGATCATCAAGATCCATCCCCAGTCTTTCATCTCCTTCTTTCAACATCAGAGACAGTTCCACCTTCGACCAATCAGCGACTAGTGCAGTTTTGCTTGATACCATGCCTACTACGCCCATTATTCCTATCAGCAGTGCAGATGTTACCCCAATGACACCAATTATAGAGATTATTGCTACTGTAAGTGCTTTTACTCTCCCGCCTTGGTTATCGACTTTCACACCTAAAATAAAAAAGCAAGCCATCTCTCCAAATGACTTTGATTTAGGTAAAATAATGCTAGTGAAAGCTAAGACCCCCTTGAAGCCAAGAATCCTTTTGAAAATAATTGGAGATAAGGGGCACAAATTTTTGGACATAGCCAAACCCCCATAAGATGCAACCCTATAAAATTTTGATATGAGCAGCTACTCCATTTCTCGAGTTGAGTTGGGGAAAATAACTCATGAGGGTGCCAAGATCGATTTGCAGTCCGCAATGGATATCATGGTCCAAAAATTTGACACAGAGAGAGAGATGAAATATTATTACAAAGCAAAGGTAGAACAATTGACCGTGATGGTCAGGAGATTCACTTTTGCCCCAGAGGTGGCAACTCCAGAGGCCTTCTTCGTAGATGATCCTGTTATCTAGAAAGTAGAGAAGACCTACCTGAAAGGAAAAATAATTGAAGATTATATAGATAAGATGCACGCACAAGGAATTTCCTTGTTTACAGAGGTGGCTGAGAAAACAGGTAAAATGAAGAAAATGAGAATAGAGTTAGAAGACATTCTCTATTATTTCTCAAGATATTGATAGCACAAATAAATATCTTAGCAAGTGGATAGAGATGAAAGCTCTGAAGAAACGTACCTTAGTATCAATTAGCATCATTGTCAATAGAGATTCTTATATTGAAATCAAAGAATCACTAATATACAGGATCCAGGGACTTAAGGAACTAATTAGTGACCTTGAATCTTCCAAGGACACCAATGAAGAAAGCGACACCAACCTGCTGAATAGATTGGAGGAATTGCCTTGCAGACTCACCTCTCGAGACAATCAATTCCTTTCAATGAAGGAAATGATTCAGGAATTCAAAGGTATGATCCGAAGGGAATTCGAGGAGAAAGCATTCTTGATGACTTTTGTGGATAATATTTTAGATAATTAGTTAACTCTGGATAATCTAAGAACCAGGTTAACTAGTCATGCAAAAGCAATCATAGTAGTGAGAGATGCTACAGTCAGAGCTAAGGTGATTTTCAAAAATACTATTGCGCTAGACAGTATCAAGATGTAGGCATCTATCGCCATGTACGATGCTCATTTGAAAATATCTGGTGACAAGAGTTGAACTATTCTTCCATACTCTCTTCTTCATTATTCTCGTGTACTTTGTAATTGACTTCGGACATTTTCACATGCACTTTTGTAATATGTAATTACATGTAAAAATCTAGATAAGTTTTAAAGTCAACGCTGACTCATCTTTGACTAGGTTTTCATTATTTAAGTCTTTTTCCAATTTTGAAGGTTTTTCCCTTTATATATGGAGGGAGCCTCTTTTGTAAAAGCATCTCTAGATAATTGAGAGCAAAAACTCTGTCAAAATTGAGATACTTCTTGAGACTTTGATCTCATCTTGTAAATCATATTTTATTGAATGAATGAGAAGCAGGTTAATTTCAGACTTTGTGTTGAAATAATTTGTGCTATTTAGGAAATAGTTCTTGTGTTCTCTTTCCTGATAATCTCTCATCCGTTTGATTGAATAAGCAAAGTGTGTGTATGGAAATTATCTAAAGACATTCTAAAAGATATCAGAAAGACTTTGAGCTAGTTTTATCCTTGTGATCTTTTTATCTGTTGTACTTTTAAGTGGAAACTTTGAGCTTTACTTTATTCTACTGTTACGTACGCTTCAGATCAGTGAAGGGGACAATAGAAGACTTTGTGCTTTCGTGGGTTTTCTTGTGAACATAGTTATTACTCACGAAGACTTTCTGCTATTTTTTAATACCATTTTTGAAAGAAGAGAAATGCTTTCAGTAATCAACTAGGATCTCTTTTGTTCTGTGAACATCATCTCTGAAAAAAGAGAGATGGATGGTGTTATCCTACCCTAAGTATTATTTTTTGCTTGTTTATATTTATATATATATAACATATAAGTGATTTATAGGGAACCTCCCCTTGATGAGAGGAGAGACTTATCTCATTAGGATGTGGTAAACCCACACTTTTTGTCATATAAATCTCCTTGTACTGTGGTTGATATACCCATTTTGCCATCAGTTAGCTGGCAACAAAATATTCACCCAACAATATGATGTGAAAATACCCTTGGCATAAACACTAAATTGAAATGTGTGCCTTATCTTATGTGGTTCCTTAATACATAAAAGTTGTTATATGTTGTGTAAACCCCTTCGTAACCCATGAATGTAATCAAGCATGTGAACCTTTTAGTGATCCATGTTTTCCATGTTGTGGTATGACTATTTTGTACACATGTCATGAATAAGTGTAACCTTAAACATGTTAATATGCAGTATTGTGATCATAAATTATTTTGTGATGTAACTTCTCGAAATCAACCTCTATTAACTAAAATCTGCCAGGGTATAGTGAATGTATTATGTGGTTTGACCCTGCATCACTTCTCTAACTATGAATGTTGATGCAATTATGAGGTTGAGGGTGGAGAAGAACTATATTTGTAATGATTGAGACTGGGTATGTGATAGCTAGTGGAGTCTCTCATAGGCTGAAAATCCACTTTTCCCCTTTGTATGAAGTAACCACCTAATTCATTCAGAGTGTGCACCATGAGCACCACAAGTTGGCCATGAGATCTTTGTGTATAATGGTCACCTTATGGATTGAGTGTTCCTTTAACTACATTTAGAGGTTGTTATAAAGATAACCCTTGTGAAATCTCCTTGATGTAGTCTTGTGAAGTGCTAATTAGTCCCAAAAGTTAGACTTTTATGTAAAAATAGCAAGGTTGAACTTGTTAAAATACAAGCATGTATTGGCTTATAAAAACAAGCATGCTAGGAATGAGGTAATGGTTGATTTAACTAAAAATAATATTATAGAATTAATATTCTAATTTAAAGGCATGTGTTGGCTGGTAAGCACAAACATGTTGTGAACAAGGTATTGTTTATGTATACCTGAAATCAATATTCTAAAATAAATATTTTTGATTTGTTTAAAGCATGACTAGAATGTATGATGGTTTTAAGCTCAGAAGGAGCAATGTAAGTCTTAATCAAGTGGTTTGAAATATTTTTAAATACTGACAATAAGTAAGTGCAGAATGATGGTGGGATTGTGATCCCTAGAACCATCATGTGAGCTCACAAATTTATCAAAAGCATGTTGAAAACCTTAAAGTTGCATGTGAATGCCTAGTGTGGCTTCTCTGATGTTTGGTGTGGTTGGTACGGGATGTTACACTAACCCACTACAATGAATGATAGAAGAAAAGTAATCATAGAATTATGGATCTCTATCCTTTTTGACATGTTATGGTGAATATTACCAAGATAATGTGCAAGCATAATGTGTGTTATGGAAACTATAGTGGCATGGTTTGTCGTTGTTGATTTCATTCTGGGACAAATGATAAAAGTTGTGTGAAGCAGAACTAAAAATGGTGGAAATACCACATGATAGTATGTATATTATATCGATTAACATTCTATGGTAAAAGATATAAAGTTATGCATTATACATAACAAAAAATGAGGTGGGAAAATAACACTACAAATCTGGAAGTTTTGTTGAAAACCTAGATGGATTGAATTTTTGAAACTGCTATCATAAAGTTATAAATTTTGTGATGATATCTCCTCATAATAAGAGAAAAGATTTGCTGAAAATTGTTTTATTATCAAAATTATGATCCTGAATTCATATTAAACAGAAAAAAATCTGAATGCTTTTGTCTTGTATGACTGAGTAGCTATAAACTATGCTTTGAAAGGTACTAAAAGCCCTTTTGTTAGTAAATATTGAAGTGAATTGATCAATGTAGCCTATAATGCATACTTTTATATGAATTATTTAATTTCCTAACTACATAGGTGGCTGGAAGTCAAGTGAAGTTTAGAATTTATGTGCTAAAAATAACAACTTACCGATAAACTTTGCCAAGGTAAGGGCATGTTTGAGCTAGAAATTTTTTTGCAGAAGGGTGTTAATGATTTCTTGTGTGAGAAAAATAACATTGTGAGCCATAAAAGCATAAATTCATAAATATGAGTTGAATATTTAAGAATATTATGATTGAAAAGGGTGTGTACAACACCCCATTTGCTCACCTTGGCCTTATAAAAGGCAACCAAGCTGAAAAACAATTTCCTAGTCTAATTAAATGAAGGACATGGTTGTCTTAAGGGCAGTATGTGGAATATCAGCAAGGTGAGGTTGTATATTTTCACTACAATAATTTAATACATCTACTTAATATACTAAAAAGGTAAGTATAAGGTAATATCATTTATTTTAAATTGATGGACTATGTAAGTACGTAGTAGTCATGATAATTCTTTTGATAATAATTGATATAATTTATCAAATTGGTTACTTTAATTCCAAAGCTTATCTATTGGTTTCCTATAATGTGTAAACATTTTGTGAAAATAGAGATAAAGTCTCTTTTTGATGTACCAGTATTCATGATTGTTATTTAGTCGTTAAGATGGCTCCTTTTTCAGGAGGGAAGGATATTATATCCCCCTTGTGTCTTGACCCCTAGCCATGGTGACCAAGCTAAGAGGATCATGATTCTGACTAACTTTTGGGTTTTGGACTTGGTAAAAATGAATAATTCATATCTTGGTCAAATTAATTTTGCCTGGTAATATGCATTTGAGTATTGTGGGTCGCTTATTTTATTGGATCATTATGTTAGTTGATTTCCCCAAAGCTCCTCATGGCACATTTTCTAAAAAGGATCATTGTTCGAGTGAAACCCTAGGACATGCAAGTATGGGATAGGGGAGTTTGATGAGGAAGCCATGTGGTTTAGTTTAGAGATGTTGACCATGAATGGTGGCAGCCTTGGAGATCAAGGTCATAGTGGAAAAAATGTAGAAAAAAAAGGTGTGTGTAGAAAAAAAGGAAAGAGGAAATAGATGATAGGAGTCAAGGAAGAGTAGGTCAACTTAAGGTGGAAGATAGATGGATAAGCCATGAGTTGGGAGAAGGAAGTCGACAGGAGTTGGGGAGAAAGGAGGAGGAATTTGACAGGGGTCATACGAACCATGTAATCCATCAAACCCATGCCCCTTTAGAAACTTTGATGCATGTGAAGTAAAAGGGTGAGTTGGTAAAGATGTAAGGTAGCCATGCCTGGTGAAGGATTCAGATCAATATTATCAGCTATTGAAGAAGGAAAAAGGGATGGCTTCATGTTAATGTGTTGGAAAAAAAAAAATCTACTTAAAGGCCTAGCTTCTAGTGTAGCTATAGCTTATCTGGGAGAAAGGGAAACCAAGAAGATCATTCTCCTCTATTACGTATCCAACTGAGTTTAAAATGAGGTCTTCATTTCCTAGGTTATCACTCTTTTCTTGTTTGGCATTCTACAATTTTTTTAATCTCCTTGCAATCCTACATTATCATCTTAAGAGTATTATTTTGGGTAGGGTATAAAAGCGTAAATAAATTAGCAATATTCATTGTGAGCTTGTACTTGAGTAGGGTTATTACCTTAATTTATTAGTGTTGCATTACATTCAAAAGTTGTGTGGTGGTTATTTATTGATTTCACCTAGAAAGTGATTGGTAAATTGATATTGTTATTGTCTAGTAAGTTTTGGGTAAATAATTTCACCCAATTTTGATAATGGAAAACCATCGATATTTACATATTTGTATCTTTTTTTAGATGAGATTTAACTAAAATATTTGTACCTTAATGGGTTGTGACTATTGAACCATAATGGCATTTTTTAATGATTGTATTTGATTTCGTATGCTTATTAATTGTGTAATTAGAAAGATTAGCAACCTATCCGCTTTTATTCAAAATAGTGGAATAAAAGAAGTGGCTTGGTATGGGAACTTTGTGCTTATCAATACTACCTTGTTTTTTTATTGTATTTAAGTAATTAAAAATTATGCATTTTGTTTACTGAGGATGATGTGTTTTTTATACAAATATTTGGGTTATATAATAACCTATAGGAGACATTATTTGACATATGCAAATATATTTGGTTGTAGGCTTGAAATATAGCCCACTTCAATGGTAAATGCCACCTACCTACTAAATTGAAACATTATTGTTATTTTCAAACTTGATTGTTACTACTTTGTTGCTACTGAGATGAGTTAAGCATAAGTACTAAGGGAAAATCAAGTATTTTTTTTGTTAAGTATAAATATTTATAATTAACTAGAGTCTTGATTTCTACTTCATTAAAACCATCATGTGTTTCCTACACTTTAACATATGCAACTGCATTTTTCCTTCTTTGTATGATAAGAGTTGTAGGTAAATAACCATGACCTCATTGTGGCTAAGATAAGATATATAACTAGGACCTATCATTCTAAAGCACATAAAACTTAACAATAAACTATTACAAATCTCCTTTATATGTGATGATTGTCTATAAAGTACTAATCAAGGTATATTTGGAGTGTTTATGGTTAAACCTTGAAACCACCAAATAGAGAAAGTATATAGTTAGGTGTTTCAGTATGATAGGTCTGATTTGTTTTCTAGTTATATGTTGAATTGAATCATTCTGAAGCTTGAAAGGTATGCATCAAATATATCAGGTGTCCAATGCATAGGTTATACAATTGTTTATAAGATACATTTATTGTTGAAAAGCTTTTTTGTTTAGAGAATGCCATTTAGCTTATGAAATTTAATGATTTTAGTTATCATGTTTTAGTATGTATGGTGTAAAGGTATTATTGTAATAAATTTTAAAAATTGATGGTTACACTTGATTAGATCTTCAATAACCTGAAAATGAAATTTTGATCGAAAATTAGTTCCTTGCCTTAAGGGAAACTAGGGTAAATCACCCAATGATATTAAAGAGTGATCAAACAATATTATTCGTGTGGACCTTGTAAAGTAAATTAAATATATGCGTACAATTTTTTAATAGAATAATACTTTTTACTCTAGTGGGTTGTCTTGATATCAAATATGGATGTTTGGATTATTTTTATTTTAAGCATGAGTTTTATTCCATCTGATATGATCAAGTATGAATGTATGAGTAAAAATGTACATGCTTTCTTATACATTGATACTTGGGTATATATATTCAGATTTAGAACTTATTGTATTTGTAATTTGAGTTGGAAAATTCTAAATGGATGAATATATCCTGATTATAAATTGTAAACCTTGTTATTGACTAAATTTGTTTGTCCTAGGTGATTAAGATCGAAATATAAGCAATATCTTGTCTAAAGAACTATTGAGAAAGGTCATTGGATGACTTATCGGGAATTTTGGTAAACATGCTTTTATAGTGGTAAATCTTGACTTCGGTATGATGATATGAGAATTTATTAAATCCTTGACCAGTGTAAGAAAAGGTTATCTCTTATTCAAATATTAGCTACCAACAAGAATTTCTAGCTATCAAGTGGTTATATTACAAGTTGAAAGAGATCTATAAATTATGTTAATCATTTAGAGTTTAATTTATGGTAATAAATTTGAAAGAAGACATTCCTACAAGAAAACTAAGTGTGTGGTCAAATGAGCATTGTGATTAGTATATTATTTCTTTGGCAAAATTAGTTAAATACATGGTTGTATTCTTACCCTAACAGCTGAAATACTCATAGCAGATGTGTCCCATTATTCTCAACATTATCATCTTTATTTTCTTTATCGGCTATTTGAATGTTTAAGTTTCAAATCTGTAATGAATTCATTGCACAAACAATATTTATTAGTTGTTCCTTGGGCATTAGTTGTTTATTTCATTTTTCGTTTAGATGTTGAATTTCTTACCTTTGTTTATGTCTCTTTTGGCATTCTCAACTTCCACATAGAAGTTGTTAGCAACCATTTTAACATTATATCTATTTAATCTCATGCATACTTTTATTGCATAAAATAATTACACTCGAATAGCTGATATTATGCAGGTGTTTGGGTATCATAATTTACCTTAGTAAGTGCTGGGAATTATTTATTGTTACTTTAATTTATTACTAGGGTCATTAGAAACATTCTTAATATGGTCATCCCACCTTTTATAAAGTTATGTAAAGACCATGTATGGTCCCTCATAATCTTAAATGCATAAACCTCAATTAGGCATTATGCTTACTTACTATGTTAGCCGCTTGGGCTATCTAATGCCATTTACCAACCTTCACGATATGGATAAATGGTTGGTAATAAATGTAGTTGTTATGATTATTACTCTTAGTTGTGTTTTATTACCAAAAACAATTATAAATAGATTAGATGCTTGCATTTTTTGCTTTCTGTCAAACTTGGCTCATAATAGAGCTGGAAATGAAATGAGATTTTGTCATTTGTACATTGAGGTATTTCAATACGTTGAGGTCACAATTATACTTGTCAAATAAATTGATTATTATGATCTATAGAAACATTATTATTCTTGTTACTCTTCCTTGATTAAAGTTTAGGCATTGTGTCGGTCCCTGTAATCTTGAACTCAGAATTTTCACTTGGTTCCCTGCTCATTCATTAAACTAGTCCTTTGAATGGTGAAGCTTTTTTGTAATTAATCATGACTTACGTAGTTAGGATTATTTGTTTGATGAAGTTGTTAAGTTAAATGGCTTATCCCTACCTACACCATTTTATCGTATCGGTTAAACTTGGGTAATTAATCTTAAGCTAAAGATTAGAAAGGCAACGTGATACAGGGACCTTAAAAGTTGGGGTTTTATTTATGTAAAACCGGTGGGTACCATCAATATGAATGCCTACAATATCCCTAAGTTTTGCCTTTCAAGGAAAATATTTTCTTACATGGTTGATAAATAACTCTTTATAGGGATCTTTAAATGATGGCAATGATCCTTATGGTATATTTATATTAGTACATAACATGATATAAATAATGATAGACATCTTAGAATAGATGCTCTACCTTTTCTCTTTTGGAAAACAACCTTCAATTATTTTATAATAAAATAATGGCCGAATGTTGACTTTAGTGACTATAACTATTTAATCTAGTACTTTGGACTACCCTAAGAAATGTGGCCTTGTGTTTTGGTAAGAATAAAGTTATGTAATTACCCAAATCATCAGATCATAACTTGTTAAGGAGATTGAGGTGCTTGAGTGGGGTAAACACGCTGATAAATGGTCCTATTAGGGATATGAGCACCATGTATAGAGATTACAATTTATCATTGTGCACATACACACTAATACACCCTGAACTGTACACATTTTATTGGTAATACACTCCCTTATGGAATCTTTTAATGATGATTTAATCCTAGTTAAGTGTTTGCAATCCATCTTATATGGTCGTGGTCGCAAGCACACTAGTGTGCGAGTAAGTAAGATGTTATCTTGCATCATCAAGGTTATGATATGGGCCCCATGTGTGGTTTTGTTCACACTCTAATAAGCAACTCCATGTGTGTGTGTGTGCGCGCGCACGCGCGCATTGGGGTCATTTCATCAAATCCACTTGCTGACAAGGTTCAAAGGGAGGAGCCTCATGCAAATTAGTACCTAGATGCTCAGTAATAGAAAGAAGTTTTACACGACACGATGACTTTGGTGTAAGAACTACAAGGTGAAATTTAGTTCCTTAAGGATAGAGATGTTGCTATGCACACTGAAATACATGAAACCTTAGTTATCCAGGACTCCACGTGTGATGAGTTTCATGAATTGTTAAAATGACTTCTTAACAAACACATCATTCCACTTTTGAGGAATTGGCTGAGTTATCAAGCACCAAGGTCTATAGAGGATCATCGGTTAAACCATGCATGATCACAAGAGGCTCATGTCCAACCTAGTACGAAGGGTGATAAAGAAATCTTAGAAAACATAGTTATTGATGGTTGGATCATTCAAGATATACTAGTCGACATTGGCATGGAGGTAAACATACTAACAAAATACGCTTTGAGAAATATGGTGAGCCCTCCTTTGTATCCCGTTCTACATGTATTGTTCATGGATAATAAGACTTGTGCCTTACCCATAGGAGTTCTTAACAATGTTGTTATTGATATTTTTGGTGTAACTTTAAGGCTAACTTTGAATTAATTGAGTTGGCTGAAGCTGATGATTTTCTAACTCTTTTTGGTCGTCTATGGTGTTATGCAAATAATGTTAACTTAAGCTTCAAAAAGTACTACATCAATTTTGAAAATGACGATCAGTGTGTTATTATTCCCCTAGACAAGGATCAAGGCCCTCATTTTATTGAACTAGTTGACATAGATGAGCACCTTAATCATATCTATAATGTCATGGCTTGGGGAACTGAGTGTTTTGATCCTCGTCCAAATGGTATATTACATCAGACAGACACGCAATCTATTACTAACACTACCAATACTACTTGTGACCATTGGACTCACAGGGAATATGATCTTACTAGATTAATTTGTGGTATCATTGGTAACTAAGAGGATGTCCCATATAAGCTACTTAAGTACCATAAGTTTGTTCATCTTATTCATGAATGTATGATGGTTGGACCACCCCTACAGTTAGATCAAGCACCTAGATTTCATGATCAAATGAAAGTCCAGGAGTACATGCAGCAATTGGAAACTTGTTGTGTTTGAAGACAAAAGGATGTGCTCACTTAGTTAAGTTTTTCAAGGGACATCTACTTAATGGTGGGTAACTCACCATCATAATTTGCTCATTTGAGATGGAGTATGAACTATTATGCACTATAATTTTCATCATGATAATCATGTTCATGACACTCTAAGTTAGGGTGGTATTGATGTTCTAAAAACTCATCTAGATGCCTAAAATACTATTTGGAATGTGGATGAGGCATCTTTGTCTTACTATTTATAGGTTCATGTATTCTATGGTACTCTACGCACCTGGGCTAGAGCATGGTATATTCATCAAGAAGGATGCCTAGATACAGATTCTTAGAGTAACATTCAAAGTAATATGATTTTGGCACTATCTTACTCATATCATCACATGGATTTATGTCTATCCCTATAATACATCCATCAAACTATTATAAGTGATCTACTGCTAGTTGCAGACCACATATGTCATATACATGGTGCACATGAGGATAGCTTGTCTATCTTCCAAGAATCTTATACAAAAGTTTCCTCTTCTTCACTAATTGACTCTCAACTAGACCATGCATTAAAGGAAAAATATGAAAAGGCAAATAGAAGGTTGTGTACCAAGTTGACGAAGGTGCCAATTTTGACCCACCAGTTCCATCCATTGATCACTTGGCTTTGCATACTTGTTGACCCCTAAAATTTGAATAAGTATTGTTCCATTTTTGGTGCACAGCACGGAGGGACTATTGTCCATTTTGATGCAAGTACTAACATGACATAGAAGGACCATGGTGCAGGAGGACCATGACACGTAGCTAGCAGGCATGGAATTTGATGGGCATGAAAGGGAAATGGCACAGGAGACCCAGCATAAGAGGACCCAGCCAAGGGAAAACATGTCATGAGGGACCCAAGAAAGAGGACTCAAAACCAAAGAAAAAAACTAGGGGAGCATGTGGGAAGCAGAGTGCAAGGGACATGGGAGTATTTAGAAGAGTAACTCAAGTAGGACACTTCAACCCCATCGATCAAAGTTTTTGTATCAGCCCACGAGGAACAAAACACTTGGCCACTAGATATAACATAGAACAAGGATCCAGGGGTGTAGAGACCTGAGTCTATAGGAACAAATAATTGTAAGAGCCATTACTCTTTGTTGAGAGTCTGTGTGTCATTTGTTCATGGTAGCTAGAATTATGGCACTTGGTTAGGGCAAAATAAGTATAAAAACCCATGTTGTAATCATTTGCATGGGATGGTCCTTTGGGAATAGAGATAAAAACTTTGTCTTGTAATTCAGTAAGCAATTAATGAGAATTCATTGTTTGCCATATTGTGTCATAAATGATGAAATATTTTAAGTGTTGAATGATGAATGTGTTTTACTTCCAAGTCATGGGTACCTTTTTCTTTTATCACTAGTCAGTAATGGTAATCTTAGTTATATTGGTACTTATATCAAGGACAATAAGGATTATAGTAGTATATCTATGATGTTGAATGACCTTTTTAAAACTTATGATTATGAAATATGAACAAACACACATCGTGCTTCAAAGCCTTTAGGAACTGATCTTTTGTTGTGCACTTCGGGTGAGTGTGTGAGACTTACCACTCGTGTGAAAGGGCCAATGTGCTAGCTTGTTGGGGGAAAGCTTTAGCATCAAAGTGGAACTAACTATAAGAACCCAACATTTTGGTTCTATTATCGAGACCCAAAGCAATTAGAACATAATCATGGGAATGTTTGAGCGTATTATGTTAGAGAATATTGAAGAATGGGTTACCAGTGTTAAAGATAATTTTTTGGTCCTGTATCTTGAACCAAGAGTTTATGCATGATAGTTGGTAGAGCAAAATCTCTACATCTCTCTGTATGATTCTTTCTTTTTTGAGGTCCCAATTCTCTTGCATTTTAGGATCTTAGCATATGCTCAAGGACGATCTCAAAATATTGGATTAAGGTGGCCTTGGACACTTGAATGGTAGAGGATTTTAGCATGACTTGGAATTCCCTAGACACAAGCAGTTAATTTTTAGTGGAGAGGCATTCAGAATAGCTACATTTTGGAATATGTGGTGACCACCTATTCATGTCTTGAGGAAGTAAAGTTTCAATTTCTATGAGATCCAAGGGGACGTTGTCTCCCATCATTTAATTTTAAAATTAGGAAGCTAATTGTTGACCTTGGATTTGAGACTCTGCCCATGGAGGGCTAAAATCTCCTATGCATGAGCCATACATTTAGAAGGGGAGACTAGCGATTGATTGAAGATTGTGTGTTCAATATGGTATCAAACCAGTAACCATTACAAAAATAGAAGTATGATGAATCTTAAAAAAGGATCATGAGATTTAATGGCACAAGAAGAGATCATGAAACCTTGAGGAGTGTTGTGAAGCCATAAGGAGGCAACACATGTGAGGAACCCATCACTTTTGAGCCACATCCTTTACCACTTTTATCCTTCAAAGGAGAAATGAGTTAGACTGCAGGAGATAAGAAACCAAGTATGAATCAACTAGGATCCCCCACCCCTGTGCGTGCTCATGCCTTTGAGTCAAACAAAATACATATACAAAATTAGGATACAAATAACACAAAGTTAGAAACTGAACAAGTACAAAAGACTGAAACTAGGCCATTAGGTGATCATCCAGAATCTACACTATCTTTCCCTCTTCAAGTGAATTCTATGGCATAGCATGGGATGCCTAGTGGAGTTGGCCCTCAAGGCTAGAGTGTAGGCCTAAAATTGGGTAACCAACCTTCTACCATGCCTCTTTCCATGGGCACTGCTACCAGAGGTATTGGAGGAGGATTAGGAGGAGGTAGCAGACCCCCTCATGGAATTAGAGATAGATCTTCCTAGCAACCACATGCTCAACCATAACCCACTACAGTCTACTATGAGATGAAATTGCATTCACCTGAATACATAGGGGTAGAGAATGTAATTGAGCATGTCTACAAGGAAGAATTGATTTGGTGAGTGTGTGATATCACGTCTTCTAAATGAAAGGCTACATAGTTTATAACCATGCTTTTAGAGCACATGTATAAATGGTATCATAATTTTAACTCTCAATAAGTAGTGGCCAACTATGACTAGCTCAAAGTCACTTTTCTGCAGGAATTTCATATTCTTGAGTTTGAGCAATAAAGTATAGCAACACTAAATGACATAAAGCAAGAACTTACAGAGAGTATGCCTAAGTATAATGGATGATTCAAAACCTTACTTTCTAAGTTGTCATTTGAAATAAACTCTGCTCAACATGCACAATGGTTTGTGAGAGGCTTATTGTTACCTTTCCATTAGACTCTATCACAAAGAACCTTCACCAGTGCAAGTGAGGCTCTAGAAGCTGCCCTATGTGCTGAAGTGGTTGGAAGCATAGATACCAAGATTAGTCCCTTTATGGAGGAACAAATAGTGTCCATGGCATCACAACTTGAAGAGTTAGTGCAGATAATACACATGAGACATGTAATGGTGTCTGGTGTACCGATTGTGAAACTGAAGGGCACACAAAGAATAACTGCCCATGTAAAAACATTTGTGCAGTGCTAAAACAAACTTGTGAGATCTATCATGAGGAACATGACATTTGTTCTTGTCCACTTTTTCAGTGGGATACAAACACTAAGGTGTTCATTGTAATGTTTGTGATGCATACACCTATGACACTAATGATTGTTGATTGATCAGTGATATACATGAAGCTCGAGCACATCACACATGCCAAACCTCAATCACCAATACCCAAGACAATGGTGGCTACCGTGGGTGAGGGAGAGGATGAGGACAAGGTGGTGGTTGATTTCCACCAAGGACTTGCTACAAATGTGGGTCACCATATCACTATCAAAGGGATTGCCTAGAGTACCCAACCTACACATTTTGCAAAAAGGACCACCGATTGGAAGATTGTCCTGATTTATATGAAGCCACCACTGAGGACAAAAATGAAAAAGGTGTCAAAATGATTTGAATAAACAAACCACAATGGTGCACCTGACCAACCAATCCCCATAGTGCAACAAATAAATATCACCACTCTTAGTAGGGGTCAAACTCAATCCATAACCAACCTGGTTGAGAAGATACATTGGGAAGAACCATGGACAAGGAAGTACCTTCATGCATAACAGTAAATATTATCCTTCAAGATATAATAGCACTTGTATGAGAGCTCCAAGGTGAGATTCAATACCTCAAGGATATGGATGTGACACAATATGATGTAGTGCAAAGGGAAGCTGAACCTCAACTATGTTAGGATTGTGGAGCTAAAAGCTTCACTGATGCAAACAAGAGAGGAGGTTGCTGAAGGTTACTGAGTTGCAGAGAAGTTGGGGTCGGTCTGATCAGCTGACGTCGACAGGATAGTAAAGGGAAGCAACCAACGTCGGTCATATATCGGCCGACGTCAGTCACCTCCAGGCAGATAGGGACCGACGTCGGTCACCTGTGTGGTTCGAACTGCGCTTGTTACGGGCAGTTAGCTAATGAACCAAGTGTTTGCATGAAGAGATCTAATTATAGACTGAGAGTTGCGGATCTAATTATTGTAATTAGATGTCTAATTATTGTTTGATGAGATCTATATAATAGACTCATGGTTGTATTGGAAAAGTGTGATAGGGAGTAAGAGAGCATAATTATAAGCTCCTTCTGTGTGTGAGGTAGAGCAATGGTGCGTTCCTCCTAGTACCTCAGTACCAGGTGTGTTGGTGCTGGATTGGAGAGCCAGCTGGGTTCTTCAGGAGTGTAGGATCTTGGTCACAGTTGCATGGCCTATATAGGAGATCTACATGGTAAGTAAGATCGTTGATCTGCAGGTGTATGTGTGTGCAAGGTCGAGGTTCACAGGTGAGTAGAACCGTTGTTTGATTTGCAGGTGTGCAAGGTCATATAGACAGCAACACAATAGGGAGCAGTATCAGGCAGGATCTACTTGGAGTACAGGTGTGTACTCGGATAGAGCAAGAGAGGAAGGCAAGGGAGTTCCTTCCATAAGTATGGTCTGTTGAATTACAGGTTGTTGCAGATTCATGGGAGATCTACTTGAAGTACCTTGAGTACTTGTGGAGCACGTAGAGTGCTTGTGGAGTGCGTGGAGCACTTGTGTTGTGCGTAGAGCATGGGAGGTGAACACCAACTCTGTATTTGAGTTGGGTGTTGGGACCTGTGAGAGGGAGAGCTTTGGGGAGAAGAATTACTGTTCACTTGAGGTGTGGGAAACCTCTGTAAGGTGGTGGAGAAGAAGTGGCATCTTCTTTATTGTATTCTTTTCTATATAAAGTGTTAATACAAGTTGTGTATTGTCTCTCATATGCTGTGTTATTCTGAATTCTAGTTACTTGGTGAATCTGGTTATTTTTGCATATTATAGTTGCTTGGTATTTGGTAATCAATTGTATGCTTCCGGTGTTTTGCAATCCTGACAAGTGGTATCAGAGCATGTTTGTTGTTCTAGATTCCTGACAAGTGGTATCAGAGCCAAGGTTGCAGGAAGCAGGGTTGTGTTTGGTTACAGGTCACTCTCAGGGATTTCTGATCGAGTGGGAGTAGAGCAATGGTAGATGAAAGTAAGCTAAGAATGGAGGAGTTGAAAAGCATAAAAGCACAGATGGTTACTCACGGTCCGATGGAAAGAAAGAGCAGGTAAAAGAATATTGTTGGTTGGTAGCAGATCAGCATGAAGAAACTGAAGACACAGATGTTGCAGGTGTTGTTGCATAGGATGTGTTTGCAGGTTTCTTGGATAAAGTTGAATCTTGGATAAAAGATTCGGTTGCCTCTTTCCATGCAGCCCCAGGTAGAGGAGCTGGTAAGCCTTGCCAAAGAATTGGCAAAGGGGAAGTGAAGCTGAAATTGCAGGTAGCCAACACACAGGTGTTGATGAAGGTCATGCAGGTCCCAGGTTTGGAGATATGGCTAATTTCTTAAGAAAGATTGGGTGATGGGAGATGCACAAGAACTCTCACAGTGGATGCACTTGAATTAGCTGGTGGTAAGAAAATAGGTATTCTTTATCTACTTGTTTATATTACTGATTCTTCTTCTATTGTGGAGACGTGGCTTCGTAGGCTTGGTCACATGAGCAGGAAGGAGATGCATGTTCTTAAGCGGAAGACAGATATATTTGACAGGCTTAAGAACTGGAAAGCCTTGGTGTTCTTGGAGGAGATGGTGGATAGAGTTCAGTGGATGAGGCTGGATACATCTGAGCAGAGCAGTTTGGACATGTGTTTTGATCCAAAGGAGCTTGCGGGTAAAAAGTCATCACTCACAGGCAAACACAGACACCGGCGTCGGTCAGGAGGAATCGACGTCGAACAGACAGGTGCCGATGTCAGTCATGTGCAGACCGAAGCCGGCAATGTCGGGCAGGGTAAGACCGACGTCGATCATGGGACCGACGTCGGCAATATGTAAGACCGATGTCGGTTAGGAGGACCGATGTCGGCAGTAGGGACACCAGCGCTGGCAGGTTGGTAGTCAGGTACAGACGCATGGAACCGACGTCGGTCGGATGCAGACTATGGAGTGACCGAGGTCGGTCACTGTAACGAATTTTGGGTGGACAGCACGCTGTCAAGGAGTCTCAAACACCCATACGGAGGACTGAAGGCATAAGTAGGCCCTCAAATTCGTGTTCCTCTTCTTCATACTTGTTGTTGATTGTAGAGCAGGAAGGATCCAGGAAACAGGTGTGAGCTAGGCAGGATTATGATGCAGAACCAGACGGGAGTTTTGGTATGTTTGCCAGCTGGATGAAAGCACAGAGACGAATGGATTCCTTAGTAGAAGAATAGAGAGAACGGATATGTGAGACGGAAGACCAGGCATATGGTCTTGAGGAGCTGCAAGACAGTGGTACAGGTTTTGATAGGTGGAGGACGAAGCATGGCTTCAGTCAATGTCAGGGTATCTACTGTGGTTTGTCTTACCAGGGGGATGATGAGTCACGACATCATTCTGTTGCTGTATGTGGATGGTATATTTGCTAGCAGGGTTAGTACATACAGGGTTTTGCTGAGCTAAGGGTAAGATTAGCTCAGTGGCATGTCATGAGGAGTTTGGAGCAGCGGAATTCTTTGACATGGGAGGCATGGAGATCACAGGTTGATTTTGTCTCGAGTGGGAGCTGATGTGAATCAGGTGTTGGCGAGGTTCGGGATGCAGAACCGGAGCACACTAAGGGCTGGACAGGTACAGTGTCCGAAATCACATGAGGTCTGGTATAGACCTGAGTATTCCCATGCAGTGGGAGCTGTCAGAGTTAGGAGCCAATTCGGGGAAGTGGGTTCTCAGGATTCTGAGAGGGACCAGCAGCAGGTGTTGCTATGCAGGGTCAGGACTTCACTACATGGTGTTGTAGGTTCGGATGTGGCAGGGTACTCGGATGACAGGTGGTACACCACAGGTTGTGTGGTGGGTTGTCTTCAGGTGGGAGCTTGAAGAGGGATACAAACCAGGAAACAGATTAGATGGGGTACAGGTACAGGTACAGTGCAGCTGTTTATCTCCAAGTGGGAGATTGTTAGGATTGTGGAGCTAAAAGCTTCACTGATGCAAATAGGAGAGGAGGTTGCTGAAGGTTGCTGAGTTGCAGAGAAGTTGGGGTCGGTCTGATCAGCCGACGTCGGCAGGATAGCAAAGGGAAGCAACTGACGTCGGTCATATATCGGCCGACGTCGGTCACCTCCAGGCAGACAAGGACCGATGTCGGTCGCCTGTGTGGTTCGGACTGCGCTTGTTACGGGCAGTTAGCTAACGAACCAAGTGTTTGCATGAAGAGATCTAATTATAGACTGAGAGCTACAGATCTAATTATTGTAATTAAAATGTCTAATTATTATTTGATGAGATCTATATAATAGACTCATGGTTATATTGGAAAAGTGTGCTAGGGAGTAAGAGAGCATAATTATAAGCTCCTTCTGTGTGTGAGGTAGAGCAATGGTGCGTTCCTCCTAGTACCTCAGTACTAGGTGTGTTGGTGCTGGATTGGAGAGCCAGCTGGGTTCTTCAGGAGTGTAGGATCTTGGTCACAGTTGCATGGCCTATATAGGAGATCTACATGGTAAGTAAGATCGTTGATCTGCAGGTGTATGTGTGTGCAAGGTCGAGGTTCACAGGTGAGCAGAACCGTTGTTTGATTTGCAAGTGTGCAAGGTCATATAGACAGCAACACAACAGGGAGCAGTATCAGGTAGGATCTACTTGGAGTACAGGTGTGTACTCGGATAGAGCAAGAGAGGAAGGCAAGGGAGTTCCTTCCATAAGTATGGTCTGTTGAATTGCAAGTTGTTGCAGATTCATGGGAGATCTACTTGAAGTACCTTGAGTACTTGTGGAGCACGTAGAGTGCTTGTGGAGTGCGTGGAGCACTTGTGTTGTGCGTAGAGCACGGGAGGTGAACACCAACTCTGTATTTGAGTTGGGTGTTGGGACCTGTGAGAGGGAGAGCTTTGGGGAGAAGAATTACTGTTCACTTGAGGTGTGGGAAACCTCTGTAAGGTGGTGGAGAAGAAGTGGCATCTTCTTTATTGTATTCTTTTCTGTATAAAGTGTTAATACAAGTTGTGTATTGTCTCTCATATGCTGTGTTATTCTGAATTCTAGTTACTTGGTGAATCTAGTTATTTCTGCATATTATAGTTGCTTGGTATTTGGTAATCAATTGTATGCTTCCGGTGTTTCGCAATCCTGACAAGTGGTATCAGAGCATGTTTGTTGTTCTAGATTCCTGACAAACTAGCGGTGTGGGACAATTTTCAAGAACTGTGCAAACGTATACCAGATGGGGACATTGTTCCTCTTCTCAATGCTTGGTTTAAAAGTCAAGCCCACTTACCAAATTAATTTCACCCTTACCTTAGTTGACAAAGCAAAGATCATTATTTAAATCATGCCCAACATCATGAAACACCTAGTTCTTCTTCCATGGAAGATGGAGAGATATTGGTTAATATTGCTATCAATGGATGGGTAATTCAGGGTATTCCAGTGGATAGTAGTGCGGAAGTTAATGTTCTCACTAAAGATGCTTGGCAAAAAATGTCTTGTCCATCCCTGTAACCCTCTCCTCATGTCTTGTTCATGGAAAATAAAACTCAAGCACATCCTATTGGAGTCCTCAAGAATGCCACCATTGATATACTTGGGGTTCCCTTCAAAACAAATTTTAAGGTCTTTGAGTTGGTAGAAGTTGATGACTATTTGGCCCTATTGAGAAGGCCTTGGTGTTATGAGAACCATGTAGACTTGATCTTTAAAAATTGATACATTAGCTTTGAGAATACTGATCAACACATAATAATACCTTTAGACCAAGTACAAGGACCTCCCTATATCAAGCTCGTAAATGTTGATGAAGACATGAACCACTTGTATAATGTTAATGCTCAAAATGATGAATAACATGATCTAATGCCAGATGGTATTCTTTGATAGATGGACAACCAGTCTATCTCAGATACTACAAGTAATGTTTGTAACTATTAGGCCCATAGTAAGTATGATCTCATCAAAAGGTTGTGTAGTACCGTAAACAAAGGAGAAAGCATTCCATGCCAGCTTCCTAAATGTCACAAGTTTGTGTGCCTTATGGATTTAGAAATAAGAGGACCACTGGTGGGACCACCACTTGAAGGACTTAATGAAGCCCCATGGTTCCAAGGATAAATACAGGTGTGTGACTTCATCCAGTGCCTCGAAGAGTTCTATGATATTGATAATGATAGGATGAGGTCATTAGATCACATTTTTTATGGTACCACTACCAAATGGTGGCATACTCATAAAGAATGTCTCTTATACTGGAATCAAGTGTGAGCTACTCTACATCATAGATTTCATCATGATAATAAGGTCATAGGGACACTTGGTTTAAGCGACATGAAATCACCCAAACCTCACTTTGAGGCTTATGAGACAATATGGTAAGATGAGGAAATATTTTTACTAGAGTACCTCTGGGTACATGTGTTCTATGGAACTTTGTAGACTTGGGCATGGGCTTGGTACAGTCATGAAGAGAGGCACATGGGTACTAGGTTCTAGTAGTTACTAAAATAAAACATGACATCGACACCATATTACTCTTCACCAAGGATGGACTTGCACCTCACCCTTCAAGTCATATGTAAAGTGATCATTAAAAACCCAAGTCCTATCGAAGACCGCCTATACCATATTCATTAGGAGCCTAAAGAACCCTTGTATTCAATCATTGAGCCTCCCATACAATCAGTTCTTATACCTTTGATAGTTCTTAATAAAGAATGTCATGAAGAGATCCACTTGGGAAAGAAAAAACTCATCTTCCAAGTGGATGAAGGTAAAGGATCTACTTCACTCGACCCCTTGAATAACCACCTAAATGTCCCTACAAGTATTGGTTCATGAACTATTTTGGACACAAGTTCTCCAACGAAAAACCCTTACCATGGGCCCATCTAAACTATTCAACTTAACATTGGCACAAAGTAAGAGCCTAAGATGGCTATAATTGGAAATTATTGGACTAAAATAGAAATCTCACAAATTTTTGAGTTTTTAAAAGAATATCAAGATGTATTTGTGAGGAATTATAGAAAAATGAAAGGAGTTCACCCTTCTCAAGGGAAGATGCACATAAAACTAATTGACTATGCTCGCCCTATGAATAAATGACCATACAAAATGAACCCCAACCTCCAAACATGAGTGAAAGAGGAGATCGATAGCATGCTCCGTGCTGAAATAATTACTCTCATTGTTGAATCTAAATGGGTCAATCCCATGTTAATCAGTATCAAAAAGGATGGGTGTATCTGTATACGTGTGGATTATCGTGTCCTAAATACATCCTATGTGACAGATCCTTTCCCAATGCCCTTCACAGAGGAAATCCTAGAGGTTGTTGTTAGTTATGATATATACTCTTTTATTGATGGGTTCTAGGAGTACCACCAAGTCCAAATAACTAAGAAAGACCAATCCAAGACTACTTTCACTACTGAATGGGGATATTTTATCTATACCTCAAGCCTTTTGGATTTAAAAATGCCCCAATAGTGTTTCAAGGATAGAAATTAAGGCCTTCAAAGATTTCATCCATAAATTCCTCCAAGCCTACTTCGATGACTAGACAGTATACGAGTTGGTCAAGGACAATTATTCTAATCTGAGACTCATGCTTGAGCACTATCAAGTGTTGAAATTTTCTTTAAATTTGAAGAAGTGCCTATTCACAACACCTTTTGGCATACTTCTTGGGTATATCATTTGTAAGTACCTAACCAAGGTATCCATTATTCTTCGTTTACTAATGCCCAAGACTCAACACAAGATGTGCACCTTCTTAGGACACATGGGCTATTACAAAAAGTTCATTTGGGGTTATTCCAAGATTGCAATGCCCCTTGAAGAGCTTCTAAAGCATAATGAATAGTTTATATAGATGAATTCTTGCAAAATAACTTTTGAAACACTCAAAGAAAGGCTAGTTATTGCTCCTATCTTGCAATTCCCTGAATGGATAAAGCCTTTTCATGTCCATGTTGATGCATCTGGGATAGTAGTCATTGCAATACTTGCACAACCAATTGAGGGACACTTGGATCACCCAATTTACTTTGTTATTAGGAAATTGACAATGATAGAAAGAAACTATACCACAACTGAGCATGAAGCTTTGTCTATGGTTTATGCCCTACAAAAGTTTAGGTAGTACCTTCTAGCCACTCCATTTATATTTTATACAAACCATGAGGCCTTGAAGTATCTTGTCAACAATCCAGTACTACATGAAAGTATTTTCCATTGGATTGTTCTCTTCCAAGAATTCCAGTTTTCCATAGTAGTAAAGCCTGAGAAGACCAACTGTGGACTTAATAATTTATCCCAAATTGAAAACAAGAAACCCCTACATGCTATAAAAGATGATCTTCCTGATACACAATTCTTTTGAGTTACTCAGGTACCTAAAGATTTGGAGGATATTTTGGTATTCCTAAACACTGGTTGCACACCTGACTCCCTTACTTCACAAGAGAAAAAACAACTTGTGGTCCATGCCATACCTTATCAACTCATAGCAGGATATCTATACAAAATGGACCATGATGAGGTGCTTTGCCATTGTGTGATGCAAAATGAGCACCTTGATGTGTTACGAGAAGTCTATGAAGGTATTTTTGAAGGAAATTATGCTAGAGAGGCTATCACATACAAGGTGTTGTTCATTGGACTATAGTGGCCAACTTTATTCAAAGATGCAAAGGCTTATATTAGGTAATGTGATGTCTATCAGTGTGTAGGAAAATTGAACAAAATATATGTTATGTTATTGTACCATATACCTTCTTAAAAACTATTTAAAAAATGGACTATTGACTTTATGGGGCCTATCATTTCAGTAGGATGATGAACAGGCTTTTGATACATCATTGTAACAACTGACTACCTCACGCACTAGATTAAAGTTCAATGTTTCAATGGTTCAAGCCTTCTTCTTTTTGCTAAGTGTTTTGAAGCCATTGAACCTTGAAGTAGTTGAACTTGATGAAATTTTGACAAAACGCTTAACTCTTTAAGCTTGCCGATGACATTGAACCTTTGAACCCGTTGAACTTATGAATTGAAATGGTTCAAGGTTCAACGTTTCAATGGTTTAATCCTTCCTTTGAAGCTTGTCGATGAACATTTTTGATTGAACCAAAGCATTGAACCGATTCTGAAATTGCCTAAGTTCTAGAAACTTGCTCTTTCAAGAGAATTTACCTGTTAAAGCCATTGAACCTATTGAACCTTGCTAATTTCAAGCCTGTAGAATTCGTAGATTCAAGCCTGCAGAGTTCATAGATTCAAGCCTACAGAGTCCATAGATTCAAGCCTGTAGAGTCTATAGATTCAAGCCTATAGAGTCTATAGAAATTTGAAAAAGCTTGAATAATGAATAACTTGAATGCTAAGAATAATTTTTGAAAAGGGAAGAGAGGATTTTGGTCTAGTGAACCAAAATACTTCACATGTTGTCCCAAAATGAATGACACATTTTGGGAACAATAGTTAGCTCTAGTTAGGGAACTTCCTTCAGTTGAAAACTTGAAACTACTGAGGGGAGTAGAAACCAGAATCTCCAGTGCCTTCAAGTATGCCATTGCGCTATGGAGTCATGCTACCCAAAAAGAAAGGCACCAAAAATGAAAATGAACAACACATAATAGAAACAAAGACTATACAAATATACACATGTATAAGTGAACTTATTTGATACTTCAAGAATTGAAGTGCTTCAGATGCTGCCCATTGTGAGGCAGAGAAAAGGGCATGCCATCTTGATATCTCAATAGGAAACTATTTTTACCATGGACCTGATGAATGGTAAATGGGCCTCTCCAAAGGGAATCAAATTTTCCATGCATTCCCTTTGGTTCTCTTCTCTTGTCCCACAGCAGGACTTGATCTCCAATCTAGAAATCACAATTTTTTGCCTTCTGGTCGAAGAGCTTCTTCACCAGACTTTGATGCGCAAAAATTTGGTCCACCACCATAGTTCTTTGCTCATCCAGCTCAGTCAAGCACATGATCCTCTTATCAATGCAGCTTTCATAAGTTTGATCCTCAATTGCCTTGGCCAATTTCAATGCTGGCAATTCCAAGGTGATTGGTATCTCAGCATTGAGACCATAAAAAAGTTAGAAAGGAGACATACCAATTGCCCTTTTTGGTGTAATTATATCTGCCCATAGAGCATCAACCAATGCTTTATGCCATGTCCTTTGGTTATCATCTACCAACTTCTTGATGATAGTCACCAAGTTATTGTTGCTTGATTAGTCTTGTCCATTCCTTTGTGGAAAGTAATCAGAAGAGTGGGAGAGTGTAATCCCATAGTAAAAATAGAACTGAGTGATCTCCTGGAAAGTGAAACAAGCTGCATTATTAGTGACAATCTTGGTTAGGACCCCAAACTTGGAAATGATGTTTTCTTTGAGAAAATTGCACACTACTTATGAAGTAGCATGCTTGGTTGGAATAGCTTCCACCCACTTGGTGAAGTAATCTGTGGCTGTAAGGACATAATCATGTCCAACACTTGAAGATGAGTTTACAGCACTAATGAAATCGATCCCCCATTGTTGAAATGGCTCTTTTATCACCACTGGCTTGAGACGCAGGGCAGCCAACTTGGGTCTTCCAACAAATTGTTGGCATAGTTCACATTTTCTTACCCATTTGTATGCATCTTGAAATAGAGTGGGCCAGTAGTACTTGGCTCGCATAATCTTATGGGTAGTTATAGGAGAAAAAAATGTCCTCCATAGGCCAGATTATGGAAGGACTTCAAAAGTTGGTTCTACTGCTCTTTATCCACGTAGCGAAGGAAAACTCCATCAAGGCTCCTCTTATACAAGCCATTGTCCTAGAGGACAAAATTGGCAGCTTTCAACTTGATAGTCCTCCTTTCTTTATGAGATAGGTGAGAAAAACACTTACCATAAGTAAGAAAATGAGAAATACCTGAATACCACTCATTCATGGTGGAGATAAAAAGGACTGTTGGTGTGTCTTCTTCTGATTCTTCATGCCCTATTTGTTTTGGCTTATTATCAGTAATCAATTGGCATAGGCCTTTTCTCTGCACCAGCTTCGTTGGTTTGATGACTAGATCAAACTCCTAGATTTTTGATATCCAATTGCCTCTTTTCATCCCAAACTCCTGTTGAGTTAATATGGATTTGATTGTGGTATCAAGAACCAGGGCAGTAACGCGTGAATTCAAGATGTAGAAGCAAAAATGCTTTACTACCTTCACCACTGTATAAGCATGCTTCTCCATGTTTGACTACTTCAGCTCATAAGATTTGAGAGGATAACTCATGAAAGAAATAGGAAATTCCACACCTTCTTGCTTCTATTGAACCAAAATTGCTGAAAGTGTGTGCTTAGAAGCATAACTATACATGGTGAAATCCTTGTTATAGTCTAGGCAGACCAGAATTGAGGCATGGGCAATAGCTGTCTTGATATCTTGGAATGCCAATTTGCCTTCTTTAGTCTAGCTAAATGTGGCTTTTTCCTTCATCATATTTACAATATGGTGACTCTTCTTAGCAAACTCAGGGATGAAACTTTGTAAGAAATTCACCTTTCCAAAGAAAGAGTGAACTGCAGTCTTACTTGTGGGCAAAGTAAGCTCTTGGATGGACTTGACTCTGTCTGAGTCAATCTTTATGCCTCCTTTGGACATAATGTGTTTGAGCATTTTCCCTTCTATTACCCCAAAAATAGACTTCTTGGGATTTAAAGAAATGCCATTATGGCAGCAGCATTCCAACACTTGTTGCAAATGGTGCACATATTCAGGGCGACGCTTAGAGAAGACTATTAAATCATCTAAGTATACTACAATGAACTTACCCATTTCATCTTTGAAAGCAAGGTCCATTTCTCTTTGGAAGGTGGCACTGACATTTATCAGGCCAAAAGGCATTCTTCTATATGCAAAGGTGCCCCAAGGTGTGGTGAAGGCAGTCTTGTGCTGGTTTGCTTCACCAACTTCAACTTGATTGTATCCTAAGAAGTCGTCTAGCATTGATAACATCTCTGAATCAGTCACTATCTGAAATACTAATCCATGATGGGTAGAGGATAGTTATCCTTTAAGGATGACTGATTTAAATTTTTGAAGTCCACATAGAGGAAATGTTTTCCATTCTTCTTCCTTACAGGCACTATGTTTGCAATCCATGTAGAATGATGGATTGGGAAAATGATCCTAGCATTCAACATTTTATGTATTTCAGATAGAATGGTACCTAATATCTTCATATTGTACTACCTGGAGTTTTGCTTATAAGGCATCGAATCACTCTTGAGAGGTATCTCATGGCAAATTTCATTAGGCCTAAGTGACTTCAAATCATCATAGGAGTATGCTAGGACATCCATGTACTGGCTGAGTAGAGTAGTGAACTTGGACTTTTCTTCTTGAGTGTAGCATTTCCCAATGTTCACCATATTGGGATTTTCTTTGGTACCCAGGTTTACCTGATCAAACTCCTGGGAGGATCTTGAATCTGTTTGTTGTTGTTTGATGAATCTGTCATGTTTATCAAACAACTTTTCAAGGGTAACCAGGCCTTTTGGGATTTTGTTTCCTTTCAGCTGTAGGAATTCCTCACCTACATTAGAACTTGATTCAGGGGTTGGTTCAAGCTGTTGAGGCTCACTGCCTTCAAAGTGAAGCTGTTGAAAGCTACCCTTTTATTCTAAGAAGGTAATTATTTGGTTGTCACTGTTAAACACCTGCCAATGATTGGCATTATTAGGTACGCTTAGTCAAAATACCAATTTAATAGTGTACCTATCTCTTTTGAAGTCTGGGTGAGGAACCAATAGAGTTACTTAAATGGCTAGTGCATCAGCCCTGTCATTGAATTCCCTTGGTATGGCAGAGATGCTGAAAGCATCAAAGCTTTCAATCTGATCCCAGACTAGATTGTAGTAGTGGCATAATCTCTCATTCTTGGTTTGATATAGGTTTCTCACTTGACAAACCACCAATTCAGCATCTCCTTTAGCATGGAGTTTGATGCCTTTGTCTTGAGCGGCCCTCAATCCAAGCAATAACGATTCATACTCAACTATATTATTGGTATTACTGAACTATAATTTGTAGGATGAAGGAAAAATATCTCCTTAAGGATATATTAACACAATCTCGACTCTAGAACGGTAGAGGAGCAGCGACCATCGAATTCCAAAATCCATACCTCATTTGATATTGATTTTTCTTTAGATTCTTCTTCATTTGGAGGGGGAGATCCTTCCACACTTGTATTGCACTCCAATTCTTCTGTTGTTCTAGCTAAACTAATATTCTGGTTGTCACCTTCAAGAGCTTCATTAGATGCTTCATGAACTTCTTTCATGGACAAAAAGTAGTTATTCATGCCTGAAGACTCAAATAAAATTTGAGCTTCAAGCACTGATGTCTGAATGACCACATATTTTACTTCCTTTTTAGGAAGCAATCTCTTCATAACACCTTTGACTGGGATCCTTGCCTCAAATAGGTCCATACTTAATTCACCTCCAACATCTTTACAAAAAATTTGCCCAAGAAGGATGCCATATGATGTTGGGACGTCAACTACCAAGACAGTCATCTTGATTCTCTTGTTTGGGAACGCTGCAAATGCAAATTGGGCATCCTTGATTTGTCCCAACAGAGGTACTTACTTGTTTTCCATGGAGAAACATCTCCCAAATGTCTTGGTCAGTTTGAGACCAAGAGATTTTGCCACTTTGGCAGGCATGCCATTGTCAAAAGCTCCATAATCAATGATATAATTGTTCAGCTAATGTCCATTTATTAGCAAGGATACATAGAAAGGTTCGGTCCTCCCAGGAGCAGTAGGAGGAGTAATGACAAGGTTATTCCTTGTGATATGTTCTTGGGGGAATCACGAGTTACCTTTGGGATTACTTGTCCTACTGGGATGGCTTGGTTTTTAACACATTGAACTAATTTATCTAATTGCTTAGGATGGGATTGCAAAAATTCAAATTCAGACATTTGAATTTTGATTTTCTTTATATGGTCAATTATATCAAATGTTTGAAATGAACTAGGCATAGAGGATGGGAGTTCATCCTTTTGATTTTTGGGAGGGGGAGGGCTGGCCTGCGAATTTGAAGTAGAAGGTGTAGGGATGTTTGATGTACTTACTTTTCTTGCAATCACCAGGTCCTTTAACTGGAAAGGCAGAGTGGTTCCCCGCTTAGCAATTGAAATTATCGACTGAGGTCACTCCTCTATCTTTTTTTATCAACTTGCTGGACTAATTGATTCTTGGACTGAGTGAACACAGCATATGATCCCTTAGCTACTTTACCTTCACTTCTGGGTTCAGCCTGGTAATTCAGGAAATCAATGTTAGAGTCGCCAGCTAATTATTTTTCTTCTTCAGTGAAGAGATTAGTATCATCTTCTAGGTTCAATTCAGGCTAGAAGTGGAAATCTGATTCAACTTCAAGATATCCAACTACTTAATTGGTTGGAGGCGCTTCAAGGGCAAGGTTCCTCTGTGGGGGAGGAAGACGATTTGGCTGCCCTTGATTCCTGGCAGCGTTGCCTTAGTATGACTGATTGGGGAATGTCCTCTTTGGCACATCTCTGTACGAAGGAGTAGATGACATCCCTTGGGCTATTTGTTTTCTAAGAGCTAGTAACTTATTTGCTAGCTTCTACACCATTAGATTAGTGGTGGTTGTAAGTGAGTATTCAGAAGATGAAGAGGATTTACCTCTGTTTGGATCTCTCCTTATCTTTTTAGCCAAGATAAGGTCATCTTCCACCTCAGTAGCCAAGTCTTGAGCAATAGCAAGGTCTATGTGGCCAGCATGTCTTAGCAAAAAACTCACTTTAGGAAGTTGTGAGTTGATGAAGAAACATTTAAGATTCTCAGGTGTGGGCTAAGCAATGGTAGGAATTTGATTCCTCAACTTGTCAAACTTTGCTATGAAATTCCTCATAGGTTCATGAGGCTCCTTCTTCATCTGTGTGAGCTGGGCTAGCAAGGCATGTGCATCTTCTACAGGCTTCAACCTGTCTTCAAATTTAGCTTTGAGTGTGTCCCAGTCAGTTACTGACCTAGCCTATAGATGGTAGAACCAGTTTGTGGCAGCACCTTGTAGTGTTTCCATGAAAAGCTTGACTGCCACATCCTCAAATTCCACTCCTATCACACCATAAGCTATGTTGAAAGCTGTAATGTGCTCATTAGGATGAACTCTCCCATCACTAAAGAATTTGGGGAAATTCTTCTTTGAACTGTGTGGGATCTCATGTAGAGGTGGAGTAAGATTTAGTGGACTGAATGAGTTACCCCAAGGGCCTTGAACTGCCATGATTTGATTATGAAAAAGAGGGATAAAAAATATGGGTGGCATATGTATGGGCAATGCTCTACTGACAGTAGAAAAGGAAGCTCTGCCTTATGTTGGTGTCTTGGTACGGGTAGGAGGAACACTCCTAGATCGTTGAACTTGAAGTTGGGGAGGGAACAAATCAGAATTGCTTTTCTACACCAGTTCAAAAATAGAATCAACAACACCTTGGGCTTTTTGACTTCTCGTATAGTGTGGAGTTGCCAGATTGTAGGATCAAAATGGGAAGGGACTAGTCTTGCTTCATCTTGAAGCTTGAGGCTTCAAACTGCATGTTCTTCCAAAGTGGAGTCGCCAAAAAAGCTATTGGGTGAATATTTGGTCAATCAGCTAACTTATGAGCAAAATAGGTCTTATCAACCATAGCAAGGGAGATTGGTCGGCCAAATGTGCATGTTTACTACATAAAAAGGGGACAAATCTCTCCTCTCATCAAGGGGAGGTTCCCTGTTAAAAAATGTAGGAGCTATATACTATATATATAACACTCAGGGGTAGTACCACACCATCCATCTCTCTTTTTTTAGAGATGATGTTTACAAATAGAGGAGAAAAATCTTGGTGAAAACACTGAAGGCACTTTTCTTCTTTCAGAAGGGATCTTGCAGGAAACAACAGGAGTTCTTTTAGATAATGACAAGGAACTAGTGACAAAGGCACAGTAACCAATAGGATGAAATGGAGCCCAAAGTCTCCACCTCAACTACCCAAAGAGTGAAACACAAAAGATAATGGGGGTGCAAAGTCATCTTAGAATCCTCTACACAGAAAGAAACTAAAAACACACACTAAAGACAACTATGACAAGACAAAGTTTGAAAGTAACTGACTTTAGGACATCTTTTAAATTACTTCCACTAGCTCTACTTGTTCAATTAAAATAAACAATAATGCATCTAGAAGATAGGCATAAGAACAATCTCCTAAAATGGCACAAGCTATAACAACACAAAGTCTGTAAGTAACTTACTTTCTCATTCAGATAAAATAATATGAATAGCAATCTAAGCTCAAAGTCTCAATATTCGCCTTTTAATTTGGGTAGAGGTTTGCTTTTGTAAATGAAAAAAGATCTCCTTGCATAATACGAGAGATTACAATGTATAGCAGCCAAGAAAGGCTTGGCACTTCTTCCTATGAGATGACCCATACTGCATTCAATGCCTTGAATGCATTTTCAATTCTGTCTGGAAGGCCATGCTCAGAACAGTGCATTGCCTTAACTATGGCGTGCTCATCCATCTTATATGTCTCCTCCTTAGCATGAGTTGTGTGGTCCTTTTTCTAATGTCTATGCAGCTGTCCATTTTGCCTTTACTTCTTGAAAGAAAAATAGGTTGCGTCCTTGATTTGGTGTGCTCAGATGACCACTTGATCCATTGTTTCACCTATTAGAAATAACTCCCTTGTAGATATTTTTGATCTTTTGGTATTGTTCTTTCTTCCCTATAGCAGTTTGAGCTCTCAGGGTCTCTATCTTACGCTGGTCACTTGATTCATCATTCAAGTTGGTGCTATATTTGAATTTTAATGGATATTCCATTGCCTTAAATTTGACGTCCATGGGAACGTCACTAGTCACTGTTTGATTGAACCCTATTGAACCATGAACCTTTGAACATGTGAAAGTTCATCGGTTCAATGGTTCAATGATCTTTATTGGTTCCTTTGTTTCATTTATTTTCTCGCTCTTTGTTTGAACCATCCTTTTGAAACTGGTCTCTAGAATCATCTATCTGTTGCTTCCTTCCTTTGAACTATTGAACCTGTGAACCATTGAACTTTGAACTCTTTTGGTTCAAGGTTCAATCAGGTCATTGGTTCATTCTTAATTCCATCACTTTCTTTATCTTTCTAAGCCCCTTAATCTTCATCGAACTGGTTGAACCTTTGAACCCGTTGAACCATTTGGTTCAAGGTTCAACGGTTCGATAGTTAGTTCTTTGTAGCCCTTTTTGGCTAAGTCTTTGGAAGCTTTTTGGAACATCTTTATCTAGCCTTTGGAACGTCTCGGAGGGAAGGTGTCCCTTTGGGCTTTGGGAAAGGTCCTTTTTCTTGGTGCTGAGAGCCCCCCGCAAGGGTACCTACCCTTCAGGGTTCTTCGAGCGGCCTTCAGGCTTTAATTCCTTTGGTAGGCTTTAATTTCTTTGGGGGACTTCATCTTTCATTTATTTCGGATAATTTGTCTGAAGGAAATCTTCCTTTGCTTTGCCTTAAATGCTTTTTCGCTAGGCTTTTGCTTTTCCTTTCGGGTGAATTCCTTTGGACAAAAGTTCGAAGGAATTCCTTCAGACAAATGGTCCGATGGATTTTTGCCTTAGTCATTTTCCCGCAAAAAATCTTTTCAAAGGAATTCTTTTGGTCCCTTTGCTTAGTAATTTTCTCAAACAAAAAGTCTGAAGGATTCTTCTCTTTCGGCCTTATTCATTTTTTTGAAGGAATTCCAACTTTGCCCGCTTTTGCTCACTGCCCTTTGCAAGGGCACTTGTTCCTTTGGCTTTGGGTCAGTCCCTTGAACCTATCAATTAAACTGACCAATTGAACCAACTTTGGTTCAATAGTTCAACAGTTCAATCAGTTCAATCTCTATGTTTTGGCTAAGTCTTTTGATCGCTTGAACCAACCGCGCATTGAACATGTTGAACCGTTGAACCTATTGAACCTTTGAACCAAAATGGTTCAAGGTTCAACGGTTCAATGGTTCAAGCCTTCTTCTTTTCACTAAGTGTTTTGAAGCTGTTGAACCTTGAAGCGGTTGAACTTGATGAACTTTTGACAAAGCGCTTAACTCTTTAAGCTTTCCAACGACGTTGAACCTTTGAACCCATTGAACCTATGAACTGAAATGGTTCAAGGTTCAATGGTTCAATCCTTCCTTTGAAGCTTGTTGATGAACATTTTTTATTGAACCAAGCGTTGAATTGATCTTGAAATTGCCTAAGTGCTAGAAACTTGCTCTTTGGAGAGAATTTACCTGTTAAAGCCATTGAACCTGTTGAACCTTGCTAATTTGAAGCCTATAGAGTTCGTAGATTCAAGCCTGCAAAGTTCGTAGATTCAAGCCTGTAGAGTCCATAAATTCAAGCCTGCAGAGTTCATATATTCAAACCTATAGAGTCCGTAGAAATCTAAAAAAGCTTGAATAATGAAGAACTTAAATGCTCAAAACAATTTTTGAAAAGGGAATAGATGATTTTGGTCTAGCGAACCAAAATAGTTCACATGTTGTCCCAAAATGAATGACAAATTTTGGGAACAACAAATGGAAACGAAGTGATCATGCTAGTGGAGTTCTTAGTTCCATTTTTTTGGATAACACACATGGGAAACCTAGATGATGAGGCCTCTTTGAAAGACTCACTTGATGATTTGATGAAACTAGATGAAGCTCGATTCCTCGCCCACTAGAGTCAAGATGTTGAAAAATGCAAACAAAAAGTGTGGCATGATCACCATCTAAAGCACAAAGTATTTTCTCTAGGCATGAAATTTTTATTACATGATTCTAAGTCTGTGCACCACCCTGGGAAGATCCAAATTCATTGGGACGGTCTATTCATTATACATAGCATTCAACCTACTAGAGCTTGTTAATTAAAATGAATGGATGGTCATTTCCTCCTAGGGCACTATAATGGCAGTTAGCTTCAACCATATTGTGATTATGTTTAGTTTAAATTTTATAATTAATAAGGCTTAAGTCCATTGGATTAGGATTTATTGCTTTCAATATAGAGCACTTCCCTTAAGGCGTGCATTTCTTCCTTAATGTAATTTTGAATTTTTGCTTTTGGTATGTTTTTGTGGAGGACCACAAGCCCCTTTTAGTGTGGGGTAAGGCATCATGCATATGAATACAAGACATACGACATGTGGGCATGTAAGTACCATAAGGTAAAAGAGTTATCTATGACACGCAAGTGATTAAGGGTGTGTAAGTCATTCAATGCACCTTGAAAGTATTTTGAAAGGTTCTCGCCATCTAGGTGATAGTTATCTTCCACTACACCGAAAAGGTGGGACACAGTTATCATCCACTTCCAATAAATGCATGGGAAGGGATGGAGCATTAATGTGATAAGGTTAGTTATGGCAAGAAGTGTGTGAGTGGAATGATGAGACAAATTTGTTAAGGCACTAAATGTTGAATACAAGATCCAAAGTATGAAGACCGATAAAATATATGTATTTATGGCTAGAGGTGACAAAGGGAGGGGGAAAATTAATGGAGGTAAACCCCCTCAAATGGCCTATAAATAAGCTTGTCAAAGCCATTTCGCACTTTACCTTGCTATAATCTTTGAGTGTTAAGTGTGAATGATGAATTAACAAACCAACGACCACGATACAGTTGAATTCCTTCAAAATTGAGCAGAGCAAAGTGATTGCAAAGTTGACAAAGTCATGACAGTTATTTCCAAGGTAAGAAGAGAGGTTGCTAGTCCATATTGGGGTGTAGGAGTGGAAATATTTGAAGTTATAGGTTGTAGATCTACCATTATTGAAGCGTGAAGCTCGAGAGCCAAAACAAGTTGGACCACCACCATGTATTCATTTGGAAACATGAGACAACCGTGGGTTAACCTTCAAGTGCCATGAAGGGTAATGCGGCCAAATAAAAAGGCTAAAAGACTTGAAAAGCTTCCAACAATTCCAGAGAAAGAAGAGGTAAGCAGAGGAGAGTGGTTCCTTATATGAGAAGAGGCTTCAAAAAACCAAGAAGAGAGACCATAACAAGTACAGTGCATAGGAGTTTTGAGAGAAAGCACAAAAGGAGAAGAAAGAAAGAGAAAGGAATAAGCAAAGATGGTGAAGAAAGGAAAGTAGGTGCAAACCTCTTCATTATAGAGTGCCCCTTCATCTTTACTAATAGAGGAGATGCAATACGTATAGTTAGTTTTACATGTAGAGAACTAGGTCTCCAAGGTGTCAACTACAACAATATTTGATTACAAGCACTGCCAGCTAGGGAATGAAGTAAAACTACAAAATGACTACCAAGTTCAGACCACTAACATAAGAAATCAAGTGGTCTATGACCTATCTATCAAGAACCAACTGGACAAGGCTGGCCTCTTCCAACTTTTTGAGTTATCATACTTTGGCAAGTCTACTGAGGTAGTTTAGTTCTTCTTCTCATGCATCCATGAGGACTACATCCACTTCGTGGGGTGCAACATGAAGATCACCATAGAAAGGATAAGTAAAGTCATAAGACTTCAATGTTTGAAGATGAATGTCTTGTATGACTTGGCAGACACGAAGGAGATTCAACAGACCACCATGACCCTCATGTACCAAAAGCAAGGGCACATAATGCACATAAGGAACTTACATGATCCTGCCCTCAGATTTGTAGCATGGATCATTTCTACCAAAGTCGAAGGGATTAACCAATAGAAGGAGGTGGGCATGGCCCACCTACATGTTCTCACTAAGTCACTTAGGGCACATAATACAATTGGGCATTGTATTTTGCTTAGAAGATAGCGAAAGATACTAAAAAGGCACACAAAATCCATAAGTATAGGTTTCCTTGGGGAGAAATCTTGTTATTGCTAGTTTTTTATCAGATTGGGGTGTCTGACTATAGCTTAGGTTCATTGAAGTGGGTGTAACCCCCCACTCACAAGTCCCTCATCAAGTGCTTCAAAGCCTTCATTTGCCCCCAGCACATTATCCCATCTTACAAGATGAAGATGAAGTACAAGTTTGTCAAGATAAATGTGGATTTTGGGAATAAATGGTGCCTTTTAAATGATTTTCCCCCTTGACTACAGACCAAGCAAAATTCACTATAAAGTAGCACTACTCCCTGGTGTGCATTTGTATGAATCTTTTGGGAGAACTTTCAACATGGCTTAAACTACCATATGCCTTCTCTATGTGCTACTTCATCAATTATGTCAACTAGATTTATGATGCATAACCAATAATTTTGCAAGTATAATGGATCGATGCAAAGTGCCACACCCTCTAACAAATGTTTGTGTGTCTAGGAAAGAAGGCCTTTATGGAGAGGGGAGAAATAAACTTAATCGATTTCAAGGTTAAGCATATCCTAGTCAGGGAGCAGGTCCACAAACTATTTTATATGTTATGCCCCTGTCATTACCCTCAAGATGGAAAGCCTAAGGAGAGGCTCCCCTAGGCACCAAAAATATGAAGGAAGCATCTAGAGCCAAGTGTCAATTCTAGTGCATAATAGGCTCACCAAAAACAATAAAGGACGATGGAGGCACAACCCTCTAAAATTATTACTTCTCACCCTTCCACACCATGACCACCTCCACCTCACCCTTCACCACCTCATCCATCTCCATCCCCTCCTTACACTTCATCACCTCCTACCTCACCTTGCCTTACTCATTCCACTCTTTCCTATTCACCTACCCTGAACCTTTCATCTCCTCATCCAACTCCCCCACCTTCTCCACCTCCACAACCACCTACACCTCCACCTTCTCTAAGGACTAACATAGGTTTAGCCCCACACCAACCTCCAAGACAAACACCTCAATGGGACCCTTCTCAAGTTGAGATTCATAGTTTAAGATTTAACTCCAAAAAGACTCCATCCCTGCAATAGAAGGCCCCATTCGAAGATCAACTTAATATTGACAGAGTGAGAGCAAGTGAGATGGCATTAGGGAGCCATCAATAATATGAGTTCAAATGAGACCTAGAAAGGGGGAAGGGGCTAGCTAAAGGGGAACATGAATAGAGAGGGTTATCCACTACATGCGAATATTACCAGTTTAGTGTAGAGGACAAGAACCTCTATCTTTCAAAGCACTTCCACCCTAAGGATGTAACCCCAAAAACAAGGAAGCAATTATCTTTCCTTTTGGAAATATACAGTGAAGAGCCCCAATTTGATATTCCTTTATATTGTATTTTTTCTGGCCCAAATGCTCTAAGTCTGCCAGACCTTATGAAGATTGATCCACAATGACTCTCTCTAATAAAGACAAGTGTTGCATTTTTGAAACTTTCCATAAAAATGATGCACCAAAACATTTTGACAGACTCAAACACATGCATGATAAAAAAAAATGGAAAAGTCATAGAAATATACAATAAAGTGGTTACAAAAAAGTAAGTGCTCATTGAGGAAGTGGCCTCTTTGAAGCAACAAATCCAAGAGGCCACTGAGGCTAAGGTAAGGGTTTTAAACCTTTGCAAAACAAATTTGAAAGATGAACTGACACTTTTGGATGGTGTGTCATTGGATGGGGATGCCATCAGAAAATTGGAAACATTGGTTGAACTTTTGCTCAAGAAAAATAAGGAATAACCCACGCCAAGAGATGAGGCCAAGGAAATACTTAAACAATTCACTATGGTGGTAGACATTTGTAAGAGTACCATGTGGAGATTCAAGGAGGTTATCCATATTTTGGATGGCATTTTTGCATGCCTAGCACACCCAAATAAAATAGTAAAGGTCCAGCTCCACAATGAGGTCATGAGGCAACAAGCAGTTGATGCTACCCTTTTAATAAAATATCACATCAAGCACGTGAAATCTTTTAAAGAAGTTGAAATGATGGAAGATGCCATTATAAAAATTATCAACAAATAAATGCAAATTTTGTTATACTCTGAGGACATGTTGACAAGGAGGTCTCGAAATCAGAGGATATCCAGAAGGAAGCCAGCACAACCTTAGATGAATAGATGAAAAAGACCGAGACTCCACCTCAGCTTGAGTAGCTAAAAGAAGCAAAGGAGGCCATTGAAAGAACAATTATCAAAGTCCTCGATGCATTATCCCACTAAGATGGGCTAAAGAAGGAACTCTAGTAGAAGGGGCTAGATTTTTTAGAGGATATTAGTATAGCTTAGTCTAAGGCAAACTAAGGGCTTAGTGTGGGGTGATGTTGACCCCTAAAATTTGAATAAGTATTGTTCCATTTTTGGAATGTGGTATAGAGGGACCATTGTCCATTTTGATACGAGTATTGGATGGCACAGAAGGACAATTGCATGGGAGTACCATGGTGTGTAGCTAGCGAAAGTTGATGGGCATAGAAGGACAATGGTGTAGGAGACCCAACATGAGAGGACCTATTTAAGGGAGAACATGTCATGAGGGACCTAAGAATAGAGGACTCAAAACCAAATAAAAATACTAGGGGAGCACGTGGAAAGCGAAGCATAAGGGATGTAGGAGCAGTTAGAAGAAAAACTCAAGTAAGACATTTTGACCCCATCGATCAAAGGTTTTATACCAGCCCATGAGGAATGGAACACTTGGCCACCAGAATATAGCATAGAATGAGGATCTAGGGGTACAGAGACCCCATTCTATAAGAATAACTAATTATAAGAGCCATGAATATTAGTTTATTGAGAGATCATGTGTCATTTTTTCATGGTAACTAGAATTATGACACTTGGTCAGGGCAAAACAAGTATAAAAACCCACGTTGTAATCATTTGCATGGGATGGTCTTTTGGGGAATATAGATAAAAACTGTCTTATAATTCAGTAAGAAATTAATGAAAATTCAATGTTTTCCATATTGTGTCACAGATGAAATATTCTAAGTGTTGAATGATGAATGTGTTTTACTTCCAAGTCATGGGTAATCTTAGTTATATTAGTAGTTATATTAGGGACAATAAGGATAATAGTAGTATATCTATGGTATTGAATAACCTTTTTAAAACTTGTGATTATTAAATATGAACAAACACACATTGTGCTTCAAAGCCTTTGGGAACCGGTCTTTCACTTTGCACTTTAGGTGAGTATGTGAGACTTACCTCTCATGTGAAAGGGCTAACACATTACCTTGTTGGGGGAAAGCTTCAGTGCCAAAGTGGAACTAACTATAAGAACCCAATAATATTGAGTATGAAATGCGTAATGTTTGAGACACCATAAAAATGACTAACAATCATATTTAGAGCCAGTCTAGATGGCCTAACATAATATTGGCACAAAAGATGGGCCCAAGGTGGCTATTATGGGGAATTACTAGTCTGATAATGAGATCACTAAGGTTTTTGAACTATTAAAGGAGTATTAAGATTTTTTTACACATAGCTACACTGAGATGAAGGGAGTGCATTCTTCATTGGGTAAGATGCACATCAAGTTAGTTAAAGGTGCTCAACCAGTCAAGAAGAGACCTTATCGAATAAATCCTAAATGCATGCTCAGGTTAAGGAGGAGATTAATAATATGTTGTGCACTGGAGTTATCACTAATATTGATGAATCTAAATGGGTGAGCCCTGTGGTGATATGTATCAAGAAGGACAATCATATTTCTATTTATATAGACTATGGGGTACTCAATGTTGCTTGTGTAACTGACCCTTTTTTTATGCATTTCACTGAGGAGATTTTAGGAGTTGTTGGGTGTAAGAGTTATACCTTAACTGATGGTTTTTATGGATATCATCAAGTCTATATTGTTGAAGAAGATAAACTGAAGACCACCTTTGCAATTGAATGGGGTTCATTCAATTACAATGTGATGCCTTTCAGCTTGAAGAATGCTCAAGTCATGTTCTCATGGATTATAGTAGAGGATTTTAAGGATTTTATTCATAAATTCCTTCAAGTGTACTTAGATTATTGGACCATCTATGGTTTATTGCATGATAATTATGCTAATCTTTACCTCATGCTTGAGTGTTGCTGATAACTTTAGATTTATTTGAATTTTAAAAAGTGTGTTTTTACTACTCCATTTGGAATTTTGTTGGGTCACATTATTTATCATGATAGACTCCTAGTGTATCTAACATAGATTGTAGTTATTGTTCACCTTCCAGTACCAACCACCCAAAATGAGGTCCACACTTTCCTAGGACACACATGGTATTATCAAAAGTTCATTCAGGGATATGCTAAGATCACAACATCACTAGAGGAATTTCTTAAATAAAATGGTCAATTATTATGGATAAATGCTCACCAACAAACATTTATAGCACTCAAGGACAAGCCCATCACTGTCCCCATTCTCTAGTTTCCAGACTGAACAAAATCCTTTCATGTACATGTTGATGCTTCATGCATGGTAGTGGGTGTTATTCTTGTTCAACCTGGTGAAGGTAATCTTGATCATCCCATATACTTTTCCAAATGAAAGATCACTCCAACTAAATGGAATTACTCAACTACATAATACAAACCCTTGTCCATGGTATACACAATTTAGAATTTCTATCAATATTTGTTGGCCACCTTGTTCATATTCTTTACATACCATGAAGCACTAAAATATCTCATGAATAAGTTATTGTTGCATGGATGTATTTATTGATGGATTGCACTCTTTTAGGAATTTTAGTTTATTATGATGGTGAAACTAGGTAAGGCTAATTATGGACCTGATCACTTGTGTATTAGATCTGGTAAACTAATGCATTCCATTAAGGATGACATACCTAATGTATAACTTGTTCAAGTCACATGCATGCCTAAAGAATTGGAGGATATCATAGATTTTCTTAATACAGGGTCAAAACCAGTGCACCTTAAAACTCAAGATAAAAAGTAATTGATTATTTGTGTTGCTCCTTTCTATCTCATTGAAGGTGACCTTTATAAACTTGGATGGGATGAAGTATTGTGACACTATGTAATGCAACATGAGTATAATGACGTTCTTCAAGAGGTTCATGAAGGTGTCTCTAGAAGACATTATGTCAGTAACACTACAACACAAAAGGTTTTATTAGCTAGGTTGTGGTGTCCCACTTTATTTAAGGATGTCAAAGCTTATGCGTGCCAATGTGATATTTGTTAGCACGTGGGTAAACTGAATAAAAAGGATGTTGTGCCCCTTCATCTGATACTTGCTCATGAACCCTTTGAGAAATGGGTTGTTGATTTTGTTGGCCCCATTAATCTAGTAGGGAGACATACTGGTATGCACTATATCATTATTGCCACTGATTACCTCACTCATTGGGTTGAAGCAATGCTAACTTGGGATTATAGTACTACTACTACTACCATCATAATTCTTAAGGAAAATATACTTATTACAAGGTATGGATGTCCGTTAAGTTTGACTAATGATTGTAAAACTCATTTCTTTAACGAGATAATTCACATCCTTTTGGATGACTTAATGATTGCACAACACAAGACTATACCATATCACCCCCAAGCCAATGGTACAATTGAAACTTTCAATAAAATATTACATCATACATTGATGAAGGTTTGTAATATTAGTCACACTGACTAGGATAATCGCATTTCTATGATATTATCGGAATATCAAACCATTTATGAGTAGTTGAAATAGAGTACTCCATTTAAGCTTGTCTTTGGTGTCGAAGTTGTTCTCCCAGTTGAGTTTCTTATACCCTTTTTATGCATTACATGTATTGGTCAGTTGGATGATGAGTAATATTTAAAGGTGCACCTGGATGTTTTGCTACAAGTGGATGAAACATGTTTTCCAATGCATTGGAGTCAATGATTGGAAAAATAGAAATAGAAGGCCTAACATGATAGACATCTTAAGAATAAGACTTTTTCTTTGAGGATGCATGTGTTGATTTTGACTATGAGTTCACATGCCATTCAAGAAAATTTTGCATCCATTGGGATGGTCCATTTATTATTCATAGTATTCATCCCATAGGTGCATGTAATTTAAAGAGGTTAGATGGTAAGTTCCTTCTTGGCCATTTCAATGGTAGTCAATTTTGCCCTTACCATTTTGAGTGATGTTTCCCTTTTGTTAATAATGCACATGCCACTAGTTTATTTTAGAATTTTGGTTTATTTTTCAATAAGGTGAGGCATTGGTTGTGTGCCCTTGCTTAGGTTTAGATAAACACTTAGTTATTTATTATTTTGTTTATCCAGACACCGATGACCACAAACATATTTTAATTTAGGGTAAGAAGTGTGAATGAAGTAGAGCTATAAAGTGCAAAGGACATAGTGGAATGGAATTTGCATGGAAAAGGGGTGCGTAAGTGAAGGTGTATAAGGACAAGTGGATACACATGATGCAACACATAATTGATATGAGGATTCAAGATGAATAAAGTAGGTTCCCACCTTGGAAATGGAAAATTTTAAATTTTTATATAGTTATCATGCACTTTGAAAAAAGTGCGAAGTAGATTGATGCATTAAATGCAATAAAATCATAAGTGTAATGGCAAGTGTGTCAAATGGACATTGTGGTAATACTGTTAGAGGCATTAAATGCATGAAATGATGGATGAGGTCATGGGGAAGTAAATGCATATTACCTCTTCAAAACTATCAAAGGTTAATCGATTATCATTATAACATTTTACTATTGTTAATTCACAAATTTACAAAGCCAAACATAGCATTTTTTAAGCTACTAGAGGAACATTTGTTGATTTTTAATGACCAATTCAAATATTATGAGTAAAGTAATCATCACAGATAGAGAGCTTAGGGGGGAAATGATTGGATAAGTGTAGTTATAGGAATTATAGGTTGTAGGTGTCAGCATATGCTATTAAAGGATGTTGAAGTAGAAAAGCCAAGGAGATCAGACAAAGTAATCACATATTCTTTTGAGAGGGTTAGATGGGCATGCCTCAACCTTCATACTCCTCAGAGGGTGATGCAATTAAATAATACCCAATAAAGTGATCCCTTGCTTATGATTCATGAGGAAGAAGAGTTTGAGGGCACAGGGGAATAGCTAGTTTTGATAAGGGAAGATCTACCTGGTGAATCTAGTGCGTAAGATGAATTCTTAACATAGAAGGTAGAGAAAAAAACACCAAAGAATTCAAGATGGCATGTAAGGTGAATAAAAAATCAATGACACTACCCCCACCCCCAGTATTGATCAAATATAGTATCCTGAGTTGGTATTATGCACAGAGAAGTGGGAGTTCAATGTGCTAACTTGTCAAGTGTTTAACTACAATCACTACCAACCAAGAAATGAAGAAGAATTATGGTGTGAATGGTTGAGCAAAAAATCACCAAAAATGAGCTCATTTATTACCTTACCATTTTTTATCACCTCACTAACACTAGAGTGTTTCAATTATTTAATTTACCTTATTCTCACAAGCCTATGGAGGTCATGAAGTTTCTAATCTCGTGCATTCATGAAGGTTATTTTTACTTTGGAGGGCACAACATGAGGATCACTACCTAGAGATTTAGTAAAGTTACATGTTTATAATGATCAGACACTCATCTCAATGGATATTTAAAGATCAATAGGAAATTGAAAAGACTACGATGGTACTTGAATACGGTAAGTAAGGCCATACGATGCATATAACTAGTTTTTAGGATATGACCCTTCGAGTGGATGCATGATTGGTTATGACCAAGGTTGGAGGTGTAGATAGATGGAAAGAAGTAGACATGACACACTTGTATGTAACCCATCAAATAACCCTTGGGGTCAAGTATAATTATTTATAGTCTTTTATAGAGAAAATTATTACAAATGCAGAGAAGGCTCACTGTCTGCCTAATAAAAAATTTTCTTGGGGCACAATTATTTTATTGTTGGTATTTGATGAAATTAGGATGCTAGAGTACATTGGTGGTGAGTTGAAGTGGGCTTACCCTCTAGAGAATAATTTTTCAACCAAAAGGTTTAAAACATTCACATGCCTTAGTGTTATTAACCCTAGTCATAAATCAAAGATGAAGGGCTAGTATGATGGAATGAAGGAAGAATTTGGAAACAAGTGGTGCATTCCCAATGACTTACTAGTACAGCTAGGAGACTAGGCCTAGTTTGTGATAAAGTAGATTTTTTCTCTAGCATGCATCCAAATGAGCCCTTCAAGTGACTTGTTTGGGTGGCTCAAGCTACCATATACTTTCACTACTATGTATTTTATGAACATTTTAATAGAATATATGACATGTGTCTCATGAAGATTGATGTTGAAAATATTAACATTGAGATTCACACTCTTCATCAAATGTATGTATAGCTGGGGAAGAAATCCTGTGGAAAAAAATTAGAGTTGGATAATACTATCATCGAGGCCCAAAAAAATTTGGTCAGGGACTCTAATCATTTATTATTTTATATGTTTAAGCCAAGGAAGAAAACATAGAGGAGTGTTGAGGATAAGAAAGAAACTATTCCACCCCTGTTGAAGATTGGAAGGCAATGCAAGCAGAAGAGGTTGGGGCACAATGCTAGCAAAAGCGCATAACTAGAATAACTAAAATGGTAATGGAATGCCCTTTCACCCTCAAAAGATAACACACCTACAATTCAACCAAAAGGATACTTCAGTGCCTAAAGATGGGGGACTTGAACATAAAGTGGTGACTCTAAAAGCAAAACTAGAGAGGAGACCTTCCCCCAAGGAATAAGAGGTTGAAAAGGCCACACTAAATCTAGAGAAGGAGCCCTTACCATTGCATCATGAAGAATCCACCTTTGATGACACACAAGTGGACATCAGTATTCCCACTAGTGAAGAGGTGGAAGGCATAAACACATCTTTAGGCATGGGTGACCTCGAGTCTGGTCCAAGTCACCAAGAAGAGGATTCGGATGTAGAAATACTTGAGCATGATCCCTCTAAAGCAAAGGAACATATTGATAAATCCATGTAATATAGGTTGATGACTACCAGTACCACCTAATCCCTTCATGCTCGATATCAATAGGGTGTGCTGGAAAAAGACTTGTATATATGAGAATATTTCCTCGAGGAGGACTCAATTGAGCAGACTCGATGAGAAATATCTTGTTATAATGATATATATAATGAAGAAAACCAATGTGAACTACCTTCAAAAATTATTATTTTGGCATGAGGAGAGGTGAAACTCCCTGATACAACTTGGTTGGATCCTTGGATGTGCAAAACATCTCAGGCAAACATGGTGTTGTTGAAATTTACTTACGATGTGGCAAGGTAGAATGCCTTGCAGGACTTTGATGTAAAACAACTCAGGAGGGAACACTAAGAGGTCACTACTCTCTATTGTAATGAGTGCATAGAAAACATAAATATTTAAGATGAGGTAGGGGAGTTCAAACATCAACTAGAAATAGTGACAATAGCTAGAGTGAAGACCCTAACATTCTGCAAGTCTATTTTGAAGCAGGAGTTGGCCCTTGCAAACATAATTCCTCTTATCAGAGAGGCTATTGATAAGTTGGGAACCTTGGTGGAACTATTATTGAATAAATTTAAATACTAGCCCAAGCCCTAGTAAAAATAAACTCGAGTGACAAAGCAATTCATCGAGGCCATCAAAGTATACAAGATTTTATTTAATAGAGTTGGTGATACAGTTCCCATCATTGATGGGTTTTTTATTAAACTAGCATGGTCTAGATTTTTTTTGGAAGCATGGATTCAAGCAAAGTTACTTTAATACCAATAATTGGCTAAGAGTGTGTTATCAATAAAAGTTTAAGCTAAGTGCACCAACACATTTCAAGATGTGGAGGCCCTGGAAAACAAAACAAGTGCTCACTGTCAAGAGTTGAATCCCAATTTTTTAGTGCTTTGAGGATAGGTTTCAACATAGGTTATTTTACTAGAAGACAATCATAAGGATGAATCTACATCACTTGAGCATTTAACCATTCAAGCAGGTGACTTTATAGATCAACACAAGGAGACTAAGAAGATTAAGGAGGCAATCAAGGAAATCACCTTTAAGCTTTAGAATGCTTTGAATCATTGGGAGGAAGTGAAGTGGTAGGCTTAACATATAGGACCTAATTTTTTGATAGTAGAGGAAACTGAGCATAATGCATAGTCCTAAACAGACTATTAACTTAGTGTGGGGTCATGTTGAGCCCTCAGTTTTAATTTAATTTTGGCTAAGTACTTTTTGAAGATAAGCGACATGAAAGGAAGCATATGTACATTAGACCATGGTCTAGAAGACCATGGCATTAAAGAGGCAAGCCATGTGGATTAATGAAGCATAAAACATAGAGAACCCAAGAATGTATGACTTAAATATTATTAGAAGACTTGGAAAAGAAGTGGAGACGGTTAGGGAACAATTTGCATGAACATCACAAAAGAATAGTCAAGCACGAATCCAGCATCGGTTCATGAGAAGATAGGTGCACAATGATGGGGATCTATTAGAGAGAGTATATAGGGGAATTTAGGCTTAGGTCCTTAGGATTTCATTGTAAATGGCTTACCATGACTCATTATTAGTAATGGTCATTGGTAAGTCATCTTTTTGTAATTACTTCTGTAACTCAATGGTCATCGTAAACCATGTATAAAAACCCCTTAGTTTTACTTAGTATGGTGGTTGATCACTATAATCCTAGAGATTTTGTAATCTTGATAATACTAATGAATGTAATGAAAAGAAACTTATGTGTTGATGGAATACTTGTGTAATCTGATCATTATTATAATAGAGTTATTACTATTTTATTATCAGTTTGTGCCTAGTTTATTTTTATTTGGTTAATTAATGCATAAGTATGAATTTATGACTAAGTGCTTGTTTGAGTGCCCTATATTAGGAAAGTGAATGAATACACCTTCACATGACAAAACCAATAGGAATCGATCTTAAGTTGCATTCTTCAAGTGAGTGCACGATAAGCTTTTCTTACAGGATATGCTTGTACACTAGCTCATTGGAACTCTTGTTATCTTAGGTGCACAACTAGAAAAAATATATGTTAGACTAAGGGAAACAAGCCCAAAAATCCATCTATATCAGTTTGATTTAAATATGTGTGAGCGATGTACATTTGAGTCTAATGACACTAAATGACCTTGGCATCACTTCTATCAAACCCATTGTGGTTCCACATTTTTGGATTAGTACATCAGGTACTTTTCCCCATTTAAATAATGCATCTTTTCAAATTGAAGAGCTCAATTAGCTATTCAAAATTGGGACTTGATCACTCTCAATTTTCCATTAGTTCAAATTATCCAAGTGCTTCAATAAGGGAGCATAGTTCTCCATCATCAATTATAGGCTATAAGACATTTTGGATTCACTTATATATGGAAGTACTCCTCCTTGCTCTCTTTTCAAAATTTTCAATTTTCAAAGTTCAAGATTTTTCAAAATTCAAAATGAGCAAAATGATTACTTCATGAGATTTTGTAAGGTTTTATAAATTTGAATTCCCTACATAATTGAAGTATCTACTCAAAAACAAAGTGTGTTTTACACACTCAGGTTCAATTTTGTCTCATTTAGTTTAAGAATTTCATTAATAGAATATGTGGGGGGGGGGGGGGGTGTAAATGTAGACACATAAATCTAGTCACATCTATTTGACAATGCTAATTATCGACACATCCTAAACCACATGACTTGCACTTAATTACTTGTCTCTTATTCCCCAATTCTATAAGCCATTTTTATATATGTGAGTTAAGGGCCTGTGTCCCTAATCCTTCTAGACAAGTTTGTTCTAGGTGGATAAGAGCACACTACTCTCTTGTCCACTTAGACTAGATACATATCACAACAAATAACAACTAGTTTTTAACATTCAAAACATTTTTGGGTCTTCCTTCATGTTTCATAAGATCAGATAAAGGAAGCTATTAAAAGATTTATCTATAAATACATATCAAGGGTCATTAATTTTCCCCACTCGAAATTCACTTCTATCGAGCTTACATATTATTTCACATTGAACAAATATGCCCTACTCTTCCCAAATTCAAAACTATTCACAAGGAGCAACCATAAGCCAAGTTAAAAACATTCTAAATTAAGTCAAGAGCTATCATTTTCGAGTATCAAAAAAAATAGCTACATACATATAGTCAAAAGAGTAAATTTCACATTCACTCTAGGTGGGATAACTATGTGAACTTGATTTCTCACTTTGGAGTATTGGATAATTAGGCAATGATCAATCATCAAGGGGGTGATTGAAGTCATCTCAAATCATTACACTTCCCTCTTTTATTACAAGTTTTCAAGCTATCAAAGTACTTTTAGGTTTTCAAATAAAAGAGAAGAAGAAAATTGATTTTTGCATAGCATAACATAGGTTGCAATATCTCAGATTACTTAATAGACACATATACAATAGGTGCATCAATCCATTTTTAAGCATAATCAACCAAGACAAGTCCATAGTTAATAAACTCAAGCACACTACGCTATTATTCACTTATAGTGGTTATATCCAAAAATAGCCTTAGTTTGTACCTTTGGTCTATCAATTCCATAATTATGCTAACTTTGTCTTTTCCTATCAACAATTTATCACGGTCAACTAAGACAAGTCCACAATTAATAAACTCAAATGCACTACATTGCCATCCACTTACAATGAACCTATCTAGATTTTGTTTTTGATCCTGTACATGTTCTAAAACCTCTACAATCATCTCTTTCACTGATTTTCATGATCAAACAATCCTAACATTCAATAAAAATATGTGTGCAAGCTAAGTATATATCTTTTTAATACTTTCTAAAACTAACATTTTTCTATATTTAACACTTTGTCAAAATCAGAATTGATAATTATTTTATGTCTTTAGCATTGTGATATTCTCTAGTTTTACACCGCCAAGTAAAATTTATTATGTTTTATAAAAAAATATGGTAAAACATAGTGATCACGTTAGGGATTAGTTGGTAATAAAAGAAGGAAGAAATGTTGCAAAGAGGAAATGAGTGAGTAAACAATGAACTGCCCATTATAATTATTATACTATTCATTTGTATGGTTGTCTTTAGCCATAATAAGAATCAATAAGGTGCGCAATTACCTCTTATAATTGAGTTTTCTCCACCTTAGGGTTTTTTAGGTCAAAAGTCTTATGTTATTGTGTTATGCTTATTATTCTTGATGTTCATGATTATTTTAGATATGTTTTTATAATTATGCAAGTTATGTATATGTTTCCAAGATCACATTATACTAATTATGAAAGCATTCATAATTGTTAATTTAGAGGATAGTCTAAGTAGGATAACATATTGTGATTTAACAAATTCAAATAAGCAATCAAACTTAGGAGTTTACTGATCACACTTGAAAACACCTTTTTGTTTTTTTTGTTGAGATATAAATTCTCAATTTCAAAATTGTAGAATTTGGGACAAAAGTATTTCTCCAAAAACTTGTCCTTTCGAGCATAAAATTTAGGTCAATTTCCTTTGGCAACAAGTACACAACTAACATCAATAACCATCCTAACACACATATCCAATCTAGAATCAACTCTGAAAGGGAGTGGGTTGTCCATTAAGAATCATCGAGATGTTAATCCTATTCTCCCACTCTAAAAATCCACTCATATGTAGTCTAACCCCTGATCTTATGGGGAAGCTTACCTTGATGGGTCTAGGTGTTATTTTGATTGGGCGCATCGAGGATTTATGAAGGTGAGGCTAGAATTCACAGCGCTCAGAGTGGGCTTGATAGGATTACAAGAGTGAGAATTAATAGCTGAGATTTTTTTAAGATGAACCTCACAAATTTTTACACACCTTTCCATGGAGGAAAATATGTGCTCTCCTTTTTTACTACCAAGAAATACACCATCTCATTTTATTTCTATGGGGGTTACTTGTCACATAACTCCTATTTGATGTTTCATGAGAGGTGGAGATGACTTTAATTTTTTTCTACAGGGCTAGAGATGGATGTTATATCTCCCAAATTCCCTTTTTTTATCCAACAACATGAGGGTAGAGGGAAGATATAACAATTTCATCATGAACTAAAAGATATAGAACATGAGAGAAACAACAACCAATTTTATGGGAAACTCATCTCAGATGGATTCATTTAATGACTTTCTTCCATTGTAGTTCTTGTGGCCACCCTAGAAAAGAATGTGTTAACCCAGGTCCTCATAAAGGCCATCTAACACAAAATATTTATGCAGGCAGGAAAAGGAAATTAATTATCCCTGTGGACACAAATATTTAGGGGTTATAGCTATAGACACCATAGACACTCTACAAGGATTAGGGTTGATATTTTGAGGGCAAGAAAATAACAATGAGGAAGGGATGAAATTGTGAGGGAATATATGCAACTAATATACTTTAGTGGAGAGGAGTGCACATGTGAAATGTACTGAGGTGTTACATGATGCAAAACATGTTGAAAATAACCACATGTTTCTTGCAATTTGTAGAGTGTCAAATGCCATTGATTCATACTCCAAGGTGTAACCATTAGTCACTTCGAGTTTTGATGGGGCAACAATTTCAATTTAAATACCATGTCTACTCCACTTTGAAGAATGATATATTTTATTGGCCACAATTTTTTTATATATACTAAGGCCAACCCTTTTATAAACACAAGCCTTACTCAAGTTCCCCATCCTCTTGTAGGGTTAAAGCCTCCAAGCCTAGGCATTTGAAAGAGAAATTTTTTTGACTTTTGAGAAGATGTCATGAAATTTTGTTACATTAGCCAAAAACATTTCTAGCCTATTAAATTCCTATAAGTAGTGGAAGAAATAAATTCATTAAAACAATCATTGGATTTCAAAAAATAGTTGAAAGATGTAATTAATCTCAAAGTTGGGAGTGTTTCCTTTGCTCATTGCATTAATGACCAATTCAGAATCTCTCTCCACATCTAAATTGTCCACACCAAGTGCTCTATCAAGGCTTAGACCCTCAATTAACACTCATATCTTAGCCTCATTTTTGGTGCCATGAGCCATAAATAAAGAAGATGCCACTATGAATTTTCATTGAGATGATCCTAAGATGCAATCCATCCCTACAATCCTTGGATTTCTTCTAAAATCTTCATCAAAATTGACCTTAGTCAAACCTTCCTTGAGAGAATTCTATATGGCTATTGAGTAGTCAGTTATTTTCTCTCAAACCACAAATGAGAGCATTCTCTAATGACTTGGTCCCATGGAGGGGGCTGCTACTCTAATTTTTCTTCCTCAAGTGGTTTTATTAAATTATGAAATAGTAAAAACTACAAATATAAATATCTTTATTTGAAAATTAGAAATATCAGTTGTTTTGGGAAAGATTTTCAAAGGCAAGTAGAGGTGGGGAGGGGTGGGAAGGAGGCCAGGTATTTAAAAGGGATAAATAATATTTTTGCAAAGAAATATCAATTTACAGTTGATCATAATTAATATATAAATATTTTTTTTCAAATTAATTTTATGATCCACACCCCATAAATTTTCTCTATAAGTATAATTATATCAAATTTAAAAATACATAAGACGACATCCTTGAAAATCTAATTCAAAATTATCTCAACAACACCCACTCATTTTTTTTAAAAAACTTATTTAAAAAAAATGTATTATATTTAACTCTACGTGAATGGAAAAAATATATAAAGGCTCCATGTCCAAATTGATAGAACAAACCGATTATTCTCACTTGCATATTCCCAAAAAATTAAAAAAATTGATAAGGGCTCCATGTCCAACTTGATGAAACAAACTAGTTATTTTGACCTGCATGTTCTAATTAGTACTCTTGAGTTGGCCTAATGGTGAAGAATTTGTTCTCTTGAAAGGGAGGTTACAAGTTCAAATCTTGAAAAGGATAAAGTATGTATGCCTCGTAATTGAAGCATTATTATATGCCCCTACATATTACGAGTATGAGGTAGTCTTATATGTTGTAATCTACCTTGTAGACCCTAAAGAAGGCACCTGCCATCATGAACCTTAAAAAGGTCTTTCCTTTTTACCCTTTTTAAAGGGGTGGGATCACAAAGGGAGCAATTATTGTTATTTTTATGATACAATGACTCCATCATCATAATTACATGTCCCCTACCTATTTGGAATATGAGGCTGTCTCATATGTTGTAAGCTACCTTACAGATCCTAAACAAGACCCCTGCCATCTTGGACCTAAACCAAACCTTTCTTTTTGACTTTTTTTAGAGGGGTGGTCCCATGAAGGGGGTAGTTGATATTTTTATGGTGTAAGTGATCTCATAAATATAAAAATATCAAGTCATACAAAAATTAGATTATTTTTTCTAAAATATAAGAGTGGTTATAATTTAAGAAGGATAAGTTGCATTGATGCTTTCAATGGACGGAAAAAAGTTTACATGCATTTTTACTATTTTTAGGGAAACAACTTAACAAATAAAGGTTTTTATATATAATGTAATTTTGTTGAAAATATTTTTAATTTTTTTATTATAAAAAAACCTTAAGATTTTGTAGCAGTCTAGGTTTTGCTTTGTACGTGTTGATACTGCTTTTTTCCTTATTTACAATTGTCATTTTGTGGTCCCTTTTAGACCCCGTGGAATAATAACATCTAATGCCCTCTAGGGAGCCTTGCCCTAAGGTGAGATTTGCCTATATTATGGCCTCTTCTTCATTATGTCTCATTGTTGAATCCATGATGAGAGACAATAGAACTTTGAACAATGGTGCCCCACTCAAATGACTGAGGAAGTTTGTCCCTAAGGTCTTCCACAAAGTATTGAATCTCAACATGATGTTATTTTACCTCTTCCTGAATTTAACTATGCTTGTCAATGGCTAGAGTAATTTTGTTTGATAGGTTATTTTTTTGGTTACATTCCTTTTTAAAATATGCTCAAAACCTGGGTTCAGTTAGCTTGGATTATTCATCTCATCAAGCTAGAAAGCATCTAAATTTTGTTGTGTTTTGATAACTCTACCCATGTTGGAGTGATTATGAATAAATCCTTCACTTGGTATGTTTGTAACTCTATTAAGTGTTTTTGACATGGATGCGAGATTGTGTTGTCTCTGAGTACACAACTCTTAAAGTCCCCATTTGGGTAGAGTTCCCTGGTCCATCATTGCCTTGTTGGCACTTCATAAACTAAGCACTTCATAAACTAAATTTCATCCTCCATTGGGCGTAATGTTTGCCATAAACTTGTTCGATTCTATTCAGCTAACCCCCAAAAAAGGGTATGTATGAAATTTGATTTATCTATAGACCTTAAGAAGTTTATAGACATCCAAGTTAACAACTCTCATTGTTGTAAGCACATCACATATATTAACTTACCCAACACTTACTTTTATTGTCAAATTGATGACCATAAGATTAAGTATTGCTCATTGTATTTTCCTTGTAACAAACCAATGCCTAAACTTGTAGTTGACAACCTTGAGAATATTTAAGAAGGGTGGCAAACTATAGGAGGGTGGAAAAATAACTGTAATAAAAGTGTTATCACCTAAATTCTATTAATAATTCCAAACCCTATTCTAAATATGCACCACTAAGGCAAACATCAAGTGCTCAACTCACGAGGGAGTTTATTGAAATAACTCAACCCACTAAGAAATTTTTTCACACTGAATTTGAAACTGTTAAACCCTTGTTCCTTAACATTCCCATGGTTGGTAATGTTCTTTCTAGTTCATAGGTTTCTGGCCAGCTAGTCTTGTAGGAGATTACCTGTTATTCTTTGTCTCTCCCCTCACATGTTTCTCCCCATCAAGGAATAGGTAAACATTCTTGCAGTCCCTCATGACAAAGCTCTCTAGTGCACTCTTGCATCCCTCATCATCGAGAGGATTCAAAGAATGAAGAATATGTAGTGGAGGTCATTTCAACTTCAAGATTTTATGTATTCCAACAAAGCACATTTCTTTAAAAATCATTATGAAGCCCTTGAGGGCTTAGATATTGAAGATATGTTTCTTGACTCTCGTAATCTATGAATTGATTTTCATGGAATGTTCAGGGTCTATTAGACTCAAATTGTAAGTATGTTGTGGAAGATTTTAGAGGAAATTTGTATAAATAGACATTATCTATCGTTAGAAATTTAAGGTGGTGGATTTCATTCTTTGTAATGTTAGTAAAGTTATTTGACCTAATAGCCTTGTTTTGAAAAGTAATTGCGATGCAAGTCATGGAGGTTTAATTACATATATTTTTTCCAAAATGGTGGCCACATAATGTGGACTATGGTTCTGACCGCATGCATCATGTCATTTGGGCACTTTTCAATATTGATAACCACTCCTTTAGGATCATTAATGTGTACACCCTAAACTACGTTCATGAAAGGCAACGTTGTGGTAGTGGATTGCTAATGAACTTCCAAAATCCCATTAGGCCATTTGTGGTGATTTTAATATGGTGTAGCCTGCTAACAAGATCAACCATATACGTATGCATTGGACAGTCAGTGAAAGGGAAGCGTGGCTTTTCATGTGTGATAAAATTGGGTTTTATGACCCTAATTTCACATGATGTCCCACATCTGAAGTTTGGTACACTTGGTCCAATTTTTGAAGCAAATTTGATCATGTGTTTAAACACCTTGGTCGAGCTATGATTTCTACTTAGTTATACTCTCCTTTGACAATGTATTTTTAGTTTTGATTGAAGCCATGCCAAATTTTATCCTTTCTAACAATTTGCCCATCTACTTTTGCATCATTTAGAAATTCAAGTGACCTAAAATCCAAAAAATGCAATTCTTTTTAAATAATACACTTTTGGAACATGGGCCCATCATCACCCACATTCACAGTGTTTGGAACCTCATCCCTCGGCTAATTCAATAACCCAGTTGGATCTAGTTGTGGATCGATGTTATCACATGCACCACTCAGTTTCTCCATATTTATGGCCAATAGATAACAAAGATAAGGTAATGCTTCTATTCTACCACATCTTTGGAGCTCAACCATGTAGTGGTGATGCTCGAACAAAGTCCTTTCCATGAGCCCATATAACTACAAGTGGCAGAGCTTAGAAAATGAATTTAAATTGAAAATTAGTATAATGTTAGGGGGATCAAATCCAGGCCCAATTGCATTAGCTTAAGGTGTGTGATAGGGTGTCCAGTTTTTTTCCATAATTTTGAAGCCCAACATGCTTCTTAGCAAATAAAAACCATTCAAGATGTTGTCCAATGCCTTACTAAAGTACCAAAAATGATCCAAATATTCATGTGACATTGCCATCAAGTGTTCAAAGCCTATGAACCTCACTTTGAGCATCAACAAGCTCTTGCCTGATGCCTCTTTGTTGTTCTCTATAAGCTAACTTTCACTTAAAGAGTCACTTGCGAGAATGTGTTATTCATTGAGGACATTTAGGAGGTTGCCATGTAAATTTCCAATGATAAAGTTCCTTGATGTGATGGATTTTTGTGTGAATTTTACAAAAAAATGTGGGACACAGTTGGGCCAGACCTATATCAGGTTTACTTGGAAGCTTTCAATACCCAATCCTTGGGGATTGGCATTAACAAGGGCCACATTAAATTCATTCCCAAGAAAGGAGATCCTGAGTTAATTTTTAATTGGTGGCCTATCACTCTACTGAATGTCTCTTACAAGATCATTGCCAAATAGCTTATGCTCTGTCTTTGCCATTTCTTGTCCTTAGTTGCCAAACCTGACCAAACATGTTTCATTCAAAATATATACATATTAGATACTACCAATGCTATTTGGGAGGGTATGGATTAGACTAAAAGGTTCAACCAAAAATCCATGTTCATCAAAATTGATTTTGAGAAAACCTACGACTGTATTAAATGGCCCTCCATCTTGGCTATGTTGGAAGCCCTTAGGTTTCGCCATTACTTTCGACAATTAGTTCAAATGTTTTAGCCTTCCTTTCCATCAATGGCATAAGTTTTGAACAATTCAGTCTCTTCAGATCCATTCAAAAAGGTTTCCTATTGGCACCAACATTATATGTTCTTGTTAAAGTCTTTAGATACCTGTTGGTCGATGCTTAATCCCAATATATTGTTTAGGGAATTTCTCTCCCTACTGAGGAACCTTCTCAACTTCTTAATGGTCACTTAATGGATGACTTCTTCCTTACTCTCATTAAGGATGAAATTAATGTTGATAATGTTATGCAATGTCTTAATACTTTCTACCTCACCTCCATATTTTCTATTCAATGACATGAGATGTAGTGTTACAGATAATCCTTCCTCCCTGGGTGAGTCAATATGAATAGAAATGGCTTTAACATGATAAGGATTTTAAATTTTTGGGTATCCCCTTTGCTTCATAGGCTTCCCCTTCTATCCTTTGGCAATATGTAGTGGATCAAGTTGCGAAAAAGCTTTCTTATTGGATAACCAAGCCCCTATCCCTTACTAGGAAATTTCAAGTTTGTTATAAGGTGCTAGCAATTACTCATGTCTACTACTCTTCCTATTGAGTGCCTTCTAAAAAATCTACTTAGAAGCTTGAAAAGCTTTTGAGAGATTTTATCCGGGCCAACTTTTCCTCTGGCAAAGGTTGTTATAGGGTTGTTTGGGACTACTGTTGTCTCCTTAAGGAGGTTGGAGGGATGGGGTTGATTAACATTACTCTCTAAGGTTCAACTTCCTATTCTAAATGGATTATTTGTGCCATCGAGGGGAATGAGGCATGAAAAGTTTTACTCCAACATTGTATCTCTGAGGGTGCTCTTCGTGGTTGTGCCACTTGGAAAGGGTTAGGATTTGCTAACATTCTCACTCTATTTGCCCCTGTGAAAATTGTTTGGTCCTTTGTGGTTAAAAGCATTTGGAGAGCTTGGGAAAAGATTAAACATTGGTTACTTTGGAATGTCAATGGGTTAAGAGATGGGCTTTCTATAAACCACCACTCCTTGTGGTGGTCCCCCATCATCAATCTCCATGATGTTCCTCTTTCAGAGGTTCTATGGATTCACTCCTTAAAGTTATTTAGAAGGGGAATTCACACTGTGCAAGACCTGTTCTACAAATAAACTACATTTTGGTTCCCTCAGGTGGTTATGAAATCTACAATCAAATTGTCCCCTATAGACAAAGAATCTTATGAGATCATTGATGTCACCCCCACAAATATGCTTCACAAAATCTGTCACATCTGCTCACCCTTAGTGGAAGGACTGCAAATGGTATGTTGACACTCCCTTCTAGAATTATATGGCTCGTAAGGGATACAAATAGTTGTCCCCTCATATTCCGATGGTTGACAAGCTTAATGACTGATGGGGTGTTCATTTTTCCCTATATGTTTGGGATCGACATTTTTAAATTGCTTGGTATTTTTGTGTAGAACCTAAGCTAGCTCACTTTGTATGGTGTTTGATCCACCAAGGGTAGCCACTTGGGAGGCATTTGATGCAATTAGGGGTTTTCCAATTGTTATGCCCCTTTTGTGTGCATTTGGAGACTATTATGCACTTATTATGGTTTTGCTCTAAGGCCCAAAATGCATGGAGTTGGATTTATGACTTCTTCAACCCTTTTTGTCTTGAGCCTTTCAGATAACATCATATTTTCCTTGGTGACAGTCCTAGGATACCGTTGAAGTACACCCAAGTTTGACATACTTTCAAAAGGGAAATTTTGTTTTGGATATGGAAAGAACGCAATTCAATCTTGTTTTCTAATGCTAGTGTTGATTGCCACTTTTTCTGTTTATAACAAGTTTATTGTTATATATAATGTGTTTTTGCAGATTCAAGTTTTGACTAATAGAGTTGCTATGGAGCTTGAACATCTACATAGAATCTTACACCATTAGGGGGATGCTCTGTGTAATGTGGTTTACGTCCCGCCTTCCCCTCCTAGAAATGCTTTGTTGAGAGGCAATAATGTCACTCTACATGGAGGGCATCAACACATCCATTCTCATCATCACTCTTAAAACTAGGCTCAAGGTTTTCCTTGACGTTGCCATCCCATGCCCCTCGCTTCCCCACCCCCCAAGTTGCTCGTGGAAGGTGGGGCTATCCACCTCCACCTCTTCCACACACATTGGGTTGGGCCTCTCCGCCTTCTATAGGACAACACTTATGGAATCCCCTACCTGGGAGCTCTCAAGATGGGTGGCTTCTGCCACATGATAACAAGTTTCCACGAGTCATGTTGGCAATTTCCCTCTGTGTTTTCATCATGATGAAGATGTTAAGGAAGAAGGATAACATACCACTACTGCTACTGGTTGGAACCCCATTCTTAAGGGGGATGACCTATTGGGCTCTGGTTGGGGTGATCCCCATGATAAAGACTTTCCCTTTGCTGGTCTTTTTGCTATAATTACTTTGTTTTATGGTTCTTTTTTTAAAATTATAGATCTGTACTAGACACGACCTAATTACTTGTTTTGTTGTACTTACACTCTGCATAATTTATAACTTTATGACATACCCTCATACCACTTTTTTTTAATAAATAATTTTATATATTTATTATTTTATATAATAAAATTTACTTTATTAAATAATAATTAAAAAAAACAAAAACAAAACAAACCAACCATAAACATTGTGGCAAAATCTTATATTGTTTCTATATAACACCCGCTGCTAAAACTCTCGATTGGCCCCACCTTCACGAGACCACCCTCCTAACAAAAAAACGCCATTTTTAAAAAGTTAATTAATATTCGTAAAACAAAGAATAAGGTAATATGAACCACATAACCAAAGGCGTTTCGTGCACACGAAGAAAATGGCAGTGGCGGGTTAAATTCTGCGAAGCGTTTCGCACTGTCTTTCTCTCTGTTAATCCAAGCATTTTGCCAAACCATTTTGAACTGTCTTTCTTTCTGTTTTTTCAAACATTTTCCTTTTGCACGTCACGAGTTCGAAACTTCAAAACACTGCACGACACTTCTCAAACAATCGCATTCCTATTAAGTCTTAAAATAACATTTTCCCGGCACCTCTACGATCCGGAAAAGAAAAAGATTGTTCATCAGAGGAAAAGCTAACAACAGCATCGAAAACCTAGAAACCCTAGGAACCTCGAAGAAGAAAATAAGGGCAAAAGAATGTTGTAAGGAATTAGATGTTTGAAGTATTTTCAGGGTTTGAGCAGTGCCCCGGTTTTTTTGTAACGCAAAGCCCTCATCCTTGCGTTCTAAATCCGATGAAATAATATATGAATATTTTTTTAGGAAGGGAGGAGAAGAAAGGAAGGTGCAATCTACAGTCTTATTTTTGAAAAGGATATGGCAGCAACATCTGCTGCCCGAAGAGTTGCACAACAGGCGTTTAAATCCTCTTATCGCTTTCGCTCTCTTTCCTCCAACGCTGATCTCATTGCAAGCAGAGAAAATAGCGACGGAAATGTATTTCTGAGGCCATCGTCATCTTCGGTTGGATTGAAAACTGGAGGGAGTGGAAGAGTGGACGCAAGGCAGATCTCACAGCTTGTCAAGTCGAATGGAAGGCGGGCTTATCTTGTGGATACTCTTGCATTGGTAGAGTGCTCTGCTTTTTAATTCTTTTTAGTCATAAAATACTTACGATTACATTCATTTTTAAATAAAATGCTTTTCAGACAGGGTAGTTGAATGAATGAATGCTTTTAATAACGTCAATGAAGACCAAGCAGTCCATGGGACTAAAGGTTAGTGATTATGTTATTTTGTGTACAAACAACTCTCTAAGACAGGGCTACCAGGGTATATTTGTGTTAATATCAGTAAGGTTTCCATGATGTAAAATATTTGAAAAAGGGATTTCAGGATTCATCATGTGAGAAGATTCATGATGTAATATCAGTCCATGGGACTTTGCATCTTTTCACATGATGAATCCTGAAATCCATTTTTCAAATATATTTGTGTTATATCCATTTTTTTAAATGTTGAATCTTCTGCTATGTTTATTAATTTAAAAATCAGCAGTTTTTACTAATCTCTCCTCTTCAAACAAGGCAGTCAACGAGTCAACTTTCAAGCTGTCAGTATATTTGATTTGGCTATATTTGTAAGCCCGACACCCTATGATATAGTGCCACTCTGTCTCCACTAACCTCAAAGTACCAAAACAACACATTCTTTTTGCCCTATGTTCTTTAGGCACTGTCTACCTGCCAGTCTCGCACCTAACACAATGCATACTAGTCCTTATTTGAGCTATCAACATGTTTGCCTTCCATTTGATTTCTGCTCCTATGTATGCTTTTTGCAAATGGTCACAAGTGGGATTGGATTCTCGGACACAGTATGTGCTGTGTCAACATGGTTTCCTTGACTTTATTTCTCACTTATTTTTATTTTCTCATTGGTGTTTGAACACTCTTGCATGCTAATGTCCTATTTACTCATCTACTTGTTATTCTATTATATTTGCGTGTTCTTTTTTCTTCTTAACTCTTCCCCCACCATCATTTTGGGCTAGCGTCGAGTCTTCATCTTCTCTGATTTATTTAGGTAATTTAGTATCTAGATCAAAGCTGGTGTCTCCAACAGGAAAGCTCTTGCTTCAGCTAATAAGATCTCATATGGAACTGATGTTTTAGTTTTGAGACTGCTTATGATAGATGCTATTCTCTCTTGGAAATTTAGAATTATGATAAATGTAAATGACATAGACAGCAGAATTTCAAAGAATTCGCTTTTCTTAAAATGCTCGTAGTATGTTTCTTCTTTTGAATATAATTTATACGGATAGTTTATGAGAAGCAATTTGACAGATGCTATTTGATTTGAGATTTTCTGCAAATGTAAAAGATGCATAACTTTAAAGAATTTGTGAATAAACATAATAAAATTACTAGCATGAAAAAATGATGTGAATCTCTTTTCTCACATATTTTTAAATTTTTTTATGCTTAAAATAGTAATTTTTTCTGTCTTCATTATAACCATTTTCAGGTTATTTGAAGCATTTTGATAGATGCTATTTTACCTGTTAGATTCCTGGCAAATGTAAACGATGCAGAAAGCAGAACCCTATAGAATTTGTGAGAATGCACAATTATCTTACTGCCTTGGAAAAATGGAGGGGATTTTGCTTTTGCAATCTCTTTTAATTCGTCTTCCTAAAATATTAAAATGTCGTTCTGTTTTGAATATAATTATTCACCTTGATAGGTGCTATTTGCTATGTAATTTTACAATTATGACAAATATATAGCCCAAACAGAAATCAGGATTCAAATGAATCCATGAAAATGCATAATTAGATCACTGGCATGGAAAAATGTAGATGATCTCCTTTCTAAGATGGAAAATGCTGTTGAGACTAAAATTCTGAGAAAGTAGCCTAAAGTTGGATTGATCTTCTTTCCTGGCTAGCAAACCTTTTCATGTATTTTTGGAGAAATCTAGCAAATGGCAAAGATTAGCCATATCAGATAAAAATCTACTTCAGGTTCTAAATATTTAAAGCAGTTTATTTAGGCCTTTCAGATTTGTTTTGTGATTGGTATGTTTAGCGCTCTGGGGTGTGGTGTTTTTTTTTTTTGTATTTTAATTCTATTTTTCAGTACCTTTTAATGAACTAACTACCTTCGGATAATGCCATAAGTTTACTTATTGGGATGACAAATGACTTGTCTCTCATAAAAATATCAGAAAGAATATTCTAATCTTTCTCTTTGTTAGCAAATAGTTTCAATTATTGTAAATATTTTCTTTGGGTTTTAAATCTTAAAATCAAATTGTCTATTTATTGTGTGATTGAAATGTTTCATGCTCTAGTCATGTAGTGCATGATGATTTTGGCATTTTCTTTTCCAATTCTGCTTTGTAATGACATTTAGCTTACAATGCAGCTGATTATGAAAGTTTATGCATCAGGTTAGACGATTGGAAGCTCAAGGTCTGACTTCAAAACAGGCTGAAGCGATAACAGCTACTATCATGGAAGTTCTGAATGATAGCCTCGAAAATGTAGCATACTCCTTCATTTCAAAAGCAGAAATGCAAAGAGTACGTTCATGTTCACTTAGCAGCTTTTTCTGTAAGTTTTATCATATAAACTATTGTGCATGAGCAAAGACTATGCTTCTGCGATTTGAAAAATGACTTTTAGATGCTTTGTTATAAGTTATTCGTTTTTACCTCGATACTTCCTATTCAGTTTCATTCTTGCTCATTGAGGTGACCAATTGTATAGTTTGATTTCGGCTTTCTTGATTGGAGCTCATATGGTATGTAGGTTGTTGACTGTATGCTTTTATTTGTTTGATTCTGAGGTATATGCTGAAATTTTAGATCTAGTACTGAACCTTTCTTGATCAGGGGTTTGGCCTTTTTATACATGTGGTTGTTGACCTTAAGATGACTTGTTGTGGAGTGTTGATTATATATGGCTTTTATTAGGACAGTGCTGTATGCAATGGAACATTTTATTAGCTATAGATGCATGACTGAGTGATCTGTTGGGCAGGCACTATGGGACTGGTCATGCAATACCATTATTTATGCATAATTGTATGTGCTTTTGTTTACAGAGTGAAATGACACAAGAATCTGCACTTTCGAAGTTCAAAGCAGAGGTTCACAGTTCCCAAGTAAGTCATTATTTGAAAAAATCTCTTGTTTCCATTTCTTTCTGTACGTCAATATTTGAAAAAAATCTCTTTGCTTCCATTTCTTTTGTAGCTGACTGGTTTTAGAAATAAGGCCTGTTGTTTATGCCAATTATGGAGAATGAATTCGAATTAAGGATTCCAGATTATATGTTAATAACTTAATAACATCAAATTTGATTTAGTGATAGATATTACGTAGCAACAGACGCAGCTTTGTGATTAAGAATGGTGAAAATGTTGTCTCTAGTAGTCATGGCGTTCAGGAGATTAATCATACATATATTTATGGTCACTAATTTTACTCTGGTTTATGAGGACTTTGTTGCCTATATTTGATGGTTTTATGACACCCCTCTTTTGCATATAAGAAATCTATTTCTGCATAAAATAAATCTATTATTGCATATAAGAAATCTATTTTCTGGTAGAAGATGTCAATAAAAATATATTATTATGAAAAGAATGAATATGGCATGTCAACATGAAAAAAATATTGCCCCAAATATAATTACAACACGCTATTATGAATCATGTTTACTTCAGTTGATTTGTATGGGAACAGGGAGGACTGGTGTTAATCTTGCATAAAAGTTTCCACTTTAAATGCCACAGAGTATCTGTTATTGGTCCTCTTATACTTTTCAACTTGATTTGCGGATGATAAATTCTTGAGAGGAATGTCCGAATAAAAGCCTTCAGTACCTTTTATGTAGGATGCAGGAACAGGCATAGAAATTGAGAAAAGTTTCATAGCAATCCTTTATATCCAATGTCGTAAAAAAAATGATCTAATTTAATGCCATAAGAAAATATGTAAAACCACCAAGTTTTGGAACTCTATTGGTTTACGTCAAGGATGATATTTTTCCAAAATATCTATGTTTATTCTTTTCATTCGTAGGGATTGTTATTTAAAAAAAAATAAAATGGATCATAATCTCTTATTTTATTTCTCTTTTTAAACTGGGATGGCTGAGGGGGTGTGATATAATTGATTTGCTCCTGAAATCCACACCCCCAATTCTATGTACTTTTTTGTTTTCAAATTTGGATTGCTGCTAGGGGGCATGATAGAATTGAAATGCTTTCGCAAGTTCCATCTTTAGGCTAAATTTTTCCATCTATCTATTGGGATGGCCTAAGGAAGGCATGATAATTGAAACCTTACTCTCTTCTCCAGACTTTAAAAACAAAAGTTATTGGCATTGCCACGATTGAAATGCCCCTAGCTCCCCTTTTACAGACTAAATTTCTCCTTTCCATATTTATTGAGATGGTTGGTGTGGGAAAGATATAATTGAAATGCTTTGACACTACCTCCCTTTCTTCTTGTTAACATTCCATTATTTTGATTTGAGGAAGATGTTTATGGCCATTTGATCATTTGATGTTTTGATTCTTAAAACTTTAGCAAACTTTCTTAATACCTGGAAATAAATGCAATTTAAAGTAGCTTGAAGATGCCAAGAGTGCCCAATATTATGAGTTTTAATAATAGAAAATCTCTTCTTACTCTTTTACTCACTAGCCCTTGATATAAAATCAATTGTGAAAATGTAAGGTTTGAAGATGTATTTATAGCTGAAAAATCCACCAACTATAGTTGACTCCTTTTTAACTATCATTTTCAAGATAGCTCATAGTTCTATTCTAAATATTTTGCAAATAGGCAAGTACAAGTATCCAAAGGATTAGACAAAACAAGAGCTCAATGCCTACCCAGTTCAAGATGGGAAATATCCTAGTATAAACTAATATAATACTTTTTGATGATGCTTGAAATTTTACTCCTCAATGTTTATGGCAAATCTTCCTGGTGATCTCTTTTTACAAGTTAAAATTCCACTATTAATGTGTCCGTCTCTTCAAATATTTACAGTATCCATGAAATTGCAGAGATTGTGATCAAATAACACGATAAAAAACCCATAACAGTTCATCTGTAATTTTAAGGGTCTGCTTGAAAAATTGCCAAATGAGAGAATATCTAAACTGGTCCTATTCTCCAAATGACTGTAATGTTTACTATCTATTAGATCCTTAATGCTTCTAAAAACTTCGTATATTTGTGTTGATCACCAACTAGATTATAGATAGGCTGAATGCTACTAAAAATATAACTCTGAAAAGGCCACAACGAAAATGGATTATAGATAGGAACAATGCTACGAAAAGAATGGCTCTGCAAAGGGCAGATCTTTTTTTGATTTAAAGCCATTATAGCCACTATTTCAAAATTATAGAATGTACTGAGAATTTTAGCTACTAAATACTATAGCAGTTGACATAAGAAAAGCGCTTGATGAGATAAAAAAAACATGGTTTAGGTAGTATCTTATTATTCTTTCTTAGTCTCCTGCTTGACACTGGGGTCCTGGTTTAATGTTTCTTCTTTGTCATCTCCATCCATCTGTGGAATTCCCATCTTCTTGTGGACCTCATCAATCTTAGTGTTGGTGGTATTCAGATTTTCATATATAACTTGGAATTTGGTGGTGGTTTACCCATTATTTTTCTGCTTGCCGTGTCAAGCACTTCAAGCATTAACGGTCACCACGTCTACTGTTTTAAGAACTGCATTGGTGACTATCTTCCCTAAGGTCAGCTGTGATTGTGTATGTTCCTTTGCAAGGGTTTCCCTCTCTCTGCAGTTTCTCCTAATTGGTCAAAGTATTTATGTTAATCTTTACTGCATACTATATGTAGCATTTTAGAAACCCACTAATTCCACGAACTAACTAATTCATTAACATTGTTAATAAGCAAAAAATATTTTACTTTTAACCAAGCCTCCTTTGGGGAAATGTGGGATAGCCTAAAAGTACCCCCAAAATTCTAGAAATGATATTTGAATAGAAAATAGCATGGGGATGTGGATGGGATGGGGACGAGGACTGAGGGGTCAGTATGCATGTGTGGAACTTAGCTATTATTATTATACATACTAATGACAAGGGGGTTGTATTACGTACCTAAGTCACCAGGCTATTGGAACATGTACGGAGGCTTGCTGCTTTTTTTGAGACCTGGGGTTCATACGACTCGGGTAAGTCTACAATATTAATAAAATATATAATCTATAACATAAATGCTATATGCATGAAATAAACAAAAAAATAGCAAACACTCCTGATAATCGATAATTTAAAATACCAGATGAGTCACAACATTTGATATATCACATAGGTTTAGTCTTTACAAAATTATAAAAAATATAATTAAAATCAACCATAATATAAATAATATATGCATGAAATAAACAAAAAATAGAAACATCCTGATAGTTGATAATTCAAAATACCAAATGAGTCCCAACATATTATATATCGCATAGGTTTATATTATCTGTCCAAAATAGGAAAATTTTAAATTATCAATGGTCAACCATCATGGTTAAAGTCAGTAACTATATGAACAAATCATCATATTGCACTAGCAATACTGGTCATTGGTTATAGGTTTAAACTTTATATTATTTGTGTGACTCCAATGTAGAAGTTTTTTCCCTCACTTCATCAAGTAACGAAAGTTGGGCAATGGGAGCATCCAATTCGGGCTGTTCTGCCTCTGCATCGAAGGCGAGTTTGCAGTATTTCTTTTTGTTGCAATCTTATCTTGCACAAAGTTTACAAAAAGAAAGGATATGCCTACCTTTTTCTTTTGCATCCATATGTACCACCAAAGATGCTGGATTTCCATATGTTTTCTTCTGTCTCTGTCTTCTAGTGATGCTGTACATAGTGGAGCAGAAAGTATCGTTAAAGCTGTCTTAACTAGGTCCAAGCATCTCTACCTTCAAACCATTTAATCTCTGCCTTGGTGATTAGCATTCTGGAAATTATTGCTTGATCTTCACAATTCATTGGGTTTGATAGTATTGGTGAATCGTGATTATGGATTCCTGGAAATGTTAATGCAGTAATTTCGTAATTCAGGTATGTAGAATAGTAATGAGATTACTTTAATGCAATGCGTCTCTCTCTCTCTCTCTCAATTACATTTGAAATTTCAATTAGGTTACAAGAGGAGACGGAGAAAAACCAAAGGAGTAAACCTACCAATTGGTTTTACAATTGTATGCACTTTTTTACATTGCAAGAATTAGGCTGGAAATAGGCTTTACATGCACAAATTTGGCCCAAAATAGTGGCTATCACAAATTTTAAAGGACCTGTAACAGATCTTGACGAGTGTCCTCATTTACACTGAAGCAATCTAGAATTTCAGATCAATTGACAATGGCAATATTATTTTTACATATATGATGTTGGACATTTTGGATATGTTATTGTTGTTTGGGATAGGGCAGCAACTCGTGGGGTTGAATACTGCGTGTGTGGAAATGTAAATGGTTAGGAATGCTGCTGCATTTATTTGTGCAAGTTACAGCTATTGATTGTCCTGACCTCACTTTAAGGCTATGTATACATAGGACGTTTTCTGGGAGTATCAGCATCCAGGGAGTAGCTGATGCTACACAAGGCACGAAAACACACGTGGTGTTGCACGTAGATGGCATTTGCTTTCCAGTCAGTGGAGCATTTCGACAATGCATAAAATTTGTCCCAGTAAGATATAGCCTATATAGGATTCTTAGTGTCTGGTTATATCTGCCACAAGCACAAAGAGAAGAATTTTTTTAGTAGCTTCTGTAATGTTCTCTCTTTTTTATGGCATTATTTATTCCCACACGCATTTTTTCAACTCCAAATAGAATGTGGAGGCTGATATTAGCATCTTCAGATTGTTTTTTTTTTGATAGGTAATTGAGGGTTGTGGGGTTCCGTCACCCTCTACTTTAAATAAAAGAACAATAACAGACTAAAATACAATGGCTGAGCCCAAAAACACTGAAATGCTCTAACATTCTAAACGAACCAGAAAAGCTCTTTTAACCTATACACTAAACACACGAGCAGCGTCTTCAACAACAGAGACATCCTTAACAGTGAGTAGCAAGCGCCCTCCTTCCTCTTTGAGAAAGAAGGGCCTCAATATTCCATTGTGTGCTCCCATCAATGGCATCCAGAGCATCCAAATGCAGCCTTTTTGCTTCCGTCTTTCTTCCTCTATGTTTTGGGGCACCACAGTTTGCTTTGGTTAACAATGATTCTGTCTGTGTGATGGTGAGAACCTCTCTGGAAGCCAATTGATCATCTTCATCTGCTGAGAAGAAATTTCCTTCAAATCTTGAAATAATTCAATGTTTTACTGCTTTAGTTACTTGGTTGCCTGAATCTTCCCTTCATTTTTTGAAACCGGCTCCCTCAGGGACTCGGCCCTTTGTGACAAACCACCACCTCTGCTGCGAGGCGCAGAACCATGCTCTGGACAATCAACAGGCACCCAACCCTCCTTGTTTGCCCGGAGCTCTGAACAGGCTTCCAAAGTATTGTGAGGCAGGCTGGGGAAAGAGGAGAAGAGGCCAAACCGCTTTCTTTAGCTACAGGAATCAATTTCTGGGACTGACCAACTGAATTCCCAGCCATCTTGAGAGATGGACAAACAGCAATACTGTGTCCAATCTTGTTTCATCTAACGGATCTGAAAGGCAGCCTTTAAAAATACACATGTTGCAGCCAAAACCCAAGCTTTGAAGAAATCCAAATGGCCTGGGCAACTGGTTTTCAGGTGTCCACCAAAATGCAGACCTTAGTGCAAGATGAGTATGATCCATTCGCTTCAGGATCGATGTTCACAAAAACTCTGCTAGCAGCTTGATCTTTTCTGAAGATCTAAAACCCAAAGGAAGGTTGTAAAAATGAATCCAGATAGGGATAAAGTCAATGGATTCCACCACTTAATTAAAAAAAAGGTTTCCAAGGACAGAGACACAGACCCAACCTGCCAAAAAACCAATGGGGGCTCTTCTCCTTAGGAGAGAAATTTGATTAGAAAGAAGCCCTTAGCAAGCAAGGTCACAAAGGGCACAGAATCTCTTTCCAAACGGAATCCATCCATCTCAGAATCTCTGGAACTGTACGTCTTTTGCCCGCAAACCTGCCCACCAGACAACTTCCCATCATTTCTTGTGTGAACTTATCCTCCTCCAAAAAAATAGATCCACTGCCACCTTTGCGAGACGAACAGGGATAACCCCTAATGTGACAGTCACTGGGGATCCAACAGCCGTAATTTCACGTGAATGCCTCGGTACCCCTGCACAGTTATAAATTCAAATGATGCCCCTCCGTCCTGCATTGAAACACCCCCAATCTCCTGACAGATTGCCCTGGGTGATGATAAATTGATACCCTGTCCTGATGCCTGACTGGCATTTGATCTAGGGCAACCATTGATAGGCAGTGGGACCTCCAGCGAGCAGGGAGTGGATTTAATCAAAGAGCAGCAGAATTCACTGCATGATTGATAAGGGTTTGCTATGTTTTTGCCACCCTGCAGAAAGAACTGTCTGCTAACAATATCAGAAATCTTCTCCTGAGCAGTGGGGTTGATCTGCTTAAATATCCTGATTTTCCCAGGCTGCTTGTGAACTATCTCCCTCCTACTGCCCTCAAAATTCCAGGCGGTCAGGTTACCCACTATCAATCTTCCCTTCCCCACCGAACTGGCACTCGCCGTTGAACTGCCCTGCTGCCATCAATACCATTTTTGTTTTTAGTAATGATATTGATGGGAGAATAGTATCTTCAGATTGTTATCTGGGCTGGCTTTCATAAAAATTAAAGATGAAAAAGACTTTCAAGCGCGTAGGGAATATTAACAGCATTAACCATATCCAAACATGGCTCTGATATTGTGTTAAAATTTAGGAATAAGACTGAATTCATGCCAGAAACAAATTCAAGAATATACAATAAATATACAAGAGACTTTTGGAGGAATGTATAGACAATTTTACCATACAGGAGTATGCTTTGAAGGTACATGATACTAGATTCTTCCTATCACACCTCAAGCTTCTCTCACCTGACACTATATTTTTATTCCATTGCATATAGACATTTCAGTTTTACCTAAAAACATTTACATACACTTGTTCAAATATTTTATAACCACCACTTACAGGGTTCATTTCTTTTTGGTTAACTTGCAAAGGCTATAATATTTACAACAAGGTTTGTTGCCATTGCAACTCTTCTTGACATGACAATGAGGTGTATGCGTGGTAATCACTTTTGGGTGGAACATGCAGTGTTGTAACAATTTCATCGAAAGAGAATGGTAGCTGTTGAAGACGTTTTCAATAAGGAAAAAAAACTTTTGGGGAGACTTATATGAGGTTTTAGCTGTTTAGCCTTGAGATTTCCCATTTTGATGTATCGCTCTTGTCATCAATCAATAGGCATAATCAGCATGCCAAAAAATCAAAATTTTATCAAGTCATCATTGAGAAATTCCTTGACTTGATTTTAATTGCTAATGAAATTACTTGTTGGATAACGGATCAGCTAATTAATTTTGTTTCTTCTAAAATGCTGCCTTTCCATTTTTGCAAAGCTCTGTAAAACTGATCCAGGTAGATTTTCTAAATACACTTCCAGACGTACGGTGAAGCCCATTTTCATGGCATGTGGCAATGCTGACTCATATTTCAGGGTCTGTGGTACTGCTGAATGCTTTCTGAAAGTCTGCATATTTACAAGATCACCAATCCATCTTCACTAGATGCTGCACACATGTCTCCAGTGGCATAGGGCAATCTGGGCAGATTGGACGTGGTGGCATCCAAGAACGTGCCATACCTTATGCGGTCTTCATCATTGGCTGTCAGGCTTCCAGACACCTACATACTAAACTGCTGAGGTCCACTCACTATGTACGGTAGTCCCAGGTGTGGACAACGCTGCTGCGTTTGTTCCTGAAGGGGTGGAACCTCCTAAATGACTCGAGGGGCTAGATTCAACTGTTACAGTATGATGCTGTTCAGCACAACCATCAGAAGATGAAGAGCACATGGAAGAGCAACTGTTTCATCTTCCATAACAGTCGTTTAGCCTTTGCGGCTTTGTAACAGTACATATATGCATCGAGATAGATCATTAATCATCCAATAGGATATCAGATCATAGATGTGGTTAGTGGTCAGATAAACAGCCATACATCTTTCTCAATAGTATGCCATGTATAGAATGCATAGATTAATTAACTTTTATGTTCTAGGTGTAATATCTTTCCTACGCATCTCCATCTGAATGCTCATTTATAAATAACTAATTAATATTGCTTCTGCACAATCTAGATACCGCAATTTAGAATCTTGTCCCCCAGGTATCTCCTGGTTTCTGGATCAAAAAGAGTACTGCCCTCATATGTAGGTCCCTAGTTTTAAACTTCCATTTCTTGAATTCTCTTTCACCAGTAAATTTAATGACTCAGGCCACTGCTGTAAATTTGCCCCACACATCAACCTAGATTCCTCTCAAAGCTTTATCATTGTTTAATGTAATGTTCTACAAGAAACCAAAGCCCATCTGAATCAGGGGCCTTATTGGGATTCTCTGTCCAAGTTGTTCATCAATGTTGTAGTCTGGAATCATTATTTACGAGTTGATTTCAAATTGTTTTATAACAGCTTTTGCTTTATTAGGGTGATGATTAATGTTAACCATGTTCCATAGAAAACATATTTTTTATTCGATTAAATTGATGAGTAGACATATACTTTTAAAAAATATTTGTTATGGTTTATGGTTTTCCAGGAGTACCACTTCTCTTTGTTGCAACGTGAGACAGAAAAGTTACGGACTGATATAGACAAAATGCGTGGCGAACTGAGGTTTTAACTGCTACTGCAGCATTGTATTCTTCATTTTAGCTAATGTGTCTTTTGTCAAGCTTTATTTCACACTCTTTTAATTTTGTAGGTATGAGATCGACAAAGTGACTGCAGGGCAGCGATTGGATTTGAACCTGGAAAGGGGGTAAGCGTACCTTCTAAATAGGGGGATTTTTATTTTGTAGTCTTGTCAATGAATTTAGTTTGTTTTTTTGACAATTTGTTGGGTTGTTTAATGGTTTTTTACCACTGAAAACTTATAACAAGGGGACTATCAGATTAAAATGGTTTTGGTTTGTTCATGCAGGCGCATTCGTGATGAGTTGGCAAATCAGAGTGTGGAGACATCAAACCTTACAAATAAACTTGATAGGGTGTGTTACAGGAATTCAGATGCTTTGTGGTTTTCATATTGCTTTGTGAAGAATTGTATTATTAAACAAAAAATTAAATTATTTTCCCAAAAATATTGTATTGTCAGGAGATTCATTTGTTCAAGACACAGCTGGAGGCTGCAAAGTATGATGTGATAAAGTATTGTATAGGTGTGATTCGGTGCCTTCTGTGATTTTCAAGTTTTACTGATATGTTTTGTCCAAATAGGAGAGCAGTGTATGTCCTTTTGTGTAACTGAGCATGCTGATTGTTTCTGCAGGTACCATTGTTTCTGTAACGGCCGTTGGTTTGGGTTTGCTTCGTCTTGTCATGTGAAGGTTTTGGTAAAGAAATCGTGAAGTTTAACAAACCTTCAGCATTTACCCTAACATAAGAATTCTTTGGTGCCTGATATAAGACACCCAAATTCTTTTCTTGGACAAATAAGTCACATGGTATGGCTGTACCAGTAAAACCAGAAATGGAAGTGAATATCTTATATGTTTATCAGCAGGGCAAGCTTTGGTTCATCTGCACCTAGCCTGTTATTATTACACTGACCAGTAAATGCTAAGATTTGCTGACCATTATTAATTGGAATTTGGTCAATTTATGCTAAAGCTAGCTCAATGTTGATTATCTAATTCATGCCAATTAATGTACTGGGATGTGGGGTATTTTTCTTTCTTTGTGCCCCAAGGAAAAACGAGTAATTTTTTGAACCTGGAAAATGTCCGAGTTAAATAAAAAGATATTGATTCCTCGATACATGTTCTGATCTGGTCTCATGGGTGACATAGACGTGGAAAATTGTCTGATACTGATGTTGTTTCTATGGACAATTGATTTTCCGGGAATGCAAAACTTAATATCTAATATTCTACGTTAAGTGTTGTCTGCTACAGTAAGCAAAGTTGGGAATTGGCCGAGTTGTCCCCAAAACATTTCTTGAATATGTAAATTTAGTTCCATGCTCGTTAAAGCCTAATCCAGCTATCATTTTTTTACAGTACTTATTAATCATGCATTGTTCCTTTTGGAATTTATAATATGATTTGTTTTTCTTTATTGACTTTGATTCAAAACTGTGGTGCAGTCCGGTGGCAGACGAATACAGCCGAAGCTCTTTTTTGAATAGACATAAAATTTGCTATCATATTAAAATAAAAACCGTTACATCATCAATGGAATCATAGGATATCCCCGTCACCAGATTCTCCATCCATTTTTTTGTAACATTTTAAAACCACATAGCTGTGATACGAGATTGTGAATTGAACTGGATAGATTCTGATACTCTTTGCATGTTCGCAAACAAAACGATGCCTTTGGAATAGGCTTGTTTTTCTTTGAAAGGGCTATTTCCACAGATTTCTTAGATGTTATACTACCATTCTGGAATTGACTAACAACATTCTAACCCTAATTATACTTCTATCTACCCCTTATTAGATCATCAAAGTTCATTATGGCTTATTCTAGAGGCCATCCACCTATAGAAATAGGCTGCCATACACTGATAAGATATGTATAAGTACTCAAAAAGAAAGTAGCCATAAATACTTGGCATTCACAGGAATCTGGGAACCAACTAGAATCATGGGACCATTGAGATTCGTGCTTTGTTCCTGGTGGTCAGTTCCATTACGGTATGCTGAATGTAAGCCTTCAACTCAATTGAAAAGTTTGTAATTTGGTGTAGGAGATAATACTTGCGTGACGAAATTCTCTTTTCAGCAGAAACAACCGCTGAATTTATGTGGATAATCTCATTACGTATTCTCTCCAGGAAATGGGCTGAGCTGGGTTACCTGCCTGCATTTGAGAGACTTGATTCTCTATGAATATGAATGTTTTTGATTTACATCTGTGGAATACTTTTACGGGATGCAATACACAACAATTACAGGTTTTTTGCAACTTTGTTCCCTTACGCCTCAAGGCTTTGTGCTCATTTTGTGATGTTCTAGAACATTCTTAATATAACCGCCTGCACACAAACTGAACAAGCTATATAGGCTCTTCAAATCTTCATGCCCTATTGACTGCTACTGCCTTATTGTTTCATGCAAGGGATGGTGTATGATCACGTCTTTTATTCCTAATGTCTCCTTGCATACAATTCAGGCATAGACATTCTTTTCTGTTTCAAACCATCAATCTTTGGTGAATGTACAAATCCATATTGTTTTCCTACATTCTATGCGTGTGAAGTTTAGATGAATAAAGTCCAGATTGTTTTATGCTTCATATAACTACTGTTTAAACATGCTAACATACATCTGCCTTAAACTTGTATGCGTGTTAGCTGGGAGCAAAGTCCTCCAGATTGTTTTATGCTTCATATACCTACTGTTTAAACATGCTAACATACATCTGCCTTAAACTTGTATGCGTGTTAGCTGCAAGCAAAGACCTCCAGATTGTTTTATGCTTCATATACCTACTGTTTGTTCGAGTTGGTTTTCTTTAATGATGAACTCTCTGCTGAGCTGGTTGTGATTGAATTCTTTCGAGCCCTTCTTTGATATAGATGATTATGATGTTTAATTTTAGCCTGTAATGTTAAACAAATGCTAATAATGATATGAAGAATGGATTCTATTCCAGTAGCAGATCAATCAGTTCATGTCCATAATCTGCCTACCCCAGTGATTATTTATGTTTATTTCAGCTGCAGAATTCTTTGTTAGTATACCGGTCAGTAGGTTTTTGGTATGTGATGGAGGCCACCTGCCCCCTGTTTAATTCTTGACAAGTCATTCTGCAACAGCTTATTTTTGAATTCAAAAGCATTCCATAATACCATTTCAACAGTTTTATATTAACCATGAATCCTCTGCTTTCATTTTCACTGGTAGAGATGTTTACTTAAAACATCCATTACTATGAGCGCAAGGTAATGAAGAGCCAAAAAGGGGGTATTAAGTGAATGAAATTTCTGAAAAATAAAGATTTTTCAATTTCAATTAGGACGAGTACAAGGTAATGAAGAGCCAAAAAGGGGTTTTAAGTGAATGAAATTTCTGAAAAATAAAGATTTTTTAATTTCAATTAACAATTCGAGTGATCGTTAGTGTAAGAAGAGCAGCAGCATTTTGAATGTAGTTTATAATTTAAAAAAAATTAAATTAAATCATGTGGTTGGGGTATTTGGTAGGGGAATTGGTCAATTTCAATGTAGTTTTTTTTTTAATGGTTTCATAAAGTGCAACCGCCCTCCTCTCAAGTCTTAGTGAAATTAAATGATGGAATTTTGTAGATAGTTGGACGACTTTATGAAAGAGTTCAATGGTAATTTAAAAAAAATAATATATATTTTTAGTAATTATTTATTTGAGCAATCATGAAAAAACAAAGATTGACTTTTTAACCAAGCCCAACATGGTTGACTTTTTGACTAAGCTAAACATGGTCAAATATTTTTCTTATTTTAAAAAAGATTATACCCTTTAATGTGTAGAATGCAATTGCATTTGTTTTTTAAAAAAATATATAATAATTTTATAATAGTAGAATGTGTTTTTATTGATCACTAGGATGAGTTGAAGGAAATAAATCTATACAATTAATAATTTAAATTAATTTTTTTTGATATTTTAAATACAAACTTAAATACGTAAATGAAATATGTGGGCAAAGATAAGAGATGTCCATGAAATTTTATTTTGTCTATATCCTACAAAAATTTAGAGGTTTGAGAATTCATACTGCCAATCTAGGCAAAATTGAACTAGAAAATTAGGAAAGAAACATATATTCATTTAATCCCATTTTATATAATATGTTAGATGTGTTATGTAATTGAAGGCTTCCATAAGTAAATTTATAAGACTATTAATTAACTTACTGATTTGTTCAAGATTTTTTTCGTCTACCTAACCTTTCTTCGTCCCATGTGTCTGGCTATTCATTTTCATATTATGCATCATGTTGGGCTCTTTTCCTTTAGTCTAGCATGACTTTTCCTAGTTGTGTGCTTAAGAGAATAAGAGGTCCAATGAGATAATGCGTTGACATATCATGTGAGAAATGTTCTCACGCACTCACTTAAAACACAGTCTAAGACCGGTTCTCATTGGTTTTGTCGTCCGGTGGTGTATTCATTCAATTCCTTATGTTAGGGTGCTTGAACATGTACTTAGTTCTAAATATGTACTTATTTGCACGACTAATTCTTAACTATTCATTCATTCCCTACTTAACTAATCACATAAAAATATGGACGTAAGCTGAGAAAAAAAAAAGTATTGATTCCATTGTATTCAAAGCCATATTACATAAGGTAGTTCATCAACACAAGAACTCTCTTTCATTCCATATATAAGTCACATCCAAAATTATGATGACTCAAAATTACAATTACCAACCAACCAACTTTGTAAAACTAGGGTGTATTTATACATAGTTCTACCCCAACCATTCAGTTACAAAATTAATAACATCAATGAGTCGTGGGAAGCCCTTACATTAAATTCTTAATGACCCAAACTTAACTGCCTCAATATACTCTATGCTGGATCTTCATTGTTGTGCTCTTATCTTATTGTGGACTAGTGCTAGATTTGCGCTTGACTTTTCTCCTCTGATGTTTGCGCGAACCATTCTTTAAACGTCTCCACTTTCCTCGCCCTGGCCCAAGTCTTACGTTCTCGATTCCTTTGTGGTTCATGTATCCTTGTTTTTCGCAACTTGCCTCTCCCGTACCATGGTCTTCCACGTCATGTTTCTTCCACGCGTATGCTTCCTTTCATGTCATTATCTTCAAAAAACACTTAGGGTAAATATATATGAAATTTAAGGTCCAACATCACCCCACACTAAGCCAATAGTCTGTCTCAGACTATGCGTTATCCTTAGAGTCCTTTGATTTCAAAAATTCAAGCCCCATTTGCTTGATTTGGTGCTTGACTTCCTCCCAGTGATTGAGGGCAGCTTGTAATACGCATGTAATTTCTTCAACCTCACCCTTTAATTGCTTTGTCTCCTTGGGTTGTTCCATAAAGTCACCCTTTTGAGTTGTCAAAAGATCAAGTCTTGTTGCGGCATCTTTATGAACATCTTCAAGCGATCCAACCTCTATCAAAACCTATCTTCGGAGTGCCACAAAACTGATATTAAGCTCTTGTCGATGAGCGCTTATCTTATTCTTAAGTGCCTACATGTCTTGAAATGCTTTGGCACATTTTGCTCTGTCCTTTATTGTAAGTGCGTTCTTAGTTGTTGGCGTTAAAGTTCTTCTGTCTGAAGCCTTGCTTCCAAAACTTTAATAGGCCATGCTAATTTGACAAAAACCACATCCACGACAAGAACCATAATACCAACTCTAATAAAAAAGCTTTTAGAGATCCCAATAGACTCAAAGAACTGCTATGTGGCCCAAGTCTACTCGCGTTGGGGATTTACCTGGTATCTACATTTTTTCAACAAAAGTTCTACCAAGGTCTCTAGTTTATCAACAACTTCTCCTTGGAGGGGAACTCCATTAGCCAGTGTCAGCTCTTGTTTCAAAATTGTCTTGTAGAGTGTTAGAGTCTCTACTTGAGACACCGTTGTTGCTTCCAGTTGGCGCTTGAGCTTGTCTAATTTCTTGTCAAACTTTATTTGTTCAGCACACTCATGGTAGTACAAAGCAATGACCTCTTGATGCTTTCGCTTAAGCTGACTCACATCAAAATCCTGTAGTGCATTCCACCTTGTAACCTCGAGAGCAAATTTATGAAGGGCCACGCTCGCTTGGGCTGACGTACATTGTCGAGGATCCACCCAAAATGTCTTAGAAAGCTATGTCTCTCCTGATGCCAAAATAATACTATCCAAGGGGAGCTCAAATCAGTGCTCTTAAATAAAAAACATCCATATAAAAAGAAAGCTCGCACTGAGTCTGGGTGGTCAAGTCCTCCTAAGGGAAATACTACCACATATAAAGGTCCTCCTTCAGGACATTCTATTGGAAATGGGCACAAATGAAAGGGTCTTCATTAGTAGTTGGTGGTTGCTGTTGCACGGATTCATCAATAGGCTCTATCCCCTTATTGGAATTGCGCTTGAATACTTCAATGTCTGGCTCATCTTCTTGGCAGCTTGTGCTAGCATCTAGGTCATCGGTGTCTAAAGTTGTGCCTATGTCGTCCCCCTCTTCACCAATGGGACTCTCAATGTCCACTTGTGTCATTAGGGGCATACTCTTCTTGACGTGCTGGGGAGGGTTCCTTCTCTTGTTCTGGGGTGGCCTCCTTTTGATCCTTAGGGGAAGGTCCCATCTCAGGTGGTGCTTCAGGAGTCACTAGTCTCCGTTTAGATTCCCCAACTTTTGGTGTAGAAAGATCTGGTTCTGAAGGAACAAATGTCTGTGTGGTAGAAGCAAGGCCTTCTTATTTTCGACCTGCATGCACTCATCGATCTCTTGGTGGTGATGGGGCAGTCCTTTACCACTTTGATTGTTCCTATTGGGCACTCAAAATGACATCATGCCTCGACCTCTTCTACTTTCAATGTCTTCCAAGTTCCAGTGGGTGGCGACCTCGCTACTCCTTGATGCCTTCTTTTAGAGATTCAAGATATAGTACAACAAGTGGACTTGGTCCCCAACTAGGATGTGATGTGCTTTAATATTGGTATTATCTGATTCCTACTTCTCTTGATAGGCTCTCTTTCCTAGATATGCATATAATTGTCGAAGAGTGTGAGATTCAACATCAATTTTTTAGCGTCAATTTTCATCGGGTGTGCATCAAATATCCAGTTCACATAACTCATGAAATATCTCACCGTGAAAGCATAAGGTAGCTTTAGCCATCCAAACAAGTTATCTATAGAGTCCACCCAGATGCGTGCGAGCGAGTAATGTTTCTTCACTATAAATTAAGCTTGATCCCCCATCTATGTAGGCAATTCCTTAGGGATGCACCATTTGTTCCCAAAGGTTTATTTCATCCCATCAAACCATCCCTTCATTCTTACCTTGTGGGAGGGGGTAATGATGCTAGGGCAGGTGAACAATTCATGGACTTGTTCTCAAGTGGGTAGGCTCACTTCAATTCACCGTTGGTGTATTTAGGGACACCAATCTCATCAAATACCAACAAAAGAAGAATCATGCCCCAAGCAAACTTTTGATTTGGTAGGTGATGGGCTTTTTCTACATCTACAATGTTTTGCTTGATAAAGTATTGAGAATAATTGTACTTATGCCCCTGGGTCATTTGATGTGCTATATAGAGGTGCGCCATGTCAACTTCTTTCCATCTGTCAAGTCCTCCAAGCTTGGTCATGGCCAAGAATGCAACAATCGAAAGGGCGAGATCTTGGAGACTAGATATATACATGGCGTGGCCTTGCCTTTTATACTCTAGCACCACCGCCATTTTCTCAATTTTGTCTTGGTCATCCAAGTCCCCATTAAGGTCAATGCCCGAGCATTGTAAACCCATGACCTTGTTGATTCTTTAGACAATGGTATGCATCATGCACCCTGCAAAGTAAAAGTACTCCTCGTGGATGCATGATATCAAAAATCTTATCACCTCCACAGACTTCCCGAAATAAGGTAAGTGAAAGAGTTGGAACACTCCGACATCATTGAGAAGATTGAAAATCGTGAGATCCTAAATGATCTCATTCTTAGTGTTTTGGCGCTCAATTCTATTATCGTGTTATAAGTCTGCCTCATTCCTAGGTTGTTGGTGATTATAATCAAACACTTGACAATTTGACACCTTAGATTCTCGGTTTTCAATGCGCAACACCATCTTTGGTTCGCATTTCTTCGATCAACATGGGGGTGGGGGAGGTGTTGCAACGTTCTTCTTTGCTATGCGTGTCATCTTTGGTTCCTCCTTAATGTATGTTTCCTTTGCTTGTTATGCCAAGTTTTCCATTTGTGCACTGGACTCACTAGGAACTTCCTCTCTGATAAAAACTCATCATCTTTTTGCACCCTCAAACTCTTCCTCTTCATGGATCACAGGTAAAGGTTCGCTTCTCTAGGTCTTTTTCTTTGGCCTCATCACCCTCTGAGGAGCTCGAAGGTTGAGGTGTGGTCGTTCGACTCTCTCAAAATAATACATGTTTACTATTTCAAATTCCCTCAGTTTTATTGCTTTAACGTCCTCTAATAGCGGACACCGACACCTGCAACTTGTAACTCTTTCAACCACGTTCCTCCAATCACAAATTCACTAGTCTCTCTGTTCTTGATAGTTGTCTCACTTCACAATTTTGAATTTATTGCTAAAATTCGATGAATGTTCCTTCTGATGGCTTGAAAATGCTTTGCTCAGCTCTGTGAATTTGTAAAAGTAAAGTACCAAAATGAAGACTTTTAAACCTTTTATAGATTTGAGGACTAGCCTATATTTACTCTTACATGACTTCATCCATCATTTCACTCATTAATGCCTCTTAATGGTATGCCACAACATCCATTTGGTACGCTTGCTATTACATTTACTACTTTGTCACATTTCATGCATCTTTCCCATCCCTGCTCTTTTCTCGTAGTGCATGCCAGCTGTAAAAAGAATTTACAAGTTTCTATTTTCAAGGCATGAACCTACTTTTTCCATGTTGATCCTCTCATAGCGGTTACACTCTACATCTTGTGTATCTACTTGTCCTTATGTACTTTCACTTTCGCACCCTTAATCTACGCGCATTTCCTTCCACCTTTTCCTTTGTGTTCTCTAGCTTTACTTCATTCACCTTGAAATTTACCCCAAACGAAAAGATGTTCATGGTCCTCTACGACATGACAATGAAATAGAGAAAAAGATGAAACCAAAGAGAACCATGTGCAAATAGAACCTTAACGCAAAAGATGGACAAACAATGCCACATGTTATTAAAAAACAAACAAAAATCCTAAACTAATCTGGTGGTATACGTTTTATTAACAAAAGGAAAGTATCACGTAGAATGGTAACGTCGAAGCTGATTACCATTGAAATGCCTTGGAAAGAACTAGCCATCTAACCTCTTTAACTTACATGCACCTATTGGACAAATGCTATGAATGATGAATGAACCATCCCAACAACCCTGTAGTTTACCTGAATGGCACACAAACATGGAGTCATAGACCAACACATGCATACCAGGATAAAAAGTTCTATTTTCAAGATGTCTATCATGCTAAGCTTTATGTTTCTATTTCTCTACTCCTTGACTCCAATGCACGAGAAATTGTGTTTCATCTAGCTGCAACAAAGCATCCAGGGGTGCTTTCAAAGATTCTTCATCGTCCAACTAATCAATATATGCAATACATAAATAAGGAACAAGAAATTTGACTAGAAGAACTACTTGATTGCCAAAGACAAGGTTAAAAGGAGTGCTCTTGTTCAACCTTTTATGCATGGTCTGATATGTCCATAATACTGCAGAAACTCGATTATCCTAGTCAATGTGACCAATATTATAAATCTTTGACAATGTATGACCCAAGATTTTATTAAAAGCTTCAAGTGTACCATTGGCCTAAGGGTGATATGTCATAGACTAACACATGCATACTAGGAGATTTTTTTTTATTTTTAAGATGTCTATCATGCCAAGCTTTCTGTTTATGTTTATCCACTCCTTGACTCTAATGCATGAGAAAACATGTTTCATTCAATTCCAACAAAACATCCAAGCATGCTTCAAAGATTCTTCATTGTCTAACTGACCAATGTGTGCAATACATAAATAAGATACAAGAAACTCGACTGGGAGAACCACTTCAGTGCCAAAGATAAGGTTAAAATGACTATTCTTGTTCAATTTTTTATACGTGGTCCAATATGCCCATAATATAGTAGAATCTCGATCATCCTAGTCAGTGCAACTAATATTAAAAATCTTTGTTAATGTATGACCCAAGATTTTATTGAAAGCTTTCACTGTACCATCTTGTGGTGCATAATCATGAGCTTGTCTAAAAGGATGAGTATCGTCTCATTAAGGAAATGAGTTCCACGATCACTAGTTAAAATTAAAGGACATCCATACTTTGTGATGATATCCTCCCAAAGAAACCTAATGGTAGTTGTAATAGTATAATCTTGTGTGGGCACTACTTCAACCCAGTAGGTGAGGTATTCAGTAGCAGTAATGATATAACACGTACCAGTATGCCTCATAGTAGGAGTAATGGGCCCAAAAATATCAATAACCCATTTTTAAAGGGTTTGTGAGCAAGGGTCAGATGAAGGGGCATAACATCCCTCCGGTTCATTTTACACATGCGCTGACATATATCACATTGGTGTGTGTAAGCTTTGGAATCCTTGAATAAAGTGGCCACGACAACCCTGCTAATAGAATTTTCTGCACTATAGCATCACTAATATAATGTCCTCTTACGACACCTTCATTAACTTCTTGAAGAAATTTAGCACATTCATGTTGCATCACACATCTTCGTAATACTTCATCCTGTCCAAGTGTATAGAGGTCACCTCTAATTCGATGGAAAGGAGTAGTTTGAACAACCAATTATTTTTTCTCTCGAGTGTTAAGGTGGGTTGGCACTAAAATTGTGGTAAAAAACATTGCGATCTCTTCCAATTCCATAGGTACATGCATGACTTAAAAATTTGTACATCAGGTAAGTCATCCTCTATGGCATGTGCCTATTCACCAGATTTGAATACATGACAAGTGATCTGGTCTATAATTAGTCATAACTAGTTTTACCATCATAGAAAATTGAAATTCATGAAAGAAAATAATCCATCAGTAAATGCATCCGTGCAACACCGACTTATTCATGAGGTACTAAGTGCTTCATGATTTGTAAAGAAAGTGAACGGGGTGGCTAAAAAATACTGGTGAAACTTTTGGAGTGCATACACCTTGGACAAGAATTCTTGTTCTATAGTTGAATAATAATGTTTAACTAGAGTGAGCTTCCAATTGAAAAAGTAGATGAGATGATCAAGATTACCCTCACCAAGTTGTGCAAGGGTATCAACCACTGCTATACCTGAAGCATCAACATGTACATGAAATGGATTTATTTAGTCTATAAACTAGAGAATGGGCACAATGATTAGTTTATCCTTGAGCACCTCAAATCCCTGTTGGTAAGCATTTATCCATAAGAATTTACCATTATATTGAAGGAGTTCCTCCAGTGGTGCTGTGATATTAGCATATCCTCGAATGAATTTTTGATAATACCTTGTGTTTTAGGAAGGCATGAACCTCACATTGGGTGGTCGACATTGAAAGGTGAACAATGATTGCAACTTTAGCTCGATCTACTAGTAGTCCATCATGATAAATAATGCGATCCAAAAAAATCTAAAAAGAGCAACAAAGACACACTTCTTCATATTCAAATAAATCTAAAGTTGACCACAATGCTCAAGCATGAGGTGAATATTAGCACAATGATCATATAGTAATCCATATACGGTCAAGTCATCAAAGTATACTTGAAGGAATTTGTGAATAAAATCGTTAAAAAATTCTACCACAATACATGAGAACATGACCTGAGCATTCTTCAGACTGAAAGGCATCACATTATAGATGAACGAATCCCATCTAGTTGAAAATGTGGTCTTTGGTTTATCTTCATCTATGCTCTAGACTTGATGATAGCTAGAAAAACCATCGATAAAAGTGTAGATCTTGTTTCCAGCAACTCCTTCCAAAATTTCCTCTATGAAAGGTGTTGGAAAAGGGTCAATTACACAAGCAATATTGAGTACCCTATAATCTACACAAATGCGAATGTAGTTATCCGTATTGATACTGATCACCATGGGGCTCACCCATTCAGATTCATTAATAGGAGTGATAACTCCAATGTGCAACATACTTCCAATCTCCTCTTTAACCCAAGCATGTAGATTAAGATTTATTTGATATGGTCTTTTTCTTACTGGTCGATCACTTTCAACTAACATGATGTGCATCTTTCCCAATGATGGATGCACTCCATCTCTATGTAATTGCATGAAAAAACATCTTTAAATTCTTGTAAGATTTCAAATTTTTTGTTTACCTCAGTATCAGACCAATAATTCCCCATAGTTGCTATTTTAGGGATGTCCTTCATTCCAATATTGTGTTAAACCATCTAGAGTGGCTCAGAATATGGTTTATACTCAGTTTGCATTGTGTCTATGATATTACATATCCTATATTCACTATGTAAAGCTAAGTGGTCGATTAATGGATATTGCAGGTCAGAATTGGTACCTTCCTCAACTTGGTACACAACCTTCTGCTTGCCCTTCTGTATCTGTTCCCTCAGTACATGGTCCAATTGAGAGTCAATCGACAATGAGGATGTGTCAAGAGTATCATGTTATTTAAGTATGAACAAGCTATCCTCACATGCACCATGTATATGTTGTATGCAATTTTTAATCATTGTTAGATCGCCTACAATAGCTTGAAAGGCATAAATCCATTTGAGGCGATGTATAGGATAGTGCTAAAATCATATTACTTTTAATGTTGTTCTAGAAATACATGTCTAGACGTTATTCTTAATGATTATACCATGCTCTATCCTAGGGGCATAGTGCTATGCCATTAACCTATAGTGCATCTAGGGATATATGTAGCCGACTTGTGGCTTACACACCATATTAGCTTGTTGCATTTATTGATGTTCTTAGTATGGTTAACATATGGAATAACCATGGCTAAGTAGAGTATATAAATGAGGTAATGCTTAGTAATTTATTATATATTATGAATTCTATTCTTATTGCATTATTATGGAGGTTGCCCCCTCGAAATGGCCCAATCATAATATTCAAGTATTCTACTCTTTCACCAATTGTTGTTGTGGATCTACTTATTCTGATCTTAATTCCGTGATATATAATTTTATTGTTACAAATCATCTAAGTAATTTCCTTATAAGTGGTATCATAACTTCGATTTGGGCAAGTTTTTGTGACAGTTTTTTTCATAGCATTAGTAGGTTGAGAAAACATACCTTTTGATCCGGGGAGAATTAGATTTTTTCATCATGCAGTTTTGTTCGTGAGGTTTTTTTTACAAAAAAGAAAAAAATGTCGAGGTAAAAAAAATGTATGGATTTTTTTTATCTTATGCACATTAAAAATCATTGGTTTTGTCTCTATGAGATGATTGCAAAAGTATATTCTATCGGTACACTTTTTCATGTTGAAAATTTCACCTTAAGCACAAAAGCAATAGTTAGATTCATCTCAGTAAGATGATTGTAATGGTGTATTCCACTGGTATATTTTTTTCAGTGTTGAAACCCTCATAAAGTTTGTGCATGGTTGGTTTGAACACTCATGGACATGGGAAAGGGAAATAAACTCTTAAAAATCCTCACAAGGATGACATAGAGTTTGGAACTTCTGATTTGTGTCTTTTGGAGGCAGTGAAACAACTTAAGTTAGAGTTGTAGGGCATGGTGAAAAAAATTATTTTGATATGGTTCAAGGGGACATTACAGGGTTGAGAGGGGACTTGGATAGTTTGATGGATCAATTGCAACAAATATTTGGGAAATTAGCTAACTTGTTAGCTCAACCACTAAAAAATAACTCTCCACCACTTCAGTTTGGTTCTCCTCCAAACAATACCGACACCAATTTTGGTCCTAAGCTAAAGTGGACCTGAACAAGTTTGGTGGTAATGATCCACTCACGTGGCTGACTCAAATTGAAAATTTATTTGATTTAGACTAGACTCCATGTTCACATAAAGTAGCTATGGCCTCTCTATATTTGGAACCTGAGCCATTCATTTGGTATCGATGGTTGTGTGCTCAAAATAAAAAGAAGGGTGTCCCAGTTTCATGGTTGATATTTTTTAAGGAGTTGTAGCTCTACTATCACAACAATGTCTCTAGAAAATATTTCAATCAACTAGCCAAGTTGCACTAGATTGGGACTATCACGGGCTACATTCGTCAATTTCAAAATCTCTCCTTACGTGTGGAAGACATCACTGAGAAAATTATGATTGACTTATTTTTGGGTAGCCTTAAAGATAACATCCAATTGGATGTTCGCATGTTTCATCCTAGTACTGTATTTGAGGCCATACTAAGGGCACACATGGATGAGAAAAAAGAACAAATCAGATGAAGACTTTTCACCAATGTCTGTGAATGCACCATCATAGCACCATCATTTTCACAACCTACCCAATTGACATCTCAAAAAGTGGAAGAAAAGTGTGTAAAAAGTTTGTGTTTTGGCTACGATAGCAAAAGGAGAAAAGGACATCAATTTGCTAAAAAGAAGTTGTTTTACATCAACGATGCCAATGAGGAAGCTTTAGGGGTAGGTTTGGAAGAACCTGAAGATGAATCTGAATATTCTCAACCTACTATTTCCTGTCATACACTTTTAGGTATTAGTACTCCTCAAACTCTTAAGGTGGTGGGGTTCTTGAAAAAATAGAAGATGACTCTGTTAATTGACTCTGGGAGTACACATAACTTCATCAATAGTAAGTTGACTGCTCATTTGAATTATTTCATTTACCTAACTTCAATATTTTAGGTCATGATTGTAGATGGTGGTATGGTCAACTGTTATAAAAAACACCATAACATTAAGCTTGATATGGGAGACTATTTGTTAGATTCCCCTATGTTTTCTATTCCCATAAGAGGAACAAACATTATTTTGGGAGTGCAGTGGCTCACCACTTTGGGCACTATTGAGATGAATTTCTAGGAACTAATCATGAGGTTTCATTTAAAATGCAGGACCTTTGAACTACGTAGATTATGGGTTAAATCTACACAACTAGTTAGTTCCCACCAGATGATGAAGATTCTCAAAAAAGGTGTAGAAGGTTTTGTGGCTCACTTTTTTTCCATAGAGGTTCAACCAACCAAGGAGTCTACACATCTTAATTTGTAAAGGATGCTAGATGACCATTATGTTATTTTTGGTGACATGCCAAAAGTACTTCCTCCAAGTTGTGCACATGATCATGCCATTAGACTCATTCCAAGAAGTACACCACTCAACATCAAACCCTATAGGTATCCCTATATCTAGAAGAGTGAAATTAAAAAGATGGTACAAAAAATGTTGGAGGCAGGAATCATCCAACATAGTCAAAGAGAATATCCCTCCCTAGTGGTCATGGTGTAGATCATGGATGATAGTTGGAGGATGTGCCTAGACTACATAAAACTCAACAAGTACACTATCAAAGATAAGTTTCCTATTCTCATAATTGATGATTTTTTAGATGAATTTCATGGTGCTATTTATTTTACCAATTTAGACCTTCACTTTGGGTATCATCAGATTCACATCCACAATGAATAAATACCTAAAACAACTTTTAAAACTCATGAAGGCCATTATGAATTTATGGTTATGCCTTTTGGCCTCACAAATGCACCATTTATATTTCAGATTTTGATGAATAATATTTTTAGTCCATTTTCAAGAAAGTTTGTATTATTATTTTTTGACGATATCCTCATCTATAACAAAAATTGGGAAGACTATTTGCAACATGTGAAATAGGTGCTTTCAATTCTAGAACAACATCAAATTTATGCCAAACATTTTAAATGTGATTTTGGTGTCCAAGAGGTGGAGTACTTGGGTCATATTTTTTCACATGGAGTGAAAGTTGATCCTAAGAAAATCCAAGTGATGATGGAGTGGTAGGTTCCCAAGATCCTCAAGAACCTCTAAGGATTTTTGGGGCTAATTGGTTATTATTGCAGGTTTGTCAAAAATTATGATAGCATTATAGCCCCTCTAACCTCTTTATTGAAGAAAGACTCTTTTTAGTGGATTGATTCAACTATCAAGACATTTGAACAATTGAAAATAGATATGTGCACAACTCTAGTTTTGGCTAATCTTGATTTTTTAAAATCTTTTATTATGGAGTGTGATGCATCGGGATATGGCATAGGGGATGTACTCATGCAAGAAGACAAACCACTAGCATTTGAAATTATCCAACTAAAAGGAAAAAATAGGCTCAAACCAATATATGAGAAAAGAGATGATGGCTATTCTACATGCAATGAAGACCTTATCTGATGGGTTATCACTTTTAGGGAAAGACTGATCATGATAGCCTTAAATATTTTTTAGAACAATGATTATCATCTAATGTATAATAGAAATGATTGAATAAAATGTTAGGCTATGATTTTTAAATAGTGTATAAGAAAGTGAAGAGAATGTGGTGGCAGATGCCCTCTCTCGATATGATGAATTAGTCGAGACATTGTTATGCGCCATGACCATGTGGTAAGCAGATTGGCTAGAGGAAGCAATATTTGAATGGGAGAATGATAGTGCTACCAAGGATTTGATTCAAAATATTCAATATGTTCTAACAAATCAAAAAAAATTACATGGAAGGGTAGCGCATTATGATATAAAGATAGATTATAACTTTGTAAGCATTCTCTCCTCAAACATAAAATTCTTCAGGAACTTCATGCCTCTTCACTTGGAGGTCATTCCATAATTTTGAATATATATCATAGAATCAAGCATGATTTATTTTGGGAAGGACTCAAGGGGGGTGCCTAAAAAATATGTGGCTGAATGCATGGTATATCAACAAAAAAAAGGTGAAACCATTAATACCCTAGGTATTTTGTAGCCTTTATCCATCCCTAGCCAGTGTTGGGAGGAGGTTTTCATGGATTTCATTACGAGATTACCATGGTCTGAGGGTAAAAATATTATCATGGTAGTTATGGATCGACTTACCAAGTATGCTCATTTTTGTTCCTTACCACAATCATTTGCTGCCAATATAATAACTTTTGCTTTTCTCAATTTAGTTCAAAAACTGCATGGTACTCCAAAGATCATAATAAGTGACTGAGATCCCATATTTACTAGTAATTTAGATTGAATTATTTTCATGTTTGGGCACCCATTTGGCTCATAGCTCGTCCAATGATCCTCAATATGATGGAAAAATAAAGGTAGTGAAAAAAATGTCTATAAGGGTATCTTCATTGTTTTATTTTTGACAAATAGGACAAATGGGTTCATTGGTTGCTACTTGCTTAATGGTGGTATAACACTTCTTTTCACACTTCTTTCAAGATGTCTCCCTTTGTGGCATTGTATGGGTATCATCCCCCATCCATCACTTCATATTTGAGAGTGCATCCTAAGGTTCCAGCTATTGAGGAACACATTCACCATTAAAAAGAGGTTCTAGTCAGTTTGTGAGAAAATTTAGAAATGGCACAAAATTAAATGAAGTAACAAGTAGATCAACACCAAAGTGAGAAACATTTTGACATAGGTGATCAGGTATTTGTTCATTTAAATCCATATAAGTAGATGTCATTGAAGCAACATAAAAAGGATAACAAGTTATCACCTAAGTATTATGGCCCTTACCAGATCTTGTGGAAAATTAGTAGCATGGCTTATAAGCTAGAATTACCCCCATCCACTCGCATACATCCACTATTCCATGTATTTGTCTGAAGAAAGTAATTGGACATAGAGTTTTCCCTTAAAATTAGTTACCTAAATTGGATGAAGAAGGTTGAGTCATTAAGGAGGTTGAAGAGATATTTCACACATGCACTAAGTAATTGCGGACCAAAGCCATTAAGCAATATTTGATCAAATGGAAGAACATGCATTCTAAAGATGCAGCAGGGGAGGATGAAGCATTCCTACAAAAACATCCTAGTTTGATTCAACATTGAGGACAGTGTTATTTTGAATGGGATGGGTAATGCTATGACCTTAACCTATAGTTCGTCTAGGGATATGTGTAGCTAACTTATGGCTTACACACCTTCATATTATCTTGTTGCATTTCTTGATGTTCCTTGTATGGTTGGCCTATGGAATAACCATGGATAAGTAGAGTATATATAAGAGATAATGATTAGTATTTTATTATATATTATGATTTTTTTTTCTTATTGCATTGTTATGGAGGTTTCCCCCTTGAAATGGCTCAATCATAATATTCAAGTATTATGCTCTTTTGCTAATTATTATTGTGAATATGCTTATTCTACTCTAATTCTATGATATATAATTTTATTGTTACAAATCATCTAAGTAAATTAATTACACATAGAGTACCATAAAATACATGAACCCAATATTCAGGCAAAGATGTCTCATCAACATTCTAAAGGTTTTAACAGGCTTTGAGATGAGCTTCTAGAGCATTAATACCATCAAAAATTAGAGTGGCATGAGTGTGATTCTGATGATGGAAATGATAATGCATGGCAGTGTGCACTTGGTCCCAGGTGATAAAATTATGATGGTGAGTAGCCCACTATTGAGCAATTATCTCTTGAAGAACATGGATAATCAAACACATCCATTCATCTTCAAACACATAAAAAGTTTCCAACTACTACACATATTCCCAAACCTCTATTTGAACATAAAACCTATGTTCTTGATCTATACATAGGGGTGGTCCAACCATCAAAAATCCACTAATGAGGGGGAAAAACTTATGGCACTTGCATGGAACATTAGCTTGACTACCAATTGCACCACACATTCATCCAGTAAGATCATATTCTCTGTGAACTCAATGTTTGCAAACATTTTTGGTAGTGTCAAAAATGGACTGTGTGTTCACCCACTGTAATATACCATCTGGAATGGGATCAAGATGCTTAGTTTACCAAACCATGACATTATAGATATGATTGAGATCCTCCTCAATGTCAATTGGTTCAACAAAAGGAGGCCCCTAAACATTAACTAAGGGAATCACGATGCGTTAAATGTCATTTTCAAAACTGATGTAGTGCTTCTTAAAGATCAATTCAACATTGCTTGCAGAATACCATGAACAACCCAAAAGAGATAAAAAATCATCAACTTCAGTGAACTCAATCACTTCCAAGTCAGCCTTGAATGTGACACCTAAAATGTCAATGTTAGCATCCTTAATAACTCCTATAGGCAATGTATGAGTCTTATTGGCGATGAAAAATAAATGTGGGGAAAGATATAAAATAGGGCTCCCCATATTTCTTTAAGAATCCTTGATTAATACATTTAACTCTGCGCTAGTGTCCACTAGTATATCTCGAATAATCCAACCATCAATAAATGCATTCCTTAGGATTTTTTTATTGCACTCTTTACTAGATTGGATACAAGCCTCTTGTCATCATGCATGGTTCAATCAATGATCCTCTGTAGGTTTGGTGTTTGATGACTCAACCAGTTACTTAAAATGAGAATGATCTCTTCATTAATAAGTCATTTTCATAAATCATGAAACTCATCACGTGCTAAGTCTATGAGTACTGATGATTTCTACATTTCTACATGCATAACAGCATATTTGTTCTTCAAGAAATCAATTTCACCTTGTAATTCCTGCACTAAAGTCATTGTGTCTTATAATAATTCTTTCTACTACTGAGCATCTAGACAACACTTCACATGAGGCTGTTCATGTTGAACCTTGTTAGTGGGTGGATTTGAAATTGAATAGGAAAGAGTGCCACTTCATGTAGTAATATTTACCTTAGGTCCAGTCGGAGGAGTGGTAGAGTGTGGTCTTAATTGAGGAGTTAGAGTTTTTTCAACCCTTATCATCCCAACACCCTTCTCATTTTTATCTTTAGTGATGGTGGCATACAAATCTCTCCATTATCTTAGGTGATGCTCATTCTTATAAAAGGCACATGGTGTATAGACTTTGTAATCACACTAGTAATGATTTGGAGAGCCGCACTTATAGCAGGTTCTAGGCAGAAAATGACCACTTCCACATCCATTACCATGACCGCGACCTCTATAAGACCAACCTCCCCCATTTTCCCAGTTGTTAGCTACATAGGTCTGGTGAGTACCTCTTGCACATGCTTCATAAATCTTACTTATGACTTGGAAATCATTTGTTTCATGTTTATATGCATCACATACTTTATATTATGATGATACTTTAGCTTGAGTAGTGTGCTAAAGTAAGGATAAATTTCTCACATCATGGTCTTCTTGGCAGATCTCACAAGACTACTTTAACACTGCGTAAATACCAATAATTATTTCTATTATGACCTTCCACATCACAATCAACACACCATAAATTATTGCGAGTGTCTTGAACACTATTCATGGTGAGATTATCCAACTTAAATGCCATAAAAATAATCTGGGCTTTCATAAAGGGACTAATCCCTATATATATATACTTTTAACAGATTCAATGCAAAGGGAAGCTTCCAATTCCTCGCATGTGTTAGTGAAGGTCTTATGGAATAAGGTACATTGAAAAGGAAGTAACAATCCTCCTACAAACCATTAGGCATGCTGTGTTGCATTAATCTCAAATGATAACTTGGAAAGAAGAATTTTAAAATGCACATCATACTTGTGCACACTCTCAACAAGTTTTTGTTTAATATCCTTCAGGTAGAAATGCTCTGTTGTTCAAGCTATGGAATGTCAAATTCTTGAAGAAAAGCTAACTTTAACTATTTATAGTTTACCATAACTTGTTATAGATCAAACTTCCAATACCATTTATGCATGTGATTTAAAAGGGTAGTGGCAAACTGAGTTGCCTTTCATTTAGTAGAAGTGATGCCTCATACCCGCCAAATAAATTTTCAATTATGAACATATTACGATGCATTTTAACTTCAAGATATTTAGGTAGATGTAGCATCATCTCATAATACACTGTAGGCATATTGGGTGTTATCAATGGAGCCTATTATAATGCCCCTCCAATTCCTCCTAGACCTTGTGGGGGAGGTCCACCAATACCTCCTATGCCACCTCTAGATCCTCTAACAAAAAGATCACCAATACTGCCTCCTACACCACCTGTGGTAATAGAATCCCCTGATACAATAGATGCAAAATAAGGTTGATTAATTATTGATGGGCCAACACTTTAGCCACTAGCTATATTTATTCCACCAAGCATTCCAAAGTGATCTACATGGTTTAATTATAATGGAAAATAAATTAATGATGAACTATTATCTTGATTTTGTACTTCAAAAGTTTATTCTATAGGTTCAGACTTCAAATCCACACTATCTATATCCTAATTCATTACAAGAACATCATCCAACTCAAATACATGAGCATGTGATATGCATGAGGAATTAGGGCTATCTAGTTTACATTCTACAATCACCAATGATTGACTTGTTTCTTTTGTGTGCACTTGTGATGACATAGGGTGTAGTCTTATGGTTGATGAGTCCTCATTATGTCTTTATGCTTCCATGTGGACCCTTGTGACACTTATGGAGTCCTCCCGTTCCTTTCTTGGATCGTTTCCAACCATATTCCTTCACCTAGCCTCATCATACTTGCACTTATGCAACTCCCATTGACTGGCTGCCATGTTGAACCAACAATCTCATGCCAATATGTACCCCTTCATTTCGCCATCAAATGCATTTCTCATGTGTGAGAGAGTTTATCCATCCATGTGGAAGTTTTCAAGTCCTGAATCAATTATAAGCTTCTGAATCTATAATGAAAACTACCTAAGATACCTTCCACATGACTCTGAAAGGAAGTTAAACTAGGCTTCCTCTAGATAATAGTATGTTGAGACCACATATTCTAAGATATAACTATTAAATATTCCTCTCCATTAAATGTCTATTGTGCATGTCTAGGGTGCTTCCAATATTTCCAAGATTGAATGATGCTCTACTAACTAGGAAGCCTTCCATGTGTAATTCATTGAATGATCTTGTACGTGCACTGAAAGCCAAGCATGCAAGTGAATAGGCACTTATACAAATAAATATTCATAGAGTGATTCATAAAGGTGATGTTCTACCCATGAATGCGTAGAAACTACTAGTTCATTATACTAAAGCATAAAATTATCTTCTACTGTAGTAACCCAATGCTCAACATTTTTTAGAGATAATCATTCAAGCATTTTTACACTATTATACGAACAAGCACAATGGGTCCTTAGAACTGAACCAAAATGTTGGGCTCTTTTGCTTTAGTCTGGCATAAATTTTCCTCATTATACATCTAAGAGAATAAGAGTCCAATGAGCTAACACGCCGACATATCATAGGAGAAATATTCTTGCATGCTCATTCAAAGCACACAGCCTAAGACTAGTTCTCATTGGTTTCATCGTGCAATAATGTATTCATTCAGTTCTTTATGCTACGATGCTTGAGCATACACTTGGTTATACATATATACTTGGTTGCATGACTAAATCTTAAATATTCATTCATTCTCTACTTAACTAATTATATAAAAAGATGGGCACAAACTAAGAATAAAAAAGTATTGATTCCATTGTATTCATAACCAGATCACATAAGGTAGTTCATCAACACATGTAATCTCTCTCATTACATATATAAGCCACATGCATAATTATGATGGCTCAATATTACAATTGCCAACCAACCAAATTAATAAAACTAGGGATTATTTATACATGGTTCTACCCCGATCATTTAGTTAAAAAATTAATAACACAATGATGACTTACCAATGACCATTAAAAAAATGAGTCATGGGAAGCCATTACATTAACTTCCTAATGACCCAAGCATAACTACCCCTATATATTCTCTTTATGCTAGATCTTCATTGGTGTGCTCTTATCTTCTCATGGATTGGTGCTAGATTCATGCTTGACTATTCTCTTTTGATGTTCATGTGAACTGTTCACTGATTATCTTTGCTTTCCATGCCTAGCCCAAGTCTTTCACTATTGTCTAAGTCCTACATTCTTGATTCCTCTATGGTTTATGTATCCTTATTGTTTATGGCTTGCCTCTTCAATGTCATGGTCTTCTGCATCATGTCTCTTCCATGCTTATGATTCCTTTTGTGCTGTTATCTTTAAAAAGTACTTAGGGTAAATAAATACAAAATTTAGGGTCCAGCACATCCAACCTTGAAATTTAATGCCACTAAACTTAGCTAACCTAATTAATTCTAACATTAAATGAACAAAAAATATATAAAATTATACAAAACTAAATATATTATCTAAACATTCTGCATTTTTATAAGTGGTGACACTACATCTACAATTGAATCGACCTCTTCTATCAAGCCCTAAAGATTATCATTTATATTTGCTTGAGGTGCAAGAGTGAAATTTCAATAGGTGGTGTGCTTTTGTATTTTTCCCAAAACTTATTCTCTCCCTCTCTACTGCACTCATTTTTGCCATTTATTTTGTAGTATTCATACATCCCACACCATGAAATAAATATTTACAACACCTACAATGTCATTGCCATCTCAAAAAACCATAACAATAAAGGGCGGTTGGGTGTCTATAGGTCAATAATCAATTTACAATATTCCCATCACATCTAGTTGGGCACATATGAGACCTAACAACATAGATTGCACATGAATGTGCCCAGAATAATTCATAGTTGGCCCAATCACAAGTTGTAATGATTTCAAGTTGTCTTAATTTTAGGCTAGACAAGGACCTAATTACATAGTTTATTGACAAAAAGGGTGGTTAGGTGTGCACAAGCCATCAAATCAACATGCATTAATCCCATCCCCTTTTTGGGCTCAAATTTGACCTTGATTAACCTGATTGTGCACAAATGTGCTCTAAATCAGTCACATTTACCCCCATCACAAGTGGTTATGGTTTTGTTGTGTTGATTTTGGCCTATATAATGGCCCTAATCACACATGGTATCAACATAAAGAGGTGGATGGGTGTGAAAATGTAACCAGATCAACTTTAATCTAATCACACTTATTTGTCCTTGATTTTAGCTTGAGTTCCTTTGATCATACATAAATGTGCCTCAAATCCTCAACAATTACCTTGGTCACAAGCTAGGTTTTGTTATGTTGATTTTGGATTATAAGGGACACAATCACATAGAATATCAATAAATTGGGTGGTTGGGTTTGCATAGGTTACCATATCAATGCACATTATTCCAATCACACTTATTTGGGCCCAAATTTGACCTAAATTCTTGATTGTAAATAGATCATTTGCAATTTCTATAAATTCTAATTTTAATCCTTGCTTGTTTATTTCTATTTTCACTATTATTGCACTATGTTGCACTTAGCTTTCATTGATTTGGAGGCACAAGATGTAAACAATATGTTATTAGGTCTTGGACAACTAGTTTACTTGTGTTTGTGTGGCTAGTTGAGTTAGCATGTGCACTTCTTTGTGATGTTGTACATAGACATTATGGGAGTCCTAACTGGTTGAGCTAGCTTGTTTTGTTGTATGGGTACCATGTTACTTTGTGTGTGGACAAAATATGTTCTTAGTTAAATGTTTATTGATTACTTCACGTCGTGAATTATTGTTTTGATATCCATGTTACAATTCATTATTTTTTAATATGGATTACTTCTTATTTTGACTGTGCAATTCATTTGCTTAAGGTATATCAGGGATCAAACATTTTGATGTGTGCATCGAGTTCATAGGAGACATGTATGACCAAGTGAGAGAACTAAAACTATTAAATTTTTTGCAATCCATTTCCACTTTACCCATGATACTCTACAAATATTTAAAATACTTAGTGGTTGTGTATTGATCCCCATAGATGCTGTCCACTTGTAAAATTCAGATTTAGAGGAGAAGATTAATCTATAGTAGTGCGTAGATTAATTAACCTTCTTAATCAAATTTGGGCCTTGAGTCTAGTCTAATTTAATCTATTTTATGATTTTTTGGCGAGGTTTTGACCACATCAACTTGTTGATTTAAATGTATGCATATTTATCAAATAAAAAGTAAAAATATCATTCTTAAAATACTTATTTGTAATCTCAATTTAACTATAACAAGTTTAATTCATTTTCTTACAAACATTATTTAAAATGCATTGTAATGTTTTCAGGCCTAAAAGGTTAATTTTAGTTTAGAATTTTTTACTATCCTTAGGATATATCAATTCCTTTATAGATTAATTTTAGGTGAAACTAGATTTTATGATGAATTTATAAAGTCCTGAAATTTAATTTTAGGCTTAAGGGTTTTAAAGTTACAAAATTTTGAAGTTAAAATCCTAATTAAATCCTAATTTATTTAAGAAAATAACAAAAAATTCTTGCAATATATTCTTTTTTTTAATGATATATATATAAAATAAAAATAAATATATAAATAATTCACAAAAAAATAAAGGTGGCATGAAAGCACGTCACGTCAAACTAGGCAGAGCCTAGGAGCAAAATCACAAGTATCATAATCTAGACAAAGCCTAGAAACAAGTCATAAAGTCATTAAAAAAGATAAATTTTAAGTAGAAAGAGAAAGGTTAGAAGGTGAAGCATCCATATCATCAAGACCCTATCCCGAGCTTGACAGGTCATTACCATTTAGAATAGGCTCCCAACCATTAGCTTGGGTAGTGTCTGTGTCATCATCTTCTATTGGTGTTTGAGTGGGCGAAATGGCCAAAGAAAGCCTAGGGAACTTATCTAACACATCTGTTCAACCTCCAAGTGGTGCCCCCCAAGCATCTGGGCATGGAGGAGGAGTGATCCAACCATCCTACCTAGTAGGGGAAAGAGGTGGTCGTTGCCACCCTCACTACTGCCTAGGAGGGGAAACACATTGGTATGAGGTACCCCTTTGAGAGTGACACTTAGAATGAATGCAATGATGTGCACCATGAGGTAGCTGAGGCACTCTATCATCCAATCTAGGATCCCTAGGTAGAGAAGGTGAAACCCAAGCCATATCACAAGGAACATCTCCCCAATGGGAGAGGAGATCTTGAAGATGCCCAAGCTCTATAGCCACTTTATTAGCTTAAACTTGAATATAAAAAATAAAATTAGAGATGATAGAAGATTTGTGCAAAGAAGAAACACTAAAATTAGTAGAATAATGATTAAACACATAATTATTATTTTTTTTGCAAATCTAGAAGATAATCTCCACTCTGAAAGTATGCCAGACTTTCATATACTTGAAAGGCATCACAAGCTTGTCTCTAACGAGGATATGCTACCAAAGGAAGAATTTACGCTGGAAAGTCCTGAAAAGATCATGGATCCAAGCCCAAAACCTTTTAACTTTGGAATAGAACCATAAGAGATGAGGAAGTATCTCAAGGTGGCCACAGAAGGGGCAAGAAGGTAGGTGGACTCTAAGTTGGATGAGTCTTCTACCAATAGGCAAGCCTTGGTGCAATATACACTAAGCAAAATGAGTAAGATTGGCCTCCACACAAGACCCCCAAACAGTGTTGAAGTGAAAGCTCCATGTTTTAACAAATGATTGTAATCCCCAGTGAGTGTTAAGTTTGTCAACCATGGGTAAGTGGGGGGTGACCCATGCATATCCAAGTCAAGGGGTGTAATTATGAAAAGGGGTCTCAACATACCATTTCTAGTCCTTCCACCATGGCCAAGTAGAGTGGACCAATATTTTATGGAGCATGAAAGATGGGATGACATTGATGATCTATTGATAGGAGTCCTAGTTCGCATTGGCTAGATGGAATTTAGATTTCACCTCCTCCCAGGATAGCAGAGAGTGAGAGTGCCTACAAAATATATCCTATAAAGTATGAATTCCTCTATGATAGAGTTTGAGACCATTGACCCAAGGGACCTCTGCCACGGGCATCTCATTGCAAGAGAAAATGGGTGACCACTAGAGAGAATGGGAGTTAGTAGAGAACCCAACCCAAAAATCGAAGCCATTCTAGAGAAGCCATGGTTTATTCTTTTCCCAGGCCTTCCATATGTTTTTGGCCACAAAGGACCCTATAATTTGGATAGGAGACTAAATAAAGAGTAAATTAGGGAAGCCAAACCCTTTCCAAGCTTTTTTACCCTTAGGCAACCCTAATAATATACAATGTTTGAACAACACCTTCCAAGCTTCTTGGCCCTCAATGGCCTACACAATCCATTTGGCACATAAGGTAGTTCCTTGCTAGGCTATGTCAATGAGCCCCATCCCTCCAGCATCATGCATGAGGCAATAATATTCCCAAGCCACCTTATGGAATCCTTTACCCTATGGGGAATCAGCTCAAAGGAAATATTTGATCAACTTCTCCAAATTTTGGTAATATTTTTTGTAAGGTACCCAAAATGATGAGGAGTACACATAGGTGTAATAATTTTTGAGTAGATTTGAAATTTTCTTGCTAATGGAAGAGACTTGGTCACCCAAAATTCTAGCTTCTTAGCAATTCTATCAACAACATATTTCCACAATAAAGGTGTTGAGGCATCAAAAGCAAAGGGGATGCCAAGAAATTTAAATATTTCATCATGTTGGATCCAATTTCAATCAAATTTAGAAGCCCATGTTGGCGTAGGGAGGTAATATTGTTTGTGACAATGAGTTTTCTGCAATTGGATGCTAGAGCTAGAGGGCAGGTAGAAGGTTTTGAGACATCACAAGCCATTGTCCACATTGGTTTCATATTTAATGAGAGTAAGGAAGGAGTCATCTGTGTGGCCATTAAGCAATTGCATATCTTCATGTGGGTTCATGACATCAATGTTGTCCCCCAAAAATATCACTCATTTTTGGGACAACATTTGAACTATTTTGGTCCTACAGATCAAAATCCTCTCTTCCCCTTTCAAAAATTGTTTTGAGCATTCAGGTTCTTCATTTTTCAAAGCTTTCTAAAAAATATATGGACTCTGTAGGCTTGAATCTATGGACTCTATAGGCTTGAATCTACAGACTCTAGGCACATTTCTACGGACTCTTTCAAGGGACTCAAATCTACGGACTTTGCAGATATGTTTCTACAGACTCAACATGCTTGAAGTTAGCAGGTTCAACAGGTTCAAAGGCTTCTATAGGCGAGTTCAATCAAAACAACAAGTTTCTAATGCTTAGTCATTTTCAAGATTGGTTCAATGCCTTGGTTCAACTAAAAATGTTCATCGGCTAGCTTCTAAACAAGGAATGAACCGTTGAACCTTGAACCATTTTGGTGCAACGGTTTCAATGGGTTTAATGGTTCAACAGGTTCAACGAGTGGTTGGTTCAATGCGTTTTGTTCAAGTGATCAAAGGACTTGGCCAAAAACAAAGGAATTAACCATTAAACCATTGAACATTGAACCAAATTGGTTCAACGGGTTCAATCAGTTCAAAGAGATCAAAAGACTTAGACAAAAAGATGGCTTCAAACGCAAGATTGAACCATTGAACCCTTGAACCAAAGTTGGTTCAATCGGTCGGTTCAATCGGCAGGTTCAAGGGGCTGCCCCAAAGCCAAAGGAACAAGTGCCCTTATGAAGGGGTGTGAACCAAGCCAAGTGCCCTTGCAGAGGGCAGCGAGCAAAAGCAGACAAAGTGAACTCCTTCAGAAAAGTGAAAAAGGCAAAAGACAAAGCAAAATCCTTCGGACAAATTGTCTGAAGGAATTCGCTCGAAAGACAAAGCAAAAGCCCGGCGGGAAAGATGCAAAGGCAAGGAAGATTTCCTTCAGACATTGTGTTCAAAGGACATAAAGGATAAAGGTCATCAAGAGAAAGAAGCTCAAAAGCCGCCATGTGTCCATTATAAAGCAGAGCATAATACGTCACGTGTCTTGTTATGACTTAGCGGAATGTGACAAATGTTTGCATCCGTGTTCCCCTTTTGGAGTTGCTCAGGCAAAACGTGCCATGGACCCCATTTTCTGTAAGTTTCTAATGAGTTTCATAACAGCAGAACTTGCCAGTTGTCAAAGACACAAAAAGGACCCCCCAAAGACTTAGGCAAGAAGGGCTATAAAGAGCAAAGAAGTGCTTAAGCAGTGAAGAGAGGAGCGAGACCAAAGGACCAAAAATATCTTTAAAAGAGTTATTCTTAGTAGGTGAAACAGTGGATCGAGTAGACTTCTGAGCACACCAAACCAAGGATGCGGCCTATTTTCTTCCATGAAGTAAAGACAAATATGCAAAGGACCAGACGGTCCATATGAAGGAAGATACATATCAGATGAAAGGACACACCATAGTTATGGCAGCACACTATTCTCAGCATGGTCTCCCCAAACCAAACTGGAGACACATTGAAGACACTAACTGTAGCATGGGCCATCCTGTAGAAAAAAGGTGCCAATCCTTGGGTAGTTGCTATAAGTTTGTATTTTCTCTCATTTGTAAAGAGAGACTTTTTCATTTTACAAGAGTGAAACTCTGCCCATTTTGAAAGAGAAAGACTAAGACTTTGAGCTCAGGTTGTAATTTCATTTTCCTTGTTATTTGAATGAGAAAGCAAGTTTTTCCAAATTTTGTGCTGTTCTGACTTGTGTCATTTGAAGGTGTCCTTATGCATTTAATTTGGTACGCATAATCAGTGAAGGTAATAGGGAAGTGTCCTGAAACTAGCTGTGAGAAGACTTTGCGCTTTCACAATTGATTTCAGTCTGTGTTTTCATTTTATTTTTGTGTCGAGGATTTTGGGGTGACTTTGTGCCCCCATTATCCTTTGTGATATACTCTTTGGGCAGTTGAGGTGGAGACTTTGCACTCTGTTTCATCCTGCTATTACTACGCCCCTTTTTATCACTGCTTATTTCACTATCTGAAAGAAACTCCTGCTGTTTCCTATAAGGACACTTCTGAAAGAAGAGAAGTGCCTTCAGTGTTTATAGCCAAGATTTTCTCCTTTGTCTGTGTGCATCATCTTTGCAAGAAGAGAGATGGATGGTTTGTCCCACCCCTATGTCTTACTTTCTGCTTATTTATATTGTATATAGCTCTGCATATTTAATAGGGAACCTCCCCTTGATGAGAGGAGAGATTTGTCCCCTTGTGATGCAGTAAACCTGCACATCTGGATGACCAATCTCCCTATGCTATGGTGATAGGAACTATTTTGAATGCCAGTTAGCTGGTCAAAAAAATATTCACCCAACAATCAGGAGGGAGATAAAATCCCTTAACAAGGCCCAAAGCTTGGGCATTGCTAAGAAGATATCCAAAAACCTCATCTATAAGAACATACAGGGTAGGAGCCAAGGGGCACCCTTGATGAATATAAATAAACAATCCAAATTGGTTAGAAGTGACTCCATTAATGGAGAAGACAACTAATGCATTTGAGAAAAACATGTGAACAGTTTGGATGATTATGGGTTTGAAGCCTAGGGCTTGGAGCATGGGTAGAATAAATGGCCATTTGATGCGATCATAAGATTTTTCAAAATCAATTTTGATGAGCATATCCTATTACTTAGTTCATCTGGCCCAATCCATTCCTTCCTAGATGACAATGATGTTATCAAAAATATAATGGCTTATAATGAAACACATTCATTTTGGATGCATAATGATAGGCAACATATTATGCAGCCAGATTTCCAAATCCTTGGAAATGATATTATAGTAAAAATTTAGGAGGGTGATGGGCCACCAGTTACATATCAACTCAGGATCTCCTTGCTTTGGTATGAATTTGATATTTCTTTTATTTATATTTGTACCCAGAGAATGCTTACAAAATGCTTCTTGATAAACCTTATGTAAGTCACTGCCCACAAGGTCCCAAATAATTTTATATAATTCATAGGGGAAGCCATCAATGCCAATGGATTTTTCATTAGCTTTGTGAGACACAACTTCATGCAAGTCATCAACAGAGAGGGGCCTGTCACAAACCACTCGCTCAGCGGGAGTGAGTTTGCAAGGCATTACTAAAAGGCATTGCTAAAGGGTGAATTCATGCTCAATTGAAGATGATTGAGATTTGAACACTTGTTAATAGTGGTGGAAAAAAGATTGCACTATTATGGAGTCTCTATGAGTCTGTTTCCAGCCTAAAAAATGACTTGTATCTATTGATTCGAGTTTTTGGCTCATAGTATTTGAAAGAAATCCTTAGAAGCTTTGTCCCCTATCTTAAGCCAATGAAGCTTGGCTTTGATTTGGGCTCCCCAAGCACTATATTTTTATACAATCTGAATGTGGTGCCATAATCATGTAACTCCTACCTACAATATCTCATTAAAGGGATATTTTTCCAGGGCTAGAGTTGCATGGCTTAGCTTGGAGGAAGTAGTAGAGTAGGAGTGTCTCTAAATTTTGGCAAGTTGGTAGCCATAGATCTATAGAAAGTAAGAGATTCTTATGATGGTGTCGACCCACCAAAAAATCCAATAGATTCTTGGGAGGGATGTGGATCTAAATTCCAAACTCTCCTAATGTGTGCCATTGTGGGCCCATGCTTGAGCAAGGAAGTGTTAAAGAAGAAGTATGTTTTGTGAACTTTAGGTTTCATGAATTACCATGTCACTCAGAAATGAATCAGGGAGTAATCATAAATCCCAAAGTCTGGTAGCACCTACACTAAAGGAAAAAAATCATTATCAAAAGAGAAGTACGGTTGGGTGGACATCATTATCCTATCTAGATGCTTTAGAATTTGAGTGGGGCCTTCCTTGAAATTACTCTAGGTGTACCAAACTCCATCTGTAGATTGATAGATTAAATTGGGGTCATAAAGGCCCCATTTAGTACACATGCAAAACCATGCCCCCTTTCACCAACTACACTGCTCATAGGTAGGCCCAACTTGTCCTCAGGAGATGCCACCATATTAAAGTCATAACATAATACCCAATGGGCATCAGGGAGATAATACACTATCCATTACCATAAATGGCCATGTTTAGAAGCATCATTCAAGGAATAAATGTTAATAAAGCCAAAAGAATGGATTTCAATGCTAAAAAGAGCCCATACTAACTGATTGGTGGGGTCCATGCCAAATTACACTAAGTGTCGCTGCCACCTTAGATAAATGAAAGTGATCACCCCTCCACATCTTATGGTATGGTTGTTATGAAGAATGATACTATCATGCTAGATGGAATTATTGACAAATATCAATAAAAAAATCCACTACCTGGACTTCCTACAGATAGAGAATGTCCATCTTGGGAAACTTCCTTCTGAAATCATGCAAAATAAACTTGTGTTTTGGATCTGTGAGACCTCAAACATTCCATGAAAAATAATTCATATATGATGGGTGTCAAGGGACATGTCCTCCAAGTCTAGCCCCTCTAAGGCGTCATATCGGTTCTAAAGAAAGTGCTTATTATTGGCACTAAAGAAGTCATCAAATTACTTCCTCACGATAGGGTCAACCTAATACTCTCCTTCCTTTACCTTTTCACTCCTTCGAGGAGGACTATGAGAGTGTTTGGGCATTTTATACTGAGAAAGAAGTGGAAGAGTGGCTGGCTGTGAGTCTAAATATCTAAAATAATTGGGCACAGAAGCCTTGAAACCTTGGGATAATACATTAGCATCTATAGGGGTGTTGAACATCTTGGGATTTTTTACCAATTTTAGGGCTTTAGATGGAGATGGCTCTTTTTCAATAGGAGCCTGCTCCTATAGGCCATTGCTCAAAGATGGCTTGCTTCTTTTGGGAGTAAAAATTATGTTTATAGTTTTGGGGTGAGTGTTCTTCTTCCCAACCATAGTCCATCCATCTTCAACTATTTTCTTGCTAGCTTTAGGAGATAGTTTAAGGGGAGAGGATGTGCAGTTGGACACATTATTGCGAGCCAATTGAAGGGGACAATATTGTATCTTATGGTCTATGTCTTGATAGTGAAAGCATGTTTTAGGCAAATTGATATACAAGACTTGCTAAGAGTGCCTCACATCCTTGAATTGGATTTCCACAAACTCCTTGATGTCCTGGGAAAGGTCAACTTCTACACACCCTTTTTTGCAGTCTAGCTAAGTAGAATTTATTTTGTTCATGACAAACCACCCAACCTCTGGAGGATGCTATTTGGTGAATAAAGTGCTATCAGGGGAGTGGGAGACCTAGAAATTCAACCCAGACTAGGACTTTAAGAGCGGTGTGCTCTAAGACTAAAAAATCTTGTGTCCAGGGGGAGAGAACCATAAGCAAGTCCTTGATGTACCAAGTGGAAGACCTATGGAGGATTCCTCCTACATAGGAAGGGTTAGAGAAGCAAAATAAAAATAACCCTTTAGTCATGTTTTGGATGCTCTCCATCTTAATACCATGAGCTTCCTAGTGAGTTTTGTTGTCTCCAAATATTGCAACCTAGAAGAGGGATGTTCAGGCCTCCTCTAGATTTGGGCAAAGTTAGGAAATTTCTAGGCTTGTGCGTGTGCCTATAAGTGGAAATGAACCTCTAGGTAGAAAGGGATAGCTCCCTGTATTAGATTTTTTGTGTAATAAAACTACTGAACCAGTTTGTATGAGTGAAAAGAGTCAAAAGTTTACATAAATGAAAAACTTAGTCTAAAATGGTTATACACCAAGAATTAGTATCCACATGTATGCCCTATACTTATGCACAATACAATAGAATATAATCTGTACCTAAATCTCTAGAAGATTCCAACATAAGTATTTTAATATAGAGACAAAATGAATGAGATCACACAAGGTAAGTAACTAGAAAGACAACCTGTATAGTCCAAAAAAGGGTTACACATGTGCAAAATCTCATACAGCTAGAATGCACTCTACATGACCTGTTGGATCAACTCTTTCCTCAAAAGCATGAAGGACAAAGAACAAAAGGATAAAGCATCACTTGCTATCATTTTGTGTCTCTTGCATGCCCAGGTAAATGTGTAGAACTATGAAAGAAAATAGACTTATGCTTCTTTGCTCAAAGGCAAGAAAATGGCAGAACATTCTAGCAGGGCTTTGTTGTACTATCTATGGATGATAAAACAAGAGCCCAAGGGTCCTATTTATATAAAAAGAGGGAGAGAAGAGAGAGATATTAGGAGCTAAAATATAAGCCTCCAAAATGGTTTATCATCACTATCCTAGTGAAACTGATTCCAACTCTTCTCTCATTTAATTGGAGTTTGTCCTTCTCTTTGATTCACCCTCTTGAAATGACTAGGATCACTGCAAAACCAATGGTGAGATGACCCTCCATAATAAATGTTTTAGATCACTACTAAAAACCTTAGATTCCTCTTAAAAGCTTTTGCATTTTTACCTCTAGACCCATTCGAGCCTTCTAAATGGCTTTACTTATAAAACCTATAAGTTAAGCATGTTGGGAAACTTAATTTGCACTACAAGGTCATTCGAGTTTTCCCAGTGACTTTACTTATTGATCGAGGACTTTAAAATTTGACATCCTACATCACATCACCAAGTTATACCTGAACGACTAGTTGGACACCTTGAATTAACATCCTGTGGTACATCATGTCTTTGAATCCCAATGGCTAGTTGGCTGTATGAAATTTGACATCCTATGACATGTCATGGGGTCCATTTGGGTTGGGCTTATTTTTTCAAGCAATTTTCCTAAAGTAATTCCTTTAGATAATTTGTCTGAAGGAATTCCTTTAGGAATTTTGGCTTCAAGGCAATGGCTAGTTCCTTCGAGAACTTTTCTCGAAGGACACTTAGAAAAGTGTCCTTCAAAAAAGTTATGAAGGACACTTGGGAAAGGCACAAGGTCCCTTCAAATTTTTTTGAAGGGTATTTCCAAAGGAAATGGACCTTCAAAAATTTTCCAAGGGCATTTCCAAATGCAAAGGGCTCTTTGGGAAAAATCTCAAAGGGTAACCTTGGAGAAGACGAGCAAAAGTGCCCTTTGAAAAAGTCCAAAGGGACACTTGGGAAATAAAGTGCCCTTCAGAGCTTTTCCAAAGGGTCACTTGGATAATAAAGTGCCCTTCATAAAAGTCTGAAGGGTCACTTGGACAACAAAGTGCCTTTAAAAAAGGTCTGAAGGGACACTTGGGTGATAAAGTGCCTTTTGAAACTTTTTTGAAGGGTCACTTGGACAGAAAAGTGCCCTTCAAATTTTTTTGAAGGGACACTTGGGCAATAAAGTGCCCTTCAAAACTTTTTCGAAGGGTCACTTGGACAAAAAACTACCCTTCAAAAAAGTCTGAAGGGACACTTGGGTGACAAAGTGCGCTTCAAAACTTTTTTGAAGGGTTACTTGGACAACAAAGTGCCCTTCAAAAAATTCTGAAGGGTCACTTGGAGGGAAGGCAAGAAAGGCCCTTCAAAAAAGTTCTAAAGGGCACTTAGAAGGGAAGTGGCCCTTCAGAACCTTTTTTGAAGGGCACTTCAGGGCAAAACAAAGAAAGATAGGCTAAGGCAAATAAGGCAAAGGGAAAAACAAAGAACAAGGGAGAAGAGCTCGAATCAGGAGAGGCCGAAGGGAAAAGACAAGCAACAAAGCTAGTGACCAAACACAAAAAATGAGCAAGGGAAAAATGAAAAGAGCCAAAGGGAAAACACAAATTGGTCATGCAAAAAATGGTTAACATTTTGACAATTTCTAGGGGAGACATGCCTGCAATGTCTTAAGACCAGTCACCTAAATCCTTCCATTGGTCATGGAGTCACATAAGGCAAACAAGAGTTGAAAGAACAAGCCATGGATGAACACACAAGCTGGAGAGACACACACACAACCAACAAAAGGAAAGAAAACACTTGAAAGGAACACTGTGCTCTTAAGCACTTAGGGAAAACAAACACAATAAAGGAAACACACCAAAATAAGGTATATACAAGACATGGCCAACAAGGGTCAAAAGCAAGGCTTCAAATGGATTCCATTCACCAAAATAGGTAGCTCTTCTCCATCCATTTTGGATAGATAAAATGAGTTTCTTTGCTTGCACTTATTGATGATGTAAGGACCACTCCACAAAATATCAAACTTTATATGTTTGCCTGGTTTTGCTCTATCTTTATCCCATTTCAAGACCAAGTCATCTTCTTTGAACACTCTTGCCTTTTCCCTTTTGTCAAAGGATTTCTTCATGAGAACTTAATGGTGTTTCAAAGCTTTGTGTGCATCATCTCTTGCCTCTTGCAACTACATTAATTTTGTTAATCTGACCTCTATGGGAGTGTTTTCAAGTAATTATAGCTGTTATGCAAGTTCTAAGGTAGGGAACTCTTGTGATATGGACAACCTAGCTTCTCTCCCATAGACAAGTACAAAGGGAGAGTTACTAATTAACTTCTTGGGAGTGATTTTATTTGCCCATAAGGCTGTCTTTAGCTTGTTATGCCATGCTCTTTTTTGGTTTCCAACATCCTCTTGATGATCTTGATGAGGTTATTATTGGTAGACTCAACCAATCCATTACTTTAAGGGTAGTACTTGGATGAGGTACTCAAATGAACTCCACTCTTTGCTTCCCAATCAAAAGTTTTAGCACTTATGAAAGCAAGTGCATTATTTGAGATGATGACATGAGGAGCTCCAAACCTTGTTATAATGTCGTCATAGAACTCCAAGATGACATTTTCATTTGTTTCCTTTATAGCAACAACCTCTACCCATCTTGTGAAGTAGTCTATAGCAGTCAATATCCATTTGTGTCTAGCACTTGATGGAGGGTTGATCATGCCAATGAAGTCAAGGCCCCATTACATGAAAGGCTGGTCCACTTGGATAAGATTCAATAGAAGAGCAAAAAGCTGTTGTTTTCCAACAAAGAAATCACATTGAGGACAAACCTTATCCCAATGATAACAATCCTTAAAAATACTAGGCCAATAGTAACCAACTCTCATTATTTTTGTAGCTGTTGTTCTAGGAGAGAAGTGACCATCATTTTCACCATTATAAAACTTTTCTAGTAGCATATCAAATTGGTCATTGTTAATACATCTTAGCAACACATTACTCACATCCTTATTAAAGAGAATACCATCCACAAGATAATAAGGAATAGCTTTCAACCTAAAATACCTTCTTTGATATTTGTTCAAGCCAATGAGACACTCACCATTTTGAAGAAAACCAATGATGTCTTGTGTCCAAATTTGATTTTACATTTGATCAACTAGCTGGTCTTGAACTTGATTTACCAAGGCTTTTTCCTTTGGCTCTTGAAATTTGGATGCTAAGTGCTCACATAAACCTCTTCCCCTTACCAAGTTGGTTACCTTGATGTCAATGTCATATTTGATCACCTTCATGATCCATCCAACTCTCTTCTCATTAAGATCCCTGCTTAGGCAAAACTCCTTGGTGCTGAGATGGGAGACCATGACATGGATCTTATTGTTGGAAACCATATGCCTAAAATTTTTCAATCCTCTAATGATGGTTAAATCTTACTTCTCAACAAAAGAATATCTCACTTCGTAGTCTTTTAAGCCTTAGTTAAAGAAAACAAATTGCTACTCAACATCTTCATCATTATTTTGCATAAGCATAGCTGAGATTGTGTCAAGGTTAGCAAAAGTATAAAGAATGAAATCTTTACAAAAGTTTAGATTTAAAGGAGTGGGAGATGCTGTAATTGCTTGCTTGATTGCCTCAAAGCTACCTTTACCTTCCTTTGTCCAAGTAAAAACTAGATGTTTGCATCTCCTACTCCGTAAAAGTTGATTTCAAGTAAAGACATATAAACCATGAAGTATCAATTTCAGGGCATGAAACCTCCTTTGCCACTCAAGTCCAAAGTTGGAAATATCACTGACATCGATCTAGGTCATATTGACTTAGACGAGTTTTGGAAAAGAATGAACACATTGCATAAGATGTATTTTGGTTATAGTATTTATGACAGTGGATTGACATAAGCGGAAGCATTACCAATGTCAGTATTATCTTCTGATCCAGTCTTAGTCATGGTAAATAACTATAAATTAGAGACAAGGGAGGTAAGAGATTCATAGGAGGAATTGGTAGTGAGTATTATTCTTGAGCATATTGACAATGTTTTTCACCTTGAAAATTATGAATCCTTTGTACATTTGACTCTTGAGTCCTCCCAAAGCTTTTGGGATGATAATAGTATGGCATGCGTTAAACAAGTGAATGATGCATGGTTGACTAAACCAAAACATTCCCACACAAATTCCAAAAAGTATTGCAAGATCCGATTTTAAAAATGAGATAAATGACATGATTACATTGTTGCACAAGATAGTGGAAAATCAAATAATAAATAACTTTCAGACATGGATGTACAGATTTATTTGGATCATCTTCAGAAATAAGTAATTTATTAATTGAGGATAATTGATCAATGATGTCATTCACAAGCAACTCATAGAGGTAAAAGCCACGTCAAAATTCTTTATGATTTCATATCTCATTTATGCTATATCGAATTGAAGATATTTTGATGGATTACATATAGTAGGTGATTTTAGGAAAGCAATGGTGTATGCCTTATATCTTTAGTTGGCATTGAAACATGTCACTTTAGAAGGGTAAATGATTGCTTTGTTCATTTCATCATTCAGTTGTTTGAAAAGGAAATCTTCAACACAAGAATATCAATTGCAACCACTACAGAGAAAAAAATAGAGAAATTAGTTTATACAGTTCCCAACCTTCAGTTATTTGAGAATTAGTGGTTGTGAATTTGCTCCTTATATGCTCCCATGATATGTCAATGATAAATAGACGTTGATGGAGTTGGTGAGATAATTTATTGAAACACAAAAGTTTCTAACAAGTCGATATAAAACAATAATCAAATTTCCAATCTCAATTGTTAGGGATACTCGTCCTTCATTGGTAAAGTTCAAAATAGTTGAACAATATGTATCTTGTAACAACCTCAGGATGTTTGAAAGCAGGTTTTAATTTGACAATAATGGATTAATTGAGCACAATTTGGACCTTCATATCAACATATTCCACATTTTAAAGATAATTAGATGTATTGCGATAATGAAAAAGTAGTGAATATCAAGGCTTATTCATGGTTTACTGTGAAATATATAGTTAAATTTGGTATAATGAAAGTACCAAAGCAGTTGGTGGATGATGAGGTTACATTGGACTCCATCTTTGAAAAAGAAAGTGTCATGACAAAGCCATTGCCTATAGTCCATTGGGATAAAATGAAATCTGCTTCTCTTAGAAGTAGAACAAGAGCGGTACTTGATAAAACTCTTAAGTGGTTGAAAAGTAAACGAGTGGATGTTACGAATGTTAATTTCCCTACACCTCCTGGGGAAGGTGAATTTGGTAGCTTCTACAAGCAATATGATGAACCAACAAAGATAGATGAAGTAAGTCCAAATGGAGAACCCCCGATAATAGAAGAGGCACATGAACCTAAAGCTATTCAACAAGATGTTCAACCACAAAAGACTATCAAGCTAAAAATAAAGAGGTTAGGTGAAAATGTCTCTCCTCCTAAAAGTTTAATTACTTAAGAGGTTCCTATTGATAGTTTCTCATTTTCTCAAGAACTGGTAGAGAATACAACTCAAACATTCTTGGCTTTAGATGATACAATGTTCCCTATGTCACCTGCTTTCCCATTGCAAGAGGTTACTCACATCTCTTCATCTTCTCCCTCGAATCTAGAATTGCCTCTCGTCTCCTCCCCAAAAACTATTATTGATACAATCAATACACAAGAACAAATAGAAACATCTTTCCAAGATGCCCCAACTTAGAAAACACCTGATGGGTTTTACCCCATTTTGTAGTGAAGAGCTGAAGCTTACAAATTGTGCACAGGCACAAGAAAATCTTGGTCAATCAACTTCATTTTTTTATTTCATAAATCAAAAGCATACATATAGTGAGAATTTCTCCTATAAACTAGGAGGTTGCTCCAACTACCAATCCCACAATATTCTCTCCACACCTAAATATGAATTACCATGAGAATTCTAAATTATCAACATTCTTTCCCTTAGAAGTCACATAGGAAGAGGAATCACAAACACTAAATACTATATTACCCTTCCACAAAATTGACATGCAGATGTCAGATTCACCCAAAAATACATCCATTACATAATATCAAATTTTTATATTAGAGAGGAGATTTATTACAAAATTGCCTTCAAAAACTTATTAAAAACTTACGACTAAAGGTCGACAAGATATTTATAATACTCAAAATAATAAGTAATTACGGTCGACAAAAAATTAAAAAAAAATTGACCACATATCTTTAACAATATAAAAATGACTCCAAACTTAAATAACAAAACTAAATAATAAATAATATGACATAATATAAAATCAAATAAAAAATATAAAACTAAACAAGAAAAAGAGAAAACCACATATTAAAAACATTTAAATACTTAATTTCAAAATAATGAAAAATTTAAACTAATACTTCAAAAAATAAAATAAATTCTTATTATAAAAACAAAAACAAAACATAAAACCAAAAATTTAAAAAGAATATTAAGAAATAAAATAAATCAAAATAAGAAAATACAAAACCTAAATCATTTATGAAAAAACATGAATCATAAAATAAAACCACAAATTTGAAAATAAATTAAAAATAAAAAAATCTAAAACATAATAAATAAAACAAAAACCACTTTTATTAAAAAAAAACCACGGGCTTTTCAAAAAAAGACATAAAAACCTCAAATAGAAGACACTTTTATTTCTATTTTCCACCGCCGATGGGGAAGACATGGAGAATGTCAGCGATGGAGGTGGATGGCAGGATTGAACAGAGGAAAGTGGATCACTAAGTTAAGGAACCAACTGCATTGAAAACTTGTATTGTCATTTATAAAGAGCTTTAAAACGATCCAGACTTTTACATTGCAAAGCCCAATGTTGTGGGCGAGTTTAATGTAAAAATTAAGGGCAACTTCAATGCCGTGAGCCATTGAGTGTAGCTTGAGGATCCAATCATGGATGGTACATCTTGATAAAGAGCCAAAGTGGATCGAGTCGCTGGAGGGCCAGGGGTGATGAAAGATCTGAATTGGATTTTAAATGAATATGCAGAACATTTAAAATATAATTTCTTTCATTCAATGCAGGTTGAATACCGAGATACAAAAAGCCAAGCATGTATGCTAAGATCCATTTATGCATCTTGTTGATATTTCTGTTCAGGCATGCTATGAGCAGTGAAAGGGGCGTGTGGCCCTGAGATTGTGCTCAAAAACTGATTCTATTTTTACTGGTTTTCTTCTTCTATAAAATGTTCAAACCCTTGATGTATGTTTCTGTCGATTTGAAGCCAAGATCAAAACCAATGGGTTTCAAACCAAAGTCGAAAATGTGATCTTCATGCAATCAAAACAAACTAGAATTGTACGGCCTGATCCAAAACATACACAATATATATTTGCACACACTAAACTAAATCACAACAAACTATAAAAATATATATTTACAAAAAACTTTCAGAATACTAATGGCCCTGTAGTGGTCTGCACTACATTACCACTGCCACAAAGAAAGACTGTTTTCAATGGTAAGGTCATTGGACGTGGTCTTCATTCCAATGCTCTTGTGAAGAACAATACTGAATTGCAGAAAGGCCCAAGGTGAACCCTGCTTTGATACCATTGATGGGTTTTACCCCATTTCGTAGTGAAGAGCCAAAGCTCACAAATTATGCACATGTATAAAGAATTCTTGGTCAATCAACTTCATTGCTTTATTTCATAAATCATAAGCATACATATAGTGAGAATTTTTTCTATAAACTAGGAGGTTGCTCCAACTACCAATCCCACAATATTCTCTCCATACTTAAATATGAATTACCATGGGAACTCTAAATTCCCAACAACACCTTCTTCAACTCTAGCTAGGCTTGTTCTACCAGTCTTAACTTCTATCCCATTGCCTTCTTCAAACACGACAACTTCAGATTGGTTGTCCACAGTGGTGAAAAAGACAAGAAAAATTATTAAACCTGAGGAGATAGATTTTGGAACTTTGACGGTTCCTTTCTTGAAGAGGCCAAAGAAAGTGAGAATAGTTTCGTGAATGATAACAGATGAAAAAAAAATAAAAATGCAGAAGTGGCCATTCCTGCGGTTGAAATGGATAAGTCATAAATCAAGATTGAAGACTACTAGGTAGCTAGGGTTCATTTGGAAAAATCACCCAAAGAAGGGATGAAAGGGGACGTACAATTGGCGATTGGCATCATTTTTGAAAAAATAGATAAATACAAGGCAACGAAGAATGAACTGAAATAAAAGGTAGAACAATTGAACTTAGTGATATAGAAATAGATTGGACCAATTCAATTAGCTATCGCTTCATCGAGTCTTCATGTTGAGATAATGGAGAAAGTAAGAGAGGTAGGTCAAATGGGCAATGTAGTGAAAGATTGGATTGAAAAGATTACTGATCAAGGAACCTCAACAATTGTCACTACGGTAACAATGTTCTTTGAAATTTGATCATAATATGAACAACTAACAACAAAAGAAAGTGGATATGCTGAGTAGAAACAAAATTGGGAAGAATTCATTCTCAGGTTGGTCAAATTCTCAAAATTTCCTTATGTTGACCTTATTAAAAAAGGAGCGATCAATAAGTGAAAAATTATCTATCAGAGTGAATTTCTTTGGGCTACTAAATTTAGAATCTAATCTCTTTAAGAGTGTCTTCAAAATTCAACAATGCAAGGTCACTTGGAAGTGACGTGATGATGAAAATCGACACCGAGATCAAGAAGTTGAATTATCCTTTTATCAATAACAAAGATCAAATTGGGAATCTGATTTCAATTGAGACTATGATTGAAAAATTTAAAGAGTGAATTCATAACATTGTCAATTCCACATCTGTATTTGGTCATAAAAAACTTCACCAGTTAGCCAAATGTCAAGTGAATGCGGATAATTTGAACATGAAGATAAATAGTCTCCGAGACAAGTTTTAGAAAATGAAAGAGTTAGACTACTCAATGGACATTGTCTATAGATACGCAGATGGACCAGATGAATATTTGATCAAGACATTTCTCTAAAGGTTTAAAGACTTCCTGAAAGGGAAAGAATTGTCAATACAACAACAAGGATGAAGAATTGTTTTCAATGTTTCTGCATTTTCTTCTCTTGTTTCTTTACACCTAATTTGTATTGTTGCATTCTTTTTTCCTTGTAAATGTATATTGTCATTCGACAAATTGTCTTTATAATTTTTTCAACTTGATTTTAGAAGTTGTGCAAATTGATTATGTGCTTTTGCAAGTAGTACAAAAACTCCAAATGTTTTTCTCTAGTGATGTTAAATGCTCAAAACTTCTTTGCACCATTTCAAGTTGCAATTTTTTATTGGTGTTTTTGCAACCTTGTAAAAAAGAAAAATAGGTGGTTTTTCACTATAACCACCCATTTTTGCCTATAAATATAAGTTAGGGCTTCATATTATGGGTTTAAAACATATAAATTTTTAGACAAAGCTTTGTAAAGGGAGATCAAACATTCTACTCTTCAAAACTCAATACAAAAAGGTGTTCATAAACTTTGTGTTAGTAATATATTTTGATTTATGTCTTTTACTTAATTCAATGTATCTAATTTTCATTGCCATTGTTATAAATTTCAAACTGTTAAGAATAAAAAATTAGATTACAAAATTTATATTTGGAGTTATAATTTATATTTCTAACATATATGAAAATCTTAGTGGGAATATAAGCAATATCTTTATTGTTTCTATTAGAAAATCTAGAAGGCTATTCACTTATGTTATCAGAGTTAAATAGTTTTCTGGTGTATGTTTCATATCCCTAAGGATATGATTATGTCTTTTTGACCCATTGAATGAGTGGTTTTCTCCCTCTGAAAGTCAAATTTTCTCTCAGCACTTTTATCTAGTTTCAACGTTTAACTTTGTTGAGTTTGTTGACTAAAACTTTTCCCTTATTTATATCTCTTTCTATACATTTTCCTTTATAAAAAATCTTTTTCGTACTCTCCGATTAAAAGTACTATCCACATGATTTACATTTCTTTGTTTGTAAATATTTATTGCTTTCCCATTTTGGATTTTAATAAAGGTAGTTTTGCTTGATAATAGGAGAGGTACTTTATTCCCCACACTATTGATGCAAAGCCATGAATTTGTCTTCCTGACAAATTTTCACATCAAAAGTTTTTAGCACCCATTATGGGGCACACTTTTGTAGCTTTCATGCTACCCGTATTTCATTGGTTCATATGACTCTACCATCATCTCAAGAACCACTCCATCAACGTGAGTTAGACTTGGACCAATCTACTTAGTTAGATATTGTGCTAAACTTTAGATAAATCTTTTGGGATTTTGATGAAATTTATATAGCTCAATTTAAAGCTATCCTAGCCATCCTAAATCAAGAATTAGAATGTGTCAAAAGAGTAGAAAAAATTTATGCATGAAGCGAGGCTTGTAGAGTTCATCTAGAAACTTAGAATCAATAAACTCACACATGACCATTTCAGGTCTTCAAAATCAAAATCATCACCCTGGTTTGAATTAGGATGAAGCTTTAGAGGAAGACCCAGTTGTAAGCTTTTGATTGTTCATTTTTGACAATGGAATAAACAACACTTAATTTAATATTGTTAGATCAAAACTATATATAGAGGAAACACGTGCTACTATTCCTTAGAGAAATTTTGAAATTGCTTCAAGAAGACAAGTGAGGAGACAAACATGAAAAGCAGTTCGTCTAACTAATTAAAAAATTTATACAACCAAAGTTTCTTATCATGAAAATTTAAGCACCTCAAGCTCTAATTCTTCAACCTAATCTCGACTGGATAACACAAACTCAGGAAATTATTTCGTCAGATTTGAGAACTTTCGCTTGGGATGATAAGATGAGTTTGACACATTTTCATAGAGCAGTTAGAATCTTAGAATAAGATCAAGTAGTTTTAGCACAAAGAGTAAAAGCATTAGCTACACAAAGAGTACAATAAATAAGACTAACTCAGATAACTCTTCAACTTCAATTTACACCTCAATGCCACTAACTTTCTTCCAAACTGGTAGAAAAGAGATTCACTAAAGCTAGTAAGTCAAAAAGTGAAGTTGACCCTTTTTATCAGTTACAAAAATATTATAGTTTAAAGTTGAGCTTTGAACATCAAATAAAAGTAAAAAAAAAATTTAGTATTCCCTTGACATCTAAGAAAAAGAAATAAATTAAAGGAGGAACTTTGACAAGTCGATCTCTTATCTTATCAAGTACTGTTATTTTTCTACAAGTAATTTTTCAAAGTATGACATTATCATGGGAAAATGTGATTGGTCTATTGGCTCTAAGAAAATTACATGACCTTCTAAAAGGGTCAAAAAACAACTTTCTAAAATTTCACGGAGATGAAAAAAATCATCTAGATGAATACCTTACAACATTCAATGTTGCATGTGGCATTTTAGGCATAGAGCATGAAGATGTGGTCATCAGGTTATTCGTCAAAACACTACATGATGGGGTTATAGATTGGTTTTAACACATCACTCTAGGATCTATTACTAACTAGAATACTATGAAGATTAAATTTTGAAATAGGTTTAAACCAACTAAAGATGCCCATGCTTTGCTTGCTTAGCATAGACAAATGAAAAAAGAAGTTTATGAGATGATGAGAGAGTTTATTGCTAAATTTAATAGGTTGCTAAATAAGATACCAGTGACTGCGTGACCTATAAATGAAAATAAAAAATGTTACTTTATTAACTCTCAGTTAGCTGAAGTAAGTTATCAATTGAGGAGGGCTAGGGTAGTAGATTTGGAAGCAACCCAAAAATTGTCTATTGACGTCAAAGATGACATGATAATGTCTGAAAATCATAAAAAAGAGCCTTCAAAGAATAAAACTTAGAGTTCAGGGCAATTGTTAATAGAACAAATTTTGCGAAAAATGGTTAATAATATAATGGCCCTAAAAAATCAGATACCTTAGAAGACCATTACCGCTCCTTACCAAAATATTCTAAGGAGGAACTACATTCCTTTTCAAAGAGATCATCCTAGATTGCAATCTCCTCGATCAAAACTTGCACTTGAGGACACTCCTCAATAAGACACTAATGCACATGTGAATGCAGTTTTAGAAAATAAAGAAATATTTGGATATGAAGAAGTTGAAGAAGAGAATGAATGAAAAAACCAAGAACTTCAAGAATGTGAAATTAAAAAACCTAGTGGTGACTTTGTAAACATGTTTTAAGAATATAATTCAGAAAAATATGACAATGAAGAGAGTGTTGGAGATATGAATAGTCAATCCTTTGTAATTTTCACTAAAATTTAGAATAAAAAATAGTTTAGTGATTCTTAAGAGGAAACTCCAAAGGTTATCCTCCCATGAGAAACTACCTCACCAGTGCAATTAAAAAGAAAACAACCACTAATAGATAGTTCACCTAATGTCAATGCTTTTCAATTTGTTGAGATTCCTTCTAGCTATTTGCTTACTTTTGACATAATTTATCATGTCAATAAAACCAATATTTAGATGTTACAAGCCAGGTAATTGAGAACATATCTAGAGCAGTTGGATAGGTTAGTTGATTTTATCAAAGATAAAAATCCAATTGTTAAAAAGGCTAATTTTAAAGGAATCCTAACTAATCTTGTTGATTCAAATCAAGTCAACTCAATGGCTACAACCACTTTTAAATCCAATAAAGTTGACCCATTTTACATTTACCTATTCCTCAAGGGATCTAATTTTAATAATTATATCATAGACATAGGAGCCTCAGATAATTTCATGCCTACCAAAATTACTCATGCTCTTGGCATAACCTGTACTAAAATCTTTGAGTGTTGTTATTCCATTGAGGTGAGACAGGTTCCTCTCATTGGATAGATTAAAGATGCACAAGTGACTTTGACATATTTTCCATAAAAGTGAATCAAAATCAATATTTTGGTCGTAGATATTCTAACAACTTATGGCATTCTTTTTGGTATAAATTTTTATAAAGAATTGGGAGGCAAAATCCAACTATATTTATCACATGCTATGATTCCATTCAAAAGAGTAAAATAACATCTACAGATTGAATTAAAAAATACACAATGTAAAAGGTTGATGATCCCAGAGCATATATTTTGTATGAAGATGTATGGATTGGTAACTATCTTCTGATGATAAATAAAGATATAGAGTTACCAGAAATCATGCGATCTAATCCTAATGATGTTTGGATGATGAAGTTTGATGGTAGTTATTCATCAATAGGTTTAGGTATAAGAGTAATCTTGATATGTCTATCTAAGTATTTTTTTCATTTTTCTTATAAATTGTAGTTTGATTGTACCAACAATACAACCAAATATGAAGCTCTTTTATAGGGATTGTAAGTGATAGAAGAGATGGGACTCAATAATTTGAAAGTTTTAGGTAATGATGAACTCATTGTGAAACAGGTAAAATGTCAATATCAAGTGAAAAATGGTCATCTAAGACATTATAAAAATAAAGTTTGGAAAAACATTGAGATCTTTGATGCTTTCTCTATCAGTACAATACCTGTTGAACATAATTCTAAAGTTGATACTTTGGCAGGATCAACTTTTTTAATGATTCTCCATGCAAATATTGGTACAAAAAAATACACGATTGAACTAATATATAAACTGATTGTCCCAGACAATGCAAATAATTGGTAAATTTTCAATGATGATCAATAAATTATTTTGTTCCTTGCGAAATTAGACATCTTCAAAAATTTGTACTTTGAAGGTAACAATTTCTTATACAGATAATCTTTAGTTCATACATCGAAAGAGGGAATTGTGGATGAATAGGATGAATGTGTTATCAATTTGAAAGGAAATAAAATTAATAAAGGACTGGTCTCTTTAAAATAATTGTTTGATAAACATGATAGATTTGTAAAAAATAAAATGCAAAAAAAAAATCTTGATTCTGTCAACTACGAAAAAGTAAACATTGCTAGTTCAGAGGAATATCCTAGGTTTATCAATATTAAAAAATATTGCTCACCTAAAGAAAAATAAAAATATGTTAACATTCTCCATAATTATATTGATATATTCACATATTCATACGTGGAACTTAAGTCTTTTTATCCCAAAAAAATATGACATACGATTCCTCTAAACCCTGATGCAAAACCTTTTAGATAAAAAATGAGACAATATAATCTTAAAATCATAGGAGCAATTCTTACCAAAGTGCAAAAGATGATTGATGATCGCATTATTTTACCTATCCACCATTAAACTTGTGTAGCTAACATAGTACCAGCTCATAATAAAAATGGTGAAATCAGAATCTATGTCAATTTTAGAAACCTCAACCAAGAATCCCTCAAAGATAATTATCCACTATCAGTCAAGGATCAAGTTCTCTAGGGAGTAACGAACATTGAAATTCTTTAGATGCTTGAGGGTTTTTCAAGATGCAACCAAATTGAGGTTAATAGGGAAGACCAACATAAAATGAATTTCATAACACCGTGGGGCAATTTTGCATATACATGAATGCCATTCATATTGATCAATGTAAGAGTTAATTTTTAGAAGAAGATTTGGCATTTAGAGAATTAAAGAATGAAATCATTTAGTATATCTCGATGACCTGGCAATTTTCTCAAAAAATCAAGAAGACCACTAAGTGCATTTAGAAATAATTTTTGAAAAGTGTCGTTTAGCTAAAATTTATCTTAACCCTAAGAAATTTGTCTTTGAAGTGATTGAAGGTAAACTCCTAGGTCATACTGTTTTGAAATAAGGAATAAGAATTGATGCAAAAAGGGTTCAGGGAATTCAAAAACTTTCTTTGTTAATGAGTAAACTAGGAGTGCATTCCTTCTTTGAGAAAATGAAATTTTTGAGAAGATTTGTTCCTGATTTTGTTGATCTCACCAAACATATTACAGACATGATGAAAGAAAATCTTTCTTTCAAGTGGAACAATGAAAGTAAATAAAATGTTTGAAAAGATAAAGACTGCTATTGCTCAAGTTTTGACATTGATTTGTCTTGATTTTAGGAAATAATTCATTATTTATTGCTATGCTTTAAACTCTACACTCTAAGTAATATTAATTAAAAAAAACAACGAGGGTATCATATCTCCAATTGCCTTCATGAGTTGTAATCTCAAGGATTATGAATTGAAGTATTATCCTGAGAAAAAGTATGCTTATTCAGTAGTGAAAGCAATCAAATAATTTAGGTATTACATATTACATTCATATTCTATGGTAATGGTACTAAGTATAGCAGGTAAATCCATTTTAATTCAATAGAAATTTGGTTCTAAATGAGGGCATTAGATAATTAAAGTGCAAGAATATGATCTAGAAATAAAACCTATAAAAATAATTCTAGGAAAAGGACTATGTCAACTCATGGTAAAACAAAGAGATATTCAATCAGGATCTTTGATAGTTTCAGGTGAACAAGATGATCAAGAGCTTCCTTTGGTAGTGTTTATCGATTATAATAATGAATGGTTTTTTGACATTACTTTCTACCTGACAAACAAAGAATGTCCTTCATATTTAGATGCTAAACAACGTAGAATGGGCAAACTACAGGCTAATAAATATTTCATATGGATGGCACTCTATTCAAGAAAAACATTGATGGATTCTTATTAAGGAGCATAGATAAAGAACAACAAAAAATATTGCAAGCTTTCCACAATCAAACTTGTGGACACTTTTTTACCAAGGTAATATTATATAAAATTATCATAGCCCATTATTATTAGCCAACTCTTTTCAAAGATTCATATGAATATGTGAGAAAGTGTGAGGCATGTCAGCAATTTATAGATGAACCCAGGTTAGCAATATTTCCTCTTCAATTGATGATAGTTGAAGAACGTTTTCATCAATAGAGACTGCATTTCATTGGGACGTGGAACCCTCATTTGAGCGCAGGTCATACTCACGTTGTCACAATAACATACTACTTCACTAAGTGGGTAGAATCAATTCTTATTAAACATATAACTTCAAAAGTCATTTGTAACTTCATAAAGAAAAATAGCTTGGTATGATATACAATCCCATAGAAAATTATTACAGATAATGCCTTTAAATTTTATTCTTCAGAGATGATTACATTTTGTTATGGGTATGAAATATATCTATCTCATTCATCAAACTATCATCTATAAGATAATGGCCAGATTGAGTCAAGCAACAAAAATCTATTCACAATCATGCGTAAAGTAGTAGATGAAAATTAAAAAAATTGGCACAAAAAGGTATGTGATGCTCTTTGGACATACTATATAACTTTGAAAAAATTAATTGGTATGTCTCCATTCCAATTGTTATATGAAATATATGTGATTTTGATAACTCTTGAGTTACCTACCCTATAGTTGTCTAGAGCAGTTGAGAATCCAAATTTTGAAAGCTCACTAGATAAAAAAAATTTCTATCTACAAACAACTAGAAGAAAAAAAGATAGGTGTTTGATAGAATCACAGAACATCAGGCTCATGTCAAAGTTTTCTTTGATAAGAAGGAAAACAATAGATAATTCCAAGTAGAAGATTTGTTTCTACTGTAGTATAGTCACAAAGAACCAAAATGGAGTCACGAAAAGTTTGATTCACTTTGGATGGGGCCATTCAAGGTCAGACACTTCTACAGTAATGATAATTTATATTTAGCATATCACAATGGAAATCATCTACCATTGCCCTTCAATGGACAATATTTGAAACACTATTTACAGTAAGAACTAGATGGCCCTCTTTTGTACATATGTAAATATAATTTTCGTTGTTTTTCTTTTCTGGTCTTTATTTTTGACTTGTGTTGTTATGTTCTTTCCTTTCTTGTTTTTGTCCATCTTTGTTGCTTCATTCTGTTGAGGGTTTATATCTGAAATAATCCTTACTATTTTGCCTAATCAAGTTAGTCAATAAATCCATATCTAGATGAGTTTCTGTTACATATTTTTTTTGTTCACTTCCAAGAATCTATCATTTCAAATGATGGTTTGCCTTCGAATTCAATCATTCTACAGATGTTAGTTTTGCACAAATGAGAACATCATAGTCACTTACCCTGATCCTTGGTTAAGTTGGTTTTCAAGAGATAATCATGGAGAATATAAAAAACACTCTTCTCTCTTCGCATTTTAAATTTGTGTAAAAATACATAACTAAAATACCTTTGCAGACACTATCCTTTTAGATATGTGAAAACACCTATCATATTGAGTACCTGATATTTGCATATATTGTCCTCCAACATGTGAAAATACTTATTACGCTGAATACCTAACCCTCGCATACAGTATCTTTTGACATGTGACAACACTTTGATGGCTTAAGGATTCATACTTTTATTGAAGATCAGAGATTTTTGAAGTCTATTAAAAATGTTGTTGAAGACTCTGTTTTTCAGTGGATAAAATGTTAGCCTACAAAATAAGAAAATTTAAGTTCTTTTCATTTTTTACAGTTTAAAATCCCAATCAGAACTAATTGTTGTCACAATTTTTGAAAATGGATAAAAATTGATGGAAATTCAATTTTTAATAAATGGATATTTTTTTTTTGAACTGAGTCCGAAACTATCAAAATTTAAAAAATTCAATTTTTTTAATTAATTAATTAAAAATTTATGGTCAAATTAATTTTTATCTCAAATTATTTTAAAATGCATTTGAGCCTCCTGTGTAAAAGGTGGTTAACATTTCTTACAATTTGTAAAAATCGTTTAACTTTTTATAAATTATGCAAACACATGTTACTTTTTCAAAAATTGTGCAAATTGTAATTTCCCTTTTCTACTCAGTGTAAATTATAAAATTAATTTTGTGTTCCGTATAATTTTTAATTTTATTTTTAGTTTCTGTGTAATTTGCAAAATACTTTTCAACCCCCTTACAATTTGTAATTTTGTTTTGAGTTTTCATGCAAATTGTAAATTTGTTTTGGGTTTTCATGCAAATTACAAAATCAATTTAAGACTTCATGTAAATTGCAAAATCTTCTTGAGTTTCTTCTTTCTGTGTAATTTCAAATTCTAATTTTATAAGTCATGCAAATGCAAATCATGCTTCCTAAAATCATACAAATGCAAATTAAATTTCCAAGAGCCGTGTAAATCTAAACCTCCGCATTGCAATTGCATTTTTCAATGGTGCAAATCAATGTTGTAAACATAGCTCTCTTTTTTCAACTTGCATGCAAACTCATTTAATTTTTTTGCTAATAATAAAAATACGGTTATTTTCTCGAGTGATGTTAAATAAAGTTTGTCTTTCCTTCTAATTTTTTTTCAACCTATATATATTCAACTCTAGTAATTTTAGCAAATTAAAAATTAAATTTCTATTTGTGTTTTAGCTATCAACCGCTATAAATAAATATATTTAAAATCACGAAAAGGAAGCAAGTGAATGGAAAAAAGTTATTTTATTTTCTTATTCAACCAAAAAAAAGTCGTGAAAGAGCATCCAAAGAAAAAGAAATAAATTTCCAAATAAACATTTTCATTCAACCAAATAGGTTGGATGACACCAAAGAAGATTTGATAGGCTAAAAAATAAAAAATCAGATTCATATTTTATTTCTAGTCGTAGGTTGTATGCCGTGCTCATAGAAGGAAGTAAAAACTATAGTTTTGTCAAAATTTTAATTTTCTTTTTTCTATTTTCTCCTCAAACACAGAGGTATACTCCCCTGCAGGGGTTAAATTTAACAGTCACCCTTACCCGTAAAGAAATGTTTTTGTGACGGCTTTCAAATTAATGTCACCTTGCATGTGACGTTCATTTTTTATTTTTGACTTTCATAATTTTGTATAGAAACCAGTTGAAGTTTGTTTTTATTGCCTATATTGCAGAGAAAGAACATTCACTACGACTACACACATTACCTTGAGGATGCTCTATCATTGAAAGGGCTCGTGTTCCTATTTTCAATGTGAGATTGGTCTAATGGAGTTTTAATAATGCATAGGAATAAATTGAATCTTTTCTATTAAAATAGGAGCCTTAAAATTTCAATTCAACAAATAATTCCCTAAACTAGTGGGCGCTAAAAATTTCCTTCAATAATTTAAGATTTTTTTTCAATAATTTAATAAAGTTTTTTATAGGTTAGTATGAATGATTTTTTAAAAGATTTTATAACTAGTAAAAATATAAATCATTTGTTTACATATAATTCTTAAAATATCTTTTAAAATTCCTCAACATAAAAAATAAATAAAAATCCATGAAATTTCTATGCTAAAAAAGCTACTAAATTTCTTAACAACACGAGTTGAAAAACACAGAGCATTAAATTAAACTTACTCCACCCATAACAAAATAATCTATTGAGTTTAGTATAGGGTCCCTAAATTTTGACTAGGGAAACCATTATTGAAAAATTAATCCTAACAACAAAACCTCCAAATCTCTAAGTCTGAATACCAAAAAAACTATAGTTATTTTCTGCACTTGTGCCAAGCATCAATTAAATAAGGGGTTTTAGTTAATTCGTGGCTCCTCAGGGTATAAACATATTTTTTACAGCTATAAATTAAAAAAAATAATGGCTTTTTATCTACTTACCTCCTGCAATCTTGGTTATAGTAAAGAAGAGCGATACCATCTTTTCTTGATCTTTACCTCTCCTCTAACATCTCTCTTTCCTCCTCCTGTGACGTCTTAAACTTCCCAGTAATCCCCCTAACTCTTCTCCTTAACGCCCAGTTGAATTTCTTTTCTTATGCATCTTCATACAATCATCTTCTTCTACCTTGCCATCGACCTCTATTTCCTTGGCTCCTCCTTCCTTCCAACTATCTTGTTCCCCATCTCCCTTACTTCATCCACCTTCCCTGTAACAACACGCAGGTTTTTCCTTCATCAATTCTTGCTACAACTACCATCTCCTACCCATCGTTAACTCCAATGACCTACTCCCTAACCATCGACCTCTTCTTTAGTTTCTTCCCCTTCATACCACCGCCACATTCTTTCCTTTCTGCGTCTACCTCCTTCTCCAACAACATTTCTTCTCTTCTCCCTGATCTCCTACGTCGACCATCTCCTCCAATGTCTCCTTCACCAATTTTCCTCACTCCCTCTATACGTCTCCCATATGCTTCTCTCTTATTCTAGCATGCCTATCTTCTCCTTCTGTCCTTACTTCTCTCTCCCTGGGTCGCAATACAACTCCAAAAACAACGCATTACAAATTACAATTTACAAGCTAACAGTTGCGCTTGCACCACACGGCAATGCAATTATGCATATGTTTCCACTTTCCCCTTCTCCGCGTGCCAGCGTGGGTTTGAAATCATATGATAATTTTGTCTTCAGGGTTCAGGGAGCACTTGCAACAAATTTCTTTCCTAATGATTCCCGAATCCCATTCCCAATTTCCCACCATCCAAGACTCCTGCAAAGAAATAAATGTTGATAAATTTACAGCGTGTGGACTGGGCGAAGTGAAGGCAAAAAGAGATTAGGTGAATTTAGATGGCGATTCGGTGAAGATTTAAATTTTTTGGCGTGCTACGGTGCTCTTCTAATAAATCTACAAGATTTAATGTTATGGGGAGTCGGGAGTAGAGTGGTAAGACTGTTGTAAATTTGAATTGATCATTGGCAACTTCGCTGATTTAATGTCTGTTGTGCTGGCAGCCTAATTGCCAATTGGTAGTTGGGGAAAAAAATTTAAAATGTTGGACGGTTGACCACCGGTCCATCATTCAACCTCAAGGGCATAAAGGCAGCCTTTAATAAAAATTTCCTAGTTCTATGTTACATTTAAAAAAAAAAATTGCCAATATTTTACGTTTAAAAATGTAAAAAACATTTAAACGGAGGTCAAATTTAACCCCTGCTCCCCTGTAGAAGTCAAGTCTCTGACGATTTAATTATTTCTTGGATTTTTTCCAAGCAAAGTTTTGAGTCATATGGCCACCATATGACTAGGCGTACACCTAGTGAATACACAAGTTTTGTTGAAAAGAGCAAAATTTATTCATTTTTTAGATTTCTTTCAGCCAAGCCAACCGTACGATCTTTTGAAGACAAATTTGGCAATTTTCAATCTTTTTTTGGCTTTTTCTTGTCAACGATTTGAGCGTACGACCACCATATAACTAACTATATGCCCAAAGGAGGACTCACATCCAAAAAACATGATGAAAGTAGAAATTTGTGTTTAAAAAAAAAAAAAAACTTTCATTCATATGCTGACCGTACAACTCAGTGAAGAGCTGATAAAATATATATTTTTGTTTTAACATTGTGAATTGGTTGTTTGCAAGTCATACGACCTGATTGGGTAATGGAAGAAGAAATTTAAAAAAAAAAAAAAAAGTGAGCAAAAGTTTTGTTTTTAAATTCTTCATTTGCCAAAGTTGAATTGTACGGTCAAGATTGGTAGGGAAAATATTCAAGAAAGTAGTAGAATTTTTGATTTTATTTTTTTTGAATTTTATAGATTTGATCGAAAAAGGATATAAAATTGACATAAGTATATTTTGATAATTTTCATTCGCAAATAAAAAATTATATAACTACGTGATGCATTTGAAGAAAGAAGACTGCAATTTTGAAAGACTACACTTCTTAGGAGAACCTAAGGGTTATTAAAATAAAATAAAAAAATTACAGGGTTTTGATTTGTGAAAATTAAAAAAAATCATAGTTTAAATAGTTTTCGCTTGAAAAGCTCAGAAATTTGAGTTGGCAATTGATTTTTAATATTTTGACCAAATTAGGGATAGTTGTAAGCAAGAAAATTAGATAGAGGAACGCTGAATTTCATACAAGTAGCGTTTAAAAAATGCTAGAGTAATTTTCACGAACTTGAACGCTGAATTTCATACAAGTAGCGTTTAAAAAATGCTGGAGTAATTTTCACGAATTTGTGAGTATAAATTTTCATTTATAATTAAATAATTTATTTTAGCTTTAAGTTATTTAAATTCATTATTTTTACAAATAAGATGTTTTTTCGTAAATATCTCTCAATTATCAATTTTTTTTGTAAAAGTTGATGTCTTCATCTCCTACTCCAAAAAAATGATTTTGAGTTTAGATAAAGAAACCATGAAGTATCAATTTGAGGGCATGACACCTCTTTTGCCACTCGAGTTTAATGTTGGAAATATCACTGACACCGATCTAGGTCACATTGACTTAGATGAGTTTTGAAAAAGAATGAACACCGTGCATAAGATGTATTTTGGTAAAAGTATTTGTGATGGTGGATTGACATAAGTGGTAATATTTCCAATGTTAGTACAGTCTCCTAAGATAGTTTTAGTCATAAAAAATAACTATAACTCAGAGACAAGGGAGGTAAGAAATTCACAGGGAGAATTGGTAGAGGGCTTTGTTCTTCAGCAGATAATATTTTTCACCTTCTAGATTGCGAATCATTTGTGCATCTGACCCCTGATTCCTCCTAAAACTTTTGGGATGATAATAGTATAGCATGTGCTAAACATGTCAATAATGCATGGTTGACTAAGCCAAAACATTCTTCCACATGGCTTCCAAAAAATCATGGAAGGTCTAATTTCAAAAATGAGATGTATAACATGATTACATTGTTGCATATGATAGTGAGAAATCAAATAGCAAAGAAATTTTAAACATAGATGTACAGATTCATTTGGATCATCCTCATAAATAAGTAATATATCAACTGGAGATATTGATCAATGATGTCATTCAAAAGCAATTCATAGAGTTAAAAGTCACGTCCAAATTCTATATGACTTCTTATCTCATTTATATTGTAGTGAGTCGAAGATATTTTAACAAATTGCATACAATGGACGATTTTGATAAAGCAATGGTGTATGAATTCTATCCCTAGCTGGGATTGAAGGATAACACTCATCACTTCAGAAGGGTAAATGATTACTTTGTTCATTTCATCATTCAATCATTTGAAAAATAACTCTTCAACCTAAGAATATCCGTTGCATCCACTAGAAAAATAGAAAAATAGGGAAATTGATTCATACAGTTTCCAACCTTCAATTATTTGAGAATTAGTGGTTATGAAGTTGCTCCTTGTATGCTCCCATGAGATGTCAGTGATAAGCGGGTATTGATGGAGTTGGAAAGACAACTTATTGAAACACACACATTCCTAATAAACTAATATAAAATAGGAATCAACTTTTCAATCTCAATTAGTAGGTATTCTTGTTTTTTAAGGGTAAAGGCCAAAACAGTTGAACAATATATGTCTCATAATAACCTCAAGATATTTGAAAGCAAGTTTTCATTTAATAACAAGGGCTTAATTGAGCATAATATTGGACCTTCATATCAACATCTTCCATAGTTTGAAGACTATTATATGGATTGCAATGATGAAAAGACATTGAAGATCAAGGACTATTCATGGTTTATCGTGAAACAAATAGTCAAATTTGGCATAATGAAAGTGCTAAAGCAGTTGCTGGATGATGAGGTCACATTGGACCTCATCTTTGAAAAATAAAGCATCACAACAACGACGTTGTTTGTAGTTCATTAGGATAAAAAAGAATCTACCTCTCTTAGAAGTAGAACAAGAGTGATACTTGACATAACTCTTAGGTGGTTGAAGAGCAAAGGAGTGGATGTTGTGATTGTTGATTTCCCTACACCTCGTAGGGAAGATGAATTTAGTAGCTTTTACAAGTAACATGATAAACCAAAAAAGATAGATGAAGTAGTTCTGAGTGGAGAACCCCAGATGATAAAAGAGGCACATGACCCTAAAGTTATTCAACAAGATGCTCAACCACGGAAGACTATCAAGATAAAAATAAAGAGGTTAGGGGAAAATGTCTCTTCTCTTAAAATTTCAATTTTTCTATTGATAGTTTCCCATTTTCTCAAGAAATGGTAAAGAATACAACTCAATAATTCTTGTCTTCAGATGATAACATGTTCTCTATGTCACCTACTTTCTCATTGTAAGAGGTTACTCATATCTCTTCATCTTCTCCCTCGAAACCTGAATTGTCTCTTGTCTCCTCTCCAATCAATCCTATTGATACAATCAATACACAAAAACAAATAGAAACATCTTTTCAAGGTTCCCCAATTGGGAAAACACCTTCTTCGACTCTAGCCAAGCTTGTTCCACTAGTCTTAAATTCTATCCCACTACATTATTCAAACACAACAAATTTAGATTTGTTGTCCACAGTGGTGAAGAAGACATGAAAAATTGTTGAACCTGAGGAGATAAAGTTTGGAACTTTGATAATTCCTTTCTCAAAGAGGTTGAAGAAAGTGAGATCAATTTCATGAATGGTAACAAATGAAAAGGGAGAAAAATTTATAAAAGTGGTCATTCTTACATTTGAAATGGATAAGTCATAAATTAAAATTGAAGACTACCATGTATTTAGGGTTCATTTGAGAAAATCAACTAGAGAAGGGATGCAAGGGGAGGTATAGTTGGCGATTGGTATAATTTTTTTAAAAATGGATAAAGACAAGGCAATGAAGGATGAACTAAAAAAAAAGGTATAAAAATTGAACTCAGTGATACATATATTGATTGGAAAAATTCAATCAACTATCACTTCATTGAGTCTTCATGCTGAGATACTTGATAAAGCAAGTGTTGAGTTGTGGAGCTAAAAGCTTCACCAAATGAGTGAGTGCAGAAGTTACAGGAGTCACACAGTCACCGACGATGGTTAGGAATGGACTAGAGGCTGCCGGCATTGGTCATGGATCGGCCGACGTCGGTCACAGGCAGACAGGCAGAGACCGACGTCGGTCACCTGTGCGTCCAGAATCTATTTTCGTGGACAGAACAGAATGTTTGCATGATAGGATTAAGTGTTAGTCTTAAGTCCACATCTTTATCTTTAGTAGGACTATTTTGAGCCCTTGATTAGGAGGTGCATCTAATGGTTGTGATTGTATGCTCATGAATCCCTAAAGTTATATAATAGGGATAGATCTTCATAGCTTGTAATTGTAGAGTAACAGTACAAGAATTGTATATGTGAATCAATCCAGGTTGTTGGAGTTGATTGTAATTGTGAGAAAGAACTCTTGAGGGAAAGAGATCTGGAAAGAGATCTGTACATCTGAGAGAGGTGTGGAAGAAAAGAGGTTTCTTCAATTGTATTCCTTTTGTAAAGAGTTTAATACAAGTTTTCAGGGTGGTTTAATTTCGTGTTTAGTTGCTTTCACACAGTAATCAATTTTGTTGGTTGATCCCCAACAAGTGGTATCAGAGCTCAGGTTGACTAACAGGTGTTTCAGATCTGGTTAGTGTGTATTGATTACAGGTTACTCACAGGGATTTCTGTTTGAGTGGGAGAAGCAATGGCAGAAGAAAGTAAACTGAGAATGGAGAAGTTTAATGGCAAGAATTACCAATTATAGAGAATGCAGATAGAGGATTATCTGTATCAGAAAGATCTATACTTATCGTTAAGTGGAGTTTCAAGGAAGCCCACAGACATGGAAGATGAAGAATGAGAAGTTCTTGATAGAAAGGCTCTTGGATCTATAAGATTGAGTCTAGCATCTTTTATGATCAGGCAAAGTCAACGGTAGAGTTAATGACTACTTTAGCAAATTTATATGAAAAACCCTCAACTTCAAATAAGGTATATCTTATGAAGTAGTTATTTAATTTGTAAATGCAGGAAGGTGGATCTGTATCTAATCATCTAAATGATTTCCATGGAATTGTAAATCAATTAAACTCAATCAAAATAGTGTTTGATGATGAAATTAAAGCTCTATTAATCTTATGCTCTTTATCTGAGAGCTGGCATAGCTTGGTAATGGCAGTTAGTAATACTGCATCTACTTCAAATATTTTAAAAGTAGATGATGTTAGTGTAATCTTGAATGAAGAAATTCACAGAAAAAGCATAGAGGAAACATCAGGGAATGCTTTAAGTTTTGAGAGTAGGGGAAGGCAAAAAGAGAAGGGCAAGCATAGGAGATCAAGGTCTAAGTCAAAGATGAGAGGTAGATCCAAATCTAGAAATGGCAGGAGGATAGCCTGCTGGAATTGTGGAAAGATAGGGCATATAAGCAAAGATTGCTGGTCAAAATATAAAGAAGACAATCAGCAAGAAGGTAAAGAAGAAGCAAAAGCTATAGGTATAGTTGCACAAGATGCTTTTATATTCTCTTTGCATAATAATATAGAATCTTGGGTTTTAGATTCTGGTGCCTCTTTTTATGCTACCCCAAATAGAGAATATTTCAGTGACTATGTCCATGGAGATTTTGGAATAGTTTATTTAGGGGATGATGAGCCTTGTAAAATTGTTGGCAAAAGAAAAGTGCAACTAAAAATGTAGAATGGCAACACATGGGTGTTGAGAGATGTCATGCATGTTCCCAGCCTGAAGAGGAATCTGATTTTTGCAAGAAAGTTAGGGGATGAGGGTTGTACAATAACTCTCATAGCTGAATCTTGGAAGGTTACCAAGGGTGCACTTGTATTGGCCAGAGGTAAGAGAGTAGGTACTCTCTATTTATGTAATTGTATTACTGATAATTCTCCTTCTGTATTATCTACTTTAGATGTAGATGCAAAGTTGTGGCACCAGAGGCTTGGCCACATGAGTGAGAAGGGAATGACTATTCTTAAGTCAAAAGGTAAGCTTTCAGATTTGAAAAGCATAGATCTAGATTTTTGTGAGCACTATATTTTTGGGAAATAGAAGAGAGTGAGTTTTCTCAAGACTAGGTCAACAAAGAAGAAGCATAAGTTGGAGCTTGTTCACATAGACGTGTGGGGACCAGCTCAGGTTGCTTCTATTGGAGGATCACAGTACTATGTTTTTTTCATAGATGATGCTACAAGAAAGGTATGGGTCTATTGTATAAAGAAGAAATCTGATGTTTTTGACACTTTTAAGATTTGGAAAGCTATGGTTGAGAATGAAATAGACAGGAGATTGAAGTGCCTTAGATCTGACAATGGTGGTGAGTTCTGTAGCTACAAGTTCAATTGGTATTGTTATATGCATGAAATATGCATGCAAAGGACGGTTCCAAAGACACCTCAGCAAAATAGAGTTGTTGAAAGGATGAACAGAATAATAATGGAGCGTGCACGGTGTATGAGGTTACATGCTGGTTTGCCCTTAGAGTTTTGGGCAGAAGTTGTGGATACTGCAGTTGACCTGATTAACAAAGGACCCTCTACAGCTATGTATGGTGGAATTCCAGAAGAGGCATGGATAGGTAAAAAGGTAGATCTCTCATTTCTCAGAGTTTTTGGTTGTGAAGCTTTTGTGCATGTTGATAAGGAAAATAGAAAGAAGCTGGATGCTAAGTCTATGAGGTGCACATTTATTGGTTATGGCTATGATGATTTCAGATTCCAGTTTTAGAATCTAGGAACTAACAAAATAATTAAGAGCCGTGATATTGTTTTCAATGAAAAAGTGATGTATAGTGATCAACTCAAGAAGCTGAAGAATTCTGAGCAGGGCCATGAAGAATTGGACGAGGTGACGGTCCAAAATGAGCTCGTGGGAAAGAATAATCATAGACAAGAAAACACAGAGACCGACGTCGGTCAAGCAGGAACCGATGTCGGCAATACAGGAACTGATGTCGGTCAAACAGTGACCAACGTCAGTCAGGAAGGTACCGAGGTCAGTCATGTGGAACCGACGTCGGCCAGTAATAGGCCTGAAGGTGATCAAGGTCTGTCACCGTCAGAGAATTTGGGCAGCCAACGTGTTGTGAATGAGTCTCAGATGCCCATCAAGAGGTCAGAAAGGGTAAGTCAACCTCCAATTTGATAGTCCCCTTCATTATTCTATTTATTACTTACTGATGGTGGATAACCAGAGAGTTTTGATGAAGCAATACAGGTGGAATCCAAGAATCCGTGGGAGCTAGGCATGAATGAGGAAATTGATTCCTTGAAAGAGAACCAAACATTGGATTTGGTTGAGTTGCCAGCGGGAAAGAAGACACTAAAGAACAGACGGATCTACAGATTGAAGGAAGGTGAGAATGGACAGATGAGATATAAGGCTAGGTTGGTAGTGAAAGGATTTGCACAAAAACTAGGTATTGATTTTGGTGAGATTTTTTCTCCTGTAGTTAAAATGACTTCTATACGGACTGTATTGTCTTTAGTTGCTATTGAGGATTTGCATCTTGAGTAGCTTGATGTTAAGACAATGTTTCTTCATAGAGATTTGGATGAAGAAATATATATGGATCAGCTGAAAGGATTTGAGGTCAAAGGTAAGGAGAAACTTGTGTGCAGATTGAAACAAAGCTTGTATGGTCTCAAGCAAGCTCCTAGACAATGGTATTTGAGATTTGATAGGTTTATGACTGAGCATGGCTACAGTAGATGTCAATTTGACCATTGTGTTTATTTTAAGAGATTGGATAATGGTAGATATATTATTCTGTTTTTGTATGTAGATGATATGCTGGTTGCAGGATCACACATGTAGGATATCTCTAAGCTTAAGGTCAAATTAGCTCACACATTTGCCATGAAGGATTTGAGAGCAACAAAGAAAATCCTTGGCGCGAGTATTAAGAGAGACATGAAAAATCACAAGTTGATTTTGTCTCAAGAGGATTATGTGAACAAGGTGTTGAAACGGTTCAATATGCAGGATGCAAAATCGGTAAGCACACCTATGGCTGGACACTTCGAGTTGAGTAAAGAACAGTGTCCTAATTCACATGATGAGGTAGAGTACATGAGTAGAGTTCCATATGCTTCTGCAGTTGGGAGCTTAATTTATGCAATGGTATGTACTAGACCGGATATTGCCCAAGCAGTGGGAGTTGTAAGTAAGTATATGGCCAATCCAGGGAAGGAGCACTGGAAAGCAATTCAGTGGATCCTTAGATATCTGAGAGAGACCAACAGTAGGCATTTGTGCTATGGTGGGTCAAACACTTCTCTACATGGATATGTAGATTCAGATATGGTAGGTGATTTGGATGGTAGGAGAAGCACCACAGGATATGTTTTCACTGTTGGTGGAATAGTGGTTAGCTGGATTTTAAAGTTGCAGAAGGTTTTTGCCTTGTCAACTACAGAAGCAGAATACATTGCAGTCATAGAGGCTAGCAAAGAGATGATATGGATGACACGGTTCATGGAAGAGCTAAGAAAGGAGAAAGAGAGTTGCAGATTATACAGTGATAGTTAGAGTGCAATTCATTTGGCTAAGAATTCAACCTTTCATTCAAGAACTAAGCATATACAGCTAAGGTACCACTTCATTAGACAGGTATTGGAGGATGGTGATTTGAAGCTGGAAAAGATCCATACAGATGAGAACCTTGCTGATATGTTAACCAAGCTGGTAACAAAGGAGAAGTTGAATCTTCATTCAACTTCTGTTGGTCTTCAAGATTGAGTTTGAAGAGGGAGAAGCTAGAAGATGTTGCTGTACAGGTACTGGTGCAGCTATTTATCTCCAAGTGGGAGATTGTTGAGTTGTGGAGCTAAAAGCTTCACCAAATGAGTGAGTGTAGAAGTTGCAAGAGTCACACAGTCACCGACGATGGTCAGGAATGGACCAGAGGTTATCAGTGTCGGTCATGGATCGATCGACGTCGATCATAGGCAGACAGGCAGGGACTGACGTCGGTCACCTGTGCATCTAGAATCTATTTTCATGGACATAATAGAATGTTTGCATGATAGGATTAAGTGTTAGTCTTAAGTCTGCATCTCTATCTTTAGTAGGACTATTTTGAGCCCTTGATTAGGAGGTGCATCTAATGGTTGTGATTGTATGCTCATGAATCCCTAAAGTTATATAATAGGGATAGATCTTCATAGCTTGTAATTGTAGAGTAACAGTACAAGAATTGTATATGTGAATCAATCCATGTTGTTGGAGTTGATTGTAATTGAGAGAGAGAACTCTTGAGGGAAAGAGATCTGGAAAGAGATCTGTACATCTGAGAGAGGTGTGGAAGAAAAGAGGTTTCTTCAATTGTATTCCTTCTATAAAGAGTTTAATACAAGTTTTCAGGGTGGTTTCTTGTATCTCTTATTCTTTGCTATTTTTGATTCTAGTTACTTATCATTCTGGTTTAATTTCGTGTTTAGTTGCTTTCACATAGTAATCAATTTTGTTGGTTGATCCCCAATAGCAAGAGAGGTAGGTCACATAGGTAACACAATGAAAGACTGGATTAAAAATGTTACTAATCAAGGAACCTCAATAATTCTCATTGTGACAATAATATTCTTTGAAATTTGATCACAATATGGACAACTAATGACAAAGAAAAGTGGATGTGCTGAGAAGAAACAAAATTGGGAAGAATTCATTCACATGTTTGTCGAATTTTTAAAATTTCCTTCTATTGACCTTATTGAAAAAGGAGTCATCAATAAAGAAGAAATCATCTATCAAATTGAATTTCTTTGGGCTACTAAATTTAGAATTCTATCTCTTAAAGTGTGTCTTCATAAATTCAACAATGCAAGGTCACTTGAAAGTGACACAATGATGAAAATTAACACTGAGGTCAAGAAGTTGAATTGTTCTTTTGTCAATGATAAAGATCAAATTAGGAATACTGTATTTGTATGTACCAGAGAGAGCCTAAGGCAAGATCACCAGTGAGTAGAATACTGTAATTGATATGTTTTGATCAATTTTGCAAATTTAGGAGTAGATTTAGGGGCTAAAAAGAGTAGGGCAATGTGGCTTTATAATCTCATGACTATGGGTTGTACCCTTAGTCATGGTATTGCAACCAAAAATGGCAAGGTTGGGGGTAAATTATGGGATTACAATCTCATGACTAGGGTAAATAGTGAGATTGTAATCTTGATACTAAAGGAAATAATGGGATTGCAATCCCACTACTAGGGAATTGTGGGTTTACAATCCCATGAGTAGGGAAGGGCGATATTGCAATACCACTAATAAGAAGGTGTGGTATTGCAATACCACTACTGGGGGTCAGGATAAGAATAGCAGGATTGTAAAGCTTATGATAGGGAAGAGAAAGATGTTAGGGCTGGTTAGTCAGGTTTAGTCTAATGGGTAAGTTAGATAGATGGGGGTAAATGAATGAGGAGAAATGGGCTAGATTAAGGTAAATAGGGAAAGTGAGGGAGATGAGTTGATTTAGTTATGTCGTTATGATGTAGGAGCACTTAGGGATTTTGGCATCACGATCGAGACATCTGAAGGTCTTGCACGAGATGTGGCATATTATGACTGAGGAGTATGGAGTCTTAGAGATGATAGGCCTCCATGATGTGGTGATGATGCCATTGATTAGGATTTATCAAGCCTTGATTATAGCACTAGTGGCATTTAGAGACTAGCTCCTTCCACTTCATAAGTATGGATATGATCATGATGTTAGAGGATATGTACTAGATATTTTGCCTACCAATGACTGGGGTGAGGATTTAATGGAGGTCATGTTCTATGATGTGAAAACTATATCATCTGGGTAGGAGTTTACTAATCGGGGTGCATGATGGGTTAAATGATCTAGACCGTTGTCAATGGGAGGGGACCTTATATAGGTTGACACTGGTAGTCATGGCTCTCATATCTGGTATCTTATTACTAGATAAGAGTGGGAGATGGTTTCACCTTAGTTTGGGGAAGGTGATGGTGGACATGGTGCAGGAGTAGCGAGTATTTGCTTAGGGACCCATCATCTTGGCTCACTTGTACAGGGAGTTACATCTAAGTGTTTACAAGGGTGCACAGAGTTTTAGCTCATCAGTGATTTTGCAGGTATCGATCTAGGAGCACATCATGATCTAGTGACCATTGGGGGCTCTTGCTAGACTAGATCTAGGGTAGATGATGGTATTATAATGGCACATGATTGTAGGCATAACACTAGGGAATGTAGGTGACATGATGTATTATCAAGAGGATTTTGACACCTTATGCCTGGATTAGATCACATGGATGCCATATTGAGGCATCAGTTTTGGATGGGGAGACAAGGCATGTACCTAGCTCATGTAGACCCCATATTACCTTAATGGTAGACAAGATTATATCATCAAGAGATACATGCCAGATCAGGTACGGTGCCAATTTGGTTTTATTCAGGATGTGCCAGATCCTAAGCATATTTTTACATGAAGTGTGTGGGAGAGGCCACATTTGGGGCTACCAATGGTGAGACTAGATGTGCATTTTGATTATGAGGGTATAACACCATAATAGTGGGATTTTTTGACATTGATACCAAACCCAAGGGTGACAACAGTATATGTAACATGGTGGTAGACGAGAGTGCTAAGGTGATTGACATGACTGAAGGTAGTGATGAGAGGAGTAACGAGGTGGGTGTTGGAAACATGAGCTTGCATTCATGAGCTAACATGATAATGGAGATAGGTACCAGCCCTAGACATGGGAGATGGAAGAAGGGGAGTAGATGAAGGAGGCATAATGGATGTTATGGACATTGATATAGGAGATGGTAAATACAGACCAAGGCATGCAGACACATAGGCAACTATTCCATAGGTTCCCATATAGCTAGCTGAAGGAGTAGGCCCATCCCATCCTCCACATTATGTAGAGGATGAGGTATTGATATCTAGGTTATAGGCAAAGCTTCAAGCTGAGGTTGTGGAGATTGGTGGTATTAGTTAGGAGAGAGACCAACTGCATGCATGATTACAGACCTTGAGGATGAAAGAGGATGGGAGACAGGCATAGGGAGAGATTGTTGGCTTACAAGTGCATGTTCTCAACAAGAGTGTGAGTTATCCCAGCTTTAGGCATAGGTAGTAACTCTGTAGAGTCAGATACATTAGAAGGACATCCAACTTTAGTAGGCACAATTGCAGATTGTAACTTTATAGGGATAGCTTCATGGGATCTCAGGACAATTGGTGCTATTACAAGCATATATTTAGGGATTATAGGGAGAGTTGTCTACTATGGAGAGGGCCCAAGATGCTATAGATGCAAGCCTTCAAGGGTAAGGGATGATGATCCAGATCATGGTGTTGACACAAGAGGTTTAGTATTACCAGACTCTATATGAGGCGGCCATACCACTGGAGAGTAAGGCATGATCTTTTTGGGTGAGCTAGTCTTCAATGAGGTAGCCCTCGAGGAGTAAGGGGTCAAAGCCACCCTCATCACCTCAGCCATGATGTATATGTTTTTTCTTTATGGACATACTTGAGGACATTATTTTGTATATTGTATAGGGGACTCACATTATGTTATATATATATATATATATATATATATATATATATATATATGATGATGATGATGATGATGATGATGATGATGATGATGATGATTCACTTTTTGACATACCCATACATTATGATGATGTGATGATTTGTTTTATGATGCTTATTGTGGTGATCATTTGATGAGAGAGATGTGGATGTATAATGACTTATTATGATGGATGACGATTTTGTGATGATGAGTTTATGTGAGTTTATGTGATGACACCTATGCTAATGGTATACTTATATGATGATGATGAGCATTTATTATTTATTTGTGATGCATGTTAGGTTTACTATGATTATGGCTATGATGTTTTATTGTTATGATGAATGGATGTGATGAACATGACTCTATTTATGATGATTAAAATGTTTGACTAATTATGATGATGGCAATATGATAGATATGATGATGTTCTTGGGTTTGTTTATAGCTTTTGTTTTTTTGAATGTGATGCTTATGGATATGGACCATGCTATGAGTGGCATGCATATGTGTGTGATGGATTGGATATGTGTGTGTGTGTGTGTGTGTGTGTGTGTGTGTGTGTGTGTGTGTGTGTGTGTGTGTGTGTGTGTGTGTGTGTGTGATTGTGATGAATTTATGTTGGTTTATGGTTTTTCTTGTGATATTACTAATGCAATGGTTAATGTGGATATTTATTAATGAATGTGGGATGGGATTGTTTTATTTAGATATTTCCTTTGTTTAATAGGTAATTGTCCTTCTAGATTTTGTGCTTCTACATCATGGAGTTGGGGGATTATAAGATCAAGATATATAGGGAGATTTATGGCTTAAGGTCTTGGGGTGGTTTGGAGGATATGGCTTGGGATTGGTTATGGGAATGGGATTCTTGTCTTGGGGAGGTTATCAAGCATCTATGCAATCCTTGTTAATGTCACATCTTTATAAGATATGCCAATGGTCTTGATATGGCCATGACATTTGTATCAAAGATGTATAGAGGGAACTCTATTAAAAATGGGGTGATCCATCCGAAGGTATGTTACTTCAATGGTTCGCCCTTTCCATCCTCATTCCCATATGTTCATGCATATGAAAAAGTAAACTAATTAAAATACTAAGACACACAAACATACAATGACCACATAAACACACACATGCATAAGTAAAACATTCATACAGATGAAAATTAAGGTTAGATATGGGGATGATGGGGGATGAAGATGATGGTGGCTAAACTATCCTTGGGCATAAAAATGTGACCAAGTGCTGCCTACATAGTCTAAAAGACCTCAGGCCAATATAGTTCTAGATAAAAGGGTGTTGATGATGATGATGTGATGGTGACTAGGAAAATAGATGATAATGGTGTAGTTATATAGAATTTATTATAGGTGAGATGAGAACATAGTGCACATGATATATGGACAAGGTTCATATCATAAAATCTTAAAATAAGGGGGATTTGGATGATCCCTTAAGGAATCAAAACCATAGTAACCATATTGACCTTGGCTAAGGATAGCAGGGGTGAATGGTTGTATGGATGGAAAGGGTTTTACATGAAGTTGTTGAGGCTAAAAGGAGACATGTTTGTCATAAGAATATTATCTAAAAAGAGTAGATAGATAGATGGTTTGAGAATGTCCCTCCAACAACTATCCCAGATGTAGCCTTCGCTGCTTGTATAATGGAAGCATTGATTTTCTTGCTGTAGATTCTCACTTATTTGAGACCAAGCCCAGGCTATCCTTACCATGGTGTTGAGAATCGATTTTCACCATGGTACTTGTCGAAGGCACTAGCTAGCTAGTTTTCACCATTAGATGGATTATATATATATATATATATATATATATATATATATATATATATATATATATATATATATATATATATATATATATATATATATATATAGAGAGAGAGAGAGAGAGAGAGAGAGAGATGGAGGATACAAGGATTAGGCATAGAACTACTTGAGATGCATGATGTTCATAGGATCATCCAATTTTTTTCCCTCAAGGCCAATTTGTATGCCCCTGAGCCAAATTTGGCAATAATGATGTATGGGCCCAACCAATTGGCTTAAATGTTTCCCTTCTTGTCTCTTTGTGCATTAGTGTTATTCAAATTTTTATTGAGGACCAAGTCACCTATTTCAAACTTTCAAGCCTGAATATTCTTGTGTTATTGATTCTTGAGCTTATTTTGGTCCCTTAGGTGATTCAGGGCCTGCTGTCATTTTTTATCAAGGAGTTCTAGCTCTTGAAGGTATTCTTATTGACGATTATGGTCAATAATTATACCTCGTAAGGAGAGACAAAGAGAAGGGAGCTCTATTTCCATGGGTAATATTGCTTGAACTCCATATACCAAGGCATAGGGGGTGGCCCCTGTGGGTGTGTAGATAGTGGTGTGATAGGCCCATAACGCTAGATATAATTGAATATACCAATTACATCTGGCTTGATTGATTATTTTCTTTAGGATTTTGATTAAGGTCTTGTTGGTTGCTTTTGCTTATCCATTGCCTTGGGAATAATATGGGGAAGAAAATTACTGTGTGATGTGATAATTTTGACAAAGGGCCTCAACATCCTCATTCTTGAAAGATTTTTTGTTGTCAGAGATAATATCGGTAGGGATGCCAAAGCGGTAAATGATTTGATTAAGAATGAATTTAGATATTTGGAGGCTAGTTGTGTATGTCAACAATATTTCCTCTACTCATTTTATGAAATATTCTATATCTGTGACAATAAATTTGTGTCCATCTAAAGAAGTAGGATTAATCTTGCTGATTAGATCAAGGCCTCATATAGAGAAAGGCCATGGCATCATGATAGGATGTAGTTCTTGTGTTGATGCATGGATAAGGTTTCCATGCCCTTGATAGGCTTCACATTTCTGCACATATTGATAAGCATCATGTTCCATGATTGGCCAATAATATCCAATTTAGAGGAGCTTCTGGGCTAAGGCCATCCCATTGATGTGCCCTCCACAAATGCCAGCATGGACTTCTTTGACCACTTGTGCTGCTTCATCTGAGGTTAGACATCTTAACAGGGATCCGTCACAACCTCTTTGATAGAGTGTACTACCTAGGATAATATAATGGGTGGCTTGATGGAGAAAGGATTTTCATTGATGGAGAGTAAGATTAGGAGGTAGGGTATTTTCATGGAGGTATTGGTAGATGGCATGATACCAAGGGAGACTGGGATTATTAATGGCACAAATTTTTACAAGAGACAAAGAGTGATGAGCTGGGGTGATCAATTGTTTAATAAAAAAATTGCCATCTAAAAAATCTTTAGGAAGATCAATGAGAGCCCCTAGAGTAGCCATAGAGTCAACTGCCTTATTATTGGCTCATGAAACTTGCTCAAATGTGATATATTGAAAATTGGTTTTTTATTGGTCAACCAGTTAATTGTATGGGAACAAATTTTAATCCTTTGTTTAGAATTCTTCATTTACCTATTTTATGATTAGTTGAGAGTCCCAAAATACTTGCAAATGCTGGATGTTCCATTGTATGGCAAGATGAAGTCTTGCTATGAGAGCCTCATATTTCAAAATGTTGTTGGTATAAGGGAATACAAGATGAAATGCTTTGGGAATGAGATCATGATACATCTCTCCTCAGAGATAACCGATTGCCATGTGTTCTGGTCGGGATCACCTCAATGTCCCTCGACGGCTAGCCATAGGGGTTTGGAAGAGGACCTAAATCATCCCAAGACTTTTGGTGTGACAATCAGTCCTCTATTGGTATCAGAGCTAGGTCTTGAGGTCAAGACCCACAGAATCTGGTGGGCCTGATCCATCCCTCCTCAGGGATAACCAGCTACCACTTGTTCTGACTAGGATTGCCTTGATGTCCCTTGGCGATTGGCCATAGGGGTCTGGAAGAGGACCCAAATCATCCCAAGACTTTTGGTGTGATAGCTAGTCCTCTATTGGTATCAGAGCTAGGTCTTGAGGTTGAGACCCATGGAATCTAGTGGGCTTGATACATCTCTCCTTAGAGATAACTAGCTACCACGTGTTCTGGCTGGGATCACCTCGATGTCCCTCGATAGCTGGCCATAGGGGTCCAAAAGAGGACCCAAATCATCTCAGGACTTTTGGTGTGATGGCCGGTCCTCTACAAAAGAGGATCTAAATCATCTTAAGACTTTTGGTGTGACAGCCATTCCTCTATTAATAGAGGACTGGACATCACACCAAAAGTCTTGGGATGATTTGGGTCCTCTTTTAGACACTTATGGCCAGCTACCAAGGGACATCAAGGTGATCCAACCTAGAAGACTGGCCATCACACCAAAAGTCTTGGGATGATTTGGGTCCTCTTTTGGACCTCTATGGCCAGCTTCTGAGGGACATCGAGGTGATCCCAGCCAGAGCACATGGCAGCTGGTTATCTCTGAGGAGAGATGTATCAGGCCCACCAAATTTCATGGGTCTCGACCTCGAGACCTTGCTTTGATACCAATAGAGGACTAGCCATCACACCAAAAGTCTCAAGGATGAATTTGGGTCCTCTTTTGGACCCCTATGGCTAGCTGTCACCAGGGCACATCGAGGCGAGCCCAGTCAAAACACATGTGGTAGCTAGTTATCTCTGAGGAGAGATGTTATCCCTGAGGAGGGATGTGGATCAGACCCACCATCTTCCATGGGTCTTAACCTCGAGACCTAGCTCTGATACCAATAGAGGATTGGCCATCACACCAAAAGTCTCAAGATGATTTGGGTCCTCTTTTAGACCCTTATGGCCAACCATTGAGGGACATCAAGGCGATCCTGATTGGAATGCGTGGTAGCTGTTTATCCCTAAGGAGGGATGGATCAGGCCCACCAGCTTCCATGGGTCTCAACCTCAAGACCTAGCTCTGATAACAATAGAGGACTAGCCATCACACCAAAAGTCTTGGGATGATTTGGGTCCTCTTTCAGACCCCTATGGCCAGTCACCGAGGGACATCGAGGTGATCCCAATCAGAACACATGGAAGCTGGTTATCTCTGAGGAGAGATGTATCAAATCACCTTTTGGGGTGACTAGCATAATTCTTATCTCTGACCCATGAGTGGTAAAGGAGCCATCAAAATATAGCTTCCAGCTTTCCATCTGTGAGGTGCTCATAATGGATTCATCTAGAAAGGGAGAGATAAGTGGCTTAACTGATTCTAGTGGAGCTTCTACCAGTTGATTTGCTATGACCTATCCTTTGATTGATTTCTAATGGACATATTCAATATCAAACTCACTAAGCAACATGATCCATTTGGCCACATGGCCTATTAATGCTTCTTTAGATAGAGGATACTTTAAAGGATATATTTTTGCAATTAAGTGTACCTGGTTATTGAGCATATAATGCCAGAGCTTTTAGGAGGAAAAGACCATAGATAAACATGCCCATTCAATTGGTGCATTTTAACTCATATGTTATTAAAGTATGACTAACAGAGTAAATGGATCATTCCTTTCCTTGATCATTGTACTGTGCAAGTAGGGTTCCAATGGCATAGGGAATGGTGGGTATATACAACAATAATGGTTTGCTTGGAACATGTAGAGATAAGATAGGTGGATTTATCAAGTATTATTAAAGATTATTGAAAGCCTTTGGTAATTTTCATCCCATGAAAAGGTTGCTCCTTTCTTAAGCAAGTGAGTGAATGGATGACACTTATCAATGAGTTGTGAGATAAATCACCTAATGGCCTAGAGCTTGCCTTGAAGACTATTAAGCTATTTAAGTGTCTAGGGAGGTGGAATTTCAATGATTGCTCAAACCTTTACTAAATCTACCTTAATACCTCTCTTAGAGAAAATAAACCCTAACAACTTGCATGATGTTACACTAAAGACACACTTCTTGGGGTTCAATCGTAATTTGTATTCTTGTCATCTTTCAAAGATCCTATGGAGGACTGCAGGATGTTTAGATCATGAGTGAGACTTTCCCAAGATATCATCGACATAATCTTCCACAATATTATGCATCATGTCATGGAAGATAATAGTCATTGTGCATTGATATGTTGCCCCTGCATTACTTAGGCCAACAGGCATGACTTGATAACAAAATGTGCCCCATGGGGTGATAAATGCTATTTTGTACTAGTTTTTGGGAGTGATTTTGTTTCGGTTGTATCCTATATATGAGAGATAACATCTCATAACCAGTAGTTGAATCTACAATCATATCAATGTTTGGAAGTGGAGAATCATCTTTGGGGAATGTTTTATTGATGTCATAGAAATTGGTATATATCCAAATCCTACCATGTGGTTTTGAGATAGGGACTATATTAGATATCCAATCAGAATATTCAATATGATGAATGAATCCTACATCCAAGAACTTTTGTAGTTTCTCCTTAAATATAAATGCCACCTTTGGATGCATCTCTTATAATTTTTATTTTACTGGTTTAACATTAGGATGGACATCAAGATGATGGACTACTAGTGAAGGATCCAACCCAAGCATATCTTTGTAATTCTAGGTGAAGACATCAATAAATTCTTTGAGCAAGGCAGTGAGAATTTCACACTTTGATTACATAAGAGATGCCCCCAATTTCATGATCTTAGGTTTTTCTTCAGTTCTAATATTCATTTCAATGACTTCCTCAATGAGTGAGGGAGATTGTTCTGATAGATAAGGGGGTATTTTATTTTTGGCATGTCAGTGGTGATAATTCTTGGCAGTTTGGCATCAACATCTAGATAATCTTCTAATTGAATGGGATTTTTTGGAATATCATCAAGTTATATAGAATATTACCCTTCTGCTTCAGATTTTTCATCATCACTTTGGGTTCTTAGTGACTCTTGTTCTCTAAAATATGTTAATTCACATAGATTAATTAAGAATCCTTTCTTGTGGTCTCCTGATGGCATGAAAGTCCTTGCGCCCAAGTACTCAAGAATAGCCTCATCATTTTGGAATGTGTCAAAGGTGAGCTCTTGTTTGGCATCCTAGTCTATGAGGGAGTGATAATAGAAGGAGATGTCAATGGTGAAGATGGAGGTGTCAAAAAAGAGGTTAGTGGCAACCAACTCTTTGAATTGACTACAAACAAACCCTATTTTAGTATCTTCATCAGGGAGAGTTTGCTCTTTGATCAAGATAGAATCCATAATGACATCAAGAGGGTCATCACCATATGGTTTTTACACTAGACCATAATATGATGAGTTATCTTGAACATCAATAGGCTCTATCTGACCCTGCTCCTACCTACCTAGTCCTTTTCCTTTATATTTTATGTTTACCATCATGCAATAGATAATAGGATATTTTTGATAAGATGAGATGAAGGTATCATAATCTCAAGATCCACAAATCATCACCATATTCAATGTGTTCATCTGATAAAAATCTTACAATTTCAAAAGCTGTGGGCCCAAATTGATACTTGATGGTCTAAACTTCCTTCATCATGGGGGACCCATAGCTTCAGGGAGATAATGGGAGATGGCCAATGCAAAGGGTTTTGTACTCATATTCACCACAACTTGTAGATGTGATTTTTAACTTGGTAAGGTCTGTCATTGGGGTGGATGTGGTGGCTAATTAATTAGGAGAGACATATTTGGCAACTATAGGACTGAGGATGGAATTATCATTACCTCGATTTAATGATGGAGAAGGGATTTGATCTATTTGATAGCTATGATGGTCAATTATCCCTGGGATGGTGACTTCCATCCCTAAATTGGGGAATTTAAGGCACTGATGGAGAGTGGATGGGATAGCTTGCATTTCATGAATATAGGGTCTCCCTAGAAGCATATTATACAATAAGTCTATGTTGACCATATTCACCAATTTTTGATGCATTATGGGTCCCACATCAATAGGAAGATAAATAGACCCAATAGACAGCCAGTCATTATCATCATACACATTGATCATGATGAGATTGAGCCCCAATGACGATTCAGAGTACCCTAGCTTCTTCAAGAAGTCCACATTACATAGGTTAAGTGTTGATCCTCCATCTATAAAGACACATGAGACACAATGATGGGCAATGGAAACTTCAATGTACAGTGGGTAGTTATGATGAGGGCCCACTAGTGGTAGATCTCAGGTACTAAAGGTGAGTTGTGAGGCACTAGTTCTTTAAACTAATTGGTGCCCAAGTTACTAGGTACCTATAGGTCATTAATTACTTGATTTAATATTTACCTATGCAAAGTAGATGTTTTTAGAATCTCCATAAAGGAAATCTAGGTAGGGCTCTTTTCTAGCTGCTAAAAAATGCCATAAGACTTTTCAGGTCTATTTGTGGTTTGGTTATGAGTATTCCCCCTTGATATATTGGGAAAAGTGGATGGTTATTGGGAAGGTGATGCTGGGATGGTGATTTTATTATGCATGGTAGTAAAAGTATAATGAGACATGGCCAAATTTATTTTTGAGACTAGAGAAGGAGGTTCCTTAGAGGTGGGGATGTGATGAAGCTTGATGGTATTAATAGAATTATATGGCACATTATGATAGTCAATATAATTTAAAAATGATGTTTATCCTTTCTCTCTTGGTGGTTTATGATTTTTTTGCTCATGCTTGGGAAAAGGATCTTTATAAATTCCTGACTATCCATTTCTTGATTGGGTAGAAGTAGGCTCCCCTTCCAACTCGATGTCACCTCTTTCAATCAATTCTTGTACATAGTGATTTAATTAGATGCAATTCTCGGTATCATGGCCCTTTACCCTATGGAACTTACAATATTCATTATCATGAAACTAATCTGGTTTGGGATGGTGATCATCGACAGGTCAGATCTTAGGCAAGTTGATTATGTTGGCTATAACCAACTACTCTAATACAATCACCAAAGGGATACCCAAAATTGTAAGAGGTCACTTACCTGTATAGGGTTTTGGCTTCCCCCTAGAAACCTTGATAGGAGAGACATGTGATTGCAGTGGAGGCCCGTTTCTTTAGATATTTTAGACATGTTGTGCTTATGGTTTGGAATTTGTCACTCCATCTCCAACAACATTCTTATTCTTGTTGAAGAATTTTGGCTTATTTGAAAAGGAGTTTCCTAAATTCATAGTGTGTTGATTATGAGAAAATAGCTTGATGGTTCCTTTCTCTATGAGGGCCTTTTCAATTTGCGTCCCCTTTTATACAATCTCCTTGAAAGTCTTTTCACATTGTAATTTTAACTAATATTTTAAGATTGTCAACAAATATATTTATCATTTCCTTTTTAGGTATGGTGCATCTCAATCGACTTGCCAATCCATGCCACCATTGCAAGAAATAAACTAGACTTTCACCATCTCTTTGTTTTGTGTTATAGAGGTCAATAATGGACACATCATGTTGATGATAAAGGAAAAATACCTAACAAATTATTCTGAAAATTCTCTAAAGATCGAAATTGACCCCTTCAGAAGGTGCATGAACCACTCTAATGCTGGTCCTATTAAGATTTTAGAAAAAATCCTTAATAGTTGGGTGTCCTCTAGAGATACTTCATGGCAAGCAATAGAAAATTATTGCACATAATCCCTCAGGTCTCCTTTACCCCTATATTTTTCAAACTTTGGAATTTCAAAATGCGAAGGGAATGGAATCTATAGAATGCTGCTGTCTAAAGGTGATGAGAAAAAATCCTCATATTTGTATTTGAGGGCTTGTGATCTATGGTCCACCTTTTTGTTAAGATCTTACAGAGTACAATTGATTACTTTTGTATAAGCAATTAAACATGGAATTAAACCAGAAGTAATAAGTAACTAGAAATCAAAAACAACAAATAATAGGAGATATAAGAAACAACCAATCTTGTATTAAACTCTTCCAAAAGGAAATACAATGAATAAATCTCTCTCTTCTCACACCTCTCAGATGTACAAATCTCTTTCCCTCAAGAGTTCTCTCTCTCTCACAATTACAACCAACTCAATTCTTGAATTGATCCACCTTACAAGCTATGAGGATCTAACCCTATTATATAGAACTAGGATTCATGAGCCATGCATTCTCCACCGTTAGATGCACCTCTTAATCAAAGATTTAAATCTGTCCTACCAAAAATAGAAAAGCAGACTCAAGACTGACAATTAGTCTTTACATGCAAACTCACTGTTCTTGACAAATAGAATTTTGGAAATGCACAGATGATCAATGCCAGTCTTTGTTTGTCTGTATATGACCGATGTCGGCCGATCCCTAACCGATGTTGATCGGTCTTGACCGATGTCAGTGACTGTGTAACTCCAACAACCTCTACATTTGCTCATCTGGTGAAGCTTTTAACTTCAAAACTCAACAATCTCCCATTGGAGATAAACAACTACACTTTTACCTATACAACAACATCCTCTAGTTTGTTTCTCCATCTTCAAGTTCAATCTTGAAGACCAACAAAAGTTGAATGAAGATTCAACTTCTCCTTTGTTACCGTCTTTGTTAACATATCAGCATGGTTCTTTTCCGTATGGATCTCTTCCAGCTTCAACTGACCATCCTCCAATACTTGTCTAATGAAGTGGTACCTAAGCTATATATGTTTGGTTCTTGAATGAAAGGCTGAATTCTTTGCCAAATGAATTGCACTTTGACTATCACTATACAATCTACAACTCTCTTGCTCCTTTCCCAACTCTTCCATGAACCGAGTCATCCAAATTATTTCCTTGCTAGCCTCTGTGACTGCAATGTATTCTGCCTCTGTAATAGACAAGGCAACAGCCATCTACAACTTTGAAATCCAGCTAACCACCGTTCCACCAACAGTGAACACATATCCTGTGGTGCTTCTCCTGCCATCCAAGTCACCTACCATATCCAAATCTACATACCCATGTAGAGAAGTGTTTGACCTTGCATAGCATAAATACCTACTGCTGGTCCCTCTCTTATATCTAAGAATCCATTGAACTGCTTTCCAGTGTTCCTTTCCTGGATTGGCCATAAACTTACTGACAACTCCCACTGCTTGGGCAATATCAGGTCTAGTACATACCATTGCATACATCAAGCTCCCAACTGCTGAAGCATATGGAACTCTACTCATGTACTCAACCTCATCATGTGATTTAGGACACTATTCTTTGCTCAACTTAAAGTGTCCAGCCATAGGTGTGCTTACCGGTTTCGCATCCTGCATATTGAACCACTCCAACACCTTATTCACATAATCCTCTTGAGACAAAATCAAACTATGATTTTTCCTATCTCTCTTAATACTCATGCTAAGGATTTTCTTTACTGCTCCTAAATCCTTCATGGCAAATATGTGAGCTAATTTTACCTTAAGCTCAGTAATTTCCTGCATGTGTGAACCTGCAACAAGCATATCATCTACATACAGTAACAAGATAATATAACTACCATTATCCAATCTGTTAAAATAAACACAATGGTTAGATTGACATTTATTAAAGCCATGCTCTGTCATAAACTTGTCAAACCTCAAATACCATTGTCTTGGAGCTTGCTTAAGACCATATAAGCTTTTCTTCAATCTGCACACAAGTTTCTCCTTACCTTTGACCTCAAAACCTTCCAGCTGATCCATATATATCTCTTCATCTAAATCTCCATGAAGAAATGCTATCTTAACATCAAGCTGCTCAAGATGCAAATCCTCAATAGCAACTAAAGACAATACAGTCCGAATAGAAGTCATCTTTACCACAGGAGAAAAAATTTCACCAAAGTCAATACTTGGTTTCTGTGCAAATCTCTTTACTACCAACCTAGCCTTATGTCTCACTTGTCCATTCTCTCCTTCCTTTAACTTGTATACCCATTTGTTTTTTAGTGCTTTCTTTCTGACTGACAACTATACCAAATCCCACATATGGTTCTCTTCCAAAGAATCAATTTCCTCATTCATGCCATGCTCCCACTCTTTCCTGGATTCTACCTACATTGCCTCATCAAAATTTTTTGGTTCTCCACCATCAGTGAGCAACAAATAGTATAAATAAGGGGAATAATGAATTGGAGGTTTACTTACCCTTTCAAACCTCCTCATGGGTGTTTGAGACTCATTCACAGCTTACTGTCCACCCAAATTCCTTTCTGTTAGTGACCGATCTCGATCATCTCTGGTCGATGTCGGTCTGAACCTAACCAACATCGATTCCATCTGATCGCTGATGTTGGTTTCCTGACTGACGTTGGTCTCTGCCTGACCACTGACGTCAGTTTCTTGACTGACGTCAATCTCTATGTTTTTTTGTGAGTGATGATTTTTACCCGTAAGCTCATTTTGGATCATAACCTCTTCCAAATCACGATTGCCCTGCTCAGAATTATTTAGCTTCTTGAGCTGATCACTGTACATCACCTTCTCATTGAAAACTACATCACAACTTTTGATAATTTTGTTAGTTTCTAAATTCCACAACTGAAATCCAAAATCTCCAAAACCATAACCAATGAAAGTGCACTGCATAGATTTAACATCCAGCTTCTTTCTATTTTCTTTATCAATGTGCACAAAAGCTTCATAACCAAAAACTCTGAGATGTGAAAGATCTACCTTTTTACCTATCCAAGCCTCTTCTAAAATTCCACCATCCAGTGCAGTAGAAGGTCCTCTGTTAATCAAGTAAACTGTAGTATCTACAACTTCTACCCAAAACTGTAAGGGCAAACCAACATGCAACCTCATACTCCGTGCACGCTCCATTATTGTTCTATTCATCCTTTCAACAACTCCATTTTGCTGAGGTGTCCTTGGAACTGTCCTTTCCCTGTGTATTCCATTCATAGAACAATAACTATTGAATATATTGCTGTAGTACTCACCACCATTGTCAAATCTAAGGCACTTCAATCTCAAACCTATTTCATTCTCAACCAAAGCTTTCCATTTCTTAAATGTGTCAAAAACATCAGATTTCCTCTTTATGCAATAAACCCATACCTTTCTTGTAGCATCATCAATGAAAGAAACATAATATTATGATCCTCCAATAGAAACTACCTGAGCTGGTCCCCACATGTCTGTGTGAACAAGCTCCAACTTGTGCTTCTTCTTTGTTGACCCAATTTTGAGAAACCTCACTTTATTTTATTTCCCAAAAATACAATGCTCACAAAAATTTAGATCTATGCTTTTTTAATCTGAAAGCTTACCTTTTGACTTAAGAACATTCATTCCCTTCTCACTCATATGACCAAGCCTGTAGTGCCACAACTTTGCATCTACATCTGAAGTAGATAAAATAGAAGAAGAATAATAAGTAATACAAGTAGATAGATAAAGTGTACCTACTTTCTTACCTCTGGCTAATACAAGTGCACCCTTGGAAACTTTCCAAGATTCAGCTATGAGAGTTACTGTGTAACCCTCATCACCCAACTTTTTTGCAAAAATCAGATTCCTCTTTAGGATGGGTACATGCATGACATCCTTCAACACCCATGTGTTGCCATTTTGCAATTTCAGATGCACTTTTCTTTTGCCAACAATTTTACAAGGTTCATCATCCGCTAAATAAACTTTTCCAAAATCTCCATGGACATAATCATTGAAAAATTCTCTATTTGGGGTTGCATAGAAAGAGGCACCAGAATCTAAAACCCATGATTCTACTTTATTATCCAAAGAAAATATAAGAGCATCCTATGCAACAATCCCTGTAACTTTTGCTTCTTCATTACCTTCATGCTGATTTTCTTTGTTATCCTTCAACCAACAATCTTTCTTTGCATGCCCTTTCTTTCCACAATTTCAGTAGGTTATTCTTCCATTTCTGGATTTGGATCTCCTTCCCATCTTTGACCTTGATCTTGATCTCCCTTGCTTGCCCTTCTCTCTTTGCCTTCCCCTGCTTTCAATAATTAAAGCATTACCTGATGTTTCCTCTATGCTTTTCTTGTGAATTTCTTCATTCAAGATTACACTAAATCCATCATCAACTTTCAATATATTTGAAGTAGATGCAATATTACTAACTGCCATTACCAAACTATGCCAACTTTCTAGTAAAGAGCATAAGATTCAGAGAGCCTTAATTTCATCATCAAAAACTATTTTGACTAAATTTAACTGATTTACTATTGCATGGAAATCATTAAAATGACTAGATACAGATCCACCTTACTGCATTTGCAAATTAAATAATTGCTTCATAAGATATACCTTATTTGAAGCTGAGGGTTTTTCATATAAATTTGCCAAAGTATCCATTAACTCTACCATTGTCTTTGCCTATGATAAGTTGGAAATCACAGAAGATGTCAGTCTCAACCTTATAGATCCAAGAGCCTTTCGATCAAGAACATTTCATTCTTCATCTTCCATATCTTTGGGCTTCCTTGAAACCCCACCCAATGGTAAGTACAGATCTTTTTGATACAGATAATCTTCAAACTGCATCCTCCATAATTGATAATTCTTGCCATTGAATTTCTCCATTCTTAGTTTACTTTCTTCTGCCATTGCTTTGCTCCCACTCAATCAGAAACCCCTATGAGTGAATTCTGTAATCAACAAATACTAACACGCTCTGATACCACTTGTTAGGATCTTACAGAGTATAATTGATTACTTTTGTATAAGCAACTAAACACATAATTAAACCAGAAGTAATAAGTAACTAGAAATCAGAAACAACAAATAATATTAGATACAAGAAACAACCAATCTTGTATTAAACTCTTCTAGAAGGAGATGCAATGAAGAAATCTCTCTCTTCTCACACCTCTTAGATGTATAGATCTCTTTCCCTCAAGAGTTCTCTCTCTCTCTCAATTACAACCAACTCAATTCTTGAATTGATCCACCTTAAAATCTATGAGGATCTAACCCTATTATATAGAACTAGGATTCATGAGCCATGCATTCTCCATTGTTAGATGCACCTCTTAATCAAAGGTTCAAATCTGTCCTACCAAAAATAGAAAAGCAGACTCAAGACTGACAGTTAGTATTTACATGCAAACTCACTATTCTCTAAAAATAGAATTATGGAAATGCACATATGACCGATGCTGGTCTTTGTCTGTCTGCATATGACCGATGTCGGCCGATCCCTAACCGACGTCGGTCGGTCCTGACTGATGTCGGTGACTATGTAACTCCAGTAACCTCTGCATTTGCTCATCTGGTGAAGCTTTTAGCTCCATAACTCAACACTTTTAGAGGGTTTATTTCATCATCTTCCATTCTTGGGCAAAGGTAGGATTCCCAAGAGGATTAACAATTTGGTTTTGACTTCCTTGTAGGATATGGGTATGATGGCTATAACGAGTGGTATGACTATTATTATTGGTATTTTTGGTATTATCTTAAGGTGGGGATGATGTACATTGATTTCAAAGGAGGAGATTAAGTTTATATGAAATTTGGTCTAAGTAATCCTTAATGGCAGCTTGTCTCCTATTAGCCTCAGTGTGTCGATTAATGAGGGGTGGTTGTTGGTCATCTTCATTTAAGAATCCATGGTCCACTTCTTGGTGAACATTATATTATGGGGTTGATGGAAGGTCAATATTATTTAGGTGAGTTCCCCCAGTTTCCATGTTTTAGTTTTGTTACACATATTGTTCTAGGAGTTCACAGACACCCTCATTATTGAGAAGGTTAACGTTATCATTTTCCTCTCAAGGTGTAGGGATGTCACTATGTAAATCTTAATATTCCTAAGTGGGGTCCATGAGTTCCCCCCTAGTATGGTATTCTTGATTGGAACCTTGTTCTTGTTAGAACTGGGCTTGGGTTTGGATGACCATGATGAAAGAAGATGAGGTGGGATGAAGTGCTATTGAAGGTTGTTTGACTATTAAGTTGTATTCCAAAAGAGGAGACTACTAGTGGTCAAGAGAAACTTTTTATGGATAGGATGAATATAAATTATCAAGAGAACAATAGTTCTTTTAAGAGATCAAACTAACAAGGATGAAATGGGGATGATAGGATCAAATAATTTTATCAGCTAGCAAGTGGACAAGTTGATGGGTGCTAGAGATAAAAGACACTTGTTAAGGATAAAATATAATGATGAGGGCTAGCTTGATTTCTTATAAGGCTATGTTCAATAATAATCTCAAGTCAAGATAGGATGATGATGACGTGTAGAAAGGAAATGACCACCAATAGTTTGATCTTTTTATCCTCAACTAATATTCAAAAGAGGGATGAGGAGAAAATGGGTGATGGTGGAGTGTGATTAAAAAAGGTGTATGAAATGAATGGGGGTGATGCCAAGATTATGATTAGGATAAATGAGGGTGGTTTTATTTTATTAAAGGGATGATTCTTGATGAACATGGAAAGAAAAAGGGATAATGTTAAGTGAAGGATAATATAGTGGTGAACTATGGACTAAGGTCTTAAGGTGATGGATGAATGAAAAGAGTAGGTGATGAAGGATAATCTACAAAAGATGATAAACAAGTAGTACTAAAATGCATAACATGTCAAGGTATTGATGGTGACTATATGGGCAATGTAAATGTCTAAGTATGAGGGGTGACAAGGTGTGACTAATTTAAGAAAGGATAGGGGATAATGAAAATAATATACAAGGAAAGGGTGACAAGATGATGATTAGGCAAGGATGTATAAGATGATGTGGTAAGACAAAATAGTAAATGGATGTACAAAATGATGATGGTGTATGTATATATACAAGAAGATGAATCAATATGAGGATTATATAGGTGGATGCTTTTTATGAAATATGGATTATGTGGATGAAATAATTACAAAAAGATAGAATAAATGATGAATGTTAGATGCAAAGGATGGACCATATGGTTATGATAGATGTAAGGATGGATTGTGTGGAAAAAGGATAATATGGATAGAGGGATGAATAATAGATGTGAGAAATGGACTATATGGATAAGATAAGGAACAAGATGAGATGATATAAGTATAAGATGGTGGATAAAAAGATGAATTATGAAGATAATAAGACGTGATGGAAGGTGGATATGATGTAAAGGGCGATGTTCTAAGCTATTCTACAAAAATAGGAAAGATGATAATTATATGAGGCTACATATGGAGGTAAATATTAGGTGGATATAAGAATGGGATGGAGATGTGAAGGAAATAGATGATGAAGAGAATAGATATAAAGTGGATAATCACTATGTGTGGGATGTTATGAGGTGAAAATTGGATAGGTAAATATAAGGCAAATGTGGAGGGAATGTGTTATGAAGTAAATAAGATGTGGTCAAATATAAACACTATGGAATGGATATGGATAAGAGAGTGGTTGTAGGATGGATGAAATTATGATAAGGATTATAAAGATGGAGGTGGGAAGATGATGGTGATGGATCCTATGAGGTGTGGGTAAGATAAGAAAGTGAAAATGATATGGATAAAAGGATATGGGGAAGTGTAATGGTCAAAAGGGATATGACAAAAAGATAGTGGATGCTAAGTGTTATGGGATGGGTGTAGAGACAAGAGGTGCTATTAACTAAGTATGAGTGATGGAATGATATAGTGTGATTATAGGGAGATGGTGGGGTATATGATGGTCAAAATATTGGTCAAAATATATAGATTATTAAAGAAGGATGATATTAAGATACGTGTGGAAAGTGATATGAAATGAAAAGAAGGTGGATTAAGGTAAATTTTATAGAGAGATGATGTGATGTGGATAGTCAAGGTAAGACAATGATGGGATAATGGAAGTGATCCTATAGGTTTTATAAGGTATGCACCTAAAAAGTATGGGTATGGTTGAATCAGATAATAAATAAAATGGGCCTTATCACAACACTCAAACAAATCATGCACATTTACAACCCTAATTAGTAAACCATATGGGAGTATAACTCAATGTCCACACCATCTAATGGCTACACAAGTGAGGCTATAGGATGGTGACCCATTATAGAATCAACCAAACCCTCTAGACCTTGCTTGCTCCTAAAGGTCACTTGGCACTGATATTGATGCCGATAGTGGAACACCTATTATGATTGTAGGATCCTATTCTAAGGTTTACACAAGGATCTAAGGGAGTCCTTGATATATTTGAAGGTACTATGAGGCCCAAGTCCATATAGGAGGCTATCTGATTGCCTTAGGTATATAGACTTAATCATCCTCACTCCATGAAACCCTTTATGGGGAATTCCACTTAGGCCATAACGATAATGCTCTTCTGATATTTATACTCCATCATAACATGGAATGTGGTTAGAACATGATGGTGAAATCCATGATACTAACCCCTGAAGACTAAGCTATGTATGAGGTGATGAAATCCATGTCATGTGGTATCCTAAGGGAAGGCTTTATATAAACCATCAAGCTCATGATACAATTAATTTACCTTTCTGATTACCTATGTGAGCTTCATAGGATATGACAAATTATGTACACACACAAACAAACAAAGTATATGCACACACACACAAACAAAAAAAGTATATGCACACACACACAAACAAACAAAGTCAACAATTAACTACTACTAATATAATAATTATGAAAAAAACTTAATTAAAAATAATAATAATGGACACCCCTTCCTATAACACAAAGGTCAAAAATCCACTATGGGTGCCTCAAGATCCCAACAAGACCTTCAAGATAGTTATAAATCTAAAAACTGTAATACTGCCACTACACAGAGCAATACCGCTAGTTGCAGAACAATCTCACTACTAAGAGATTCATTATATTGTAAGTGTCAAATTAACTAGTACTATTTGCCCTAGATCAAGCTAAAGATTGAAAAATAATTACATTGCTTCATTTTTAATACAATTATTGATACCAAAATTGTCTTGAACCTAAAATTGACCTTGAAAAAACCTAATGTACAATGTTGTGACTCTAGATGACAATCCCACTACTTGCAAAATAATACCACAACTTTCAAAGTAACGGTATTGTAAAAACTAAAATAGTCCAGTAGCCTCCTTATATCTTACAGATCTATAAAAATAGAGTTATCCTTAGTCAGTTTAGATGCTTAATATTAGATGACAAGGAGATGCAAAATTAGCTAAGATAAACAATACGCAAAAAGTGACTTTTTTGATTAATATGATGTTGTAAACCTTTACAGCTTTTTTTATCCTTCTTTGCCTATTAAAAAAAAATTATACATGGTATAGATGCAATAAAGGACTAACAGAGAATGGTTCTAACCTATGTGTGCTAAATGCACAATACCACTACTAGAAATAACAATACCGCTACTTATAATGTAATACCACTAGTTACAAAGTGACAAGATTATCAAAACTAGATAAAACTCCTTATCCTCCTAATGATTTTTCTTAGTTGCTTCCTTATTGTGGATAGGTTAGGCCCTAAAACAAAAGGAAGCTATAGAAATAGAAAATAATCCAAAATAATAGATGATATAGAGGCTATCACTAAGGTTTACAATACCATGACTATGATCTATAATACTGCTATTGGTAGGATGATATCGTGACTATGAAAGTAGAGGGATTGTTGAAATGTGCCTTGATGATCCTCTGCTATTTATTTAGAGAGTAATTTCCTTCTTGCACACCACAAACAAGAAAACTACTGGAAAATATAGAGTTAGTTTATCAACTGTCTAAAGATGATTTTTTTTTGTATGGGTTGCAATACTACTACTGGAAACAATGATCCTGCTAGTAATAGAGCAATACCACAACTTGAAAAGTAACAATATTGTTCAAACATAAAACCCTATTTAAACCCTGACAGCTAATGGTTTAACCTACAATACCATGATTATTGTCAATGATACCACTATTGCAATATCATAACTTGTAGAGCGATAATGTGATTCTCAAAAAACATGTGAAAACTCAAAATTTGTGCTTGATTTATCTTCTAGTTGGCCCTACAATCATCTAAAATGCTTCCAAAAAGAGTGTTAGCCTAAATAATGGAGGTTGGTCCCACCCTAGTTGCCAAAATGTGCACCAAATTTGGGATTCAATCAAAATATTATCAAAGAGATAATGGAAACCCAAAGGTAATGGCACCAATAGGAAGGGATATAAAAGGTAAATCAGAATGCAAAGCATATGCATACCATCATTTTTACCTTCTCATAGCTCCAATCCAAGATTGAGATTTTTTTGCTTGAACTTGATTGTGGGATTTCTTGTAGATTTTTGACAATGACTTGGATTGGATTGGACTTGGCTTGATGATAATGGCTTAGATTGATGATCTCCTTTGCTCACTTGTGTACTTGGTTGCTTACTCAAATCTTCATGAAAATGCTCATTCAAATCCTCATTCAAATGCCCATTCAAATCCTCATTCACATGCCCATTCAAATCCTTATTCAAATGCCCATTCATATCCTCATTCAAATGCCCATTAGCTTGAGCAAGGGAGGGTGTGTTAGTTTTATAGATTTATGGGAGAAGATTTTATGGTCCAAATTTGAATTTGGGCTATCAAGATCTAGGGTGGAGGATTTTTCATGGAATTTTAATTCCATGGAATCCTCTAGAACAGAGGATTCTAGAGGAGAGGCTCTAGAATGGAGATATCTATAGAATTATATAAATTATAGAGATTTATCCATAGGGTTTTAGGTGTTTAGGAAAGGCTAGTGTAGGGTGGTGGGTGGGTAGTTATAATTTTAAATTGGCAAGTGGGATTAAGGGTAGGTTAGTAGGTAATAGGTCTTGTTTAGGGATTAAGGTAGGATTAATTGGTTTTAGGCTAGAAAAAAGGTTAAATGGGATATGGGAATGGTTATAGAAATTAGGCCAAGGGTTGTTATGGATAGGAAATGGGATAATTAGGCCAAATTAATGGGAAATGGGATAATTAGTAGAGTGAGCACATTTTAGTGCATACACTGTCTTTTGCTTAATTTGATGTATTTGATTTTCATTTCCATTTTTGCAAATTTCAAACTATTAAGAATAAGAAATTAAATTAAAAAATTTATATTTGGAGTTGTAATTTATATTTCTAATATATGTGAAAATATTGGTGGGAATAGAGGCAATATTTTTGTTAGAAAATACAGAGGGCTATTTATTTCTATTATCAGAGTTAAATAGTTTTTTGGTGTATGTTTCATATCCCTAAGTATATGATTATGTATTTTTGACCCATTGAATGAGAGGGATTTTCTCCATCTCAAAGTCAAAATTTCTCTCAATAGTTTTATCCAGTCTCAGCGTTTAACTTTAATGAATTTGTTACCTAAAACTTCTCCCTTCTTTTTATATCTCTCTTTTTATATATTTTCCTTTCTAAAAAATCATTTTCATACTTTCAAATTAAAATACTACCCACATGATTTACATTTATTTATTTGTACATATTTATTGTATTCCTATTTTGGCTTTCAATAAATGTAGCTCCATTTGATAATAAGAGTGAGACTTTATTCCCAATGCTATTGATGCGAATTCAAAAATTTATCCTCTTGACAAATTTTCATGCCAATAGGAGTTGGATCTAAAGCTATGTTAATTGTTGTTTTTAAATCATTATTGTTCTCATTGGGTTTTGCCTTGTATGGGGGATTATTGAAGCTCTTAGTAGTTGAATCTAACCTAGTTCTATACTTTAGTTTTCCCATGGAGAGAGGCTTGACTTCTTATTATTTCACTATAAGAAGAAGATTTGTGAATGATGGAAATTTATTGAATATGATAGCTTCGTGTAATGTCGGTAATAAACTATTCTTGAATATGTATTAGAGTTTTCAATCTGCCATGGGGCTAGTCATCTTTACTTATATAATTTTATATCATAAGACATATTCAAATATTGGCTCATTAGAATTTTATTTGAGTTGTGCCACTTGAGCATAGGAAACCTCAAAACTGATGTTGATTAAAAAGTGTGCCAAAAACATATCTACCAATGGATTTAATTCCATGAAAGACTGATTAAGAAGATAATAGAACCATTATAATGTATAGGCATTTAAAATGCGAGGAAACAACATAGTAAAGAGCCAATAATTGGACACATAGTATAAACATGCTACATGTAAAGCTTGTAGATGGTGATCTGGCTCTCCCTTACCATCATACAAAGTAAGCTTATGTGCCACAATTATGGATGAAAAAGGAGTTACCGCTATATAGTCTACCAAAGGTGTATGTAAAATAACATGAGAATCCAAGGCATGATATGGCCTAGTAGCACCCTACTGAAGATGTAACACATTGGCTTACAGATCATGCATCTCATGCATAAGGGATTATACATATGGAGAGGAGGAACTAGCCATAGAAGGTGTTACCATTGTTGAAGGTTTTCAAGTTAAAATAGGTTTTTATACAAATTGAGTTGCCCCAAAAGTACGTGTGACAATATTGGCATCTGGGGGAGTAGAAGATTGACCATTATTAGATTTATTCTTTATTTCCATTATGGATTTTAGAATCTATGCATGATCATGGATCTATTCTCAAGTCTATCTCTGAAACTTTTAAAATATCATCCTTATTACTCTAAGATTTTCATTATTAAGTGGGGGAAATGTGTCATGATTCCCATCTTGTGTGTCATTTTGATCTTGATTGTATTTCTCATATTTAGAGATATAATCATTGAAGTCCACATAATCAAGGTGTGAAGGATCAATGATGGCAGTTGTAACTGATTCCTTGTCCACAATATAATCTCAAATGGAAGGAATCTTAGTATGCTCAATAATATTGCCACTAAACCTAATACTTATTCATAAAGGAAGATATATAACTTTTGGATATGGAATATAACAAATAAAATGAAACACTACTACTAAAATAGAATACATAAAGTCTAAAAGTCCTAACACAACGAAGGGAAATAGGAAAAAGAAGGATACAAACCCTAATAATATATAGGGCTAGGGTTTTGGGTAGTATTATAAGGTGGTTTCACTAAATGATTTAACTTTCAAGGGTTTATGGAGTTTAATCCCTAGGTTGTTAAAGGGTCTGAGTAAAGTAAATTAGGGTAGGAATATGCAATAAATATAGACACTAAATTGTGCAATAAATGACCTAATATGATATTTCTAAAAATAATAATGAATGACACAAATAAGTACTTAGCTAGAAATTAATTGAGACAAATGATTTGGAGGCTAAAAACTGATGTGGAAGCTAATATGAGTGTCACAAACAAGGTCCATATGTCAAAAACCCTCTTGGAAAATAAAATTGTACCTTGAACAATAACACAAGGTGTTAGTGTCCTAATTTTAATGACAATGTGCTTTATGTAGAAAGCTATCTAATCTTTTTGGTACACCTTAGGCTAAATTTGACCTACTTGTACCTATGTGGTTGAGCCCTAATTCACTGTCTATGTACTAATTTTGACTAATTTACGAGTAAACCCTATACCTCCATGTTATTAGGGTATTTGAGTGGCAAAAGTAGCAAAAGTGTGATGTTAGTAGGGTAGGATGGACACCCTTAACACCCCACTATGTTGAGATTTCCTACATACCAATATTTTGAGGAGGGATCAAGCCCAATGTAGTTCTCCTGCCTAAGTGCTTGGTGCAAGTACAAGTGAATGCTAGTATCAGTGTTAATTGAGTGATTTGAATGAGGCTTTAGATTGTAAATCTATGTATTCTAGGCTTGGGATGGTTGTAGATGACTATATGCATAAGTAGGGTATAATAGGGATCAATAACCTTGATTATGCACAACCTGTTCTAAGTTTGTTTGTGTATTTTACATCTAATTTCCATCCAATGAATAAATGGATAATAGTCATGTTTTTATATTGATTTGGTGCTTGTGTAGAGTTTGAAATGGGTCTAGGCTGACCCTTGGTGTCTTAATAATTTAAAATCTATTTGTTGGGGTCAAAATTTGTCAAAATACATTAGAGATGAAAGTAGGACACTAGCACACAACACTAGTGTCCAAAGTACAACTCTAGTGTCCAGGTGGTAGAAACTGAGGCACTAGGGTCCCAGATCCATAAGGGAGGGTTTGGGACTAATTTTGAGATGTCTAGGGATGTGTAAGGGCCCACACAAAAGTTGGATAAGTGTCAAAAGAGGACCTAAAATAGGTCTAGGGTTAAGCTAGGGATGGGTTATCTCATGCGATACTCATTGCACTTACGTGACATTTTATATGATTACAAATCTCATGTTAGAAAACTAAAGTAAAACAAAGTATTATTTTTTAAATAAATATTTGAGACCCATTTAATGGAAGTCATGTAGGGGTAGGGAGAACAAAGAGGAGAGACTATCCATTTTATCAAATTTTTAAAAAACTTAGAGTGATTAAGACCTTTATAGATTTTCAAAAATATTCTTAAGGTTATTTTAGCCTATTCAAATCTGTCAGTTGAGGTGTTGTAGATCTCATCATGGATAATATATGATCCACCATAGAGGGGCTAGGCCCAAATATTTTATGCACCCTTTAGGAACATATGGGGCACATTAGATCTTAACTAAGAAATTTTTAATACGGTATCTCAAATTAAAATTGGAAATATATTTTTGACTTATGATATGATCCAAGATTTTTGATTGGTCCAAATTTCCTTGGTTCTCATTTGAACCCTATTGAGCATCATAGAGCATAATTTGAACCTAGTTAATTATTAAACCCTTATTTGATCAGTTGATCATTCAAATCAGTCTTTGGGGTTGTGGGACCAACCAATTTTGCTTAGGTATTTCTACACTATAGAGAGGTTTGTAGGTTAGTTAGTGCAAGCAAGGCCAAAAAGGGCATGCAAATACCATGCAAATACTTGAACATCACAAAACACACCCATTTGGTTGCATGTGTTCATGTTAACACATTTTCATATTTTTAATGGAGGTGGATTTTAGGTGTGTTGAGTGCACATTGTACATTCTAAAAAAATTGAACTATTTTTGGGCATGATACTTAGTAATAATTCATAGTTCAATAACATGAGATATTTGTACTTAGATTTTTTTGGTTAATTTTTATTCTATGGTGAACTAATTTTCATCTTGTTCTTGTAATATGTCTCTCACAAAAGGCATGGGAAACATAAAAGACAAGGTTTTTTAGACCTTTATTAGTTTCATGATAGTTGGAACCCACGATTAAGTTGGGAATGAGGGATGCAGAGCAAGCACATAGGATGGATGTTATATTTAAGGGCCAATAAGATAAATCACTTGGTGTGGATATTGTTACATGAGTTTGTTAGATAGGTAGTTTGTTTTCAATTCTATAATTTCACATGCATGTTTCTATATTATTTACTAGTTGTGGATTGCTATGCATTAGTAATTCTTATGTTGTTCATGTGTTGTAAATCCAATTTTGAAACTAGGGCTTATTTTTCCTTTAGTTCACTATAAGCTATTGCATAATAAATATTGGTGGCTTATTCACCACCTCATAGTATGTCTTTTACCTTTTGGGAACTTGCGAGGTAGCTTCAAGTAGAGTTGTGGCTTAGTTCTAAAACTAGGAGGCTTATCTCATTTTGAACTTAAAGGGATATGTATACCTTGGGGACATGTTGATCCAAACAAGGGACCAAGATCCTTAGTACCTTCCACCTACTCCCTGTATACAATCCAATGGATCATATGGTAAAGATACATAATATTGTCATCACCTTATATATTTTAGACTAGAGGAACATTGGAGAAGACCTTATTAAAATGAAACTCTTATGGATCATGTTTTTTTCTCCTTACTCACGAAGTTTGAGCCTAAGCTCATATTTGTGGAACATCATGTCTAGATTGATGTGTCCAAGATAGAAAAAGTTTCCTTAGATGTAGATATTGGCCCTTAAGTCCTAATAGTGGGGCATTATGCCATGGTAGTAACACTAAGACAGAGTGGGTTCCCTATGAACTTAAATGATGATGATGACAAGGTAGATCATGCAAAGCTAGAAGGGACATTTGAATCCTAAATGAGTGTGTTCATAATTTTGATAAGACATGACTTATGATATAGACGTGAATTTTAATTTGTAGCATGTTTTTATTATTACCTATGGTATAATAATTAAGTTTGGATTTTGACATCTGAGCTTATGTGATGGTAAATCTGTTTAAATTATGACACATTATTTTTGTGTTGACCACTGCTTCATATAACTAGATTTTCCTAAGGTATGAAACTTCTTATGGTATGTGGTGCCTTACATAGAAGCACTTGTATCTCTTCAAGGCTTTTTTTGCCTCATTTTTGAACCATACAACATCCTTGACATGTGTTGTGACGTGAATGCCATCTTTTTGTATGGTTTGTTATGGAATGCATATGTTGCACATCCTTAATTCATGGAATTTACATTGATTGAGTGCCTTTATGAGTTGTATTTGAATTTGGATTTATCTAGGAATATCACTTGAATTTTGACTCATTATAAAAATTCACCCCTTATTTTGCTATGCTATCATTGATTCCCATGCAAGTTTCTTGGAATGCCCAAGAAAGCTTGATTCTAGGTTTGACATAGTCATTTTGAAGGAGTTAAATTCCAAGGAAACATATCAAATATGACACATGAGTTATGTAAGAATTGAAGAAGAATTATTGGACCCTTTGAAATAGTCCCTATTCACCTGAGTATGATCTCTTAAGGAGTACCTACTTCTCTTCATAGTGTTGAATGGAAAATCCCCTCAAGGAGAATCATGTGTACATAATGTCAATCATGTTTGGTAAAATAATACCCTATTGATTTCATGAACCTCATGAATATGGATCCTATAAAATTCTTAATCAACTTATTTAGAGCATCCTTAGTGATGATTTGACCTTTTAAATATTAAGGAAAATCATACGAGCCATTTATGTTATGTTTTATATGATTTTTGTGAGCATGAGTTACAACAAACCTATACAAGTGTTTGTCTTTCTATTGGAGGTTTAGTGCCTGAGACATGTCACTTTCTAGGGAGGAAATCCTAGTGTATCTCTCAAGGACTTGTTCTACCTTTGATTGGTCAAAACCCTTGTTATTTAAAATAAATGTAACCTCATGTTGACAGTGGTTCCTAACACAATTTTGGGTTGATTACATGTGGTTTGTTAATTGAACATCACTTTCCTTTGGCGTAAAGCGATAAATTTTGATCAAAGTGAGAATTGGTAGACCTTGTAAAGGAGTGTGTTTCCTCTTAGTGATTATAATAATGGAATTTGTTTCTTATTATATTTTTATATGATTATATTGGAATCAATTTTTGTAGATAGGAACCTTATACTCTATTATACAGAATCACCCAGGGTTCTATTTGAACCCTATTGAGCCTCAAAGAGTATCACTTAACCCTAATAAATTATTAAAATCTTCTAATATTAGTTTAGAATTTAGATAAAATTTTGAGGTTGTGGGGCCTGCAAATTTTGATTAAGTAGTTCTAGGTCGTAGAGATGCCTATAGGCCAATTAGTGTAAGTAGGATTATCATGGGTATGAACAACTATGCGACGACTTACACATCATGAACTATGCTCATTTTATTGTGTTTGTTTGTGTTAATGTGTTTAACTTTGAAGTGAATTTCACACATGTTGAGTGTGCATTGTGCATTCTAAACAAATCATTTTGAATTATTTTTCTTATTTCCCTCTTGTGATATTTTTGGGCTTGATAGTTTCTACAAATGGTTAGGATTTTATTGTGTCAAAATTTACCTATAGTGGACCTAATCTCTCAAAATATTAACATAAAGGGGTGTTTAGGTCTATGCAAGTCACCATATAAACATGAATTACTCTGATAACACCTATTTGGGGATAAATTAAAACTAAATCAACTTGGTCTTGCACAAATGTGATCAAAATGTTCATAGTTACCTAATGGGAAGTGGTTGGGGTTTTTTTGCATCAATTTTTTCTTATAAGGGACCAAATTGTAAAAAATATAAATATAAATGGGTGGTTGGTTTTGATGCATGTTTTGACACACACATACATTGATGGGTTTACATCTTCTTATTTTAGGGCACAATTAGCTGTGAACCCAAAGCATAAATTGTTGGTTTGGTTTGTCTATTTTTATGGGAATAAATCAAAGAACTAATGGATTATGATCACAATTTGAGAACCTAATCTATATTATTAGGCACATTTTTAATCTTTTAGATTGTTGGGAAAATGAATTTTATATACTTTCCAATTGAAAATCTCCTACTGAATTTATTATGTAATTTTTACTTAAATGGAAAACTTAGCAAAATAACAGATTAATGGGTCATGTTATTGCCAAAATTAAAACTAAACTTTTAAAAATTTGCATATATATCATCCCATGTTTCAATAAATTTGACCGTTACCCTCCTTTTACTTGTGGTGGGGGAAAACATTTTCTATGCTTAGTTTTTAAATGATTAGTATTTTGTTCAATGCTTGTGTATAATCATAGCTAATATAATTGATTTAAGATTCAATTGATGAGCATTTAACTGGATAAGTTAAATTTTAGGGAAGGATTTGTTAGATTTGTTTTGATGATGAGTTGTGGTCAACATCATATAAATAGGTATGATGTCGTATCTTATTTAATCATTTCAAAATTTTATTGTGAATTGTTGGCAGGATTTATATGAATAATATAATATGCTTCATAATAAGGGAATGATGTTGTATAAGTCACAAACATATCAAAATGATAATAATAAAGAATATATAATAGTCTACATGAGTAAAATGTATATATATCATTATATATATGTAAATATCAACTAATTAATATTTAAGAAGTTGAATAATTGTAAATGAATGGTCACCCAAATTACCAATGAGTGAAATAATGTAACCTTTAGATTTTTAAAGGTATATAATGATGTAAATAGTGTGGAATGTAATAATCCATCACAATAAAAATAATTATCATGAAATATATGAATATCACATCATATCTTATCATGTAAATATATAAAATGAAGATAATTTGAGAGAAATATGTGCATATCATAATCCAAGAATTTAATTCCTTCTCAACATCATATAAGTTTAGTTAGGACATCAAACTATGAATCCATGAATTGATCTTTTCATGTAAACATTTGGTGTCTAAGCCCAGGTCTTAAGTAACTGATATCTAGAATAGAAAAAGGGAGATTAGAATATCTATGCGAGATAAGAATAAAGATGCATATGTTTTGTGGCAAGAAGATTAACTTGAAATTTTGCATTCCCTTCTTTTAAAGGGGTTTAGGTACCTGAGGGATGGAAGGAGGTAAGAGGGGAGATATAAGGAGAGAACTTGTGAAAGATAAAATGTGATGGCTAGGAGAGAGAGAGAGAGAGAGAGAGAGAGAGAGAGAGAGAGAGAGAGAGAGAGAGAGAGAGAGAGAGAGTCAAATATGATACAAGTTGTATATTAAAAATCATGGAAATGGGTAAAATTAAAAATATAACAATACCAAAACACAAAGGGGCACCACCATGAAATAAATAAATAACTACAATAACTATAAAATATGATGGTATCATAGAAAATATAAAAAATATAGAGAATATGGCCAGGTGAGAAGGCCGATAATATGTTATAAGTGTGAAAAAAATGACATATAGCACAAAACTATGAAAAGACACAACAAACTCAATGTAGATATAGTAAGGAGGAATAAACACAAACAAAAACAAGATTAAAATGATATAAACACCTGAGAATGCCATGACCATAGAATTGGAATAACCATAACAATAAGTTGCTACGACACTTGCCAAATTAAAAAGACTACATGCCCCAACATGGAAAGCAACTAAGAACACATATAAGAGAAATTAGAAAAACAAAGGATGGAAAGAGAAGAAAAAGTGAGACAGTCAAGTTTTAAAACAGATAAAGAAACCACAACATTGTGTGAGGATGCCATGGAATAAAGGGAAGAAAAAGAAGAGAAATAAAAAGAAAGGAAAAATAAACAAAACCAAGAGAAATTAGAAAGGAGAAATAAAGAATAAAAGGCATAAAAGAAAAATTTTAGAATGGAAAAAGTGACAAATGAGTAGGAGAAAAATGTGTTTAGAACTAAAAAAAGGGAGAAAATCTCTAATCTTGTTAGATGTGAAAGTTGGTGGCAAGGAAATATATTGTGGATTGTTGGATATTGGTGTGGACATTAATGTGATGCCATGAGATACATGGGATGCCTTAGGAAATAAAAATGTTAAATGGCACACCGCGAGAATCCATACGGGTCTTGAAAGGAGTAAAATTTATTTTTTTGGGTATCACTAAAATAAGAAATTTTGAAGTCATAGAAACATATCATAATTAACTATCATACCTAGTACTATTAGTGTTGGAATGGTTTGTTGATTGTAATGGGATATTGGAATTCGTAAATGATAAGATAAGGATGAAATGTAATGGAGTAGTAGCACACTTACCATTAGGAAGAGTTATAGAAGATAAATGGAGCATAACAAGTGAACAATATGAAATCAAGAAGGATGAGAGTTGTGGTGTTAATAAAAATGTCGATCTAAACAAAAATTATAAACCAAATGAGGAGGTTAAATGTCGATCTAAACAAAAATTATAAACCAAATGAGGAGGTTAAGATTTTTTTAGAGGGTAAGAATTTTAAGGCACTTTCAGAAGTATTATACAATTTTATAAATGAAGATCCCAACATGAACCCAAGATAACATACTACATTTTTTTTATGAAAGCCATAATATTGTGAAAAAATAAAAACATGCCACAAAACCAAATATACCATATCACAAAGGAAAAATAAATAAATTATAATACATAACAAAGGAATCACATGATGAGAGAAAAAAAATACTTGGGAGGAGAATAACACAATGCTACCTATGAATAAAATGAGGAGACCATAAAGGATACTGTAGAAGAAGAGAATGATATTGTGAAAAGATTAAAAGCAAAGAGAGATACATATAAAATGAGGTTTATTGTGAAAGAAAACTAATGACTTGGGGAGAAAGAGTACTTTACTATGAATAGAAAGAAAGAACTATGGAGGAAAATTGTGATGACATAATTATTCATCGAACTTGTCTCAAGGATGAGATAAATGTTTAAGTTTGGGTATAATGTTGGTAGGATTTATATGAACAATATAATATACCACAGAATAAGGGAATGATGTTGTATAATAATGGAATGATGAAAAAAAATAAGGAAGTGATGCTATGGAATTTTTAAACATATCAAAATTTAAATAATAAAGAATATATAATAGTTTACATGAGTAAAATGCATATACACCATGATATATATCTAAATATCCACCAAGTAGTAGTTAAAAAGTTTATTACATATATATGCATGATTACCAAAAGTAATGATAAGTGAAAGTATGTAATCTTTGAATTTTAAAAGTTATATAATGATGTAAATGGTGTGTAATATAATCATAATCATAATCACAATCATCATCATGAAATATATGAGTATCACATCATATATTATTATGTAAATATATATAATGAAGATTATTTGATTTCTTCTCTACATCATATCGACATAGTTAGGACATCAAACTATGAATCCATGGATTGACATTATTTTCATGTCAACACAAATTTGCTAACATAATTTATTGATGCATTTTGAGATAAGTACTCCTTGTCACTCTCAAAATTCTATTTGAAATAGTCAAATGCATAATTGTTGATCAAGGGATAATTATATATAAGATATATTATATATAATTGAGAAAAATTTAATGTTTAAGTTTTATTTTAAGTCATGTGGTGATATGGTTATGTTGTTCAGAAACTTGGTTAGCAACATTTGTTGAATACTGTAAGATGGTTGTGACATTTGATTATTGATTGTTAACTTTGTAAAAAGATAATAAAAGATTTTAGAAGATAACATAATGGAAATAATTAAAACAAAGGTTGAAGTGATTATAATGGAGATGATCCAATAGTCATGTTCCCTAACTTTGTGCTTAAGTGGTGCCTAAACTGTGCCACATCAACACATAAAATTGATGTCTATGGATAGCTTAACATGTTAACTTTCTAATACTATATTTTTAACATATGATGTGGTAGTACGAACCCATGGTTTCAATTTATGTGTAAGGGGTCATTGTGATGCCATTTTAGAGGTCCAATTGATTGGTGATGGTAACATCACCCATAAAAATCTAAGTGGATGTTAAAAGTTAGACATTTAAACTTTAGTTAATAGCATGTAGTCCACAGAATGAATACACCCACTTCAAGGTGGCAAGGCATTAATGCCTCACCACCCTATACTTATTATCTACTACCTCACATTCAATTAATCGATCATCATGCTATTTGATGCCCATATTGTACCTTTCTTCCCATTGGTTCATTACATTACTTGTGCACTATTTTTGAAGGGAAGAAGAGATGAAGAGTTTGGGAGATGAAATAATGGGAATAACAACAACCAATACATGATTGCTTGCCATTATTTTCCATTATTATGTATAAGTGAGGTTTTTAATACATCACTAAGGGGTCGATGTAAAAAATTTTGAGTTAGAAAAGTGACATCCCCTAAATTTGCAATCTTTTTTGCAAAGGGCATACACCCTTTAAAAAAGGGTATATGCCTTTTTTAAAAAAAAATCTGAGTCTCAAGCTTGTGGCCAACCCTAAATAGTGCATACCATTTATAAATGGCATATGTCCTTTGAGTTTTACAAAGGGCGTACTCCATTTGTAAATTTATAAGGGTGCATGCCCTTTATTTTTTATCATTTAAGACTGCATTTTATAAAAATCATAGTGTTTTTTAAAGGTTTGGAGTTTTTTGCATTGAACCCTTCTCTCCATTTATTCATAAATCACATGCATGCTACAAATTTGCATCGTACCAATATGATTTGGCATTTTGGTTACTATCTCAGGTATGTTTACTTTTAAAATTTTATTTTTTCCATTTGTATTTATATTTATTTATGCACTTAGGGTTTTGAAATTAGATTTAAATTATAATCTTTTTAATTTCCTAAAAAAACTTGTATTTATACAATTCCAGATATATAATTTAATGATGGACCCATTGTGTGAAGAAAATGTAGAACAACACCCTAAATAATTTGATTTTGCATAATAAGTTCAATTTTATGAATAATATGATGCAAAACATCAACAATTACAAATAATTATCAATGGTTTGTGTCACTCTTTAGCTAATAGTTCATGAAATTCACTTGTCAATACACTAGAGACTATTTTTAATAAAGTGGGAAATGTAACGTCACAACTGGATGTAATGTTGCATCAAAAAGAGGTCCTAAAATAATTTTATTTTGATAAATTTTCATATGAAGATATTAAGAAAAAAATAATAAAAGAAGATGTGTGTGTTTTATTTGTTAAGCCTAGAACTAACCAACTACCACCAATAAATTTTAGACATATTAGTATTAATTGGTGTGTTCATGAGGGAATTAAAAAAAACTTTTGGGATAGGTGGTGGATGGTGTCTGATGAGACTCCATACAATAATAATGAGGTTTTTTTATACTTTTTGAGAAAACTCTACTATGAGTTTATGCCACTATAAATTCTAAATTATATTGACATGAAGGCCTCGCAAGGTAGGGGAGGTGGGTCTTCATTTGATAGACCTAGTGCTATGCAAGATCAAAACTATCCTAACTGAGTTCAAATAAATAGAAGGATGATAACACATGATTCTATCCCCAACATTTTGCATCATACTATACAAATGGACACCCTTGAGGTGGTTACAAGTTTGACACAAGTTATGATTGACCATGGGCATGCATTGAAGACTTATTCTTAGCCTACAGGTGGTGAGATGTCTAGTAGTGGTATTGGTCATTGTAGTAGTGGCACTAGTGGTGTCAATGGTAGTGGCATTGGTGGTAGTGGTAGTGGTGCTAGTGGTTTTGGTGGTATTTATATTGACGTTAGTGTCCCTCTTCCTTATACTCATGCTAAAGTTCTTATGCATCATTTCACATCATGTGGGAGGAAGTGTATGGGACCTCCTATTTTGGTAAGACATACACATACTACATTTATGGAGACTAGAACTACCTTTATGTAGTGTACTAGTACCTAGTAGTTTATGTCATATACAATTGCTTCAACATATAAAGACATCAACACTTCTCATTATATTACATATATAGTTCCTTCAGTCCCTCAGGATAATAGGATACTTAAGTCTATTATTTTTATAGTTGCTTCAAGACCTTAGGAGACTATCATTCCAGAGCATATGTCACCTATAGATACTTCAATAATGCATGATAGTAGCATGACAAACACTATGCCAATTGTAGTACCTTCACCAAATCTTCTCAAGACATGTCAATCTATTGTACAAGAGTTATCTACTTCACCATGTGTATTTGATACACATGTTTAATTTTAATTAGTTTGTTTATGTTTTTAAAAACAATATTAAGTTTATTTTCTAGTATGTGTTCACTTAATTGATATATTGGTTTGGTTTAACTTTTTATTTATTTTTGATAAGTTCAGCAGGAAAAAGGGTCCTAAACCCTATACAAAGCAACCCTAAGGGCAGAAAGGCCTCAAACAAGCCTAGAACAATACATTACCAACACATTAACATAAACAAATGAAAATTGAAAAAAAACAAGAAAAAAAACATAACCATTATGGGCTATCAATAGTCCCATATTTGGCCAAAAACTTGACCATATCTTTGTAATCACCAAGGCTTTCCACACTCACATCCTTAACCATTTCATCAAAATCCTTAACAACAACAAACATCAAAGCCACACAATGAAGAGCCTTGACATCAAATTCTACCATCACGCTCAATTTATTTTGAATCTTTTCTATCTTAGTTTTAAACTCTTTGAGTTAATTAGTAGTCCTAACACACAACAAGTAGCTACCTTTCTTCTTCTTGTCATGAGCTTCAACAACAATCTCCTCCATATCCTTCAAGATATACTCCTTTATTTCAACAAAGTGACTTATAGCTTCCTCCTCATGAATAGATTATATAGGAGTTTCATCTTCTCCCTCCCCCATGGTATCCTCAAGGAACTCAAAGTCATCAAAAATTTCAATGCCTTTGGAGTGAGAGGACATGATTCCAGTAATTCGGTTGGATCTTCAAACTCTAGTACCACCAGACTTCTTAGCATCAATGCCATAATCACTCCCCTCATTTTTAGGACTAGGGTCCAAACATTTGATGGGATCCTCATCTTTAAGATAATCCTCCTTTTTGATTTTAACCTTTTTAGACACTTTTCGCTCAATCTCCCCAATCTTCCATTCCCTTTTAGAGGGCACCACCATATCCATCTCAACCTCACGGTTAGGGGTCATAAGTTTACCACTAGTTTTCTTCAAATATTTAGGCTTGGGCTCAAATATTGGGGTCTCAATAGGAGTACTACATTATTCAATCCTTAGGCCCTCCTTTAAGTTTCTATAGGAGCTTTTGGGTGTCTTAGTGGATTTCCTATCTTTACCTTTAACAATAGGAGTCAGAGTCGATGGGTTATCCTCAAGCAGATAGACTTTAATAGTTTTTTATGGGGCTAGGGCCAAATGGAAGTGATACATTCTCAAAATGAGGCCTTGGTAAATGGGAATGAGAGGGTTCTGACTTTTAGCATGAGATTCCTTGGCCAATTTAATAGAATTCTCCAAAGATGTCAATAGAAAGAAGGGAAAATTCATTTCCATTCTATTCCTAAAATTATTGAGCAAGGCAAAGTGATAATGTTAAAATACCTTAAATTTACCCTCGAGCATGAAATATTTCATAATCATGAGGTAGATTTGTCCCCACGGCTCTGATATGTTCTCCCTATCAAACCCCCATGAAGTTTCACAGTAGATTCTCCTTCTCTAAAAAAAATTGCCATATTCTCCAGGTCTGACACCTTACTATGTTGACCATGCTTTCTACCTTTTATGGGGATCCCCATGGCTTTCCCAATCACTTCTTATAAAACCTTGAAACCAATGTCACCCAAATGAACGTGTTTGGAATCCTCTTCCCAAAACTCTACAAACTAGCAAGATAGATTCTCATCATGGCCATTCATCACCTCAAGGAATGGAGCCACATCTCCCTCCTGAATAATGTGCCAGATTGTAGGGTCCTAGAAAAATTCCTTGGGGGAGGTTGGCTCAACCTTAACAATGTCACCACCCATGTTCAACTCTTAAAAATCATGTAGCTAGATAAAAAGATTATAAAAATGGACTGTTTAACAATAGACATAGGCCCCTCTATATACTTCCCATGGTTCCAAGGCCATGAAAAACTATCAATGATGGCATAATGATTAAGTATATTGGCATTACATTTTCCACCTAGATTATCATTCTATAAAAAGACCCCTACTTGCCACCGCAAGTTAAAATGATGATCACTTATGATGAGGACTGTGGGAAATTGATTATTCTTATGCCAAACTATCTTTTGATTATCATGCTCTACCAACCTTAGGCATCTCATCATCCTTCTTGGTTTATCTATATTGTTATTAACCCATTTGATGGTCTTTTCCCTCATTATCATTTTGAGCCCCACTATCATCCAATCTATCCTTATACCATTGCCTTGCCTACTCAACATCCTAAGAAGCCATTCCTTTATTTGGGCCATTCTCCTTTCTCTCCCATTCCCTGTTGGAAACCTAGTTAGCTCGCCTTTTATCTTAACCTTATCCTTTCTCTAATAAAATTTAAAAATTAAAACCCTATTCTGCCATACTAAGTTTGAAATTTAGAAATTCCATACTTTTTGAAAAACTTAATGCCTTGCCAAAAATAGCCAACTCCACTGAACCAAAGAATGCTAATAAAAAGGAACCCATAATATCTAACTCATACATGTGCTTCCATACTTATTAAGAAGAGTCTAAATCTCTAGAGGTAACCTAAACCTAAGCCTCCAACATCGCCAACCATTACTATTACTTCCCATGTTCACCATAGCATCTGCAACAACATTGCCTTCCCTATATATATGAGAAATCTTATATTCCTCCATAGAATTGAGAAACAACCAGATTTCACCAATAATATTTGATAGATTCCAACCGATACCCATTGATCCTAAGATAATGTTCACTATAAGTTTTGAATCCCCTTCCACATGAAGGTGTTGAATATTCAGGGAAATAACCAGTTTAAATTTTTATTTGTTGCTTGTATAAATTAGTAGTGATGTTTTGGGTAGCTCAATAAGACTTGAATCTATTGTAGAGGCCACAATTGGCATTGGTGTACTCTGTACTCAGGTTTGGAAAATTTCAAATTACATATTTATTGTCCCTTGAACAAAAAACAACATTTAAAAGATATATATTATATTCATACATTTTTTTATCATGCTCATTATATTCACACATTATTCATTTATTGGTTTTATAGATGATGAGGGATACTATGGGCACCTCTCATGGATGACAATAAGGTTTTCCTGGTGTTGGGGTTACATATGAGGATCCAATATCTCTGTAGTAAGTCATGATTCAGGGATGGAGATTGGTGAGAACACATAGTAAAATTATTTTTATCTTTAGGCAATGATATTCTATGTCATATTTACATAAATATATTCAAATCTAGATGTAACGATATATGTATGCTCTATAGGATTCTCCATCATGGTTGTATACATGGTCTCGTAGTCTTAGACAACCATTTATATGAAATATGGTGAGTCTAGAATCATTTATCAAAATTTTGATCTTGAAAATTTTATCATTTTCAATATGTAATTTTAATGCATTAAATTTTATTTTTCATATGCTATGTAGACACAATAATTTTTAGAGGCTATGGATCAAATATTTGATGACTCACATGCTGAGAGTAGAGTCTCTCTTCGTATTGAGGCATCCAACACCCATAAATACACATTTATGGCAACAAAGCACAATTTATTTAGAGGCAATGAGGATTAGAAGAGCTAGTTGTTGTGCTAGGGGTCTATTTTTAGGCATAATCAATTTTGTATGTCGATATGGCCCACATTGTATGCCTATATGGTGCATTTTAAATATGTACATGTTACGGTCTACATTTTTTATTGATATATGTCTTATTTTTTATGTTGAAATATGAAATACAACTTTGCATATACACATATATATTATTATACAAATAAGCTTCTTTTAACTATGCCTATATTCTATTTCGATCATTCAATGTTTACACATATTATTGGTTAGTGATCATTCTTACTTCATATGGGGATATAAAAAAATAAACATTTTGCTCTAAGTTAGATGATTCATCATTATGTATATTTTACATTTACAAGTGATATTTACTATTTACTTGTTTCATTTACATTTCATTACATATAAATTTGTACTTGTGATGTAAGTAGACTTGTGATCAATTTTAGGGATGTAAATTGATGTAGGAGCATCCAAACAAATACATTTGTAATTATGTACATATTCTTCTATGCGTGTTTGTATAGGATTATGTTGAGTAAGGAGTCTTGATAATGTTTAAGTTTTCATAAGTCTATGTGGATAATATTCGTTGTTTGTAAGAGGTTTTCCCTCCAAAACCTCACATTTGAATGTTTACATTGTTAAAGGAGGCCTATAAGCCTTGAGGAATAATTGTAAAGGGTAGGACCTTATGTAATGATCTATAAGGTCAATGGAATGTTGTAAAAAAAAGGTTTATAACCTTTTTCAAGGTGAAAACACCTTATCATTCACCTTCTAGAAAGGATACTACATTGGACAATGTAAAATTAGCATGAGATATGGATATTGAGAGAATTTAGGCTTTCTAGCTATCAAAAAGCCTATGTTTACACAAGTTGTTGGAGGAGATGAGATTGAATCATATAAGGGAGAAAATTAAAGGCAATCATATGGGCATAAAAATAAGAGTAATGATATGTTGAAGTAGGTATTATTTCATGTCTTTAGACTTTCATAATGTAATTATATACATAGAAGAGGAGTGTTTGAATAAATAAGGAGAGGTTGGAAGAATAGAAGGAGGAAGGAACAAAAGAAGACTGTAATTTACTATGTTTTCATAAAATACAATTTATTTACTTAAAAATTAAGTGATTTATTCCTTTAATAGGTGTTAAGGTATGGAATAATAGTTTTTTAATCCTTGATATGTTCATACTTCACTTTCAAGATCTTATACAAGTTCCAAGGTAGGTTATGTTTCTCAATTTTGTGATATTTGTATATCAATAAGACAACTTTTAATGATATTATTAGTTATTTATCCTCATCATTAAGCATAATATGATACAAGATTTTCCATTTGGTAATCAATATAATTCATGATTTGGGTATATATATATATATATATATATATATATATATATATATATATATATATATATATATATATATATATATATATATATATATATATATATAGGTTATGTTTCTCAATTTTGTGATATTTGTATATCAATAAGACAAGTTTTAATGATATTATTAGTTATTTATCCTCATCATTAAGCATAATATGATACAAGATTTTCCATTTGGTAATCAATATGATTCACGATTTGGATATATATATATATGAATGATACAAGATTTTCCATTTGGTAATCAATATAATTCATGATTTGGGTTTAAGAGTTATCAAAACAAAGTTTTGATAACTCAATTTTTTTTGGAAATAAGCTTATTTAATTATTTTCACATTAAAAATAAGTTATAATGAAGTTTTAAAGGTGTATATAGGTTTTACATGCCTAAATTATGTTTTATTTAGATTTTAAAATACTTACAAAACATTAAAAGTCAATTTGGGAGCTCTCTAGTCTATATGAGAATAAGAAACCATGTTTTGTTGTATTTTATAGTCTGAGAATTCATGTTTTCTTGCATATAAATGGATTATATTGATAGTATAAGATTATGAGAATCTTAATAATTTTTTAATAGACCTATAAATCAAATTTAGAGTCTTTAAACCACTTACAATGTCCAAAAAAAATAAAATAAAGAGCCCTCAACCTATGTAAAAAGAGAACTAGGGCACAAATAGTAATTTAAACATAACTCAACTTTGAAATAGAGAAAAATTATAAAATTTTGAAAATATGTGTGCCTTTTAATCAATAATCCAACAAGTCTAATTATATCTTGATTGGTTGGATAGCAAGGGAGATCTTGTCAAAATACAGTTTGCATAAAAGCTTAAATGTCTAATTTTAGCCCTATTTGGCTTATTGAATGAGTTGAAGACCTTATAAGGTAATATGTTTTGGGATTTAGCTTGTATAAGGTGTAAGTAGGATGAATAAATCTTAAAAAAATAATTAAAACAAAATTTAGATCTATTTGGATTGAAATCCTCTTTGTAGGCCTTCTAGTCTCTTAATACAATTTATTTTTTGGATAATTGGGGGTTGTAAGCCATTTTAAGATCAAAATTGCTATGTTATCAGTTGGATAAGGTGGAATTGATATAAATATCTAAAATTTCTTCAATTTATTTTGAAATCCATCCATTAAAGATTCATTAAGCTTACTGGGCCTACTAGTATAAAGGGACATTTTTGGAGCATTTTGGCCTCCATAAACCTGACTAAAGGGTAAAATTGCATTGCTGGACTTGTTCATGTTATAATAAATCTCTATAATGATATAAAATATCTAGTTTAAGTCATTTTCATGAAAATTTCAGTTTGAGATTGAATCTTTGTAGCTTTCATAAGCCATTTGAAGCTAGATTCTAGTTTGAAGTAAAGAAGGTATTTGTAAATTGTTTTGAAACCTCATTTCAAGTTGAATATGATGTTACTAAGGTTTTGAAAATTCAACCATATTTGAAATGATGATAGATTATTGAAAGAGATAATAATCCAAACAAAGGTCTATGGATAAAGGAAATTAGACAAGTTGATAAGTTTTGTATTTACAAGTCAGAGTTGTATCAAGATTGTAAATGTGAAATATGGGTATGGGTCTTTAATTACATGAGATTATGTCATTGATTTTGAATATTTACATCATACATATTATAATTTTTACTTGATGATAGTTTTTAGGAGGTCTAAGAGGGTTTAGATGATCAATAAGAAGCCTTGGAATGCTTCATTTGTCTTGAAAAAGGTCAATTTATCATTGTAAATGGTTTCCCTCCAAAATACTATGTTTAAAAATTCAAATTATGTTGTAAAGTGATTGTGACCATTCATAAGGGCATGAAACTTAAGATATTTATATCAATAATTTACACTTTACTCCTTATGTGATGATGTCTAGGAACATACTCCTACTTACTCACACTTTTACTTGTTCATGTCACCTAATCAATCTCATCACATTATTAATGGCCAATTCTTATTCTATTAATCCTTTAGTAAGATACTTCAAGGAGGTATGATTCAAAACTATTTGTTATATAAGCTTACATAAAATCATACATTGTAAACATCAATGAATCACTACTTGTTATCTACATCTGTATCAAATCCTACTTATTATCTACGTCTGAATCAACTACTACTTATTATCCTTCAGGGTCCCAATCAATGACTCATTAATTTAAAAGGGAACTAACCTAATATAAAGGTTATAGGAAACCATTTACTATATTATAAACATGTTTTTCACCTATTAAAATGTAAAACTCCACCTCATCATCCTCTAGAATGAATCCCAACATAGGAGGAGCAAAATAGGCAATTTGATAAGCCTTGAGGAACATTTGGAGGAAGCGTCTAAGAAAAGTATGTTGTTAGGATGATATGAGGTTGAACCAAGAAGAAATGAGACTAAAAATAAACATTAATGAGGATAAATTTAGAGGAGAATCTGATTTAAGTGGTGATTGAAGAGGTTGGAGAATAATATTGAAGGACTGTATTTTTGGGTAAAACAAGACTATATTTTCTGATTTTCTTCTTGATTGGTATGAACAAAATGGTATTTTATCATCTAATAGTGTATTTTACATCCTTAAATCTTTGTTTCAATTAATTTTCAAGTGCATTTGATGTTATTGGAAGGATAGGCTCAGTTTTCCTTTCAACCCCCTTCAACCATTGTTTTTCATAAAATATAGTCCAAGTTTTTTTGTTTTTCTTGCATTGATAAGGTCTAAATTGTAATTTTGGATTTGGAGAAGTTTAAGGGTGTTGAAATAGACCTCCACACTAAATTTTGGGTCTTGAAACCTTATAAAATGCTTTGAGAGAAATTATTATTGCTCTCAGTGTGTCTAGAAACCTTCAAAACAATAATTTAGGGTTATCACAATAAAATGACTTTTAATCATAAAAAATATATGAAATTTTGGCATATATTAGATTTAAATGATAAATATATGGTGACAAAGTTTCATCTTTATTGGGTAAATGTGAAATGAAAAAAAAGTGAAATACAGTTTGATATTAGGCTAAAAGCCTAGTTTTAGTCCTTTTTTGACTTCTTGAGTGTGTTAGAGACCTCCAAGGGACACTGATCCGAGAAAAATTTTAGGTTATAATTTGGGCAATGATTCTACCCCAATTGATGATAGAACTTTTGGGAGCCATAACTTTTACACCATAGCTTCATTTGACTCACCGTTTGAACCATTGGAAAGCTAAGAATGAGGGGAACTCCGTGAGATGGCATGAGATTTTCTTGATGGGTTTTGGCCTATAAAAACCAAATGGAAGTGCCACAAATTTCAATTTTAGTAATGCAGTCTAAAAATAATAATTCCTCGAATTTTGTATTGTTGTGAATCATAGAAGTCAAACCACTTAATCTCCCTCAAGATTGGTGACCTTCCACATCATCCTACTAATTTCAAAATGTGTATAAATGAAGATGTAACTTGAAAAGGAAATCAAACATCTCTTCCTAGAGATAGGCACGTGTTGTATCTACAATTTTTAAGCAATAAAACATCTCTTTTTAGAGATAACGTTATTACAATTGTGTTGTTCTTGTTTCTTGAATTATATTTCAACCAAAGTTTATGAGTTTTGGACCAGACAAAAAAATTGAGATTTAAGTTTAATTAATTCAACATAGATCAAAAGAGCTGAGTTTAGATCAAGTTTATTTTAAATCCTCCTTCTAGGCCTTCTAGGCCTCTTAGTCTCTTAAGACAATTTTTAAGGAATCATGAGTTGAGAATCATTTCAAGGTTAAAGTTGATTTTTATTTTAGTTGGATTAAGTGGAATTGGTGTTCTTAGATCCAATAACCAAAAATTGGTTCAATTTGTTGTGAAATTCTTCTTTCAAGGTCCACTAGGCCTACTAGTAACAAAAGGGTAGTTTTGAGGAATTAGGTCTTCTAAGATAAATTTACAACACATATGCATTGGTTCATTTAATTAAAGCTATATGGAACTTCTCAAAGTGATATAAAAGTTTAAATTGATGATTATCACATGGAAACTCAAGAAGAGCTTTGTAGCTCTTGAAGCCTTCACTAGCCTTGTCAAGTCAAGCTCTAGAATGAATGAAAAAATACGTTTGTAAACTATTTGAAACCTTTTTTCAAGTTATATATGGTGTTACTAAGCCTTTTAAATCTCGCACATGATCAAATTGAAGTCAGATTATTGAAAGAGTATGTGGTTCAAGGAAAAGTCTAGATAAAGTTGACATTGTTGAAGAGTAGATATTGAAGAAGTTGAGTTAATTAACATAGTAACATATCCATAAATTGAAAGAATATTAGAAATAATTGTATGAGTTAATTTAAAATAATTTTTAAATATTATGAGGTCATAATTTTCCAATTTGTGGAAAATCCTATGCAAAACCTTATAATGGAGCTTTGTTGACGTTATAAGTTAAAGATAAATTAAAGGTGCCAATTGTGTTACATCACTCATTAACCCAATGACCAAACCATATGTGTGATAATATTTGGAAGGGAATTTTAAGGCTTGAATGACCATTTTTTAGTCTTTGTTGGGCCTTGGGAGTGAAAGTTATAGTTGATCAAATACATCCCTCAAGAGAATCTTAGTGTCATTGAGTGTGTAAACTAAGCAAACTTTGGTCATGAATTTCAGGAAAACCATGAGGGATAGAGATGAGACATCAGCTCATGCACTAACATGGATGAGTCCTATAAGCAACTTGAGGAAGATTCTCTCTAACTCAATGTGATTAAGATGTGGCAATGAGTTTTCTCTATTAGCTAAATCTCTCTTAAATGACCAAAATTTGGTCAGTGGGGGTCATATATTTTGACTCATTATCCTAATTGATGAAACATATTTGTGGGTATATATGGATGAATATTTTAAGGATATAACAACCATTTTTTATCCCTATTAGGCCTTGAGAGTGAAATTTGTACTTGATTGGATGCATCCCTCAAGAGAATCTTAGTGTCCTTGAGTGTACAAATTGAGTGAAATTTGGTCACATGTTATAGGATAGCCCTAAGGGATAGAGACAAGCCATCAACTCATATACTTAGATGTATGAGTCCTATAAGAAACCCCAAGGGAATTATCTCTAACTTGATGTGAGTGAGATATGGCAATCAGTTTTCTCTCATAGCTAAATCTCTATTAAAGGGTTGAAAGTTAGTCAGTGGGGGTGTATATTTTGAATCATTATCCCAATTGATGAACCATATATGTGAGCATATCTAAATGGGAATTTTAAGGATAAAATGGTTTTTTTTATGTCTTCATCATCTCAAAAGGTGAAATTTATAGTTGATCAGATGCATCCCTTAAGAGAATCTCAACATTCATGAGTGTGCAAACTAAGAAAACTTCAGTCATGCATTGCAAGAGAACTGTGAGGGATAGAGATAAGTTGTTAACTCCCACACTTCTATGGATGAGTCTTATATGAAACCCTATAAATATTATCTCTAACTTGACATAATCAAGATGTGGAAATAATTTTTTTTCTTACAGCCAAATCTCTCTTAAAGGGCCAAAATCTAATCAAGAGAGGTATATTCTGACTCATTAGCCTAATCGATGAACTGTCTATGCAAACATGTCTATATGGGTATTTTAAGGTTAAAACAATAATTATTCAATATTTATTAGGACCTAGAAGTAAAATTTACTATTTATTAGTATATACATCCAATTCTTATCACTATTGTGCATCAATTATTAATCTAAGCAATATTCTATAACAATGCATAATCTTGGCCAAAATCACTAAAATGCACTAAATCATTTGATCTTATCATGAATATGTGACAATTTAGGCTAATATATCCTTTAATGGGGCAATGCATTTTATGTATTTATCATCTTTTCTTAAATCACTTTGAGTCAAATTGCAACCACACAAAATGACATCCTAGACTACTAAATTCTTCTAATTTGGTAGCACACATTACATGCATGTCTTATTTTGCATCCATAATGCCCTAACTAGGGTATTTTTCTATACACAATTGACACTTTCTTTTGATTATACTCCAGTCAAATTATGACTTAATGAAATGACATTTTTGACTAGGTTGATTAAGCGTATGATAAATTTCCAAAAAATTATAAAAAAAAACCACGCCCACTTAGCTAAATTAAACCAAATCAAAATCCTAAGTGAAAATTCCATGAAAGTTATTGAAAACATATTTATTAGGAATTCATTTCTCAAATATTCATCATACCATGACATCATCAATGAGGTGGCATCCATAGACCATTAATGGAACAAATATCAAGATTAAGCTCTCCCATGCCTCATCAATTTTTCATTATTCCAAATATTAATGGCCATATTTATGGATTGTCCCTCCAAAATTGAATCAATTTATGGCCACACATCTTGATTTGAAGATGGATGTTAATGATTTATCTTGAATTTTTTTAGAAATCTATAAATAAGTGAGTCAAGACTACCATTTTAAAGATTGAATTGTGTAATGTTATTATGAAAAATTATCTCCACAAAGCTTCACCTATTTGTACAAATTGATCAAACTTGTGAGCCTAAGCCATTAGTGCACTAGGAAAGGATTGAAGAGCATGTTAATCATCATTGTCGTAAACTTGGAGAACCAAATCCAGGTAAAAACATGTTTTTTGTCCACTCTTAGAAGGAGAGATTATTTGGAAGGTTTGGTAGTATTCCTTTCTTAAATAGCTATTAGAATTCACTAGAAACACCCCATGAGGGAGTAACTTGATGTTTTAGCTCTATATGCTTCTTTATACATATTTTATTGACTAACACATGGACTAACACATCTCATAATATATCTACATTTTGGCACACCCGATGGGAATGAAACCTCATATAAGTACTTATACCTTTTAATTTTGTATTTAGAACCTTTTTGGAGGCTATTTTGCACTTTTTTCTTGCATTTGACATTTCTATGGCTTCTAAGACAAACAACAAGATCAATGTGTAAAATGGCAGGATCACTCTAAAAGTTGGTAGGATCAACTTGGACATCAGTGGGAATGCATTCATGAATGAAGGGATTACTTTGTTTACTTTCTATTTGCATGTGTGTTTTACAAGATCGATGAGATCACACTATGAATTAATGAGATTGCTCTATAAAATGGTAGGAACACTATGGATTGGCGAGATCACTATACAAATTGATGGGATCATACTATGAAATGGAAAGATTGTCTTAGCCCATAAACTGATATGTGATTGTTATTTCTTTTTTAATCATTTTGGTAGAAACACTCTGTACTTCGATAGGAATGCCCTACTAATCAATGATATCACCCTATCAATCGATAAGGTCGCAAACCAATGTTTCATTTGCTTCTATATTTCAGCAAGATATATCTATAGAATAATGGGAATGCACTGTATAATGGTAAGATCAACCTTTATAAAAAAATAAAGACTTAATATAATGAACTAGAATTTTTCTAACAATTTCACTCCCTAGTTTCAGACTTTTAACATCTTGTTTACAGGATTTAAATCACTTAGTCTCCGTTTCACAACAAATCAAAGGTAAAATTCATTACACACTTCATTTTGGTGATTAAAATGAAATCTCACATTAGCTAAATACTCTTAAGAGTTTTATTTTCATGATTGTTTATTAAAGTTGTTTGTTTTTTAAGCAAAATGAGTGATGCCTATATGCTCTCCCCCATCCCCTTTAGGGAACTTAGGTGACCAAAATCACTCATTATTTACATTTGGTGCCTTTTCCAAAGGCATGAAAATAAAGTCACTAAGGCCCTCCCCAAATCCATATGGTTTGGGTGACCCCAAAACAACCATAAAGTCTTTTCACTTGTCTTTATTTTTATGTACTTTGGCTTGTGAGTGGGAGTTCATTGCCTCCTCATAGGTTCTCTACAGAAGTGTTGACTTTGGAATTCATATCATAACATTTTTTCAACCCCATTCCATGGTGGGGTATATAAATTGAGGGTGACCCACTGGGATGCTTGTTTTGTGCTGTTAAAACAAGCTCTACTAGTGGTTATCGGCCTCATACCATAGGGGTAGCTCAAACATTGCACTACATTGATTAATTCATGGATGTAGTAGTTGTGAAAAGGATATGAAATTTTCATAAAAATTTGGTTAACATAGATCTAATTGACATGAGCATATCTAATGTTAGCCATACTTGGGACCATCTAGATGTGCAAAAATTTAGTTTTAGATAAACCCCACTTACCACAGACATATTGTTGATGCAAGGTGAGTATCCCAAAGTTACATATCACCGTACAAACTATTGAGAAAAGAGGGGGACTAAACACCCTAATTTTCATGTGCTTTTACTTTTAGATTAATATTTAAAATCCTCTCAATAGTATGTAAATAGATGAAATTTGATAGTATCTTGCAAACTTGTCAATTTTAGGATTTATAAAGTTACACTTAGGTGTGTTTTTCATTTCATCCTTTACTTGCTTGTTCATTTTGAGTCTAAAATGGTTTGTGTGAAAAATAAAAACATTGAGAAACCAAACATTCTATTATACACCATTCTATTTGAACAAAGAGGCATTATGGTGACCCAATTAAAATCACTCCTTGCCTTGTTTAAAATTATCATTCTCAAAAGTGTATTTTTCTTTTATAAACGACATTGTTATGCTATCCATTTGAGCCTAGACCATTTTTCCACTTTTCAAAAATCTCAAAGTTCTTCATTTTTGTCTAAATTCAAAATCTCACCTTTTAAAGTTCTAAACCAAGGTGCTATCAGTTTACCTTTTACACTTGGTTTGAGTAACTTGGGTAGGATTTCCCATTTGGAATGAAGGCTATTACATAGCCTCATCATCATTTTATTCTCATTATGGACTTTGGTTGTCTTTCATTCGCTCATGCTCTAAGTTCCTAGACCATTTTATATCTTACTTCCACGTGGTGCTATTGTTCTTCCCATTTAGTTTTGGATTTATACTTAGGAGTTCTTGTGTTAATTCACATTTTGAGCTTCTTGGTTCACATTTTTATCTTCATGATAAAAAATAACTTATTCTAGTTTTCTAATCACAAATCATCGTAATCGTAGCTATATTTTATGGTATTGATGTATCTTTGACCTATGTTTAATATGTTAACATACACTTTAGGTTACAAAGTTATCTTACCCTCTTCTAATTTGATGATCCAAGGTTGAGTAAATTCATAACCACTCTCTTTTAATTGTGTCGTAATACACCACTTATTTTTATAGTCTTGTCTTACCTTGTTATTTATTTGAATAGATATGAATAACATTTTTAAATTCTTTCAAAACACATTTCAAATCTTAGCAAACATAGAAAACAATATTCCAAGCATGACATAAAGGTATACTCATAGTGGGGTATCTTATGGCCCTAGTTACGAGGAAGAGAATTTTTATGATGGAAAAGATAACTCCATTGCATTTGAGGATATCCAAACAAACATAGGGTCTGAAGAAGATTATTATGAACATCAACCCTTAAAAGACAAAGATGAATCCTTCTTAAGGATGATAGAATTAGGTGTTAGGTTACCACCATATTTCTTGATGGAATAATTGCAGACACTTGTTAGGGTATAAGATTAAAAACAAGATAAGTCTCTTTTTCACATTGTAAAATCCAATATTGTAAAGAAACACTTATAGAGTCTACTCCTAACAATCAAGATCTTGCTACCAAGATCAATAAAATTAGTCAACAATACACAAAACAACTTTTCATAGACTTAACAAAAATCTTTGGATAAAAATTTGATCAAGAAAAATAATTATAAATAGAAAGATAATGTGATAGATCAAACACATCATACCCTTTTTGATCTTACATCTACTATAGATCTTGACATTTCATCTAAATAAAACAAACCTAGGGGTGCTTCGCAACATGTTTCACAAGATACAGAGCATACATTATTCAATCACCAAGATAATCTTATCCCTTAAAAAAACCAAGGGATAAAGAACTCAACACATATTGGTCATGTTGTTCAAAACACTTTGGAAAGTTATTCCTAACCATCACATCTTCTGGTGAATTGACCATAAACTCTTCAAAACCAACAATATATTTATAATTCACATTGGTAAATTTTGGGGAATGCTTATCTACCACCTAAGAATAAGTGGCTAACCTACTTGGCTCAAGGAGTAAACTAGAACAAAGTTTCAGATCATAGGGTTTATATCCCTAAAAAAAAATGTAATAAGGGTACATACCACCCCAAAAAAATTATACTCCACTTAAAAATACACCAAACATACATGAGTGGAATTCAATGAAGGAAATCATGTCAAAACTGGAGATGGGAAATTGAGTTAAGAAATATAAGTTTTATGAGATATGTCCATATCCATTTGACTTAAGTATTCTCCAATTTCCCTTTCCAACTCATTTGAATGCACCTAAATTTAATAAATACAAAGGGAAGGGTGACCCTAGAGAACATATCCAAGACTTTTTTGTATTATCCAATAGATAGGTAGCTTATAACAATTTTTATTTGCTTTGCTTGTTCCCACATAGTTTGGCTAGGCAAGCTTTGGATTGGCTCCTCAAACTACCTAAAGTATCAGTGGCAAATATGAATGATTTATTTGATAAATTTATCAACCATTTATCTTATAACATTAAACATGAGTTGACCATGGTTGACTTGTGCAAAGAAAAACAACAAGATGGGGAAAGATTCATAACACACACACACACACACACACACACACACACACACACACACACACACGTGCGCGCGCGCGCACACACACACACACACACACACACACAGAGCAATGGAGAGCATAGCTAGATGATTTCAACATAGTTTGATAGATAAATAGTTGGATGATATATTCACACAAAACTTACACCCTATAGTGGCTCATAATCTATAACTTGTTAATGCAAACACATTTGAGGAAATTATAGACAAGGGTGTGAAAATTAAGAAGGTGCTTATTACTAACGAACTTGTAAAGATTTATTCATAGGTTCAAACATCTAATCATACCCAATCACCTATTTAAGTTGTTACTACAAAAAAACCTAAAGGATTTTAATAAAAACAAGAACATGGTGGGAAATAGAGTAACATAATCTAAGCATGTGAAAAAGGTGAAGGATATGCCACTCCAAATGTATAACTATCCCCACCTAATCCATCAACTAATTTACAAAGGACCCCTCCATGAAGGACATTTAATAAATAGAGTTAGTTCAACAAACTAGGAGAACCAATTGAGGCCATGTTCCAAAAGTTAGTGACAACCAATTTTATTGTGTGGCTTATACCAAGGTCATTCCCTAAAGATTAAGCCAAACCTGATTGGTATTAGGAATATGATTTTTGTGAATTCCATCATGTTATTAGTCATGTTATTTATCGATGTGTTTAATTAAGACATCTTATAGAGGACTTGATCAAAAGTGGTGAAATTGAAGTAAAGCACATGATGCACAACACTAATCAGGACATGGGTATTTATAAATACTCATTTTATAAACATAATCAACAACTAGTGAGAAATAATCATAATCAAACTTAGGGCCAACTTCAACAATCCCAAGGCTAGAATCATAATTAACATGATCATAATCATGATCATAATACACATGTTAATAACCTAGGTTACAACAACATTCCATATGATTATAATAGCACCATGAGATGTGTTTCCATAAATCATGTTACCACCATCACCATCAAAGATTGTAAACCATCTAACGCTTCTCAAATTATTGGACCCCCCATTATAGGGCCAACACCCTCTTCCTTAAGTAATGTTGCATCAAGTTCAAGTAATTCTATTGCACCTCAATTTTTATAGGTTACTTTTATGGACCATCCCCTTCTTCTAATTATAATGACTCCTTGTCAACTCAAAATTGTATAAATGCAACTAGACACTCGAGATTCACCATTCAAGGCCCTTTTCCTTCTTCTTATAATAATAATGGCTCCTTGTTGACTCTATATTGTGTAATTGCAATTAGATGATCGTGAGTCAACCTCCAATGCTCTTTGCCCTCGTCCAACACTAAACCAAACTTGAACACTATATCTTTGGATCTAAAACTAAACATTGAATCAGTCAAGGCTAAACCCTCTCATGCTTCCATTGAAAACCCATACATCTTAGACCAACTAAGTAAAAAACCTGCATAAATTTCTATCTTAGATCTATTACATAAGTCAGAAGTCCACCGAACTATTTTGAACAACTTCCTTCAACAGTCCACTATTCCCTAAGAAATAACCCTAAACAATTTTAGATAGTTTTAGGGCATTTATCTCCTTTTTTATAGTTACATTTGATTAGAGATATATGTCTATTGTTGGTCCTATTCATAATAACCCATTGTACATGTGCACTAATTTTTAGCTCCAAGCTATATTAATAATTTGAGTAATAAAAACCTAAAACTTAATCACACAAATAGGAATGGATAAAAGAGGAAAATCAACATAATAAGAACATTCTTACCATAATTTTTACCTCTTTATGGCTCCACTCTAGGATTTGAAAATGTATTATTGATGCCCAAATTTGAAAATACTGGATTACTTGCTAAGTGTTGACAATGGCTTTCAAATGGTTGGATGAGCTTGATAGTGGCTATGGATGGATGCAAGAGAGCTTTACAGATGCAAGATAGCATCAATTTGATAGTTTTCACAATTAGTTTGGAGGAGCGAGAGCTTGGTTAAATAGACATGGAGGGAGAGATCAATGAATCAAATTCAAATTTGGGCCATTGAAATCAAGGGCTAGAGATTTTCCATGGAATTTTTAATTCCATGGAGATCTCTAGAATTAGAGAATTATAGAGAAGGGGGCTAGAATGGGGAAGATTGATAGAATCATCTAATTCTATAAATCTCCCCATAGGGTTTATGATTTTAGGAGAGGCTAGGATATGGTGGTGGTGGGGCAGGTAGATTATGTTAGAATTTAAAATTGGCTAGTTGGCTTAGGGAATAGGTTAGTGGGTAATAGGTTCTATTAGGGGTTTTAATGAGGGGATTAATTGGTTTTAGGATGGAGTAAAGGTTTATGAGATATAGGAATGGGATGGGGGATATTAGGATATTAGTTAATTTAAATAAGAAATATATAAATTAAACTAAATTAGCAAAATTTGGTAGAATTAGTATAATTGGTGGAGTGAGTATAATTTAGTACATACAGTGCATTGAGGTCATTATAGAAAATAATAAAATCAAGTGGGTTATTATAGACAATGGTTCATGGTTAAAAATATTATCATTCAAGTTGATATAATAATTAGGTTATAATACCAAGGACATCCAGCCTAAAACAATCATGATCAACTCATATGACAACACCGAAAGGGAATTTTCTAGAACTATCTATTTGCATATCATTATTGGTGTTGTATCCCATCATACTTTTTGCCCTATCATGGACATTAAATTTCCATATAATATACTTCTTGGTCACCCTTAGATCCATGAAGTAAATTCTATTCCATCCACCTTACATTGGTGCCTCAAATTTCCCCATGATAGGATTGAAGTTACCATTCCTGTTGATCTTTAGCCCTACTAATATTGCAAACACCTAGAGCCTGAATTTTGTACTTATAACTATTTCCCTAGTTTTGAATTCATAGCCATGAAGAACAAATAAATAATTTCTTAACTTCCCAAGTCTAATTATATCAACCTAAGTGACCTTGATTCTAGTTTGACTATTCCATTTATCGCAACACTTACACAACATGTCACTATTGAGGACACATATATTTCCACCTACCATCTTAAAGATGCCTTTCACATTGCTAAGTTTCCCAAGTCTCCTAAGTCTTTTGGAAAACCCAAGCCTTCCCAAAACCATTGTATATCTAAGATGATTAGGAAAAATAAGAAAGATACAGAATAATCACCAATGATATTCATACCAATAACTTTACCAAATCAGGATCAAGAATCTTTTATTAAAGGAAACTAGTTATATTTTGATGACATTGTTGATTAATTTTAGAATCCTAAGTACCCTATGCCTAATCAGATTATGGACAACTTCAGTTATACAGGGAAAAGCCTTGGGCCACAAGGTCAAAGAATATTGGAACCATTATCAGTTGGTAAACCTAATATGATTCAAGGTCTCAAATTTATATTTCTTGGGGGTGACCTCATGTATTTTTATAGTGATTCTTCTAAATCGACTAGCAATGAGACTCTTGACATCGATACAACATCCCATTATAGCATTTACAATGAGCTTGCTAACACTAACCTATTTGATTCCAACTCCATTGTGACTATCACATCTCATTATCCCCTTTTCCTTTGCCATCTTGACCTCATTGATTGGGACCAATAAGATTTTATTATCCCCCTCAATGAATATTAGAATGAGGAATCTATTATCAAGTACATGGGCCTTAGAGATGGATTACCAATTGGTGATCTTAAGCAAGGATTTAACTTATCCTTGGACTCTTCTACCTACTTTGGAGAGCAAAATAAAAATTTTGGTAATGAAAAAGATAAAACATTGAGATCTTCAGGTGAAAACCTCTTTGAGACACTCATTGATTAGGGAAATAGTAAAGAAAAAGAAAAGCCCTTGAGTGAAAACTTATTTCAGGAACTCTTGAATGGGGAAGTCTTCTCATCTCCAAAGGATGTGTAGTTTCCACCAAGTCCTACTCTATAGCCAATGTTAGTATCACATCTGAACAATATAAATTATTTGAGCATATTGCTCTTGAATTTCTAGAGATATTTTCTAGTTGGACACTACCTGAACTAGCATATTAAGATTCATGTCATTAACTGGAGCTTTGAGAAGAACAATTAGAAGCTAAATGGAAGAAGAGGACTAGGATTAGATGTTGCCTACTATTATATAACATGGTTCTATGCTCCTAGTAGAAAACACCACTGAAGTGAACCTATGGACTTATGATAATCCCAAAATTATTTATCTTAGAGCTTCCATCACCAATGAAGAATGTGACTATATTATCACTATTCTAATGGATTTTATTGATATTTTTGTATGGGGTTATTTTGATATGCTAGGCGTAGACCCTAATTTGGTTATGCATCAAGTTTTTGTCTATCTAGATGCTAATTCAATCAAACATAAATTGAGAAAGATGCATCCATGCATCACTCTTTTGGTAAAAGCAAAATTGGAGAAAATATTAGGAGTTGGATTCATCATACCACTAGACTATTCTAAATGGATATCAAACGTAGTCCCAGTAATAAAAAATCCATAGGGTATATGTATTATACTAATTTTATAGATATCAATAAGGCATGTCCCAAAGATGATTTTCATCTACCCAATATTGACATGATTGTTGATTCTACTACTGGGTATGAGATGTTGTCCTTCAAAGATAGATTCTCAGGATACAATCAAATCAAGATAACACTATAGGACTAACATAAAAACTATGTTCACCACACCATGGGAAACCTTATGTTATCAAGTCATGCATTTTCATTTGAAGAACACTAGAGTCACCTATCAACATGTTATGATTGTAATTTTCCATGACATGATGTACAATATTAATGAGGACTATGTTGATGATATCCTATCAAAATCAAAAACAAGTGCCAGACATCTTGATGTTCTATGAATTTTTTTGGAGAGACTTCATGAGTACAAAGTTCATTTGAATCCTTCGAAGTGTGTTTTTGGCATCACTTTGAGAATTATTTTAGGATCATTGTGTTATAAATAGGGATTGAAGTGGATCCTACTAAGATCAAGGCTATTATAGAAATTCCTCCACCTTATAATCTTAAACAACTCTGCAACCTATAGGGAAAGTTTCATTCTATTCATAGGTTCATTTCATAAGTAACAGATAAGTGCCACCTGTTTACACACCTATTGAAGAAAGGGGTCAATTTTCAATGGGATGATGAATGTCAATTATAATTTTTGAAAATCATAACATACTTGGCCAACCCACCAGTTTTATGACTGCCAACACCTGGACAACCATTAATTTTTTATATCTCAGCTATAAAACATGCACTGGGGGCACTCTTGGCCCAACATGATGAACATGAAAAGGAATATGCAGTATGTTGGTTGAATATTTTGTCGATCAGCATACTAATAAACAAAATAGGTCTGGTCAGCCAAAGTAGGAAGATTAGTCATCCAAATGTGTAGGTTTACCACATTAGAAGGGGACTGATCTCTCCTCTCATCAAGGGGAGGTTCCCTATAGGTATACTATATATATATATATATATATATGAATAGAAAATAATACTCAAGGGTAAAACAAACCATTCATCTCTCTTTTTTTATAGATGATGCGTGCTGATCAAAGGAGAAACTCAAGGGAAATGACAGACAACACTCCTCTTCTTTCAGAAATACTATTAAGCAAACCATAAGAATACTTCTGGTAATAAAATCAAAATGTAGCAAAGGACGTAGTAACCAACAAATCGAGATGTAGCACAAAGTCTCCACCTGAATTTCTCAAGAGTAAGATATGAAGGAAAATGAGGGCACAAAGTTGTCCCAAAGTCCTTTACACAGAAATGAAAAGAAAACACACTAAAGGAAATTATGGGGGCATAAAGTCTCTCCATAGTTGACTCTTAAGGACACCTTCCTAACTGCTATCACTAATTCTGCTTGTTGAATTAAAGGAACAAAAGATATATTAAGGAAAAAGACATAAGAATAGTTTCCTCAACAACAAAGATATCACTTGCTTTCTTATTCCAATAAAAAAATATGATCAACAAACTGAGCTCAAAGTCTCAGAAATGCCTTTCAATTTGGCTAGAGTTTCATTATGATTGTCAAAAAGAGATAAATTTACAATAGAAGAGAGTCCCTTATATAGCCTCTTTAAGAAGTACTTGGGAATAGTAACACATCATGTTGCATTGAAATCTATTAAGATAGGCTGGAACTTAGGGGCATTTACCCATTTGATTTTATCAATGCAGAGAAACAAGTCACGCTATTGAAAGTTTGCAACTTCCAATGTCCAGCTAGCAATCTGATCCTTCCTCATCATTCCTCCTTTTTTGGTTGATTGAATCGGGTCTTGGATTCAATTTGTTGTTAAGTTCTTTAGTCGCTTTCTGCTAGTCTTGGCCTTAAAGCCTATGAATACATTTGGGTCTATAGATTACAAGGATCAATGTCTATTTTATGAGATTTGAAATTGACATTCGTGCACCCATCACTACATTTTCAATGACTAGTTTGCTATCTTGAATTTGATGTCTTCAGGCACGTCACCCCTTGGTCCTTCTTCAACTTTTCTATTTGGCACTTTCTCAAAAAGAACCTACCCTTTCAGGCCTTAAGAAATGATCTACCTTGGGTCAAGAAGAGCCCCCTACAAAGGTATTTTCCCTTTGGGTGGTCTTCAGATGGCCTTTGAGCTTCTTTATTCTGGTGGGTCGCTAAATTCTTCCTTAAAATTTCTTGTTTTATATCTTCCCAAAGGGAAGGTGACCCTTCAGCTTTGGGGAAATGTCCTTCAATTTGGCAGTCGAGAGTCCCCTGCAAGGGCATCTACCCTTTGGGGTCCTTCAGCGGCCTTTTCCTTAGAAGTCTTTTGCGGGCTTTCCTCGGGCTTTCTTCGCAGACAAATTCCTACGAACAAAAAGTCCGCAGACATTTCCCGGAGACAAAAAGTCCATGGAATTGTTCCGTCCATTTGCCTTGGTTATTTCTTTGGGATTTCTACCCACAGCTTCTCCAAATTCTTTCAGACTTTTTGTCTGAAGGAATTCCTTTAGATAAAAGTCCGAAGGAATTATGCCTTAGACTTTTTTGGCTGACTTAAACAAAAATTTGAAAGAATTTACCTTTTGAGGCTTCTTTGAAAATGACCCTTCCAAAGGGTAATTTTATCATCCAAGTGCCCTCCGTAAGGGCACTTTGTCCTTCAGGAGGCTCTTTAAACTTTTGCATTTGAACTGCTCCTTTGAACCATCTGAGTGAACTGCTCTGTTGAACCAAGTTGTTGAACTATTTGATTGAACCAAATGTTGAATCGCTCCATTGAACCAAGTCAATGAACCACTCTGTTGAACCAAGTTGATGAACCGCTCCGTTGAACCACCTCATTGAACCAAGGCAATGAACCACTTGGTTGAACCAAATGTTGAGCCAAGCCGATGAACCAAGCTTTGAACCAAAATGGTTCAAGTTTATGGTTCAAATCGATGAATCAATTGAATGAACCAAGCCTTTGAACCAAGCAGATGAACTGAGCATTGAACCACTTGATTGAACCTGCCTTTGAACCATTTGTTTGAACCAACCGTTGAACCAAGTTTTGGTTCAATGATTCAAATGAAGCCTTGAACTAACTGACAAACCATTTGATTAAACCAAAGGATGAACCAAAGCATTGAAATAAAGTGAATGAACCACTTGAGTGAAACAAAGTGTTGAACTACTTGGTTGAACCAAGACATTGAACTGTTCCTTTGATTGAAACCGCCATTGAACTAGAAGCATTGAACCTTTTAAACTTTGAACTCATTGAACCTTTGAACCAAAGTGGTTCAATGGTTCAACGGTTCAAGCCTTCTTTGCTTAGATATTTGCCAATGGAAATTTTCAATTGAACCAAGTCATTGAACCAATCTCAAAAATGACCAAGTGTTAGAAACTGATTCTTTTGGTTGAACCTGCCTGCAGAAGTCTTTGAACCTGGAGAAATGAACCTGCCTGTAGAGTCTGTAGAAATCAACCTATGAAGTCCTTTGAACTTGGCCTGCAGAGTCCATAGATTTTCTCTTCCTACTGAGTCTGTAGATTCAAGCCTGTAGAGTTTATAGATTTAAGCCTACAGAGTCTGTAGATTTTTGAGAAGCTTAAAAAATGAGGAATTTGAATGCCCAGGATAAATATTGAAAAGGGAAGAGACAATTTTGGTATGTAGGACCAAAATAGTTCAAATGTTGTCCCAAAAATGAGTGATATTTTTTGGGGGACAACAGCTGGCTACAGTTGGGAAACTTCTGTCAATTGCAAAAAGAATTGAAGGGAGTAAAATCTAGAATCTCCAGTGTCTTCATGTGTACCATTGGGCTATGGAGTCATGCTACCCAAAAATGAAAGGCATAAAAAAAACAAACAAAACAAAATAGAATTAAAAATTGTACAAATATACATATATACATATGCAATGATTTGATACTTCAAGAGTTAAAGTGTTTCAGATGCTGCCCATTGTGAGGCAGAGAGAAGAGTGTGCCATCTTGATATTTCAGTAGAAAGCTATTTTCACCAACGTGCTGATGAATTATAAATGGGCCTCTCCAAAGGGAGTCAAACTTTCCATGCATCCCCTTTGGTTCTCTCCTTTTGTCTCACAGTAGGACTTGATCCCCAATATGGAAATCACAATTTTTGGCCTTCTAGCCAAAGAGTTTCTTTAACAAAATTTAATGAATAGCAATTTTGTCCACCACCATGGTTCTTTGTTCCTCCAACTCAGTTAGGCACATGATTCTTTTATCAAGAGAGCTTTCATATGTCTGATCTTCAATTGCCTTTGCCAATTTCAAGGCTGGCAATTCTAAGGTGATTGGTATCTCAACATTGATACCATAAAGAAGTTGAAAAGGAGACATACCAATTACCCTCTTTGGTGTGATTCTGTCTACCCATAGAGCATCAACTAATGCTTTATGCCATGTTCTTTGATTGTCATCTACTAGCTTCTTGATGATAGTTACCAGGTTCTTATTATTGGATTTAGCTTATCCATTCCCTTGTGGAAAATAATCATAAGAATGAGAGAGTATAATTCCATAATGGAAATAGAAATATGTAATCTCTTGGGAGGTGAAACAAGCTGCATTATCAGTAACAATTTTGATCAGAACTCCAAACCTGGAAATGATATTCTCTTTGAGGAAGTTGCATACAACTTCTGAAGTAGCATGCTTAGTTGGGATTGCTTCTACCCACTTGGTGAAATAGTCAGTTGCTGTAAGGACATAATCATGTCCAGCACTTACAGATGGGTTTATAGTCCTAATAAAATCAATCCCTCATTGTTGGAAAGGTTCTTTTATGATCATTGGCTTGAGATGCATAACAGCTAACTTGGGTCTTCCAACAAATTGCTGACAGAGTTCACATTTTCTCACCCACTTATGTGCATCTTGGAAAAGAGTTGGCTAGTAATACCTAGCTCACAAAATCTTGTGAGCAGTCACAGGAGCAAAAAATGTCCTCTACAGGCCAGATTGTGGAAAGATTTCAAAAGCTGGCTTTGTTGCTCTTTGTCTACATAGCAAATGAATACTCCATCTATGCTTCTCTTGTACAAGCCGTTGTCCCAAAGGACAAAATTGGTAGCTTTCAACTTGATAGTCCTCCTTTCTTTGTAAGACAAATGAGTAGGACATTCACCGTAAGTAAGGAAATGAGTGATACCTTAAGACCACTCATTGGTAGTGAAGACAAAAAGGACTATTGGTGTTTCTTCCACTTCAGTTTCTTCACGCTATTTGTCTTTTGGCTTATTGTCAGCAATTAATTGGCATAGGCCTTTACCCCTGACCAGCTTTGTTGGCTTTATGTCTAGATAAACTCTTAGATCTTTGCAATCTAATTACCTCTTTTCATGCCAAAATCTTGCTGAGTTAATATAGACTTGACTGTAGTGTCAGGAACTAAGGCAATAGTGTGTGAATTTAGAATATAAAAGCGAAAATGTTTGACTACTTTCACCAATGCATAAGCATGCCTCTCTACATTTGAATATTTCATCTCATGGGTTTTGAGAAGGCAACTCATAAAAGAGATAGGAGATTCCATACCTTCCTTATCCTGTTGAAAAAGAATTTTTGAAAGAGTGTGTTTAGACACATAGCTGTATATGATGAAATCTTTGTTGTAATCTAAAAAAACCAAGGTAGGGGCATGAGTAATGGCAGTCTTGATATCTTGAAATGCTGATTTACCTTCTTTAGTCTAGCTGAAGATGGTCTTCCCTTTCATCATGTTCACAATGTGTCTAGTCTTCTCAGCAAATTTGAGGATATATCTCTATAAGAAATTCACGTTTCTTAAGAAAGAATGAACAACATTCTTACTTGTAGGAAAATTAAGTTCTTGAATAGACTTGACTCTGTCTGAGTCAATCGTTATGCCTTCTTTGGACATAATGTGTCCAAGGAGTTTCCCTTATGTTACTCCAAAAATAGACTTTTTAGGATTTAAGGAAATACCATTCTGGCAGCATCGCTCCAACACTTGTTGTAAGTGGCATACATGATCAGATCGATGCTTTGAAAAGACAATCAAGTCATTAAGGTATACCACTATGAATTTACCAATATCATCTTTGAAAGCTAGATCCATTGCTCTCTGAAAGGTAGCACCAGCATTTATTAAACCATATATGCAAATGTACCCCAAGGTGTGGTGAATGCAGTCTTGTGTTGGTCTGCTTCACCAACTTCAACTTGATTATATCCTCAGAAGCCATCCAACATTGATAACATTTTTGAACCTATCACTATTTGAAGCACTTGATCCATAATTGGTAAAGGATAATTATCTTTCAAAGATGCTTGATTCAGATTTCTAAAATCTACACAAATGCAAATTTTGCCATTCTTCTTCCTTACAGGCACTATGTTTGCAATCCATGTGGAATGATGGATTGGGAAGATGATTCTAGTATTTCTTGATATTTTCAGATTATACTATTTGGATTTTTGCTTATAGGGCATTGAATCAGCCTTGAGAGGAATGTCATGGCAGATTTCATCAGGTTTGAGAGACATCAGGTCTTCATAAGAATAGGCTAAGACATCCATGTATTGACAGAGTAAAGAGGTGAACTTGAATCTTTCTTCAGGGGTGTAGCACTTACCAATGTTAACCATCTTGAGATTTTCTTTAGTGGTCAGATTTAATTGATCGAATCCTTTAGAGAAACTTGAGTTTGTTTGCTATTGTTTGATAAATCTATCATGCTTGTCAAATAGCTTCTCAAGAGAAACCAAGCCTTTGGAAATTTTATTTCCTTTTAGCTGTGAGAATTCTTCATTTATGTCTAAACTAGATTCAGAAGCTGATTCATACTTCTGAGGTTCACTGCCTTCAAAATGTAGTTGTTCAAAATTGTCTTTTCATTCTAAGAAAGCAATGATTTGATGATCATCATTGAATACTTACCAATGATCAGCATTGTCAGGTACACTTGGTCTATAGACCAGCTCAATAGTATACCTGTCTTTTTTGAAATTTGAATGAGGAACTAAGAGAGTTCTTAAAATAACTAGTGCATCAGCTCTGTGATTAGACTCTCTGGGTATGGCAGAAATGTTGAAAGCATCAAAGCTTTCAATTTGGTCCCAAACCAAGTTACGATAGTGGCATAATATTTCATTCTTGGTTTGGTATAAGTTCCTCACTTGACAAACCACTAATTTAGAATCCCATTTGGCATGAAGAAACTTGATGCCTTTGTCTTGAACAGCGTTCATTCCAAGCAGCAGAGATTTGTATTCAACTGTATTGTTAGTGTTGCTAAACTGTAATTTGTAAGATGAAGGGAACATATCTCCTTGATGAGATATCAACACAATCCCAGCTCTTGAACCGATAGAGGAATAGCTACCATCAAATTTCAAAGTCCATATCTCATCTGATACTGATTTTTCTTTAGACTTTCCTTCATCAGAGATGGAGGATCTTTCTTCATCTGTATTATAGCCTACTAGTTCTTCTGTTGTTCTAGTTGAACTAATTTTTGAGTTGACACTTTCAAGAATTATATCAGGTGTTTCATGCACTTCATTTGTAGATAGAAAATAGTTACCCATATCTAAAGATTTAAAAAGAATTTGAGCTTCAGGGACTGATGCCTGGGTGACCACATATTTTGCTTCCTTTTTAGGGAGCAACCTCTTCATTACACCTTGTATAGGGATCCTTGCCTCAGATAAATCTATGCTTAGTTCTCCTCCCACATCCTTATAGAAATTTCAGCCAAGAAAAATGCCATAGGATGCTGAGACGTCAGCCACCAAGACAATCATCTTGATTCTCTTGTCTGAAAAGGCTGCAAATGCAAATTGGGAATCTTTGATTTGCCCCAGCAATGGTACTTGCTTGTTCTCTATGGAGAAACATCTCCCAAATGTCTTGGTTAGTGTGAGACCAAGAGACTCAGCTAATTTAGCAGGCACGACATTGTCAAATGTGCCTGAGTCTATAATACAGTTACTCAGCTTGTGGCCATTAATTAACAGGGAAACATAGAAAGGTTTTATTTTTCCAGGAGTAGCTAGGGGAGTAATGACCAAATTATTTGAAATAGGCGTGTTCTTTGGAGAATCAGGAGTTAACTTTTTAGATTTTTGTCCTGCAAGGACAATTTGGTTCTTGACATATTGGACCAACTTATTCAATTGATCAGGATTAGACTGCAAATATTCAAACTCAGACATTTGTATTTTTGTCTTTTTGACATGATAGATTATGTCAAATGGCTGAATTGAGCTAGGTACAGAGAAAGGTACTTCAAATTTTTGAGTTTTAGGAGGGATGGGAGGTGGGCTGGTTTGTGAATTTGAAGTAGAAGGGGAAGGAAAAATTGATGTATTTGCCTTTTGGATGATTACCAGATCCTTTGACTTAAAAGGCAGAATGGTTCCACACTTAGCAATCATGACTGTTGGCTACGGTTGCTCTTCTGTCTTCCATTTATCAACTTGCTGGATTGATTGGTTCTTAAACCTAGTTAACAATGCATATGATCCATCAAAAGCTTCTCCTTTGCTTCCGGGTTCATCTTGGTAGTCCAAGAAACCAATGTGGGAGTTGCCAACTAATTATTTTTGATTGTCTTTAAGGAGATTAGTGTCATTTTATTGATTCAATTTAGGCTGGAAAGAGAACTCTGATTCTGCTTCAAGATATCCCATTGCTGAATTTGTTAGAGGAGCTTCTAAGGCAATTTTCCCTTGTGGGGGAGGAAGGCGATTCTGTTGCCCTTGATTTTTGGTAGCATTGCCCTGATATGACTGATTTGAAAATGTCCTTATGTATGAAGGAGTAGAAGACATTTCTTGAGCCATTTGCTTTTTGAGAGCAAGCAACTCATTTGCCAATTTCTACACCATTGGATCTGTGGTGCTTGTAGATGAATATTCAGAAGATGATGAAGCTCTATTTCTATTTAGATCTCTTCTTATCTTCCTTGTTAAGATGATATCATCTTCTACCTTAGTGGCCAAATGTTGAGCTGCAGCAAGTTCTATTTGACTAGCATGTCTCAAGAGAAAACTTACTTCAGGTAACTAAGAATTAATGAAAAAGAATTTGAGATTCTCAGCTGTAGGTCGAGCAATTATAGGAATTCTATTTTTTAGTTTGTCAAATTTAGCTATAAAATCCCGCATAGGCTCATGAGGCTCTTTCTTCATCTATGTAAGTTGAGCCAAAAGTGCATGTGCATCTTCTACAGGTTTGAATCTAGATTTTAAACTTAGCTTTGAGGGTATTCCAATCAGTTACTGATCGAGCCTGTAGATGATAAAACCAATCTGTATCATCACCTTGTAATGTTTCTACAAATAACTTGACTGCTACATCTTCAAATTCTACTCTGATTACTCTACAAGCTATGCTTAAGGCTACAATGTGTTCATCAGGATGAACTTTTCCATTACCATAGAATTTGGGAAAATTCTTCCTTGAACTGTGTGGAAGCTCATGTAGAGGTGGAGTAAGATTGAGGACCAAAAGAATTACCCTAGGGGCCTTGAACTACCATTGTAGGATTATGAAAAGGAGGAATAACAAATCTCATAGGGGTAATTATTGGCAAAGCTTTATCCACAACAGAAGTAGATACTTCATTTGGCAATGGAGATCTGACTTTAGTAGGAGGAAAGCTCTTGGTTCGTTGGAGATGAGATGGTGAAGGAACCAAATCAAAATCACTTTGTTGTACCAACTTGAATACAGGGTCAACAATTCCTTTAGCCCTTTGGCTTCGTGTATACCTTGAATCTGCCAGATTGTGAAACAAAAATGGAAAAAAATTGACCTTGCTTTAGTTAAAGCTTGAGGGTTTAAACTGTGCATTCTTTCCTAGTTAGTGTGTAGGTGAATGGATATATTATAAATGGATAATGGATATGATATTCCTAGCAGAGTCACCAAAAACTATTGGCTGAATATTTTGTTGATCAACGTACTGATAAACAAAATAGGTTTGATCAGCCAAAGTAGGAAGATTAGTCATCCAAATGTGTAGGTTTACCACATCAAAAGGGGACTGATCTCTCCTCTCATCAAGGGGAGGTTCCCTATAGGTATGCTATATATATATAAATAGAAAATAATACTCAAGGGTAAAACAAACCATCCATCTCTCTTTTTTTAGAGATGATGCGTGTGGATCAAAGGAAAAACTCAAGGGAAATGACAGACAACACTCCTCTTCTTTCAGAAGTACTATTAAGCAAACCAAAAGAATACTCCTAGTAGTAAAACCAAAATGTAGCAAAGGACGTAGTAACCAACAAATTGAGATGCAACAGAAAGTCTCAACTTGAATTGTTCAAGAGTAAGATACAAAGGACAATGACGACACAAAGTCGTCCTAAAGCCCTTTACACAAAAATGAAAAGAAAACACACTGAAGGCAATTATGGGGGCATAAAGTCTCTTCACAGTTGACTCTTTAGGACACCTTCCTGACTGCTATAACTAATTTTGCTTGTTGAATTAAAGGAACAAAAGATATATTAAGGAAAAAGACATAAGAACAATTTCCTCAACAACAAAGATATCACAGCACAAAGTCTGAAAAATCACTTGCTTTCTTATTCCAATAACAAAATATGATCAATAAATTGAGCTCAAAGTCTCAAAAATGCCTTTAAATTTGGGTAGAGTTTCATTATGATTGTCAAAAAGATATAAATTTACAATAGAAGAGAGTCCCTTATATAGCCTCTTCAAGAAGGACTCAGGACTAGTAACACATCATGTTGCATTGAAATCTATTAAGATAGGCTAGAACTTAGGGGAGTTTACCCATTTGATTATATCAATGTAGAGAAACAAGTCATGCTATTGAAATTTTGCAACTTCCAATGTCCACCTGGCAATGTGATCCTTCTTTTCTGGTTAATTGAATTGGGGCCTGGATTCAATTTGATGTTCAGTTCTTTAGTCACTTTTTGCTGGTCTTGGCCTTAAAGCCTGTGAATAAATTCATGTCTATAGATTACAAGGATCAAAAACTATTTTATGAGATTTGAAATTGACGTTCATGCGCCCATCACTACGTTTTCAACGGCTAGTTCGCTGTCTTGAATTTGATGTCTTTGGGTGCGTCACCCCTTGGTCCTTCTTCAACTTTTCTATTTGGCACTTTCTTGGAAAGAACCTATCCTTTCAAGCCTTAAGAAATGATCTACCTTGGGTCGAGAAGAGCCCCCCACAAAGGTATCTACCCTTCAGGTGGTCTTTAGATGGCCTTCAGGCTTCTTTATTCTGGCGGGTCGCTAAATTCTTCCTTCAGATTTCTCATTTTATATCTTCTCGAAGGGAAGGTGACCCTTTGGCTTCAGGGAAATGTCTTTCAATTTGGTAGTTGAGAGTTCCCCGCAAGGGCATCTACCCTTCGGGGTCCTTTGGTGGCCTTTTCCTTAGAAGTCTTTCGTGGGCTTTCCTCGGGCTTTCTCCGCGGACAAATTCCCATGGACAAAAAGTTTGCGGACATTTCCTGCAGATAAAAAGTTTCTGGAATTGTTCCATCCATTTGCCTTGGTTATTATTTTAGGCTTTCTGCCTGTAGCTTCTTTGAATTCTTTCAGACTTTTTGTCTGAAGGAATTCCTTCAGACAAAAGTCTGAAGGAATTATGCCTTAGACTTTTTCAGCTGACTTGAACAGAAATCTGAAAGAATTTACCTTTTGAGGCTTCTTTGAAAATGACCCTTTCAAAGGGTACTTTTTTCATCTAAGTGCCCTCTGCAAGGTCACTTTGTCCTTCAGGAGTCTCTTTGAACTTTTGCATTTGAACTACTCTTTTGAACCATCTGAGTGAACTGCTTCGTTGAACCGTTTGATTAAACCAAACGTTAAACCATTCCATTGAACCAAGTCGATGAATCACTCCGTTGAACCAAGTCGATGAACCACTATGTTGAACCACTTCATTGAACCAAGGCAATGAACTACTTGGTTAAACCAAGCCGATGAATCAATTAAATGAACCAAGCCTTTGAACTAAGCAGATGAACTGAGCATTGAACCACTTGATTGAACTTGCCTTTGAACCATTTGTTTAAACCAACCATTGAACCAAGTTTTGGTTCAATGGTTCAAATGAAGCCTTGAACCAACTGACAAACCATTTAATTGAACCAAAGGATGAACCAAAGCGTTGAAACAAAGCAGATGAACTACCCAAGTGAAACAAAGCGTTGAACTGCTTGGTTGAACCAAGCCATTGAAGCGTTCCTTTGATTGAACCCACCGTTGAATCGGAAGCGTTGAACCTTTTAAACTTTAAACTCATTGAACCTTTGAACCAAAGTGGTTTAATGGTTCAATGGTTCAAGCCTTCTTTGCTTAGATGCTTGCTGATGGAGATTTTTGATTGAACCAAGGCACTGAACCAATCCTGAAAATGACCAAGTGTTAGAAACTGATTCTTTTGGTTAAACCTACCTGTAGAAATCTTTGAACCTACAGAAATAAACCTACTTGTAGAGTCCATAGAAACCAAGTCTATAGAAATCAACCTATGAAGTCCTTTGAACTTGGCCTGTAGAGTCCGTAGATTTTCTCTTCCTGCTGAGTCTGTAGATTCAAGCTTGCAGAGTTCATAGATTTAAGCTTGCAGAGTCTATAGATTTTTGAGAAGCTTGAAAAATGAGGAATTTGAATGCCCAGGACAAATTTTGAAAAGGGAAGAGACAATTTTGGTTTGTAGGACCAAAATAGTTCAAATGTTGTCCCAAAAATGAGTGATATTTTTTGGGGGACAACACAGTATACTATTTGATATACACAATTATGGCATATGAACATAATTGTACACCTATAGAGAAGGCTTGTTTAAAAATGGTGTTTGCTTCTCAAAAGTTGCACCACTATATGCTAAATAATAAAACCATTGTTATTACTAAAGTGGACGCTCTCAAATATTTATTGTCCAAACCAACTCTCATAAGTTTCATGGATAAATGGGTCATGATCTTAAGTGAATTTGATGTTTAGAACCAGAATGAAGAGGCTATCAAGGGGTAGGCCATTATAAATCAACTTGTAGAAGCTCCTATTATAGATACTCAACCACTCACATTTGATTTTCTAGATGATTCTATTATGACAATAGAAGAAGTGTTACATGAACCTAAACAATGGAAATTATATTTTTATGGCTCCTTTACATCTTGTGGATTTAGGGCCAACATCTTGTTGATTACACTACAAGGGGATATGGTCCCCAAATATTTTCATATTAAATTTCATTGTAACAACAATATGGCTGAGTATGAAGCCCTTATTGAAGGACTTCATCTTGCAATATAGTCGGATATCCAATAGTTAATGGTCTATGGGGACTCTTTATTGATTATTAATCAAACCAAAAATTAATATCAAACTCAAGATGATAAGCTTGTACCTTAAAAACACATTGTGGATAATCTTAAGTCTTACTTCAAATCCCTATAATTTGAACAAGTACCATGGGCCAATAATAGACCAGTCGATGCAATGCCAACAATTGGGTCCATTATATAAAATGCCAACAATTGGGTCCATTATATAAAATGACAAAAGTGTTAAAGAGTATTAGTTTCTGATTGAAAATATTCTATAGCCTAATCATGTATTACTAGATTCAAAAAGGGTATGTACCATTGTTGGTCCCAATCCCCTACCTAAACGACCTTGGTTTCAAGAAATTTATAATTATTTACATGACCAAGTTTTTCAACCTAAAATTTCACACAATCACCAAATATTCTTCCCTCATCATATAGCTCATTTTACCCTCCTTGGAAACACACTTTGTCATAAAGGCTATGATGGAATGCTTCTTAGTTGTTCATCTGTAAGAAAATCCAAGTTAACAGATAAGGAGGTTCATGAAGGAATGTGTGGGGCCCACACCAATAGTGTAGTCTTAGCCAAGAAATTCCTTAGATTAGGATACTACTGACCTAAGATGGAAACATATGCTTGTAATCACATCAGGAAGTGTGTTTCTTGCCAACAACATGGTAATTTGATACACACACCTTCCTTGCCAATCTAGTTGATTACTACATCATGATCATTATCTACATGGGGCATCAATCTTATCAAGAAAATCAACCCCACCTCTTTTGATGGTCATAAGCACATTCTCACTACTATCGATTATTTTACTAAGTGGATTTCGGCCATTCCTCTCACTTACATCAACAACAAGTAAATTTACAAATTTATCCATTAACATATCATTTATTGATATGGTATCCCAACACACATTATATCTGGTAATGGTAGGTCATTTGTAAATTGAGATGTTAAATCTCTTTGCACCAAGTTAAATATCAAGCATAAGAGATCTACACCATATAACCCATAAGGCAATGATCAAACTAAGGCATCTAACAAAACAATTGTCGCAAACCTGAAGAAGATTGTCAATGATGTTGGCCATAATTAACACTTGTAAATTTTCCCCACCCTCTGGGTTTATTTTGCTAGTCATTGAACCCATACAAGAGCCATTCCATACTCCCTTGTTTATGGCATGAAGGCTATTATCATAGTTGAGATCAAGCTACCTTCACTGTAGGTATCCTTGGAGAACATTGAAGATGATGAGGATTATAGAGTTTCTAGGTTGTAAGAACTCAAACTCCTTTATGGCCAGCATTTGGCTGCCCTGAACAACTTAAAAGCATATCAAAATAGATTGCATAGAATCTATAAAAAGTGAATTTTCCCTTAGGATTTTGAAATTGGTGATTTGGTCTTAAAGGAAAATCAAAATAACACCAATGCTAAACATAAAAAGAAGGGTATGTTTTAACCCAATTAAATCGACTCATATGTAGTCAAAATAAATTATGGATCAGGGGCATATCTATTAGCTAATCCAAATGGTGAAAATCTCTTAGAACCCATGAATATTTTACATCTCAAGTAGTTCTACGCTTAACAATATTTTCAATCAATATCTATAAGAGCCCTTGCTTGGGGTTAACTTGTGCTGAAGTCATTCATCCCACTATTATACTCTAGATCATCCTATCCTGGACCATTTTTATTCTATTTCATTTTATCCTAGACTGTTATAACTTGAAAAATATTAGTTTACTACCCGAGACCATTGTAACCCTGGAGCATTGTAAGTCTAGACCATTGTACCTCTAGACCATTGGCACTTTGGATCATTTATATTCCATTAGTCTCACTATCCTTCCATTTTGGACCATTGTAACCTAGATAAATGTATCCCATAACCAATTATGATCTTGATTATGATTTGTAAGCATTCTAAACACACTCAACACTTATTCTACAAAATAGTTGAACCTGAATAATATTTCCTAGCTTCTTTTTTACAGGCAAGTATACAAGGATATATCATCACATGGATTTTGCATATTGTTCCTCTAATTTATCCAACACTGGATACTATTTTATTATTCTTTTGCTATTATTTTGTAGGAATTATTCCTTAAATAGGATCAAAATGTACTGCTGTAGCCAATTTAGCTATTTTACTTACATGTGGACATGTAACTCCTTGGCTAAGTGGTTTTTTGTACCATTGTTTATATTCAAGAACCCCATTGTAGCCAGTTTAGTTTTTGTTTGAACTCTTACCTGTGAAAGTGTATCTCCTTAGTTAGATAGTTTCTTAGACCTTTTGTTAAAATTTGGTTTTTGTTGCTTATCCCAAAAACACTAAAAAAATTAGAAACTAATCAACAAAATGAACAAAAACATTACCTTAAACCTTTGTTTATTCTAATCCCACACTCTCACCATTTTGTGAGTTGAACCATTTAGTATCTCATAATTCTCAATTGAGTTGAGATGCTTAAAAAATTCTAAAACATTTTCCACAAAACTTAGGATCTTACCATTTTGTGAGTAATCATTTGAACGCATTTACCACTTTGCGATCCCATTTCCTTATTCCTCTACAATATAATCATGTTTTCTTATAATAACTTTTATTCTATCCCATCTCCTAGGAGAACTACATTTGGCCTGAAGTTCATATTGGATCTTGCATCCATGGAACTATGTACACAATGTCCACTTGCCTCGTGCATCTGGAGTCAGCTTGGCCACCCATTCCTTTTCTTCTATTTCCCCTTTGTTTTGTGTAATTATTTCCTTCTCATTTGGGGGAAACTTTGTATCCATTATTGTTATCTCATTGTACTATATTTGTTATTTATTAGCTTAGAGGTCACCCTATCACAGAGCATAACACCTCTATTACACATGCACAAATAATTTATTTTTCTATTTACACTAACATTGTGACTAACCCTTGTTTGTGTGTGTTTATTTACTTTTTATTGTTGTTTTGTTGTGCTTTTTTATCTTTTCATTTATTTTTGTTAGTGTTTTTTTGTTCAATCATTTGTATTTACATTGTGTTGTGCCTTCATTTTGTTTATTGGTGTTTTATTGCATTCTCATTATTATTTTGTTGAGTTATTTTCTCTCTCTTATTTTGTTATTTGTTTGTTTTTATTAATATCTTATTCTTTGCCTCTTGGTGTTTATTGTGCCTTTCTTTTTATATTTTGTCTTACTATTTTATCTTGTTTATTATATTATTTTTTCTTTTGTGTTTAAATACATTTCCATCAATATTTTGAGTTTATATTTTACTTAGGCTTAATTTATTTACATTTGTATTTCACTTATTTTATCATTTGTTCATTTTTCAAGTACATTTTATTAATATATGTGGCTCTTGATTACTCATATCCTCATTTAATGTTGTTAATTAATTTGTTCTTGCTTTTCTTTTATACTTTCTTGTGCCTACTTAATCTTGATTATTCATATCTTAAATTTAAGTTAGATTACATTTTTGTATTTATTTAAACATAAATAGTTGTAACTTTGGTTTTAGTAATTTTTATCATTATTCTTAGTTATAAATATTCACATTTGAACCGATCAAGTGCAAACAAAAAAATAATGTTATTTTATGTTACTCATACTTATGATGCATAATTTCAATTTGTTATCGTAAACACCAAGTGATCCAAATCCAAAAGTCATTGTAGCATCAAAGATCATTTATGAACACACCATCCTAAATACCTAGCATAATAACTATCCAAGGCCAAATTTGGAAACAAACAAGACTCTATAAAAGACGTGCATCTCTTGACATACACTATGAGTCTAAGTGACTATTTCTATGATTATTTTGGGATGTGAATCTCGTAAATTATATTCCATCATCTAGTCATACATGAAGTAGAATAAATACATCAACATCTATTTGCTAATTAAGGACATGCATTTCTTGAAACTAGCAGATCCAAACATATCATAACAAAGAGAAATATAATTAAAAACATCATGTGACAATGAAATAATATAAAAAGTCCATGGACAAGTAGAAATAAGCCAAAAATTAATGTCATATATATATATATATATATATCTTAAAATCATATTGTATACATTGCAATAGTATCTATACATATCATAAGTACAAAAAAAGAGAGCTCAAATAATTAGCTCTAATCATGCTTATGCTTGGGAGGATTCTACTAAAAACTTTGACCCATCCCAGATGTAGGCACTACTGGTGGACATGGTGGTGGAGGCCCTATGACTACCCACTATGAAATTGGCTATGCCACTAATTGATCTGACTCTAACTCATGTTTGGACCTAGAGGTCTGGATGGTCCATTGTGACCTTGAATACTCCCTAAAGGAAGCCACTCTATACTCTATAAGAACTGTCACCTCGTATGCCTACCTCTAGTAGGCTATCTCATCCTTGGTGTGTAGGACATCATCCTTCACATACAAGACATCATCCTTGGTCGTAATCACATTAACCAAGGCTCTAGCTGATCCTACCTCTGTATCTATCCCAACTTGATGAGCCTCATCCCTCTCCTACATCAACCTCTCCATCGTTACTTGACTAATATACCACTTGCTAATCACTGTCACAAACTCCACATCTCATGTGGCTAACTAACCTTGAACCCCTACTAATTGTGCCACCTATCCTCTAAGATCAATAATCTCTACATCTTTGGATATAATGAGACCCTATAACCTAGTGGTTCTGCTTGAGATAACTAACTATGACTGTAACCCAACCATAATGATCTATAAACCTACAATTTCCAAGAGGCATGCCATAATCTCCCTCTAGAGTCTCAATCAAATCCAAGTCCTTTATGGACCTCCTTGTGCTAGAGGTCCCTACCCTTATGATCCTTATCCTATACCTATACCTATCTTGGAGGACCATGCCTCTCCTAAGCCTATCACATGGCCTCCATTTCCCCTTGGGGTATCCCTTGTATCCACATCCTGACCATCCAGCTCAACAATCTCTACATTCTATGTGGGATCCTATTGTGCCTAAAACTATACCACTTATAATATAATAACATATGGAATGGCTAGATGTATTGGCACCTAACCTTGTCATTGTGTTGGGGCCTATCCCATGTCCCTCCTCATCTATACCCACCTCTACCAAAGAACTAGATACTGGGGAAAAAACCTCATCAATTAGATGGGTCTCACTCTGATCCACCATATGATATATGCATCGATGACCCATGCATCTAGAACCCCTCCCACATGATCTCATAGCACATGAACAACCCTATAATAATATATCACTACCTCTTCCCTAGGCATTGGTGGCCTCCACTCCCTGATCTCCCTAGTCACATGTGAAAAGTAGTGTGGACTCTTTGGGACATCTTGATGCATGCCAAACTACTGCTAGACTCAATCTGGACTATATCTCTCCACCAAAAAGTTGTGGTACCTTGTAATGTAGTATGGAGTGATCATATATCTGATCACAAACAAGTCTTCCACCCATAGTCACTGTGTCTCTAAGTAGGGGTGCCAAATGAAATCTCCATCCTCTATCTCATCAATATCTCACCTATAATATGGCAAGTCCCCTAAATGTCCCTACATGCTTGGTCTTGATTGGTATCATCCCCAAGCCACAAGATCCTATGGTCCCCTTTGATACCTTGGCCCCACTGGATGTATAAAAACTATATGCTCCTAGGCCCATACCTTCAGCAGTGTTCTATGACCTATGCTATGCCCTCCTTGGAATGCAATCATATGCATATCATTATAAAAATGTGCAAGAATCATATGTCCCTAGGAAAACCATGTTAGCTTATCAAACATATGTTGTACCATGTTGATCAACACTAATGGGAAGAACCATCCACTCTTGTTAGTTAGTATAAGGCCACTAACAAGATCTATCAATAATAATACCTCTAAGGAAACTATCACCTTTCTTGCTCCACCATCTAGGGGCCAAGGCAAATACTATAGCATTTCCATGTCTATACACTCATCAACAATCTTTTTGTCCACTACCCTGAGTAGGTCATTTAGCATAGATTGTCACCCCACCCCCATCCAAGTAATCTTGGGTCCTTGCATAGGCACCTAAAGAACATGGTGTACATCCTCTAGTTTCACCATAGTCTCCCTAGTCGATAGATGAAAATTAGAGGTCTTTGAGTGCCACCTCTCTACTAGTGATGACAAATGTGATCTATCTACATGGATCATTGGCAATTGATCCAAGTGATATAGGTCTGCTGCTACTAGGACTGCCATGAGCTCATCTATCATCAACCCCTATCATTATAGTACTTGAGAGTGATACTCCCATGATGTGATGACCACAACTCACTCATGTAAATCAAACATAGGGCATTAGGTCCATTATCTTTCCTATCATTCACTAGATTCTTCTAATTTTGAGGCCTAAACTAATCTTCTATTTGTTTCTATCCCTCTTCTTCTAATTTTGGGCCTAGATTAATTTCCTAGTGGCCTCATTATATTTTTTCTAGTGTTATTTCCATTGTTTTGGTGATCCCACCATTTATTAGGATGTTCTCACTACTCTATAGGATAATCTCATTAATTTCTTAACCTCTCCATTTAGCAGGTCATTCCTACTAATTGTCAAGGCGATACCACTTATTTTGGTGAAACCACCATTTTATAGGTCAATTTTCACCAAAAAATGTGAATTCACCATTATCTTAGTGACCTTTCCATTTTGACCCATGATACCACCAAAAGGTTGGTGAGATTGTTGATCTTGTGGCATTCCCACCATTTTTTTGGGCAGACTCACCATTTTCTAAATTGGGAAAATGACAAGATCACCCAACTACTAATTTTGTACATGCAATAATGTATTAAATGACCAAATTAAATACATAAAAAACTAATTATCGATGCTTCACTCCTCCATGTTCATTGATACTCTTTCACACACTCTCTAAGATGATGGTGGTGTAGGATATTGGCCATTATTATCAGTTTTATCACACAAAAATCTCACAACTCAAAAATTACTATAGCTAGTGGTGTAAATGAATTGTTTTTACCCCTAGGAGTCAAAATATAGTAATTTTGTTTTCAAAAATTTCACCTCCTAGGCCTATAGTTGCATCATTTTATCTTTTTTGGGCTACTATTTTTGCCCCTATTATTTTTTTCCTCCCGCTTTCTTCTAATTACTTCATTTTTAAATCTCTTTTATTGAAATTAACGTGATTATTATTTGTTCTAATCGAGGGTCCACCCATCAAACATTTTCAAATTTTCCATCTTCCTCTCGAGGGGGAATCATGGGCCACCCATATAATATTTGGGCCATCTTCATAACCCTGTTTCCTTGTAATTCATGCAAACCTTAAAAATGGAAAGTGGGAGAGATTTTTTTTTCTTTTGATTATAGTGACCTTTTTATTCTTTGAAAAGATGTTACTTTGATCAAATGTATCACCACACCTTCTCAAATAGGGGAAAAATATATACATATAATTCCTATCACTATTATGTTGCCATTGTCAATCTAAGCAATATTCTATGATAATACACAATCTAGGTCAAAATCATTAAAATGTGCTAAATCATGTCAGGATCTTGGAGCACAAAGCTCTAATACCAACTGTCAGGTTCCTCCTTAGAAGCACAATTGATTACCTTTGTATAAGAAACTAAACACAGAATTTAAACCAGAAGTAATATGTAACTAGAATTCAGAAATAACATAGAATATGAGAGACAATACAATCTTGTATTAATACTCTTCCAAAAGGAAATACAATGAAGAAATCACACTCTTCCCACACCTCTTGGGTGTACAGTAATTCTCCCTCAAGAGTTCTCTCTCTCTATCAATTACAATCAACAATCAACTCAATAACAGAGTTGTTTCCACCAGTCAGTGACAATCAACCCAATTATTGTTGTTGCCTACTGCCAGTCCACCAAGTACTCAAAGTACTCCAAGTAGATCTCCCTAATATTACTCCTTGTTGTGTTGTATATCTCCTTGATCTTGCTACCCCACAGATCTCCTTTGACCTTGCACACACACACTTGCATATCAACTGACCTTACTTACCATGTAGATCTCCCTGATCTTGCACAACCTATAGATCAACTGATCTTACACTTGGAAGGATCTTGTCCTTGCCTTTGCAAGTCCTATCCTCCCCCTGGAAGAACCCTTGTCCTTATCCTTGACAAATCCTTTTGATCCTCCCCCTGGAAGAACCCTTGTCATTATCCTTGACAAGTCCTTTTGATCCTCCACTTTTACAATATAGCCCCATGGGTCTATTAAATAGAACCCAAACCAAACAATAATTAGAAATGCAAACTCAAGACTAAAATTAGTCTTTACATGCAAACAAGTGGTTCTTTAAACTAACTGTTCATCTAACTAACAGTTTTGGAATCACACAGGCGATCGACATTGGTCCCTGTCTGTCTGGAGATGACCGACTTCAGTCGATTCCTGATCGATGTCGGTAGCTTTTGGTCTACACCTGATTGACATCGGTTGGCCTGACCGACGTTGGTTACTATGACACTCAACAACCTCCTCCATTTGCATAACAGTGAAGCTTTTAGCTCCACAACCTAACAATCTCTCACTTGGAGATAAATAGCTGCACTTGTACCTGTACCTGTACATATTCTAATTTTATTTCCTGGCTTGTATCCCTCTTCAAGTTCAATCTTGAAGACCAACAAAATTTAAATGAAGATTTAACTTCTCCTTTGTTCCCAACTTTGTTAACATTTCCGTAGGGTTCCTATCCTTGCTAGCCACCATGACTGCAACAACCTTCTGTAACTCTGAAATCCAAATAGCTGTTGTTCCACCAATAGTGAACACATATCCTATGGTGCTTCTCCTATCATCCAAGTCACCTACCATATTTGAATCTACATACCCATGTAGAGAAGTGCTTGACCCTGCATAGCATAAATACCTACTATTGGTCCCTCTCAGATACCTGAGAATCCACTGAACTGCTTTCCAATGCTCCTTCCCTGGATTGGCCATAAACTTGCTGACAACTCCCACTGCTTGGGCTTGCTCAAGACCATATAACCTAGCCTTCTATCTCACCTATCCATTCTCTCCTCTCTTTAACCTAGGAATCCATTCATCTTTCAGTGCTTTCATCCCAGCTGGCAACTCTACCAAATCTCCTGTTTGGTTCTCTCCCAAGGAATCAATTTCCTTATTCATGCCATGCTCCAACTGTTTCCCATATTCTACCTACATTGCCTCTTCAAAACTTCTTAGTTATTGACCATCAGTGAGCAACAAGTAGGATAAAGAAGGGGAATAATGAATTTGAGGGTTACTTACCCTTTCAGTCCTCCATATGGGCATTTGAGACTCCTTGACAGCTTGCTATCTGCTCAAAATTCATTCTCTGGTCAACCTTGGTCTGCACCCGACTGATGTCGATTCCTCCTGATCATCGACATTAGTTCCCTAACCAATGTTAGTGTCCACATGCCTGACATCATTGACTTTGGTCTGCACATGACCGATGTCGGTTCTCACTTGACCGACGCCAGTAACTATGTTTTCCTGTGAGTGATGGCATTTACCCGCGAGCTCATTTTGAATCATAACCTTGTCCAAATCAACACTGCCCTACTCAAAATTATTTAGCCTCTTGAGCTGATCTCTATCCATCATCTTCTCCATGAAAACCAAGGCTTTCTAGTTCTTAAGTTTGTCAAAAACATCAGATTTCCTCTTCTTGCAATAAACCCAATCCTTTTTTGTAGCATCACACTGCTCACATAAATCTCGGTCTATCAAATCTGAAAGCTTATCTTTTAACTTAAGAACATCCATTCCCTTCTCACTCATGTGACCAAGCCTACAGAGCCACATCTTTGCATTTACATCTGAAGTAAACTTTCCAAGATTCCGCTGTGAGAGTTATTGTGCAACCCCCATCACCCAACTTTCCTACAAAAATTAGACTCCTCTTCAGGACTGGGACATGCATGACATCCTTCAAGACCCATGTGTTGCCTGTCTGTAATTTCAGCCACACTTCCCCTTTGCCAACCATTTGACAAGGCTTACCATCCCCTAAATAAATTTTTCCAAAGTCTCCATGGACATAATCATGAAAAAATTCTCTATTTGGGGTTGCATGGAAAGAGGCACCAGAATCTAAAACCCAAGATTCCACTTTATCCAAGGAACATATAAGAGCATCCCATGTAACAATACCTGCATCATTTGCTTCTTTATTTCCTTCATGTTGATCTTCTACCAACCAACAATTTTTCTTTACCTGCCCTTTCTTTCCATAATACAATAATTGATAATTCTTGCCATTGAATTTCTCCATTCTTAGCTTAATTTCTTCTGCCATTGCTTTACTCCCACTCAAATAGAAACTCCTGTGAGTGACTTGTAATCAACAAACACTAACCTGCTCCGAACCAGGCTCTGATAAACCTGCAACCTGGCTCTGATGAACCAATAACCTGGCTTTGAGAAACCTACACTTTGGCTCACCTGGCTCTGATACCACTTGTTAGGTGTTAGTGTACAAACAAGCTCTGATACCAACTGTCAGGTTCCTCCTTAGAAGCATAATTGATTAACTTTGTATAAGCAACTAAACATGGAATTTAAAAAAGAAGTAATATGTAACTAGAATTTAAAAATAGCACAAAATATGAGAGATAATACAATCTTGTATTAATACTCTTCCAGAAGGAAATACAATGAAGAAATCACACTCTTCCCACACCTCTTGGGCATACAATAATTCTCACTCAAGAGTTCTCTCTCTCTATCAATTACAATCAACAATCAACTCAATAATAGAGTTGTTGTTTCCACCAGTCAGTGACAATCAACCCAATTGTTGTTGTTGCCTACTGCCAGTCCACCAAGTACTCAAAGTACTCCAAGTAGATCTCCCTAATCTTGCTCCTTGTTGTGTTGCAGATCTCCTTGATCTTGCTACCCCACAGATCTCCTTTGACCTTGCACACACACACTTGTAGATCAACTGACCTTACTTACCATGTAGATCTCCCTAATCTTGCACAACCTGCAGATCAACTAATCTTACACTTGGAAGGATCTTGTCCTTTCCTTTGCAAGTCCTTCTATCCTCCCCCTGGAAGAACCCTTGTCCTTGTCCTTGACAAGTCCTTTTTATCCTCCACTTTTAAAATATAGCCCCATGGGTCTATTAAATAGAACCCAAACACAAACAATAATTAGAAACACAGACTCAAGACTAAAATTAGTCTTTACATGCAAACAAGCGATTCATTAAACTAACTGTTCATCTAACTAATAGTTTTGGAACTGCACAGGTGACTGACATCAGTTCCTGTCTATCTAGAGATGACCGACATCGGTCGATTCCTGATCGATATTGGTAGCTTCCAGTTTACACCTGACCGATGTTGGTTGGCCTAACCGATGTTAGGTACTGTGACACTCAACAATCTCCTCCATTTGCATAACAGTGAAGCTTTTAGCTCCACAACCTAACAAATCATTCAAACTTATCACAAACATGTCCTAATTTATGCTAATTTATCCCTGAATGGGATAATGCATTTTATGTGATTATTATCTTTTCTTAAATCATTTCAAATCAAAATGTGACCATGCAAAATGACATCTTGGACTACTCAATTCTTCTAATTTGATAGCATACTTTATGTGCATGTGTTATTTCACATTCATAATGTTAGAGGTACAATCATTAAGAGGGGGGTGAATCAATGATGCTAGATAATCAAATTCAATTCCTAACTCTTAAACATTCATCATACATAAATTTTATCAAGCAACGTAAACATGAAATCATATACATCTAAAGCATACATAAGAGCATACACCTCATGAACACATCATAAATATGGGAAACCCTATTGGGGGATAAAACCCACTAAACCCTACAAGATGGACTATAGTCCTATAAAATAAGATCCAACATTTAGATCAACACCAAATGATCAAGGAACACCCATCCATTAGTTTAGTGAGACACCAATCCCACAAGGAGTTACTGCTCATATCTAGTTGAGCACCCATAATAACTAGACCTTTAACAAGCTTTAACTTGCAAGGAGGAACTAACCCCTTAGGAAATCAAGCATCCACTCAACTACCTAAAAATAATCACCTTAAATAATTGTTTCTATTCTTAAACTAATGATTATCACCATTGTTTTCACTCTTCACCTCCAATCTCTCTCAAGCTACCTATAGGGCTAACTCGCTCAAACTACCTCTTTTAAGCTCATTCGGTCCAATGACCTATGTGTCATTTTACATCAAATTAATCAGACAAACATGAATGGTAATATTCAATATTTTTTTTCCTTAATGACCTATACCTTCTCTTTCAAAATGTTTTCTCATTCACTTTGATCCTTTCACACTCACTTAAACAACCTATAGGGCTTACTCATTCAATCTGCCTCTTCTAGGCTCATTAGGTCTAATGACCTATTTGATCACCTTCATAAACTTAATAAAAAAAGAATGAATGATCCTATTTTGTATTTTATGGTCCTTACTAACCTTTACATTCTATTTTAAATGTTATCCCCTTCACTTAAATCCTCACTCACTCAATAAGCATAATTAGTCCAATTATGCCTTGTATTTATACCACTCTCTTCCTTTAACCCATCTTGGTTAGCCAAGATGTTTTACATATTTGAAACACATTTAACATAGGTCCATACACACATTACATGTGATAATCACACTCTTCTTAGGTTTATGATTACCTTATTATCCCCGAACCACCATTAGGTCTTGGTGAGACCTAAAATAATTAGGCCTTCATACTCACACATTACATGTGAGAATAATTAAACCAACTTAACCATTTACCAATGATTCAAACACAAAAATTATATTTCCAATATCCCCTTGATAATAACCTCATGGGTCCATGCTACCAGAACACTAACTCAACACTCAAACCTCCCAATTAGGTCTTCTTGCTCTTTAGTTCTTCATACACAAAAAACTCTGTCATATAGAATTAAAGCATACAAAAACTTTTATAAAAAAATACACTCAAAAAAAAATATAAATAGATCATACATGACCTATGAAATGTACACATGTCCATTGGATACCTTCACTCAAGATTTTAGCACTCAAAACAACTCTCTCAAAATGACAACCTAGACAAGTCATATATAGTCAATAAATTTTGACTCTCCATAACTAATCATGGGTGTATCATGACATCCAATACTTTCTCATAATCCTTTGAGACTTATAAAACATCTTAATACTCATTTTATTCTTCAATTATTCTTATAACACTTTTAACTTGCCTTTGCAAGATGGTCACTCAAACTGCCAATACATTCAATAAACACAGTCAGCTTCTAAGTAATTATTCACACTAAAGATGGATTGATAAAATATAAAAAATCCACACAGATGGTCCTTATGGAGATAAAAATTTCTCAAATGGCTATTTAATCTTGAAACATCAAGATACTATCAAGAGCACTTTAATTACCCTTCTTGGGTTACTTACAGAACATAGACAAACACACAATCAAATTAGAAGCTTAATAACTTTGATTATACAAGTATTTAGACCTTATAACTAGATTATTTGGATGCATATTGGATTCATTTAGAAAACTTATTTTTATTACATCAATAAATTTTCCCTAGATCAAAAGATATAGCACAACAATTGAGCACTAGTTTTCCCTCACAAATTTGAATATTTAAATTCCAACGGTCACTGAGCAAATGTTAAATATCAGACATGTTGACCTATTCTCATGCTCCCTATAAAATTTGACCAAATACACACCATCAATATCCTTAGATTATCTTGGTATTTAACATGTAATTATCATAGTTGATCTAAGATCTGATCTCCCATTATTATGTCACTTGGAAGCTCTGCGTGCCTTCTACACACATTGACTTTTTAACTCAATGTGCTCCATCGATCTCAATCTGCATGAAAACTCATATGCTGTTGATATATTTTTAGCTTAATGATATTAAGACACATGTCACAAGCAAGTGACTTATTTGACATCTTAACTTTACACACACCATTGGATCATAATCTATGATTTAACATGTATCATTAGATCTACTGAATAGTTGACCTTAGAATTTAACGTAGTTAAATTTGACAATGTTTGGACCATCATAGTCTACTAGAGAAACTTATAAGGTTTATAAATTGAGCTATAAAACACTTCAAGAGTTAAAATATCTAGGGTACTTTATTATCATTATAGACAACACCTCCATGAAATCCTTTGACCTTAGTTGACTTTTTGAGTATCATAAATAAATACACAAACTTTCTAGTTTAGTCATATCTACATGATGTGCAATGATGATCTAGCTTCTCTTAAGCTATAATATGCATGTTTATTTTTCCAAATGATCAAGTGACAAACCAAATCTTCACCAAGACATCTGTGGATGCCTCACAACTTCTTCTTTGTACTTACAGACTTGCATGTGTGTCATATCTCTCTAAGCTATCAATAATAACCATTAATTGCCTATCTAAGCAAACACTAAATAATTATGCAAGAACATTGAAGCACACTTTGTCATTGACATCCTATCACACATAACACCTCATCAACATCCTTGGTCACCTTGGAGACATCATTGACAAACCTCTAACAATCTCCCCCTTTGTCATTAATGTTAACACCAATACAAAGCTTATGCATAGATTCTATCTATCTCTTCAAACACTTTCTCCCCCTTTGACACAAACACTTTCTCCCCCTTTGACACAATGACAAATTGGGCTCAACTCCTGATCTTATGGACCTAAAAAAACTTCAAGGACGAATTATACAAAAGGACCACCTTTGAGAGATGATACAAACCCCCCCCTCCCCCCACCCAACATTGCGCATACCTCTTTCTTAACTAGAGCTTCTCAAAACATGCTCCATGACCACACTCTTCTTTGATCATACTTATATGAAGATATAACATACATGACGATTAGAAACTACATTAAGTTACCTTGAAAACATTAAAAAGGCACTCCCCCTAAGTCACCGAAGCTTAGGAAACATTTTAATCACCTTCAAACCACATCCAACCATGATGAAACAATACACTTGCCTTCATACATTTTCAGTTCAGTTAACCTCCATGATTACCAATAGATGAACAAGCCAATATTCAAATATGAAAGATGCACAAAAAAAACTAACAAACCTATTCAGGAACAAGCATACCTTTGTCATTTGGAGAAAATGACTAAAGACCACTGTTTTCTTCACTAAAATTGCCTAGAGGCGTAGTAGCCCTTAATTGAACCTTGAAACACCCATATATTTCTATTTATGCACATTAAAGATTTGAAATTGCATATATGTACACTCATGTGCCCCCTCTTTCATGCCAACAAACATCTTCCAACTTTGCTTCTGCACCATAACTCCTTCACAAACCTACTACCAAATTAGCCCTCCATTTTCACAAATCCTCATCCATGGAAGACATCACACACTTTCATATGAGTATGAAACACTTTTTGACAACCCATTTGGCCATTTCAATATATCAATTAACCTTTTACCTCAACTTCCTTAAGGAACAAACTAATCGACATGGGCAAAAATACTAGATTTTCAAATGAAACTTAGTTAAATCACCATCTTTCGATCAACATAAACACTTTAAAATTATCTCACACCTAGAGGTTAATAAAGCACACTTCTAGAACAATTTTTGAGGTCACACATCTTGGATAACCCATATACCCTTCAGCTAGGTTTTGACCTACTTATCCTTAAGCCAAAACTAGGAAAACCTAAGAACACTCAAAAAGCTTCAACTTGCACATAAAAGATCTTAAAACATTAAAAATACATGTAGCACACCTAAATAGATTCAACACACATTTATACACAATAAAAACATCTTAACAACTCATCTTTCTTATTTTGACACTTGGAAACCTCTAAACTCTGCTTGCAGACCTTCAAGATCAAAATCCTTGAACATACTTTGAGCACACATAATTGTAGTCTAGATCTTGAAATGAATAACTCAGAAAGTAATCACCTTTAGATCACTGAAATTCTTCTTGTCATTTAATAATAGGCCAATACATCCTCTCATACTCTATATCAATCTTGTCTTCAATCTTTATTATTTGATCAATCAATTTAAGTAATTGACAAGATCTTACCTTTGGGACCAAAAAACCCTGAACACACCTTTAACACATTTGAACAAGATCAACATACCTTTATATGCAATATAATATCTTGATAACTCATCATCCTTGATCAAACACTAGGATGCAACCATTCTTTGCCTGCAGACCTTTAGAACCAACATCTTCATTCTTCACCATTTGACCAACTAGACCATCCTTTATATTTGATCAAAAATTTGACTTTAGGATCACCTTTCCTGAATATATCTTCTGAATCATTCCATCAAAACACTTTTAGAGAAGTTACATAAAACTCATTGTTCCCCCTTAACCAAGTATATCTTCTCATGACCTTTATTGTCTTGCAATATCATCCAAAACTCAACGAAGCATCCACCATGCTTCTTCTTTTTGTAAAGTGTCTCCTTGAAGCTTAGAGAGAGACACCCCTTTGACATAGTGAGACTAAAAGTCTCAAAACTCAAGAGAATCCTATATCTACATACTCTTATTTGAATTGTAGTCCTACTTCATCACCAAATTGACTTTGAAAGGATCCTTGAATTAATTCTTTGCTTCACACTTATCAACAAATGTAGATAATAGAAACTCTTGAATTTCCTTCATGTCTATCATGACAAAAAAACCATCTTTGGTCTTAGTATGATCTCTCCTAATAGGCTTATGTTTCCAAAACTATTTGTGACCTCTTCTTTGCATACTAGGAGATCCATACACTTTATTTTGCTTTGAGAACTCAATCAACTTGTTCTTGCAGTACCTAGCAATGTGACCAACTCTATGACATCTAAAACAAATAAGATCATTCATACCTTTTACTTGATGATTATTGTGATCTTTATTTGATTGATATATTCTCCTATTACATTATATAGTAATGTGGCCAAATTTATTTCATGCATAACAATGACTCTGGGATGAATATCACATTGTATTGATCTATCTAGTGTGTTTTCTTTCTTGTACTCTAAGATCTTGATTAAACTTATCTTGAATCGATGGTCTTTGCTTGCAGAACCTAAAATTTTGACCAAAGCTTTAAAAACTATAGTAAATAATGTCTTCCATACATTTTGTTTCAATATGGCAGTGATCTCCCTTTGACTGATTGCTTCTTCTTACATAGTCCTTTACCATATGAACATCAAGATGAAAAACAAAATAATGGCCCATAAAAGATTTAGCATACCTTAAAGGATTTGACATACCTTAAAGCATTTGGTTATATGATTGGATTCTTCATTTTGTCTTTGACCTAATTTGACTTGTTGTATTTCATGCTACCATCCTCTTTGCCTTATTCTGTTCTCTTTTATTCTTCTTCAATCTTGCCAATCTTGATTATGACCTTTTCATGCTCATCCTCCAGGGAAATATGATTGGATTTAAAATGAACACATTCATCTTCTTTATCCCTCATGCTTGAACTTGTAGCCTCTAATTGAATTATGAGATCTTTGATGGTCTCCTTATCCTCTTTAGCCATTTTGGCCATATAATCTTTCAATCTACATGATTTATCTTCCATAGACTTGATAAATTCTTTATTCTCCTTTTCCTCTCTCATATATTTTCATGATAAACTCCCCTAAAAATATTTTACTTGTGTTTCAAGACCTTTGATCATATTCCTCATTTTATGATTCCTCTTCTTTTGCTCTTTCAGTTCACCAAGTGCACTCATGAGCTCAACTTCTAGATCAAATTATTCTTCCTTGATATCATATCAAACTTATTCACAATTCATGATGTTATTTTAATTTGGACAACTTTCCTTTTTATCCATATTGTACCTTAGATCACCTTCAAGTGGTTAAACTTACAATGAAGGTCTTGCTCTGATACCAATTATTAGAGGTACAATCATTGAGAGGGGGGTGAATTAGTGATGCTAAATAGTCTAATTCAATTTCCAATTCTTAAATATTAAAGATGCATTAATTTGATCAAGTAACATAAACATGAAAGCACATACATCCAAAGAATACATATCATGAACACATCATATATGTGGGAAACCCTCTTGGGGGATAAAATCCACTAAAACTTACAAGATGGACTACAATCCTATAAAAAAATATCCAACATTTAGACAAACACCAAATGATCAACGATCACCCATCCCTTAGTTTAGTGAGACACCAATCCCAAAAGGAGCTACTACCCCTATCTAGCTAAGCACCCATAACAACTAGACCTTTAGCAAGCTTTAAATTGTATGGAGGAACCAACCCCCTAGACAACCAAGCACCTACTCAGTGACCTAAATATATCACCTTGAACACCTATTGTTATTATTAAACTAATGATGATCAACGTTTCTTGCAATCTTCACCTCCAATCTCTCTCAAATTGCCTCTAGAGGCTAACTTACTCAAACTACCTCGTCTAGGCTTATTCAGTCTAATGATTTGTGTGTCATTCTGCATCAAATTAATTAGATAATTATGACTTATCCTCTTCACTCTATGTTTTTAATTAATTACCCCTATCTTATCTTTAAAAATGTTCTCTCCTTTTCTTGAATCCTTTCACACTCACTTAAATAGACTCTAGAGTTTACTCACTCAATCTGCCTCTTCTAGGCTCATAGGTCCAATAACCTATGTGAACACCTTCATAAAATTAGTCAGAAAAGAATGAATAATCCTCTTTGATATTTTATGGTACTTACTAACTTGTACCTTCTCTTTCAAAGTTTCTCTCCTTCACTTGAATCCTCGCTCACTCAAAAAGCATAATTAGTTTAATTATGCCTTGTATTTATACCACTCTCTTCCTTTAACCCATATTGGTTAGCCAAGATGGTTTATATATTTGAATCACAATTAAAATAGGTACATAAACATGTTACATGTGATAACCAAACTCTTCATAGGTTTGTAATTACCTTATTAGTCCCAAACCACCATTAGGTCTTGGTGAGACCTAAAATAATTAGGTCTTCATACTCACACATTACATGTGAGACTACTTGGACCACCATCAGAATTTAAAAATGATTTAAAAAAATTAATTATATTTAAAATATCCCATTTATAACACCCTCATGGGTTCATGTCACCAAGAACACCAACTCAACACTCAAACCTCCCAATTAGGTCTCCTTACTCTTTAGGTCTTCAAATATAGAAAAATATGTCATATAGAACTGAAGCATACCAACACTTTCTCAAAAAATACACTCAAAAAAATGTATACATAGATCATACATGAACTATGAAATATATCCATTTCCATTTTACACCTTCACTCAGGCTTTAAGCACTCAAAACAACTCTCTCAAAATGATCACTCAGACTGGTCATTTATAGTCAAAATACAATCAAGTTTTTTTAACTCTCCATAACTGGTCAATGGCATATCATGACATTAAATAATTTATAATGATAATTTGATACTTATAAAACATATTAATACTCATTTTATTCTTCAATTCTACTTATAACACTTTTAACTTGCCTATGTAAGATGGTCACTCAAACTGCTAGTGTATTCAACAAACACAACCAACTTCTAAGCAAATATTCACATTGAAGATGGATTAGTAAAATATCCAAAATAAACATAGATGGTCCTCATGGAGTTTAAAACATTATAAAATGTTTATTTAATACTAAAACATTAATATATTATTAGGAAAACTTAAACTACCCTTCTTGATTCACTTACAAAACATAATGAAACACATAGTCAACTTAGGAGCTTAATAAATAGATTATTTAGATGCACCTTGGATTCCTTTAAAAATTTGATTTTTATTTCTTGAATAAATTTTTATTTGGTCAAAAGATATAGCACAAAAATTGAGCACTGGTTTTCCCTCACAAATTCAAATATTTAAATTCCAACAGTCACTGAGCAAATGTTAAACATCAAACATGTTGACCTCATCTTGTGCTCCCTAGAAACTTTGACCAAAAATGCACCATTTATCTCCTCAAATTATCCTAGTGTTTACCATGTAACACTCACTATTGATCTAATATTCAAGCTCTCATGATTTTGCCACTTGGCAGCTCTGTGTGCCTTTTACACACATTGACTTTTTGACTCAATGCACTCCGTCGATCTCAATCTGTATGAGCACTCTTGTACCATTGATCTTCTATCAGCTTAATGATATTGAGACACATGTCACAAGAATGTGCCTTCTTTAACATATTTAATTTACACACACTGTTAGATTATAATCAATGATTTAATGCACACTATTATATCTACTAACTAGTTGACCTCAGACTTTAACATAGTTAAATTTGATGGTCTCTGGCCCATCATAGTCTGCTAGAACAAATTTGAAGGTTTATAAATTGAGATAGAAAACACTTCAAGAGTTAAAATCTTTAGGGTACCTTATTTTCACTATAGACAACACCTCCATGAAATCATTTGACCTCAGTTGACTTTTTGAGTATAAGAAATAAATGCACAAACTTGATGGTTTAGTCATATTTGCATGACATGCAGTGATTCTAGCTTCTCTTAAGCTAGAAGATGCATGTTCATTTTTCTAAATTATCAAGTGATACACTAGAGATTCACCAATATATTTGTAGATGCCTCACAACTTCTTCCTTGTCCTTATAGACCTGCATGTGTGCCTTATCTCTCCAAGAATTCAATAATAACCATCAATTGCCTATCCAAGAAAGCACTAAAGAACTATGCAAGAACATTGAATCACACTTTCTCATTTTCATCTTAGCACACATGACACTTCATCAACATCCCTGATGACCTTGGAGATATCATTGACAAACCTCTAACACATAATGCTCTAACTGGGGTATTTTCCATAAACAACTGACACCTTATTTAGATTATACTCTAATCAAATTATGACTTAATAAAATGACATTTCCAACCAAGTTAATTAAGTGTGATATAAATTTCCAAAGAATTATAGAAAATTAACCAAGCCCACTTAGGAAAATTAAACCAAATCAAAAGCCTAAGTGAAAATTCCATGAAAGTTATTGAAAATCTATTTATTGGAAATTCATTTCACAAATCTACATCATCCCATGACATCATCAATGATATGGCATCCACAGGACATTAATGGAACAAATATCAGTATTAAGCTCTCCCATGCCTCATTTATGCCTCATTCTTCTAAATATTAATGGGCATATTTATGGCTTGTCCCTCCAAAATTGAATCAATTTATGGCCACACATTTTGATCTTAAGATGGATGGTCATGGCTAATCTTGAGCATTGTTAGAAAGCTATAAATAAGTGAGCCAAGACCACCATTTTAAATATTGAATTGTGTAATGTTATTATGAAAAATTATCTCCAAAAAGCTTCACCTATTTTCATAAATTGATCAAACTTGTGAGCCTAAACCATTGACGCATTTTGAAATGATGGAGGAGCATGCTACTCATCATTGATGCAGACTTGGAGCACCAAATTTAGGGAAAAACATGATTTTGGACATTTTTGGAAGGATGGATGTTATTTGGAAGGTTTGTTAGTATTCATTTTTTAAATAACTCTTAGAATTCACTAGAAACAACCCATGATGGAGTAAGCTTGATGTTTTAGCACTATATGTTTTTTTATAGATGTTTTTTTTACTAATGCATGGACTAATGCATCTCGTAATCTTACTCTACACTTAGATGCATCCCTTAGGAGAATCTCAACATCCTTGAGTGTGAAAAATGAGTGAAATTTGGTTACACATTTCAAGAGAACCATGAGGGTTAGAGATAACCCATCAGCTCCTACACTTTCATGGATGAGTCCTATAAGAAACCCCAAAAGGACTCACTCTAAATCGATGTGAGTGAGATGTGGAAATGAGTTTTCTCTTGTAGCCAAATTTATCTTAAAGGGTCAAAATTTGGATAACAAGGGCATATATTATGACTTATTATCCTAATTAGTGAACCATGTATACAGGTAGATTTGAATGGGGATTTTAAGGCTAGAATGACCATTGTTCAATTTTCATCAAGCCTCAAGAGTGAAAGTTGTAGTTGATTGGACACATCCCTCAAGAGAATCTTAGCATCCTTGAGTGTACAAAGTGAGAAAACATTGGTCTTGCATTGCATGAGAACCATGATGGACAAAGATAAGATATCAGTTCTAACACTTACATAGATGAGTCCTCTAAGAAATCCCAAGAGGATTCTCTCTAATTTGACATGGCAATGAGTTTTTTCTCACAACTAAATCTCTATTAAAGGGCCAAAAGCTGGTCAATGGGGGCATATTCTAACTCATTATCCTAATCGATGAAATATCTATGAAGGTACATTAGATGGGTATTTTAAGGCTAAAATAATTATTTTTCAATTTTTGTCAAGCCTCAGGAGTAGAGGTTATAGTTGATCGAATGCATCCCTCAAGAGAATCTCAATGTCCTTGAGTGTGAAAATTGAGTGAACTTTGATCATGCATTGTAGCAGAATCATGAGGGATATAAATAATTTATCATCTCCACACTTACATAGATGAGTCCTAGAAGAAACCCCATGAGGATTCTCTCTAACTTTATATGAGTAAGACACAAAAATGATTTTTCTCTCACAGCTAAATCTCTCTTAAAGTGTCAAAAGTTGGTTAGTAGAGGGTGTATATCCTAAATCATTAACCCAATCAATGACCCATATATGTGGGAATGTATACATGGGAATTTTTAGGATACAATGACCATTGATCAATCTTTTTTAGGTCTAGGTAGTGAAAATTATAGTTGATTAGACACATCCCTCAAGAGAATCTTAGTGTCCTTAAGTGTGCAAATTGAGTTTTTCCCTAAGTGTGCAAATTGAGAAAACTTTAGTAACACATTATAGGATAACCATAAGGGATAGAGATGACTCACTAGATCCTAAAATTAGATAGACAAGTCCTCTAATAAACCTCAAGAGGATTCTCTCTAACTCGATGTGAGTGAGACACATCAATGATTTTTATTTCATAGCTAAATCTCTCTTAAAAGATCAAAAGTTGGCCAGTGGGGTGTATATTTTGAGTCATTATCCCAATCAATGAAAAATCTATGTGGGCATGTCTAGATGGGAATTTTAATGCTATAAAAACTATTGTCCATTCTCCATCAGGTCCTGGGAGTGAAATTTACAATTTATCAGATGCATCCGTCAAGAGAATCTCAACATCCCTGAGTATGCAAACTGAGCAAACTTCGGTCATGCATTATAAGAGAACCATGAGGGATAAAGATAAGTCATCAACCCCCACACTTTAATAGATGAGTTATTTAATAAAATTGATGAGGATTATCTCTAACTTGATGTGAGGGAGATGTAATAATGAGTTTTCTCTCACAACCAAATCTCTCCTAAAGGGTCAAAAGTTGGTTAGTGGGGGTGTATATTTTAACTTGTTAACCCAATAAATAAATAATTTATGAAGGAAAATCTAAATGGGTGTTTTAATGATAAAACAACCATTTTTTAGTCTCCATCTATCCCTAGTGGTGAAATTTGTAGTTGATCAGATGCACAGCTCACAAGAATCTGAGCATCTTAGAGTGTGCAAACTGAGCAAACTTCAGTTGTATTTTGTAGAAAAATCATGAGGGATAGATATGATCAATAAAATCCCACAATTGACTAAAAAATTCCTTTAATAAACCCTACGAGGATTCTCTCTAACTCAACACGAGCAAGACACAATAATAAGTTTTTTCTCATAACCAAATCTCTCTTAAAGGGCTAAAAGTTGGCCAGTGGGGGGCATATATTCTAGCTCATTATCCAAATCAATGAAATACTTCATCAACACATTTGGATTGGCATTTTAAGGCTATAATGATAATTTTTCAATCTTTGTTGGGCCCCAAGAGTAAAAGTTGTAGTTGATCAGATACATCCCTTAAGAGAATATCCTTGTCAATGAGTGTGAAAACTAAGCCAACTTACATTATGAATTTGAAGATAAATATGAAAGATAAATATGAGCCATTAGCTCCCATGCTTTCATGTATAAGTCCTCTAATAAACTCCAAAATTATTCTCTCTAACTTGACGTGAGTGAGATGTGGCAAAGAGTTTTCTCTTACAGCCAAATCTCTCTAAAATATGCAAAATTTGGTCAGTGGGGGTGTATATTCTAACTTATTAGCCTAATTGATGAACTATCTATGTAGATACATCTAGATGGTAATTTTAAGTCTATAATAGCCATTTTATGATCCCTATCAGGCCCTAGGAGTGAAAGTTTTAATTGATTGGATGCATCCCTCAAGTTAATCTTAGCATCCCTAAGTGTGAAAATTGAGTGAACTTCAGTCCTGCATTGTAGGAGAACTATGAGGAATAGAGACAAGACTTCAGATCTTACACTTGAAAAGATGAGTCATATAATAAAACCCAAGAGGATTCTCTCTAATTTGATGCAAGTGAGATGTGACACAAATTTTTATATCATAGCCAAATCTCTCTTAAAGGGTCAAACATTGGTTAGTGTGGGTGTATATTATGACTCATTATCCCAATCAATCAACCATATATGTGGGCACATTTAGATGGGAATATTAAGGCTAAAATGGATGTTATTTGGTATCTAATGGGCCTTGAGAGTGAATGTTGTAGTTGATCAAACGTATCCCTTAAGCGAATCTCAATGTCCTTAAGTGTACAAACTAAGTGAACTTCAGTCACATATTTTAGTATAAATGTGAAGGATAAATATGAGATGTTATCTCCCTTACTTGCATAGACAAGTCCTCCAAAAAAAACTAGGAGGATTTTATCTAACTTGACATGAGCAAGATGTGGCAATGAGTTTTCTCTTGTATCCAAATCTCTCTTAAAGGGTAAAAAACTAGTCAGTGGGGGACATATATTTTGACTCATTAGCCCAATTGAAAAATTGTTTACATGAGCACATCTAAATGGATGTTTTAAGGCTAGAATGACCATTGTTCAATCTCTGTCAGGCCCAAAGAGACAAGTTGCAGTTGATCAGACACATCCCTCAAGAGAATCTTAGCATCCCTGAGTGTACAAACTAAGTGAACTTCAATCACATGTTTAAAGAGAACCATGAAGGATAAACATGAGATTTTAGATCTTACACTTGCAAAAATGAGTTTGCTTATAAATACCATGAATATTCCCTTTAAATCGATATGAGCGAGACTCAACAATGAATTTTATCTCAAATATAAATCTCTTTTAAAGGGTTAAAAATTGGTCAATGATGGACATATATTCTGAATCATTAGTTAAATCAACAAACCATCTATGTGAACATGTAAAAATGATCATTTTAAGGCTAGAACAACCATTGTTTAATCTTTATTGGGTCTTAGGAGTGATAGTTGTAGTTGTTTAGATGCATCATTCAAGAGAATCTAAGTGTTCTTGAGTGTGCAAACTGAGTGAAATTCAGTCATGTGTTGTAGGAGAAATGTTAGGGCTAAAGGAAATTCATCATATCCCACACTTACATAGATGACTCCTCTAAGAAAATTCAGGAGTATTCTCTCTAAATTGATGTGAGCGAGATGTGATAATGATTTTTATCTTGCATCAAAATTTCTCTTAAAATGCCAAAAATTGGTCAGTGGGGGGCACATTTTTTGACTTGTTAGCCCAATCAATGAACCATATATGTAATCATATCAAAATGGGAATTTTAAGGCTAGAATGGTCATTTTTCAATCTTTATCAAGCCTCAGGAGTGAAAGTTGTAGTTGATCAGATTCATCCCTCAAGAGAATCTCATCGTCCCTAAGTGTGCAAACTGATCAAACTTTGGTCACACATTATAAGAGAATGATGAGGGATAAAGATGAGACTTCAAGTCCCACACTTTCATGAATGAGTCCCTTATGCAACCCTAGGGGGATTCTCTCTAACCTAATGTGAGTGAGATGTGACAACATGTTTTTTCTCATAACCAAATCTCTCTTAAACGATCAAAATTTGGTCAGTGGGAGGTGTACATTTTGACTCGTTAGACCAATCAATGAACCATCTATGTGGAAATGTTTGGATGGGAATATTAAGGTTATAATTATTATTTTTCAATATCCATCAAGCTTCAAGAATGAAAGTTGTAGTTGATTAGATGTATCTATCAAGAGAATCTCAACATCCCTAAGTGTGAAAATTGAGAAAACTTTGGTCATGCATTGTAGGAGAACCGTGAGGGCTAGAGATGAGTCATTAGCTCCCACAATTGAAAAAATGAGTCCTCTAAAAAATATTTTGAGAATTATCTCTAACTTGATGTGACTGAGATACGATAATGAGATTTATCTCACAGTCAAATCTCTCTTAAATGGTTAAAAGCTGGTCAGTGGGGGCTATATACTGATTCTTTATTCTAATTGATGAACCATATATGCAAGCACATATAGATGGGAATTTTAACTATTTTTTGGTCTCTATCGAGCCCCAAGAGTGAAAGTTTTAGTTGATCAAACACATTCTTCAAGAGAATCTCAACATCTTTGAGTGTACAAATTGAATGAAGTTCATTCACACATTGCTAGAGAATTGTGAGGGATAAAAACAAGCTATTAGCTCCCATATTTTCATGGATGAGTCCTATAATAAACCCTAAAGGGATTCTCTCTAACTCAATGCAAGTGAGATGTGGCAATGAGTTTTCTATTGCATTTAAATATTTTTTTAAGGGTAAAACATTGGTTAGTGGGTAGCGCATATTTTGACTCATTAGCCCAATTGACAAACCATCTATGTGGATACATCTAGATGGAAATTTTAAAGCTATAATGACCATTTTTTGGTCTCTATTGAGGCCCAACTTCAAAATTTACAGTTGATCAGATGCATCCCTTAATAGAATCTCAATGTCCCTGAGTGTGTAAACTAAGTACACTTTGGTCATGCATTTTATGAGAAACGCGAGGGATAAAGATGAGTCATTAGATCCTAAAATTTTATATAAGAGTCCTATAATAAATTTAGGATTCTCTCTAATTTGACGTGAGTGAGACATGGAAATAAGTTTTCTCTCACAAACAAATCTATCTTAAAGGTTTAAAAGTTAATTACTAGGGGCGTATATTCTGACTCATTATCCCAATAAACAAATCATCTATGTGGGCACATATATATCGGATTTTTAATGCTATAATGGTAGTTTTTCAATCTCTAATAAGCTTTAGGAGCAAAAGTCACTATTTATTAGATGCATTCATCAAGATAATCTCAGTGTTCCTGAGTGTGCAAATGGAGTAAAATTTAGTCATGTATTTTAGGAGAACCATGAAGTCTAAATATGATCCGTCAAATGTCACACTTGCAGGGACAAGTCCTCTAAGAAACCCAAAGAGGATTCTCTTTAACTCAATGTGAGTGAGATGTGTAAATGATTTTTATTTCGTAACCAAATCTCTCTTAAAGAGCCAAAACTTGGTTAGTAGGGGTGTATATTCTGATTTATTAGCCTAATTGATGAACCATATTCATCTAAACATTTGAATGGCGATTTCAAAGTTATAATGGCCATTTTATGGTTTCCATCAGGCCCTAAAAGTGAAAGTTATAGTTGATTAGATGCATCCATTAAGAGAATCTCCTCATCCATTAAGATAATCTCCTCATCCATGAGTGTGCAAATTGAGCCAACTTTCATCATGCATTACAAGATAATTTTGAGGGTTAGAGATGATCTGTTAGATTCCATACTTGAAAAAATGAGTCTTCTAAGAATCCTTAGGAATATTCTCTCTGAATCAATGCAAGCAAGACGTGGAAATGATTTTTCTATCATAACTAAATCTCTCTTAAAGGGCCAAAATTTGGTCAGTAAGGTATATATTCTAACTCATTATCACAATAGATGAATTATCTATGTAGGGATGTCCAAATAGGCATTTTAAGGCTAGAAAAGTTGTTAGTTAGTCTCTTTTGATCCCCATGAGTGAAATTTGTATTTAATAAAATGCATCCCTCAATATAATCTTAGTGTGCCTGAGTGAAATTCCATTGTGAATTGTAGGAGAACCATGAAGATTAGAGATAAGATATCAGTTCTTACACTTGTAATGATGAGTCTTTCAATAAAACCAATGAGGATTATCTCTAATGTAATGTGAGTGAGATGTGGCAATGATTTTTATCTCATAGCCAAATCTCTCTTAAAGGGCCAAAAGTTAGTCATTAGGGATGGATATTCTAACTCATTAGCCCAATTAAAAAATTGTATTCATGAACACATCTAAATGGGTATTTTAAGTATAAAATATCCATTTTTCAATATTTATTGGGCTCTAAGAGTGAAATTTGTAGTTGATCAAATGCATCCCTCAAGAGAATCTCAATGTCTCTATGTGTGCAAACTAAGCCAAATTCCATCATGGATTATAGGATAACTATAAGGGATAGATATCAGACATCAACTCTCACACTTGCATAGATGAGTCCTCTAAAAAACCCCAATAGAATTCTCTCTAACTCAATATGAGTGAGATACAATAATGATTTTTCTCTTACAACCAAATCTCTCTTAAAGGGCCGAAAGTTGGTCAATGGGGGCATATATTCTGACTCATTAGTCTAATCAATGAACTATCTTCACTGACACATATAAATTAATATTTTAAGGCTATAAAATCCATTTTCTAGTCTCTATCAGGTTCTTGGAACAAAATTTATAGTTGATTAGATGCATCCCTAAAGAGAATCTCCTTATCCCTAAGTGTGCAAACTGAGCCAACTTACATCGCATATTAGAAGAGAAACATGAGGGATAGAGATAAGACATCAACTCTCAAACTTGCATGGATGAGTCTTGTAATAAACCCCAAGAGGATTCTCTCTAAGTAGATGCTAAGAAGATGTGGCAATGAGTTTTCTCTTACAACCAAATCTCTCTTAAAGGGGCAAAATTTGGTTAGTTGGGGGCATATATTATGATTCGTTAGTCCAATCAACAAACTATCTTCATTGACATGTTTGGATGGGAATTTAAGGCTATAATGGCCATTTTTTGGTGTTTTTCAAGCCCTAAAAGTGACATTTGTAGTTGATCAGATGCATCCCTAAGAGAATAACCTCATTCTTGAGTGTGCAAATTGAGCCAACTTTTGTCATGCATTAAAGGATAAATTTGAGGGACATATATGAGCCATCAACTCCCACACTTTCATGGATAATTCCTCTAAGTAATATCATGAGGATTCTCTTTAACTCGACATGAGAAAGATGCGATAATGAGTTCTCCCACAGCCAAATCTCTTTTAAAGGGTCAAAGTTGGTCAGTGGGGGCATATATTCTAACTCATTAGCCCAATCAATGAACCATATTTATCACTATATCTAAATGGAAATTTTAAGGCTATAATAACCATTGTTCAATCTATGTTGGGTTTTAGGAGTGAAAGTTGTAGTTGATCAGATGCACCCCTTAAGCGAATCTCCTCATCCTTGAGTGTGTAAACTGAGCCAACTTCCATCACACATGGCAAGAGAACCATGAGGATTAGAGATGATCCATTAGTTCTCACTCTTGCACAAATGAGTCCTATTAGAAATACTAAGAGAATTATCTCTAAATCGATGCTAGCAAGACATGGTAATGAGTTTTATCTCACAGCTAAATCTCTCTTAAAAGACCAAAAGTTGGTCAGTGGAGGGCCTATATTTTGATTTGTTATCCCAATCGATGAACCATATTTGATGACATGTTTGAGTGAGAATTTTAAGGATATAATGGCTATTGTTTGGTCTTCATCAGACCTCAAAGTGAAATTTTTAGTTGATCAGATGCATCCCTTAAGAGAATCTCCTCATCTCTGAGTGTGCAAACTGAGCCAACTCCCATCGCATATTTCAAGAGAAATGTGAAGGTTAAATATGAGTTTTTAGCTACCACACTTTTACAGATGAGTACTATAAATAATTTTAGTAGGATTCTATCTAAATGAATACGATTAATATATGGTAATGAGTTTTTTCTCACATCTAATTATCTTATAATAGACCAAAAGTTGGTTAGTGGGGGTGTATCTTTTGGATTGTTATCCAAATCAACAAATAATCTATGTGGGCATGTATATATGGGTGTTTAATAGGTATTTAAGAGATAATATAATTGTTAGCATCTAAAAATTAGTCTTGTGAGACAAGAAATAGCTAACTATGTTTGTGTTTCCTGTAGGTGTCTGACAAGAGACCTAAAAAAAGATAATTGATTGTTTAGCCTTGTTCTCTGGCTTCAAACATTGTATGAAGGTTGATTAAGGTAGTATGATCACTATAATACACATCAAAAAGGTATTTAAAACTATTTATTTATTGAATATGGCTAGATCAAGTATGAAAGCTAAACTAGGCCTACAAGACAAGACTCAGAATATCAGGTCTACAGACCATAATTAAGGCCTACATAAAACTATTTTTTTTTTGAAAGGAAAAATAAAGGGAAGGTGAAAACCTATTTGTTTGAGGTGGATAAAATTAATATAAATTGTTTTTTGGCTTCTCTTTATTTCAATAAGATAATCTTATCTACTTATGACACCAACCACATGAAGGTGGAAGCTCATCTGGTGCCACTAACTTACATTAAAATTATTAGTAATAAATTTAAACAAAAATAAACACATAATGATAAAATAATTGAAAATTAAAATGCATTAAATCAAATAAGTTAACTTTATTAATTTTAAATGCAAGATAAACTTACCAATTCAATCTAACATATCTTTGGGATTAGCTTTGTTTGTAAGTGTTTCAAGAATTACTTCATGGTTAGATTCACACACTTCCCATAATATTTTATTACTAGGCTTTCCATGATATTTAATCATGTAAATATTTTTATCAATAACTAAATTTAAATAATGAAGCACCATCCTATGTGTTTCAAAGTCCTTAAATAATAATTGTTTTATTTTCTTAGGACAGTACCTACAAACCCAGGTTCTTGTAACCACTACGGATCTAGTGGGATAAATTAGCTCTTCTCCATCCATGACATTTGTGGTTAATTTTTTTTGACCTATACACAATGACACAAGTAGTAGTATGTTCCCTCATCATTGTTCTCAGGTTCAATAACTACAAAAACATGCCCTACATTTAAAGTATAATCAAACTATAAGTATGTATAATAAAAAATAAAAATATCACTAATATAACTAAGATTGTAATTTTAAATTAAGAATAACTTATACCTAGTTGTACAAATTTTGAGATGTTGTAAAAGTTAATTGATGATGCCATTTCATGATTTGTCAATTATTGGAGTAAATGGCTACTCTCTACAAGTGATATGGGTCTAAAATACCATTCGTTAACCCATTCTTTGGACTCAAATTCTAATTAAATTCCATACATACAAAACAAAAACATGCCATATCCCTAGTATAAATAGTCCATGAAATTGACTTTGAGCTTTGAATGGAGTGGAAAAAACTCGATGAAAGTACTATATTATAATCATCATACATTGCCTTGTGTTGTTTCTCTATTAACCATAAGAATATTCACACATAAGAATATTTATCTGATCCATGACAAATGTTTTCAATACACCAAGTTGCAATACTTGTAACATCAATAAAATTGTCACCATCCTTGTGTTTTACCCGCTCTTATTTAAAGGACATTTTTACATATGCACCTGCACCATCATGTTCCCCTTTTCCATGTCCAACCTTAAAGAAGCTCCAAAAATGTTGATCACCATTCTTCTTATGCATTCTACTTAACCAATAATAACATTCAAGAATTCTTAAACTGCATTACATAATTGTCTAACCAAATATAGTGTGTATCAAACATGATTTCTCTTGCATTCATATTTATATAAAATATCTCAAATAACCTTGTACAAACTTTAGAGAATGCAATCTGTTATCGCTCATATAAAAGTGGTACTCCCTCAAAATATTTTTTTATCATTTGTCCTATCAAGTGCATGTCTGAATGTAATATGAACAAAAATTCTAACTTGAATTAAACTGTAATATTGGGATTGAACTTCATTCTATGGTTGTAGTGTGTAGTTCTCAATAAATTCCACAACTAAAATAATGGTGCCAACTGAGAAGTTATCCTTGCAATGATTAAATTGATTATATAACCATTTTTATTTGTGTGTGTCTTGCATATTGGCATATAATATTATTTTTAAGTTCAAATATGAAATTAGATACAAAAAATTTGGTCATAACCAAATCACATATTGATGGTTCTTTTCCATCTTTTAACACATACTTTATAGATTTGTACTTCTTCTAATCAACTAGTTGATTTCCAAATTCATGTGAAATTTCTTCATGTATATAACTCATCAAATTTGAAAAACCACCACAACTGTTACAAGTTCCATATAAACATTGTTTGGCAAAAAAAAAAAAAGTCCCTTAGGTCTTTGACAAAAAATATTTTGGATTAATTCTCTTGATGTCTTAGGTGGGAAAGACGCCATACATTCCTGCATAATCTCATCAGTATCTAAACTACAATATATATGACAAAAAATATCAAAATACATAGAAAATTCAACTTGTATCCTACAACAACATATGGTGTGTGTTTGGTTGATATTAACATAGAAAGGCTTGCACATCTCAAATGACCTTTAGCTAATTATCAATTGGCTATTAAAGTTTTCAATAAACTTTTTATAAAATTTTGTTTGGGTCATGTCTAAGAAATGTCTTGCATGCGGCTTAGAGTTTTTAGAACCTTGTGTTTTCATGCTAATTTTTTTTTAATCAAATGTCTTGTTCTTTCAACTAATACCCTATCTTTTCGTGGGAGTATACCACTAAATGCCCAATAATCTATGAGTGAAGGGTCATCAATTACAATATTTATTAGAGTTTTTATATTCAAGTTCAAGGATTTACTTATTTCATTAAGAATTCAAACTTTAGATGTTAACTTACTCACTATATATTCCAATATTACTAGTCTTGTCATATTACTATCTTTTTTTTAATTTTTATTGTCTATTGCCTTAAATGCATTAAACATATTATTTAATATTAAAATATTTCTTCCATCCATGTTGAATGTTATAAACCCTAAATCATGCATCACAAGGCATATTTTTTGTAGTTTCATTAATTGAACAAACATTTGACATCATTTTTTATGGCTTTTATTGTTAAATTCATAGTCCCATACACGTTGAGCATGACATTGAACTTATCTTTTTGACATTTTATCTTCCACAAGTTCTATTATTTTCTCGTCTATTTCAACCAAATACCTTGGTGTTCATCTCATTATCCTTAGATGTGTGGGTGTAGGAGCTATATATTATATTAAATTAGATGGTGTTACCACTTCAACCATAGTAGGGATAATAGAGGGTTGACTATCTACAGTAGATCATACAGGGAAATTGAATTCCTCTTCATTAGGAGAGACATGAATTGGAGTCATTACTTGATGTTTATTATAACCATGCTCAAAAACTTCATTATGGATGGATGTTTCATTATATTGTGCTTTTTCATATGATTCATCACTCAATGCAAATTCATTAGTTACATGTTATACATTTTGAATTTCATCATAATGATTGGTTGTGTTCTCTTATCTCATTTGAAGACATATCTAAATTAAATTCCATACACTCTAGATGTTACATTGTTTGTTGTTCTTTATATGTTTACTATGTGTTTTACGTTCTTACTTCCTACTTAATTTACCTTCCTTGTTTACATTGTCAATTAAGTGTTTCTATATGATTGGTGTCACGATTTATATCATGCACAGTTCTCTTTCATTTTCTATGATCCATATCATACATATATTTATTTCATGCCTATATTAGATCAAGTATCCATGTGTGCATTTTAAATTGATATATCTACTAATACACTGCTTGTATTAGGGCATATTATTTATGCACTTCATTGCTTACACTTTTCCCATGCATGGAATGATCCTTTTAACTTACATTTATTATATCTTGTTCACTTGGGCCATATTACATGTGTACACACACACATTAATTCATGCCCGTGTGAGGCCATATATATATGACATATAAGTTTCATGATGATATGTTATTATGTTAGATATCGTGCTTTAATTTCCTATCTTAAACATAGTGAGTGTAATCCTTTATTTTGAGATATATTCTTCACATGTTAACTCACATACTAAAATGGGCTATATATTATCCACTCTTACTTTTGCACCAGGACTCATGACACTTCCACACTATTTATTCCTCCATGAGTGGACAATAATGTCATGACCACCTAGATCTGATACTTTCATTGTTATTATTGTTTGAGTATTATTTTCATGTATTAATTCCTCTAGGATAGTTGTATCAGTTTTCATTTACATTATGATTATTTCATACATGTTATTTTATTTTATTCAACTATTAAATTGGATTATTTTGAGTTATACTCTATAGATACTGCTGATTTCATTTTACATGACTACAAGTATTGCCTCAATATGAGCAAGGTTGGAAAGTAAAGTATGTGGTTCGGATTCAAACATATGGTATATAAAGATGGTAAAACATGAATGAGATACAAATCTAAGACCCTCTTTTCCTATTTATTGAATCTTATATTCAAACCCATCTTTTGTTTTGATTTCTTAATTTTGTGTAGTATGTTTTGTTGCTTGTATCGCTGATTATGTTTTGTATGGTTAATCATCACTTGGTGCAATCTTGTTTTATCTGCCATGTTTATTGCTAAAGCAATTTGGCTTTGGTCATTAAAAGGAACATTGGACGTTCCAATACCAATTGAGCCAAATTACAAGTAATCTAATTACAAATATTTAAGACTACGCTTATATAAGAATTTTTATGATTGTTAAATGTCACTTGGACCTGCAATTGTTGTAAAGATCTTGGAGTTGGAAATCCAAGTCACTTTTGACTATGATATGTTGGAAGACCACAATGAGGTCATTACTTTATGTGAAAACCATTGCATAGCTTAAAATTAATAAGTCCTTGGGAATTAGGCTATGATGGAAATTAGATTAGTCACCTTGTAGTAGTAATGATGATGATGATGATGATGATGATGATGATGATGATGATGATGATGATGATGATGATGATGATGATGATGATAATGATAATGATAATGATAATGATAATGATACTGATAATGTGCATGTTTTGGCATTCGAGTGGTTTTTGCATGGAAGAAAAATGAGGGTTTTATAACTCATTTGGTTTTGCATGCAAGGCTATTTTTATGGTGGCATTTGGTTTCTTCAAATTCATGATGGAAGTTATAGTTGAGAGGAACTAAGTTACTCTCTTAGTTGGAACTTTAGTTCATGGTGAAGAAAGTTGCTTAAATGGACCATGTTTGGAAGAAGAATGGGGCATCGAATCTTGAAGAGGAAGAAAGAAAGAAAGAAAGAAGGAAAGAGAGATGTAGGATGCTTGTACAATCAACCATTGTATCTTATGAGGAACAATTAATTTAATGCTTGGTTTTTTATACAAAGTTTAAATTTGGGTTTTTACTTTGAATAGAAAGCAACATTGAAATGTAAGTGGATAACATTCTTCTTGAAATACCTTCTTTTGGTTTCTTACTTCCATAAAATGGTGGCTGAGGATAACCCACTTAGGGAGGCCAAATGCGCTTCATTTCGCCTTTGGATGGCATATAAATGAGTTGAAAGATTTGGTTTTATGGTCAAAATTGACTTGGACAGAGAATGGTGTTTGCTCTTACTATTTTTTTTGTCTTTTACGTGTTTATTATCATTTTTAAAAATTGGCTTACTCGTTTGGTGGTCGCCAAAATAAATGGCTATTTTTACTTTCTCTTTGACATATTAGTTATTGCTTACACCTTTAAATACCTATATTTTTGTGTTATTGTTGTGTTTAATTTTTTTTAGTTATGAAACCCTAACCTAAACTCGAGATCTCATTCGTAGTCTACCATGGGTATAAAATTTTAAATCATGGGCTTGAAGTGGAATGAGCTACTCCACTCTCCAATTGATGTTTGGGGTGGGTAGGGACTCATTATATGGTTGGGCTCATTCTAATGCAGAAATAACTTTTGAGACATTATTGATAATTCCTTCATGTCTTGATTGATGCAAGTCTGAACTGTACCTCATTTGTGTTGAAAAGGCATTTTGTAGATACATTAAAATTTTGATTGTAATAATTTTCATATATATGCATTTCATTCGAGGCACTTGTCAAGCCAAGCATGGTGGTTGCATATTTGTTATTAAAACAGTTGTTTTTCCATTTATAGGTAATTTGTTTCAAATTATTAGTTCGTTATTGTTTTTAATGATTCCCCTTTGGGAAATGAATCCAAGATACGATAGGTGAATTATCTATCATAATTGTGAATTCGATTCAGTTGATTTTATTATTTTAAACTGTAACGAATTCATTACATTGTAGGATGATTTCTTCTCATGTTTAGCATAAAAGAAACACCTACAGGTGTTTAGATGCACTTTTATGTTATTGTATAAGGATAAGAATTAGATCATGTTTGAATTTCTTTCCTTGGATGGTTTTTGGTTTTGTGGAAAATTTAAGCTTGGATGTTATTCTTGTGATTAGAAAATACAATTGTATGAATGACTTAAACTTAATAAAAAAATTTGATATTGTTATGCAAAAACCTTTTTTACTTATCAATGTCATTTTTTTTTTTTTGGGGGCCTGTATACACTGCATCATTGCTACAAAGTTATTGTTTTAATGTTATTCGGGACTGCACTTTTGGATACAACATTATGAGTTGGAGTTTTCTTGTTTGAACTCGTTGGAGCTGTTGCATTCTTGTTCGACTATGATCATGCTTGTTTTTCAAAACTGTAGATTGTCTTTATTTTATTTTAGGTTATGTGGAAATCATTGTTATGGTTGGAATTGTTTTTAGAGACATTACATTTCTTGGTATGGCAGTGGCAAATTCTTTTTATGATTAAGTCGGTTATTTCGAAAGATGGTAAATGATATAGCTATAACATGGCATTGTAACTTTCATTATGGAACGTCTCTATTTTTAGGGATTAAAGAACTCAGATGGATTATATATTTAATTCTAATTCTTTTCTAGGTTTTTTAATATGGTAAGATTACCAATCTATATGTAAGTACGGTCGTGTGGTAGATAAGTGAAAGTCTCATTGATTTTTGTCATTTCGAATTTGCTAGCTGGGAAAATTTGAGTAAATATTCTTACTTAAAGTAGAATTTCTTGATGGCATGGAACATAATTGAAAGAATTAAGACTAATGCTTCAACTATTTTGGTAAATTTATATTTTTATAATATAAATTTGATAGGCTTACTTTCATTTTTTATTATACATAAAAAATTAATTTGACCAGTTATGATCCAAGTAGATGCATGGGTGTAATGATTATTGGAGGAATTATATCAAAAAAGTATTTATTCAATGCAATCATTCAATGTTTACATCATTCATAAAACATTTTATAGCTTTATGAATGTTGGCTGTGAAAACCAACCAATAATTGATTTGAACAACCAAATACATAAATAAAATAGTAATTTATAATTACCAATAAACAAATAAACAAATTTGGATCATAAACGAACCAAATAACTCCCCCTTGATCTAAAGGGGAATATAAGACAAAGAAATTGAAGTAATGAAGTCATAAAAAAAATTTAATGCAATTACAATTGGTGCACTATACCTCATATAAATAATTAAAATTGATGTAGCTTCATACAAAAGCCCACCCTATGAGTTTTGACATAAAGGCCAATGAAAACAATTAAGGCCTACTCATCCCTTATGATCATATGTATCTTAATGTAGTAGAACATGATCAAGGCTTGTCCATCTACATTGACCTACATACAGGTCCACACAAAAGCTTGTCCAAGTGACAAGCTTGTACTATGTATGGCACATCTCATTGATGCCAAACAATCACTAATGAACTTTGCTCAACATTACTAGTGTTAGTAACCCATGTAAAATCATACCATCACTGATGACTGATCTAAGACCAACCAATGTTATATCTTCTCCTCCTATTAGGCCTGAGGTAATAAGTTGTGCAATGAGAGAAACAAAATCAAACAATCATGTTTGATTCATGTGATGAATATCAAGGATAGAAAGCCAAAACTAGAAGAAATCAAGAACACATGCAAAAAAAAATGTTAATACAACATATCCTGGTATTGAGCCTAATAACTCACACAAGTTAGGTACAAAACTAATCACTCAAAATACGTTGTTAAGTTCATAGGGACCATAGACCTTAGCCATATAGGGTGCCTCCTAATAAGAAAAAATGTCAGAATAACCTAAATATTTGAAGTAGCTAGAAAATAAACCACTATAATGAGTTGCATTATTTTCTTCAGTTTTCTTTTTGCATGGAGAGAGGGGTCGTTGAGAATGATATACATCTGTAAGATGTCCAATACCACCATATTTGAAATATCTAAGATTTTTCCTGTCAGTGAGATCCAAAAGAAGTTGAACCACTAAAAGAACCACTAGAGTGAGAAGAGTGCATATGGTGATGTTCGCATTTTGAATATCCTAGAGAGTGCTAATGAAAACACTATGGACACTGTCTACAATGGTGTGGAGAGTGTCTCACATAATGTCTCAAAGAGTGATTTTAAAACTACCTCTATACATGGTGATGATCTCTATGATGTGACTTGTACCTTGTATAGTGATATTCTTCAGTAAGCATACTCTTTTTCTTTGTAAATTATCGCTCGTGCTGAGTCAAAAATTTATAAATAGAATCAAATGTTATGCCATTGAACTTATCACTAAGTTTTAACATTTTGAGAAACTCTATATATGCAGAACTAAGACCATTCAAAGTTATGGATATGAGCATGTCATCATCGATCTTATCACCTATAGTATAATACTCTTGTTTAAGAGTTTTCATGTGGGAGAGATATTCAAATACATCTTCTTCTATACTAAGCTTGTTATTTAACAACTGCATTAGGTCCTAACAATATTTTTATAGGTTGGTTATTTGTCATATAAATATTTTAATGCTTTTCAACCTTTCTAGCATCCCTTTTAATGGATACAATGTGAATAATCACTAGAGTAGAACATGATGATTTTAGCAAAGCAAGGGCATGCTTGTCATGTTTTTTTATACTCAAGCAATTTTGTGGCAACAGTGGGTGGCATGGTTTTTTTTCTCTGTTATTTCCCACAAGTTGTTAAAAATGAGCATGTTTTCTATGTGTAATATCCATTATTTGTAGTTTTCATCGATTAAATTTATTAAAAAAATCAAGGAATGCTATTGAGGTTCAAAATTTACCCACCAAATAGATTCAAATTACAATTTGACTGGGACTTGTCAAATATTAATCACACCCTTATATCTCCTATTACACCCTTTTATCTCCGAAATTTATTTGTTCCACCTCTTATAACTCCTTTGTACAAAAATAAGGTCAAAAAATAAGTTGGATCAAAAAATACACCAATGGGTTTTGAACTCTTCACCTCCTTGTTGGCAAGTAACTACCAAAAATAATCTATCTATCCCCATCAACTATTTTGATAATATGATATCAAAATATGTTATTTAACCTTGATTTTTAGGATGATAAATTAATAAAAAATAAAAATACATGGAAATATTTTACCATGTATATATTTTTACTTCATGTGAAAAAGTGATTTACTGGCTTTCCTTATGCATAAAGAAGGAAAATGTTATGTGCTTATTGGTAGTCTACACAAAAAATTAAATGAAAACATTTTAGAAATTGTATCACCTTGACACAATATCCCTTAGAGCACACATACATGCAATGCTTTTATCTCTAACTTCCATAGAGTAACATGTTGAATGAAGGTTGCACATACTACCATACATCTGTTGTACAAATTTATTTTGAGTGTTGTACAGATCAAATAGTTTTTAAAATTCCATAGATTAAATTCTAACTATTGTGCAATTGCTTGGGACCGAAAAAATCATTCAATTTGCATAGGTAATCCAAAATACAAGTGAGTACTCGGGGTATTCAAACTAGTAGAAGCATATGCTTTCTGGTTTAGGTTGTACAATTTGTGCAGGAGTTGAATTTTTTTTGAAAGTATATAAAAATTAAAATCTTAAAAACTTCATATTGTATATTAAAAAAAGTGTTCTCTTTCTTTCTACAAACCCTTTAAATTTATTCAATGCTCCTCTTTTGTTCTCTTTCCTTTTACAAAACCTTTAAATTTATTCAATGCTCTTCTTCAAATATCTAGGCTCTGATACCATTGATAGTGCCAGGATTGGAGGAATTATATCAAAAATGTATTTATTCAATGCAATGATTCAATGTTTACATCATTCATAAAACTTTTTATAGCTTTATGATGGAACAACCAAATACATAAATAAAATGGTAATTTGTAATTACCAATAAACAAACAAACAACTTTGATCACAAACAACCCAATAGGGTATACAAATATATATTCATGACATAAAATAAATCACCATTGATCAAGTATTGACAAATATCTTTAAAGAGCAAGTTAAGCCACATGCAGTTGGAGTTATGATTACTTTTCTTAAATGCATCCAACTAGATGTATAATAATTAATAGCTCCTTTTAATTGGTTTTAATTATAATTATGTATAATTAAGAATGATGGTTTAATAAGGTAAAGAGGGAAACTAGCTAGTATTTTAGACCCTGATAAATATTCAAGACAAACCCCCTTCATGAAATAGTGTCTTCCATGGAGAATGCACTAACATGGAGTTTAAAAGTCAATTAATTTTTTTGTACTAAGCTGAAATGATTCATAACACCTCTATTCAAGCAAATAGTATTTTTCATGACTAAATAAATCTCTTGCTTAAAATTATATACATCTAGTGAATGAACAATGTATACTATTTTCATCATCTTGTGAGACACAATGACCTCTTAGTTACATAGTAACATTAAAATATATTGTAAAGATATAGCTAAACATCTAACTAATGAATATCTTGGGCTCACTTTTAGCTTGAATTTAATCTATGGTTTCATTAGTTGGTTACCACCAATATTTTAAGGTTGCCTTGTCATAAAGTAAAGTTCGGTATACACTTCGGTCCCTTATGTTGGAATGTGGGTACATACACTCATGCTTGTAATAGTTTTCATTATTTTAGACGTTAATGAATTGTATCAAAACAACATTTCTAGTTAACTAACTTATTGTTGGAATTTAAACTTCATAACCATGAAAGATAAGTTTTTGTTGCCTTGATTTTTAGGGGTCAAGACAAATGACAAATTAATGTTCAAGACATACATATGAAATAGTACTTGTTCTCATACCTCAAAATTTAGCACACATTTTGATGAGCTCAAAATATGGCTCATTATTGACATGTTATTTCCCTCAATTCATCTCTCAAAGGATATTATCTTATGCAAACCTTAGATTGTTTGATAGCTATTACATGGAAAATAGATGTTTGTCTTGTTTATATTGAACCAAAGATTAAACCTTTAATTTGTCATTAATGTCTAATACATAGCATGTTTTAGTAATTTTTATTGTGAAGAATGCTCAAGAAGAAGACACAGGCGATGTATAGTGAACGTTCAATTTTGATCTCCATCTAGCAGGAACTACGGACTCTGCAGGCTTACTACTATGGACTCCACAGGCTTGCTTCTACGGGCTCCGCAGGCTTGTTTCTATGGACTCCGCAGGCTTATTTCTACAGACTCTGTAGGCTTGTTCCTCCCGACTCTGTAGGGTCAATTCCATAGATTCTGTAAGGATGAAGCTACAAATAGGGAAGCTGGTGGCCAGATAGGATAAGAGAGAATCATTCCAGTTGGAATCAAATAAGGAAAATAACCACCTACTATTTTTTAGGATTTGTTTTTGATAAATTTGTATATATAATTGGATCTTAGGACTATTATATGATATGATATCTATTTCATCAAAATAATTGGATCTCTTGGAAATCCAATCTCTTATCTTTGGATGAATGGATGGACCAAGGAATCCTATTTCTTTGCATCCTATTTTGAGTTGATTATATTAGTATAAAATATAAGATGATAAAGAGCAGATAATAGAGAAAAAAATTTGTACAAGTATATTATAGGTTTTAGCTAGATTGTAATCATTTCAGTTTTATGAATTATCACCTCAGTTTTCGGTATTGATTAATCTTTGTCCCTGAGTCTGAGAGGATCAAGGGCCCACTCTCCTTGGAACCAGGAATTGTGTATGGTATTTATGTTATGTTTTATTAATTCATTGTTATAACTAATTATAATCTTGTTAATGTTTACATTTATTCATAAAAACATCAAAACAAATTCACAATTTTAAAGGCATTTTCTTATTCCAAAATCATTTTTTTCTAAGGAAAAGTGTGTTTTCTTTTACAGCAAACATGTGAAGCAAATTTCCTTTTGTTAAATAGGAGTGTGAATTTATTTTTCACGTAAGCGTAAATAGGAGTGTGATTTTTAATTTCAAGCAAAAGAGTGGATTGATTTGATTTCTTTCTTTTCAGCAAAAGAGTGAATCACGTAGTTTAAGACACATTTCTTTCTTTAGTCAAAGTTAGAATAGGACAATCAAACACCCCCATAAGCAGCCTTCTAGATCTACCATCCTATACCTTACTGTAGACATCTTTGGACACTAGCCTTGGTTGATAAGACATTAATTGAATATTGATTAAATGAGGAATTAAATGACACTCATCATTTTTGGCACTGTTTTCGGGGACATAAGGTGTTAGTAAGGTAATAATTATTGGTCTAAAGTGAAAAATAGAAAACATTGTAAAAACTCATAAAATATCATAAAAATTTAATAAATTGATGTACTGTCCTAGAGATTCTAAAGGACGATTCATCCCAAAGTTTCCACCAAGAACACAAGTCGACACTCTTTCAACATCTCTGAGTAGTAAACTAGAAGTTATAAGTGAAATCTATCTCCAAGAATCTTCTGAAACTTGGATAGAAACCATGCCATTGCCACAAGCAAGCCCCATAGGACAAATTCCTCAAGATCAATCTCTTGCAGGAAGACAATATTTAGAAATTGCCAAGGATTTAGAAGAAGCATTTCAAAAATCCACAACTAAATAAAATTTTGAGAGTTTTGAACAATCCATAACTAATACCATAAATATTCAGTGGGAAGATCGTCTCAGCTTCGAAACACCATCAGAAGAAGAAATGGCTCTCCAACAAAATCAACAACTTGAACAACCAGGAAGGACTTTTTCCTTTCCTATTATTGCAGATCCTAATGATCAAAATCCCATAAAAAATATTTCACCAGCTAATTTGCCAAATTTTTAGGGAAGATCTATAGAAGATCCTGATCAATTCCTGTTTAAGTTTAAAATGCTATGTCAAACCTATGATTATACAATAGATAGCCAAAAAATAAAACTATTTCCCTCTACACTTAAAGATACAGCTATGAGATGGTTCATGGTTTTACTTGGTGATTATATTAGAACATGAGATGACATGGAAATAGAGTTCTTGAATAAATACCAAGATTACTGCAAGTGCGAGAAAGAAAAGAGTATTTCTTTAAAATCAAACAGAATAAGGATGAATTTTTAGAGGATTATTTAAATAGATTCATGTTCACTCATAAAAGAAGCAATTATCCATTCACTAAAGAAGTTCAGAAATTGGTTTTCTTGAAAGGGTTGGACGAAGATACTAGAGATGCCTTAAATCTAATGGGTGGTGAAGATATAAATAAGTTGGCATTCGATCAGATTTTTGAGCTTTGTACCAACTACTCTCGAATGAAACCTAGAATTAGGAAAGGAAGGTTTGGGAAATCTTATGACGTGGGTAGGTTAATGGAAGAATTTGCTAATCTAAAGATAGATATCCTGGTTACACTAAACAACACTTTGGATGGCCTTCAAGCTAAGACAAATGCAACATAACCCTTAACAATCTACTATCCTAAGTGTAGATAGAAACACACCCTTAGAGACTACCCCATAGATAGAACTAATGTTTCATCATGTGGGATCTGTGATACAATAGATCATGATACCAAACATTGAACCCTTCTGCCTATTTTAAAGAATCAAATGAAAATACAAGTCCAGTCCACCGAAGAAGTAAATTATATCCATAGACAAAACTTTGCCCCACAAAACCAGGGTCAATGACAGTTTAATGCAAAAAACCCAGTTAATCCATGGATGACACCATGGAATATTTTAGTTGCTTCACCTTTTTGGAATGCATCTCAAATTCTATCAATCTAAAATCCATGGGCAAGACAAGATTGAATGTCAACACTCCCATGGATGATACCATAACCACAACAATAATGGGTACCACAACAACAATGGATACCATAGCCATATCAATAATGGAATCACCCATGGAACCCACAACCACAATTCACCCAACCAAGAAGACCACTTCAACAACAAACTATTATGCCACCCCCAGTTATTCGGTAATAAGGACAAATCAATTAACCCTAAATACTTGCACAACCAATAAAAAATCTAAAAAACAACAACCAACACTTGTTTATGTTAATAAACAAGAAGAGACAATCAATGTTGGAGCTATTGAGTGTTCGAACATACACTTAAGATCAGAAAAAACTATAAAAAACCTCCAGTTCTCATTTCTGAGATACCTGATGAAAAAGAAAAAATAGACTCATCTCAATTAAATATTAGAGAGGCTGAAATCAAAATGAGCCTTGAAGCAAACAAAAAAAAAACTACTACCCCAGTAGTTCCTTTTGTCAAAAGATTAAAAGAAATTGGTATTAAACCAAAATAAAACTTAGTCCATGAGTTGTAAAAGATCAATATTGAGGTACCCATTCTACAAGCTATTAGGAATATAACTAAATTAAACAAGATCATCAAAAACATTTGTATTAAGACACCTGAGAGGAAAGCAAAATATCCAGGAACCATTCATGTTGATGAAAAATATACTGATTTATTAGCATAAAAACTATCAGTTCCAAAATATGCAGATCCAAGAAGCCCAATGATCACAATCATAATTGGAGGAAAAGAAATTCCTAACATCTTGGTAGATTTGGGAGCAACAATTAATGTTATGACAACTGATACTCTCCATACATTGTTTCTTATGAAAATGCAACCCATAACTACCATTCTTCAAATGGTAGACCAATCTGTAACTGAACCAGAAGGGATTATAGAAAATGTTGAAGTATTAATAGAGTCTTGGGATTATCTAGTATATTTCATGGTCTTGCAATCCAAAACAAATAATCTAGGATATCCCATAATTCTAGGTAGACCATGGTTGGCTACTGTAGCAGCATTAATTGATTTTAGGTCAAGGGACATGACCATTTCTAATGAGTTAAAATCTAAATGAATCTCTTTGTATCCTCCTGCAAAACCATCAACAAATTGCATACAAGAACTTTGGGTGGATGAATAAAAAAACACATTAAAAAACATTTCCTCATTAGCTATGATCACGGTTAAAAAACACTTGGAAGAATTGAATGGAGACATATACCCAAAATCTACGGACTCTGGCAATCTGAAACCTACAAACTCGGTCAGTTCAAAAACTATGGACTGCCTTAGTTTAAGAAGCTTGGGTCAGACAGAATATTTTGAAACCTCCACTTCTACTTCTTCTATTGTTTCTTCATCATATGATCATGGATTGATTTAGGAAAGTGTGTGAAAATTGGCAAAACAATAGCAAAATCATTTCTTAGATGCATTTCATTGTTCTTTAGCAATACTGATTCCTCCTAGAAAAGAGTTTGTTGATAATGTAACCATGTTTCATAAGCTACTTCCTCATCCATGTCCTTTGAACTCATTGATTAGTGAATTCAAGTAAATATAATCTAACTACCCAAGTATAAAACTAATCATGGTATTACCTGGAAAGATTTTGAATATCAATAGGTGGTTAACAAATGAAGAGGAAGATCAACTCTTTGAGGTAATGGAAAGACATACCAAGGCTTTTGCTTGGGATTATATCGACATGAAGGAAATTCACCCCAACATATACACTCATCACATTTATACAGAATAGTTGAGGAACAGAAATATTTGTTGATGATGGATGAAGGAATAGTGCTGGGACACCATATTTATACAAAAGCCATTCAAGTAGATCCAAAAAAAGTTAAAATAATCTCCAACTTACCCATCCCACAAACACAAACTAAAATTAAGAGTTTTTTGGGACATGCTAGTCACGACATATGCTTCATAGATAATTTTAGCCAAATAGATGCCCTTATGTTTGCTTTTCTTACAAAAGAGAGTACATTCAAATAGAGTGATAGTTGCTAGCAGGCCTTTGAGACAATCAAAGCTAAACTTATTATTGCTCCAGTATTGAGAGGACCAAATTGGACTAAACCATTCTATATATACATATATGCTTCCAATACAATACTAAGATTAGTATTTAGACAAGAGGGTAACATATATGCTATATATTATATTAGCAAAAACATGACACCTGCTGAAAGAAATTACGCCACAATTGAGAGAGAATTCTTAGCTGTAGTCTATGTAATTAACAAATTTAGACACTACATAACAAGCTACAAGGTCTTTATCTATACAGACCATTCAACTATTAGATATCTTACCAACAAACCAATTGTGAGAGGTAGGATTATTAGATGGTTATTGCTCTTACAAGAATTTGATATTACTATTATAGATAAGCTAGAGAAGTCTAATATAATTGCTGATTTCTTGTCAAAAATGAACACTAAAGGTGAAGAAGAATCAGTGGAAGATGACTTTCCAGATGAATAATTATTTATTATTTCATCAAAATCTCCATGGTTTGCTGATATAGCCAATTACGTAATCACAGAGAAGTTTCCTTTGCAATTTTCACAAAAAAAAGAAACATTTAATCAAAGAAAGTTCTTTTAAATGGATTAATGGAATATTATTTAAACTTAGAACTGACCATGTGTTTCATAGGTGTGTGACAAATGGTGAAGCTTATGATATCATCAGAGCTTGTCATGATGAACCAGGAGGAGGTCATTACTCAGTTCAAAAAACCATACATAAAATCCTAGGAGCAAGATATTATTGGCCTCACCTTCATTAGCAAGTCAAAAGATATGTCAGACACTATGATGCTTGTCAGAGAATTGGACAACTTACTCTTTCAACAGAGATGCCTCTGCACCCTCATCCTGAATTAGTTTTAGAACCATTTGAGAAATGGAGAATTGATTTTATTGGTCTTGTAGATCCTCCTTCCAAATGAAAATAATATCTCCTAGTATGTATAGACTATGTGATCAAGTGGGCGGAAGTGGAAGTATTAACTCATACAAGAGAAGAGATGGTAGCTGATTTCTTATATTTTAAAATCATGTAAAGATTTGGAGCTCCAAGAGAGATAGTCTCAGATCAAGGACTATAGTTCATGTCAAACATGATAAAGCACATTATGCAATTATATCAAATTCAATACAGAAAAATATCTCCATACCATCCACAGGCTAATGGGTAAGTTGAAGTCATTAACAGAGAACTAGAAACCTTTTTAACTAAGATTATTAATTCTAGCAAAAAAGATTGGGCAGATAAGGTACCAAAAGCTGTTTGGGCCTGTAATACTACTTGAAAAACAACAACTGGATTTTTACCTTATAAATTGGTTTATGGTAAGAATCCTTTATTCTCTGTTGAATTTGAATTACAAACTTTGAAAATAGTTGTAGAAGTAGGAATTAAATTATAATAAATACATAAAGAAAGACTCTTACAACTGAATCAAATTGATGAAATGAGGATGGAAGCACTACAAAAAATTGAATTGGTATAACATCAATTTTTTTTGGTATGATTCACATATCAAGCAACGAAAGTTTCAGAAAGGAGATTGAGCACTATTGTTTGATTCCAAATTTCAATAGTTTAAAGAAAAACTACAAATGAGGTGGTTGGGACCTTATCAGATTGAGGAAGTCTATGAAAATAGTTCTGTTAAGTTAATACCTATTGATGATAGTAGAAGAGCTTTGTTAGTCAATGGACATAGATTGAAGCTTTATCAGAAACCTCTCGATAAAAAAGAATTCATTCAAAAGGTAAAAGATCAAGCAGCTATTCTAGAGAGCTCTGCTTCTTCCAGAGAACATGCTCCTTGATAATCCTGCAGTTTAAAAAAAATAGTGAAAATCCTTCTAGGGACACTATTGACAATGCATGCCCAAAAACTCAACTTGCTGGCTGGCTATGCATTGCAAAAAAAGCTTTGGCTAGAAAACCAACAATGGCTAGCCAAAGGGCAAAAAATATATATATAAGAAAAATAGAGAATCTCATCATGTCACTATGATTGGTCGTGTTGACTAATCCATGCAAACTTATTTGTGTAGGATAGATGGTGAGCAAAGGATAAATCTAAGGCTAAAGTAAGTAAGACATATATTTTATTTATCTATATTTAGTTAACTAATTATCTTCAATTTAATTAAGACTTATTCTATTGAGATGACCCAAATTTGAATCTTTCAAAATAGAATGACATGACACATGCCATAATGAAAAAGCATGCAATCGAGCCGCCAAAGGTGTATGGATAAGTGTGCAACTTTGATACAATCAATTGATTCATCAATCACAATAATGATGAGATGTCATAAAAAGAGTTTTTAAATGAAGTAATGAATCATTGTCACTGTCAAAATGACACGTCATTATTTCACCCAATTTTTAATAATGGATAAAACAGTTGGCACACTCCATAGAAACATGTGGCACTTAACTGTATCAAGTCATCATATCAAACTATGGACTCATGTAGTTGTAGCATTTTATATGAACCATTTTATTTCTATAGACTTCAACAAAATCTAGTCTATAAATCCTCAGTGACTGTTGCCTATCGATTTCAACAAAACACTGGTCTAAACCTTAATTAGAGTTAAAAGAACAGAGTTATCTGTAAATCCACATAGAAATGGAATAGAAGATGAGATCAGAGCTAAAAAATGCAACAAAGTTTCATAAAGACAAAGATTTTGTGGTAGTGTTTAGAGCCAATGGCTGGCTACCTTTCATTGAAAAGTTCTAGGGTTTTGATGAAACAATGGTAAGTGAATTCATCACTAATATCACCCTTGAATTTTCAATTGTGAAAGGCATTGTTATTCCTGTTACAACTCAAATTATACAAGTTTCAAAAGAGGGAATGAGAGCTATAGACATAATTTAATTTAGTGATTTAATTAGTCAGTTTAATGATAATGAGCAAATTGGGAATTCATGTCTAGTAGATTCTAAGAGAAAATCAAAAGGGATTAGTAGAAATTCACTTCCTGAACCCCGTAAATCTATAGCCAAGTGGGTACTCAAGTATATCATTTGTGAGGGGCAACTCAGTCTTTTAAGGGGAGATGCCATGAAAATGTTAATACACCTTAAGCATGGGAGACAAAACCCTTAGTACAAAATTAACCTCCCATCCTTCTTATATGGTGATCTACAAATTATGTCTACAACCCCTAATGCTGCTCTTAGGCATCATGTCCTTATTCATCTCATTATCCAACATCACTTCTTTCAGAAAGGACAAGAGGTTTGGGAGGAATTTCAGAGCAGTATAACACAACAAATTCTAAATTTGCTTGCACAAAAAATCTCTAATTCACCACAAAAATGTTCATCTCTACCTGCTACATCAATTGAGAAAACAACGTTAAAGAAGAAGTCATAGACTATAGTCCCAACATAAATCCCTTCTTCTTCTTCTTCTTCAAGAAGAATCACAAGGTCTCGAAACCTTGAAGTTTCAAGGTCCCCACAAGAACCTTTCTATAGTGCAACCAATTCCCTTGTCAAAAAGAAGAAAATTGAGATGAAAGGTTGCCATAGAACTTGAGAAGACTGAGGGTTTGATGGTTGTGAATGAAATCCAACCAAGTGTAGCTCAGAGAGTGAGTAAAAGAAGGAGAAGGCTCATTTTAATAGATAAAGATGAGTAAAAAGTTGTAGATATTTTAGATAGTCTTAAAATAATATCTCATTCCCCCATACATCAAAATATCCCTGCACCTATAGATTTTGAAGAAATTCCTTTCGAAAGGAACTCTCCAATCATAATGGAGGAAACAATTCCAGAAGAAGAGCCACACATGGTAGAGGAATCAAGTATAGTGGAAAAACCACCCGTTCCAGTTGAAACTGCAATGGATAAAAGGAAAACCATATGTACCAATGAGAAAGGTGAATAATCTAATCTAAATGATCCTATTATGCAGTTAACTTTGTAACTTTCTCAAGATCAAGCTCTTGAACAATAACAAACAACTGACATTGTTGACTTGATCAGTCAATTGTTGAACAAGGATCATCTCAACTCATTGTTGGTGTAGAAATTAGACACAACATCTGTTGATCATGCAGTAGAAGTTCATAGATTAGAGGAAACAATAAAAGAACATGAAAGTGAACAAATAGATCTTTGGATATATGTAAAAAATTTGAAGAAGGAAAATAGGAGATTGTAGAGTTTGGTAAACTCTTCCAAAACATCTGATGTTGCACCTTCTCCTCTTAAGGTATTTGTTGACCACAGTTGTCAAACAAGTGATCCAGGGATTCCTCCCTTGAAAATACTACATCAAATTGAAGAAGAATATTCTATACTTCAATAGAAAAATAAAGATGCAACTTCTTCAAACAAACCCTTAGAAAATGGAAAGAAAGAATTAGAAGCTAAAGTCCAAGATTTAGAAGAAAATTTGTAAGATGCATGCAAATTAGGGAAATCTTTTTTGGCATGTAGGAATCTTTCTCCTGCATATAGTTTACTTTTATTTGAATGATTTACAGATGACAACTTCTAAGGATCTCTTGTCATCTCCCTTACAAAATTTTACAGCCAATTACATTTTTAAATTTTTTCTAAAGTATTGAACCTGATCAACAGGATTTGCTTTGTGAGTTTTATTTACATGATTTGATTCTAGGAGACCATGAGCATAATAAATTTTTGATAAAATTTCATGTAAGAGAAGTTCAACTGAGGGCATTACATTCTACATTCAAAAATCAAATAGCATAGAAAAGCATATTTGAGGACTATACAAATCATGTTAAGACTACATGATTGTGTGTCAGACCAACCTTTCCTATTCCTAGATTGATCAAATAGAATTTTAATTGTGCTTTGTTAAGTGATGAGGTTAAAATGCATTATTTACATATTTTATATGATTGTGCTACTTTTTTTTGACTTATTTTTAAGATAGAGTTTTGATTCAGTGGTGACTACAAGTGTAAATCGATGGGACCAACTTTTAAAGCCTCTTAAAATATGAGAGGTCATGTCCCCAAATAACTTAAGATGGAGTATGAGGAGAGCGTCCTCAATTTTGGAAATCTTAATAGAGGAAATAAACTCTGGGGGAGAGTAGAAATAGATTGGCATGAGATATAGACCCCCTTTGCTAATCATACCTATTCCAGGATGGCAAAGTTAAGCTCCACAATCAGAGGATCAATTCAATATATGGAAACAAATAATTCAAGCACATCAGGGATTTATAAGCAATTTAGATAAGCATATAACAAATGAATTTAATGAATATGATTTGAGTCAGAGTGTGGAAAGCAAATGCTAAAGTTACGAATGCTAATAAATGTTTGCAATGGGACTTTCAAAAGGTAAAGCTTGGGGGAGATGATGAGCTCAAAATATAGCTCATTATTTACATGTTATTTCTCTCATTCAATCTCTCGAAGGATATTATCTTATGCAAATCTTAGATTGTTAGATAGCTATTACATGAAAAATAGATATTTATCTTATTTATATTGAACCAAAGATTAAACCTTTACTTTATTATTAATGTCTAATACATAGCATGTTTTAATAATTTTTATTGTAAAGAATGCTTAGGAAGAAGACACAGATGATGTATAGTGAACATTCAATTTTGATCTCCATCCAACATAACTATGGACTCTGCAGGGTTGCTACTATGGACTCTGTAGGCTTGCTTCTACAAACTCCGCAGGCTTGTTTCTACGGACTCCACAGGGTTGTTTCTACAGACTCTGCAGGATTGTTCTTCTCGACTCTGTAGGGTCAGTTTCATGGATTCAGTAAGGATGAAGCTACAAATGGGGAAGTTGGCAGCCAGATAAGATAAGAGAGAATCATTCTAATTGGAATCAAATAAGGAAAATAATCGCTTGCTGTTTTGTAAGATTTGTTTTTGATAAAGTTGTATATATATTTGGATCTTAGGACTATTATAGGATATGATATCTATTTCATCAGAATAATTAGATCTCTTGAAAATCCAATCTCCTATTTTTGGATGAATGGATCGACCAAGGAATCCTATTTCATTGCATCCTATTTCAAGTTGATTATATTAGTATAAAATGTAAGATTTTCATATATATAAATGTATTAGATATCAGATGATAGAGAATAGATAATAGAGGAAAAGAATAGATAATAGAGGAAAAGATTTATACAAGCATATTACAGGGTTTACCCAGATTTTAATCATTTTAGTTTTATGAATTATCACTTCAATTTTCAGTATTGATTAATCTTTGTTTCTAAGTTCGAGAGGAGCAAGGGCCCACTCTCCTTGGAACCAGGAGCTATGTACGGTATTTATGTTATGTTTTATTAATTCATTGTTATAACTAATTAGATTCTTGTTAATGTTTATATTTATTCATAAAAACATCAAAACAAATTCATAGTTTTAAAGACATTTTTTTATTCCAAAATCATTTCCTTTCTAAGCAAAAGTATGTTTTCTTTTACAGCAGACGTGTGAAGCAAATTTCTTTTTGTTAAATAGGAGTGTGAATTTACTTTCCACGTAAGTGTAAATAGGAGTGTGATTTTTACTTTCAAGCAAAAGAGTGGATTGATTTGATTTCTTTCTTTTCAGTAAGAGAGTGAATCACGTAGTTTAGGACACATTTCTTTCTTTAGTCAAAGTTAGAATAGGACAATCAAACACCACCATAAGTAGCCTTCTAGATCTACCATCCTATACCTTACTGTAGACAACTTTGGACACCAGCCCTGGTTGATAAGGCATCAATTCAATATTGATTAAATGAGGAGTTAAACGACACTCATCACATTTTGGGACTTGGATTTATACAAGGTCATTCTCGCATGCTTCAACCATAGCAAAACACCTATACTAGACTTGGGGCACATGTTTTTATATTTCAGGACACATGATCTTCATAATCCTTCATGATGGCAATTAGGTGACCTCTCTTTTCTTTTGACCTTCAGTTCACTTTTGTTCCAGTTTTGAGATTGAGAACTCTTCAAAATTTAATGATCAAGACATCTTCTACAAAGACTACAAATAAGCTAGTTTGTTTTACTTTGCTACGTATACATAATTACACATCAAAGTTGGGCATTGTGTAGGCACTTTATTTCAATTTAGAGATAGTTTATATTAGGCTCTTATTAACATATTTTATTCATGTTCTACATTATTTTTTATAAGCGAGAAAGATTTTTTGAAGCCTTAGAGTAGGTAAAAATGATCATGGAATCAAAATTTAGAAATTTCAAAGTAACTAGAATTGTTGTGATACTCCTAGAAAATTGCAATCAAAATTTAGAAATTCCAAAGTAGATAGAATCATTGTGACACTTCTAGCAAGTGTCTTTCCACTTTTGGCAACCTAGAAAATTATCTATTTTCTTCTCAAATTCATAATTTTTTTATTATTTTATTCTCAAATTCTCAATTTTTTAAATTTGTATGTCTCTACCCATTGCCCTCAAATTTGGTACAAATAACATATACTATAAAAACCCTCTTTACATTTATTACTTATTCTAAATATCATTGATTAAAATTAAATTTGATTTTACTATTTTGTTAAATTAAAAGTAATTTAACCTAATTAAATTGTCTTTAAAAAGATTAATATATTTTGATATAAACCACTTTCCCCATAAAATAGTGTGATAAGTTCTTCCATATACAATAACCTTAAATTAAATAAAATCAAAAGAGTTGTAAGTTAAATACATAATTTCAGATTTTTACATTAAAAAATTGTAACAATAAGCAAACATTATAAATTTATCATACATCTACTAAACTTAAATACATAATTCTGGATTTCTACATTAAAAAATTGTAATAATAAGTAAACATTATAAACTTACCGTGCATCTACTTAATTTAATTACATAATTCTGGATTTCTACATTAAGCTTAATTTAAATACGTAATTCTAGATTTCTACACAATAAACAAACATTATAAATTTACCATGCATCTACTAAATTTAAATACATAATTATGGATTTCTAGATTAAAAAATTGTAATAATAAGCAAACATTATAAATTTACCATGCATCTACTTAATTTAAACATATAATTCTAGATTTTCAGATAAAATATATTAAAAAATTGGAACAATAATTCTATATTTCTCAATTAAACTTATATATTAAAAAATTGTAACAATTATAAACTTACTATACATCTATTTAATTTAAATACATAAATTTACATTTCTACATTAAAATTGTAACAATAAATAGATATTATAAACTTATTATACATCTACTTAATTTAAATACATAGTTCAACATTTCTACATTATAAAATTATAATAATAAATAAACATTATAAACTTAACATGCATCTACTCAAACAATAAATAAATATTATAAACTTATCATACATCTACTCAATTTAAATAATTCTAAATTTTTAGAGTAAAACAATAGACAAACATTATAAACTTACCATGCATTACATGTTAGTCCATCAATATCCAAATGTCCTTAAATACACCAACCAAATGTGGTTAAGTGCAGTTTGTTACAGAGTCCTCTAGCATCAAGGAGAAAAAACAGAAAACGGCTTACATGAAGAAGTCAAATTGAATCAATACAGCCTTACAAAAATTGACTGTATTAATGAATTAAATTTTGAATTAAAAAGAATTTAAGGCTTATACATCCAAATGCAAACCACAACCGCCCCTCAACCGTTTTTGCGAATCAGTTTGCGTTGAGTTTTCTTGATCCACTGCTCCCCATCAATGAAAGTGCTCCTCAAGAAAGGTGCAGCTTCATCATCACTGAGCTCATATGACCATGGAACTCTTCCTTTGGCATTTGAGCCTGGTCCAGAACATTTATATTGTCCAAAATATACAGTCCTGCCAAAACGAAATAAACAAGAATCGGATGGTGTAATCAATCTCACTTTATAATGTTAAATCGAAGAAGTTAGTATAGATCGAAACCAAAATGTTTATCCTTCGAAAAAGAATGGAAGAATCTCAGTTTTTTTTTTTTAGTGGGGATGTAAAGGCAACTTACTTTTGTCTAGTAGGATCCTTCCAGTCTTCCCACCCTTTAGGAGAGATAATATCAGCCATGTAGGTGTAAGCGAATATAACTCTGGAGTACTGACCCCATGCCCTGCCCAGAAGCATTAATCCATCTCCACTCACATTACACTCTAAAAAAACATACCCTGTATCTTCACCCCTAGCAAGCCTTCTTTGTGCCGTAATCGCCCCACTCACCACAGGAATTGTATGCAGATGGCATCTCTGTCACCAAACAAATTATTCAGTTTCTTCTTTTACTGTAATGGGTATTGTTAAAGGGTTAGTTTAGTTTAGTTTAGTTTACCTCGTAGACAGACTGCCCGTTCCCGCATATGAAATCTTCTGCGCCTTCAATGAAACAGTTTTTGAAGTAATGTCTTCCATTGTCATCAAGAACAGTGTCCTGAAAGCCTAAGAATCTGCACCCATAAAATGCAGATCGGTCTCCAGAAATTCTAATTGCAACTGCTTGATCTCCCTCACCGTATGAATTCTGCAAAAGATTAATCAGATGCTACTTAAAAGTGTTCCATAACCAAAAGGTTCAACGGTTTAATTCAGCTATACCTGTATTGTAATAGATCTGGCTACAAAATCGGAAGCCATAACAGTCACAGTTGCACAAAAATATGTACCCCCGGTTGCTTTGGCACTGTCATTCCAAGTTATGACAGTGTTTCTGGCACTATCCCCGTTGAGAATTATGTAAGGCTTCTCTGCAGGAATATTCACTCTTTCCCTGAAAAATAAAATATATATATATGTAAGAGTTGGATTTTTTTCGCAGTAACACTTAGGACACAACAATTTGCTCAAGTTGCTTAGTTCAGAGTTTTAATCTCGACTGTTAGGAGGCCTTTCTACACTGTCACTGTAGCCCGCTACTTTGAGAAACCCTAAAAAATGTTCCTGCTTGTGCCCGATAAAGTCATATTTTCGTCACCTCTACCTACCAAACAAACTAATATGATGCACAGTAAAAGCCTAACCTTATTTGGGTACCTGTAAATGCCCGGCTTGACATGAATAAAGACCAGCTCGTTATTATTAAGAGGAACAGCATCAATTGCATCCTGCACCTTGGTGAAATTCCCTTCATCTTTCTCTTTGGCCACAATTATAAGAAGGGCATTTGTATGGTCTAGAGCATCAGGATTTTCGGCCCAAGATCTGTGCTGTTTGCTTGACAATTTCTTTACAGGCCATTCTGTAAGACTAAAACAAGGTTGTACAAAAAATAAAAAGATTTGCAGGGCTGCAATAACCGCACATAAAACAGCCATTGGTTGCTTGGGAAGAATGAATTTGATGTGGCATATTAAGAAGGGGCCCAGAAACTGTTTTAACAATGAATACTTGACCTAAATTAATGGCTTTCAAGTCCTAGCTTTTCTTGATTTATTCTTTTGTGAAATGCCGTATTTTAATAAATTCAAGTCCGGCGGAATAGCAAGAAAAATGGGATTCCCTGTGGATTAATGTGCATGTTATATTCATAAACATTCTTTCTTTTTGTTTGGGTGAAGCTTGCGCGAATATTGGGTGTTTTTTTCTATTAGTGAAACCGTTTTCGTTTTGAATGGGTTGACATGGCAGGTTGAGATTGGGTATTAACCAAATTATGTTTTTTTTAAATGTATGAGGGTGGTGTATTTTATATATATATATATATATATATATATATTTTGGTTACCACTTTTTTTTGATATGGGAGAACATTTTAGATTTGTAGGAAGTAATGTTTCATCTTAGGAGTCATCTATTAATGGTATGGAAGATTCGAATACGAACATATATTGTTTTAGTAGAGAATCTCGATAATTTTAGGAGGCCCAAAAATTAAAAAGAATATACAATCGAGAAAATTTGTGAAAACATTCATGTCCTCGATAGAAAGAAGCAATCCTCTAAGTGCAAAGCACTGTAAAAGTAAAGTCGTTTGTCAAATGTTGTAGAAGATCAAATATTTCAGTAAAGTCTCTAGTCAAATATTGGTGAAGATCAAACATTTTTTGAAAGAAGAGAGCCAAACAACTTTGATTCTTGTAAGCGATGAAGGTTTGAAAAGAGTTATATGAGTTTTTAAAGAGGAAAAAGAATCCCCTGCTAATCTCATAGTAAGGAGAACATTTAAATAAAAAATGATCATCGGTTTAAATCTCAAAATAAAAAAAATCTAACAAATAAGATGTACATGAGGAATATGATGATTTATCTCAATGCAAAGGTGGTGTGAACAAACTATAAATTGTGCCAATGGAACCCTCAAATTGCAAGATAATTGGAATTAGGTATAGCTTCAAGGTTGAAAGTAAATTCAACATGTTAGGTTTTTTTTCTTAATCTCGCTTAGCTCTACACATGTTAGATTATGTGTAACTAATAAAAAGAGACTCACACTCATAAAAATGACATATCACTTAAGTTTAAATACTTAAACACTCACCTGAGATGAAATAAGAGAACACTAACACACCCATTTATGTAAAGATGAGTTAAGGAAAAAATTATGCACCAATATAACTCATAAAAACCCTAGCAACTATCAACATAAAGGGACTGAATACATCATCTCGTAATAACACATATTCTCATTAACTTTCAAGATTCAAATACAATGTACAAATAAGTATAGAATTTCCATTAACTAAAGCTCTTATGCATGTGAGTTAAAAATATTATATAATGATTACAAAGCCTTCTTCAGTTGAATATGTCTATAAATCCCCATCTTGTTCTTCACTATGCCTTGGACCTACAAATCATGTGCCTTCACAAGATCATGTGTCAAATGAGTGACTTCTCAATATGTTACAAATGGGAGGTCAAGGGTCTTATTTATAGGTTTCTTAGACCCCCCTTGGCCCTACCCATTGAGTGATGACTCAGCTTCCAACTATCCATCCTCCCAATGTCTGTGTATATTCCCAGAATATGCTTCCTTCCAAGATAGATCTTGGCCCATTCAAGTGATTTTTTACTTGGTGCTTAACACATGTTAGATCTATGTTTATTTGTGTTTCTTTCCAACCTAATACGTATCCTAAAAAAATTCACCTTATTCAAACTGTGTATCCCACATTTCTATTCATATGCATCTCATTAGATGCACATTATCCTTTTCAAGACTTAGCAAGTTCCTAGTATGAATAAGTGTGTCTCACATATAGTCTTTCATACTTAGCCTATGTTTGAGTTACCTTTTGTATCAAAATTGAGGGCCAACATTCCCCCATACTTCCCTGTTGTCATTCCTTGGACAATTGTTTATACTTCCTTTAAAGTTGCACTCATGAAAATTCTAGGAATCATTTCCTTAACCTTATTATCAAATTCATCCCAAGCAGCCATGGTTTCTATAATAGTTCTCTTTCCTTTTATTGCGCCACCCATTATTATTTCCACTTATGTTATGTCTTCTTTTTTTTTCTACATAGGACGCCTCAAAATTTCCAACCTCTTTTATAAATTGTGTAATTGCATCCCTGATGCTATGTTACCCGTTCAACACTTCACCATATAATTTTGTAAGTTTGTCTTCCAAATCTGCACACTACTTCTTTAATAAGAAATTGCAGGCATTTAATTCATTCATTTCCATCTAACTCTCTTTTATGTTTGTTTCTACTATTATAAGAGATGTTAGCTCATTTATCTTGTCATTATTCTTATTCATCCCTACATTAGGGTATTTGAATGTTTTTTTGAGCTCCTTGAATACATGTGTGGTGATCTCTATGTTCACAACTCTTTGACTAGTTATTGCACCTCCCCAACATTTTTTTTCTTGTTGTCTTGGTCTTTTTCAACTTCATTTTCTTCATCTCTTCCTATGAAGGCTACACACATTTATATGTTGGAATGTCACTCAACAACCCACATATAGGTGTGCTGATTTTTTAAATTGGCTCCATCCCTTTTGTAGTTGAATTTCCCCAAATTTGTGTTCTTTAATTTATAATGGTGGTGATCATCTTGTCAAAAATTTCTACCATGCATGCATTTTCATTCCTCCATTTCTTTACTTTATTTGACTCCTCATTGATTTTCTTTCCCAATTATTCAATCTCCTCTTCCATCTCCAAACTACACTACACCATATATGTAACTAGTTATGCCAACCCCAAACCTTCTTGTTTGACATTCATCTTGCATAGATCATAAGGGATTATATACACACACACACACACACACACACACACACACACACACACACACACACACACACACATATACATATATACATATATATAATATATACATATATATATGTATGTATGTATGTATGTATGTATGTATATATGTAAATATATATATATATATATATATATATATATATATATATATGTATGTGTATATATGTATATATGTATATATATATGTATGTATATGTGTGTATATATATATATATATATATATATGTATATATGTATATATATATATGTGTATATATGTATATATATATATGTATATATGTATATATATATGCACATATATATATATATATATATATATATATATATATATATATATATATATATATATATATGTATGTATGTGTGTGTGTGTGTGTGTGTGTGTGTGTGTGTGTGTGTGTGTGTGTGTGTATATATGTATATGTATATATGTATATATGTATATGTATATATATATATATATATATATATATATATATATGTATTATATATATATATATATATATATATATATACATATACATACACACACACACACACACACACACACACACACACACACACACACACACACACACACACACACACACACACATATATAAGTACCTTTTGGAATAACTGATGCAAAAAGGCACGATGTCAAAGATCGTGGCATGGAAGACCATGGCACATGAGTCCATGGCAAGGAAGGACCAAGTCACATAGAATAAATGTGCATGTTAAATGGAGAACCCAAGAATGAAGGACTCATAACTTAATGGAAGACTTGGGGAGCACATGAAAACCAGAGAATGATTATGGAGCAATTCACATGGATGGAAGAGAATAAGTCAAGCACAAATACAACACAATACCATAGGAAGATAGGTGCTCGGTGACGAGAATCCAACACCAAAGGGAGGAAAATTTTGGTTATTAAGATTAATAATAAATTCTACAAATTATTTTGTAATTAGTCTTGATGTGAAAATATTGTTCTTTTCTAAACTTGTGAATCTTTCAAGAAGTTCCATCAAACTAGTATCTTAGTCTTTTGTTTGTGCATGAGTATTATTTTAATACAGTGATTTATATTTTTTTATTGTAAATTTTAATGCTTTTGTGTAACAATCATAATATTATTTTATAGATGTGTAATTACAATCTCATAAATGTAGCAACCTTTGATTATATATGTTAAAGTTCATTTTATTCTTGTTCCCTTAGAATCTTAAATATGTTTTATTTTTGGTATGCTTACACTGACTTGCATCAAACATTGAGTCCTGAGTGTTTGTCCAACCCTTAGTTCAAGAGCTAGCTTAGATATGTTTCATCTTGTTTAATCCATGAACTTTCTTTTCTGCCCTAACTTTCCTTATTTTTTGAGTTTATATTCATCCTACCTAGTTTAGGTTAGACTCATCATCAATCCACCCAACTCAAGTAGATCTAGATTCATACCATATCCAAACCATATTACATAAATAATTGTTTCATTCACCACTATTCCACCAATAAATTGTTTACAAATCCCAATACCCTGCAACTCATGATTTGGAATGAATCTTTTTTTACTAATACTAAAACATTAGAGGCTACCACATAAGATTGCCTAGTTTTCATAAAATGTACATCAATAAGATCCCTATATTATTTTCTTCAAAAATCATGGCCATCACTATGACAATTTGATATCACACATCCATCACTACCAACCTCTTAGGAAAGTAATTTTTAAATTGGAGAAAAAGGGTTTTATTCACATAAAACACTAATTAATGTGTCTTGTTGGTGTATGAACCAACTCTCAATAACAAACATTTCATCATTTATATGGATATATAATGAAATTCCTTTTTATGCACTTTCAACTACACCTTAGAGATAAAATTCTTACAAATTAGAGTGTATTTTTTTATACATAAGTTTATGAAATATCCAACAAACAACATGAAAGTTTCCTTCACCCCACAAGTCCATGGAACAAAATTCTCCAGAGCAAAGCCCAATGAAAATCAAAGGAAGACAATAAGGAAAGAACTCATATAGAAATTACCTCTAACCTTGCATATCAATATCTATTGGATGAGTTGAAATGAAATAACTTCTCCCCAATTAGATATTTTCCCAAAATCTAAAATTTCATATAATAATGGCAATTGAGTTAAATTCACATGTTTGGTGTCCTTAGCTTCCCAAATAGTAGGGTTGAACTTGTTCACCATATAATTTTTATCAATTGAATTTGTTTTGCATTATACAAGATTTAGGAACCATTCTTTAAGGAACTCAATTATTGGTGAAAATGATAATTGGGGGCCAAGTGAATCACTACCTTATTCCCTAAATAGGACTTACAATTATTCTCTAAAGGTCACAGACAAAGGCACACTACTCAAACTTAAATAAGATAAATTTACTTACACATTATCACACCCACATGCCATCACATGTTTATCACATTACATGAAGAAAATATACTCCCTCACAAAGTCCCTTGTATACTTGATACATTTTATCTTTTTTCTATGCATGGAGAACTAAACTCCTAAACTCTGTATTCTCTCTTCTCAAACTAGAGCCAACTCCCAACACATTTGTTATGAAGCTTACTCCTCTACCCATTTTAAATATTTCTTTGACTTCTTATGACTCTTCGAGTGTATCTTCACCTTCCTTCACATCTTATAAATGCTTAATAACTAATGCTTCATCATTTTAGGCCATTACTTTCACTTTTCATTTCATGTAAGTAAAATTTCCACTTCATGCAATCTAACATTTACAAAACAATCAATGTCTATTGGCAATGATGAAATGATTAGGGAAGTTTTGAAACTTCCATCTAAGCTTACAAAACCAATAATTAGTGTAGATCAACATATTCATCATTGCGGAAATTTTGCCAACTTCTAGAGGGCATATATTTTACATATAGACTTGAAATAAGATGTTGATTTTTAAGTGCATAAAAATTTGGATGGAACTCAATATTACAATCACATTCAATTTTTTTGATGTATTTGATGCCCTTTTTACTTTTGACCCACAACCTATCTATTTTATCCATTCAATGGATGCATCTACTTCTCAGATTGTATCAATGGTTGAGAAACTCAACCAATTCACTTGGAGTCATGTAGCTTATTGAAATTATTCCTTATCTGATGTAATTAGTGACACTAAAGTGTTGTAATATTGATACTTCCCATTGGCTTATCTGCACCATGCTAAAATAAAAATTAAACCTACAAGACCACACAAACACATGACTACTATTGTTTATTGATGTAAGATTGCATGTACCCTTAGATGATCCTAAATTGAACACCAGATGCTATAAATTTATGATCTCAAGATGACAATGTTAGGGTGAATGGTAGATCCATTCTTTTGTCCAACTGATTTGACTATGGTTTCTCATTCCAACTTGTTAGGTACCTCTAATTTTTTTCTTTTTGTTAATTCTTCCTTTTTCAGCCACTTATTGTAGCATAAATTATCCTTTTCCGTATATCTCTAATTACCACCCTCTTTCCCTTACCCATTTATTAGGAATAATATGTCTACCACCTCCAATTAACCCTCTTTCTCCTCTTTCATCCTCTTATGGGATTAACCCACCACTATCCATCCTCCACCACAAGGTGTCTTCACCTTCTTTGTTGTTCCAAGATTCATTAGATTTGAACCAACCACATCCATCTATTCTTAACTCCTCTCTTATCTCTAATATCCCAACTCCAAGCATGTTCACATCATGGTGCAAGGCAAATAAGGAAAATAGGTAGTTTAGGTATCTTAGGGTCAAGGAGATGGATACTCACAAAAAAATGGTCCAAGCATCTCGTAATGAAGTAGACTATCATACTTGAGTCAATGTTAGCAAGCATACAAACATACAAATAAAGTAACTAGGCCTTCATCCAATAGATTATGGCTCACTATTCCAGTCATAAGAGGGTTAGGTATTCTACCATCATGTCTAACATGAGAGCACCCAAAAATCCTCCATCATGAATAACATAACCTTGATGCACTATAAAAAACCAAACTACACAAAACTTTCTAATCCCATGCAAGTATAACTCTAACAACAAAAACAAACAAGGACAAATGTCTTGACTCTAGATTCCCACACAAAATCAAAATAACTACAAGGTGACCAATGTATAGACAAAGAAAGAAATTTAAAATGAAATAAGCAATCCATACAACATTACTTCACCCTGAATGTAGTAATTCACACAAGAATCACACAAACATCGTTTAGTCAAACAACTAAATAGACAAGTCATAAGGAAGCCTACCAATCGACTCAAGTCCTTATTGAGATATTTTCTGAAGCGTTATATTAGCCAAGGTTATCCTTCTCTAGGATCTTCCTTTGATCCCCTTCTCTCCCTTCTCTAATGGCCAAAAAATTCCCTTTTTTAAGAGACCCACCTTCCTCAAATAGGCATTCTCTCTTCCTTGCTTAACCGATTTGAGGGTGAAAAGTGTCCCTTCCTCATCCATGGATTTGAGTTAACCATCATCCTTACCATCCCGTGCCTTCATTAAATGGACATTATATTACAGTCCATAATGGCACATGATAACTTTGTAGACTTTTACGTTCACTTCCAAATATTCCTTCATTCCACTCTCATCTAGGAAAATAATAATTAGTAAATGTGTATGTACTATGTAATTAGGCATTCTAGGTGTTAACCTAATTCATCCCCATACATTAAATACACAAATCTGAAGGTGTTTCTACCAACTCAAACAATGATTACAATCTATTAGACATGCCAAGACTAAAGAAAAGGGTCAAATGGTATTTAAGGCATCCAACTAACATCAGGCAAGGTTCAAGACAAGTTACAGGTCTAAGATAGGGTAAAATGTGATGTGAAAATGCTTGGCATAGTCCATGTTTATTTGTTTCCAATGACATGTTCTTGCACACTCATTGCACCCATCAAATTCCTTTAACCTAGTAGTAGAAGTAACAAAATTAGCCATGCCAAAGTATTCAATTACACCAATTCAATCACCATATCTAACAATTCATAAGACCATGCAATGAGATCCATATAATATCTAACACATGTGTGAACCCAATTATATCATATGGGAATAATTTAATCATTGTTAAATTAGTACTTTGTTGATTGTATAATTTACTTACCTTGCAATCAACATCTCCATGGAAGCATAACCATCAGATTAGCATAATCATATTGTCTAGCAAGCAACATAGTAAATGCTAATAGAGAGTCTTTGTCATGGTCTTTAACAGTTATTACTAGGATATGTCTTTAATAACACTCAAGCACGTCCTATCAGACCATGAGTAGCATAATAGTCCAGAGTCAAATAAAAGTATCCATGATCCCACAATCCACATGCATCTAAGGATGGGCACCTTATCATTCCACTAGTAGGGATCTTAGTCTTATCAGGTATGTATGCCAATTAACGTTTCAATTCACCTTCTTTCCTCTAAGGTGCATTACACTTAAAAAAAATTAGACTCATTCTATGGAAGATAAAGAATATGTGTAAGAGAAATGACACATGTTTCAAATCATTCATATTTAAAAAAATAGGAGACAATTAAAGCATTATATTTTCAAAGTTATTGAGAGGTTTGAAGATGACATTACAAACCTTGATAATCACTCATGAATGTCATGTCATGGATGGTCTGAGGCCTTAGTGAACCTTCTAGAAAATTTACGGATAGGGTAGTATTTCACTAAATAACAAGTTTGAATTATTTTATTTTCAAGAAGTCAAATTGATTGATTTTAATATACTTTAATAAATCATAGTGTTAATTTTAAGGAGGGAGTATTTTGACAATTATGGTGGTGTCATTGTGCCAACTCATTTCCCCCATTTTGGCCTTAGTTTTCATAGATTGGGGTTTTGATCCCATTAATTGGGTAATTTTTATGGTTTTGACATAAAAGGTCCCTTTATTGAAAATATGAATATTTATGCCCTCTAATGATTCCACTGAGTTGAGATTATTGAATGTAGTTGGTTTATTTGCAAGTGGGGACTTTAAAATGGTTGAATCACCAAAGGGAAAAAAAGAGGGTATCCTTATGCAATGGTATTAAAGAATGTGAAGTTTGGTTTCTCATGTAAAACAAGTTAAAGATTTTTCCCTGTTAAATATAGAAAGTTAAAGCCAATAGGAGATATATTATGATAAAACTAAATTTTCATGTTCAAACAAGTACGAAATCAATTAAATGAAAAGAGGTAATAATAACAATAATCTAACATAATACAAGAGTAAAGACAAGACAAATAAAGAGATGCTTAATATTAAAAGCTTCTTCAAATCAATTCTTATAATCAAAAGGCCATGAATTACATAGTATTGAGCACACAAACTTACTTTTCAATGCTTTGTTTCCTCTAAATAACCCACACAAATTTATTGAACTTCCTAAATAACTATTCAAGTTTGTAAATAACTTTTTAATTTCACTTATCTATATCTATAATAATATTTCCCATAAATATAATCATTATATAAATACTTTTAACTAAAAATTTACATAGTTAAACTTTTGTTAAGAAATTGATAGTGTACCAAAAGACTAAATTGTGCTTTTTTTTTATTTAACAAACCCTTAAAAAATATTGATGAATGTCATCTCATAAGAAAATGTACCTTTAACTAGATATTAGATTAGTTGGGGTTAGTTTAGATGAGATGTACTTAATTATATCATAATACTTCACATGGGTACAACATGAGAGAACCATAGTAATGTAAGGTGAAACATGGTGGATTAACTAGTGGCCCACCAAATTCCTTCCTTGCCTAAAACAAATTTGTTCCTTTTAGGAAGCCTTTTGAAATGGGTATTTATGTTAATTTTTTTTTTTTTTTTTTTAATTTGCATATGTTTGGTTTATTTTGAAATGGTTCATTTTATTAATTATATGTGTAATCATGAGAAATTTGTAAAGTATATATTTTTATTTATTAAGTATATCTATCAATGTATAATAAACTTTATTTATTTTTCTTATTTTTTGTTTAAAAATATTTATTTAGAAGATGATATTTTTAGGTAATTCAGTCATGAAAAAAATATATGTAAATTTGGCATATATTTTATGTTAATATTATATTTCATTTATGGAAGAGCATCGATGAAGTTATTTTTAGTTATGTTATTTTTCGTGATTGATTTATTATTGTTAACAGGGTTAATATTATATCTAATGTCATGCTTCAGATACAGGATCAAGAATGGAACACCTCTAGACTTTATTAGATCATTAGAGAAGTGTCCCTTGTGCTATTCGCAGTCCCCTTAAACTCTTCTTGCCACCAATTACCTCTATGGGACCATGGATTTAGACAATAAGAGAGGAACTACTATGAGAGCAGGTGCTGAAATGGCTACCTTTAATGGTATTTTTCATCCCTACCGTTGGTCCTTTTCCTTGGGGGTGGCTACTTCAGGGGGTATGCATCACAACAATAGAAATTTCTTTGCTTAGTGCTTGCCATTTCACCTATCAGTAGAGATAATACTAAAGGTAAAAAAAAAAGAGAAAGAAACATATGGTTGTGATCCTATCACTGACTCAACAAATCCCCTTGTTGGAAGTGGTTGGTGGGGTTGAGGTGATAAACTAGATGATCGATCCTCCACCTCCTCCATCATTAGTGGTTGTTATTCTATTGCTTATTGTTTGCTCATAAGCTCTTGTTATTTTTATATATTTCTAATTAGTTGTTATTTTATGTATTTTTGTTGAAAAAAATTATTATATTATTAAATTATAAGTTAATATTTATTAATTTAAATTAGTAATTTTAGAGAGTCCACCCACTTTTTTATATGATAAATTTTCGACACGAAAAAAAACAAACCTCTTCGAACCCCTCTTAAAAATTAAGAAAAATGAGAGGAATGTTTAAAAATTTCCTTTGGAGGAAGAAAGGCAGCAGTGCTACTTGAAGGCATGACATAAAAGTTGGTAACCCCAAAAGCACAAATTAGGGCTTACGTAACATTGGGAGATAGGAAAGCGATGGATCATGTACGGAAGATATTTGTTGCCAAGGTCGAGTCCGAGTTTGGAGTCTTAATTCTGGATGGGACCTTTTACTTTAACTCTCAGCGTAAAAAGCGCGGGTCTGATATTAATTTTTTCCTTTTTATTTTTATAATGAAATATGCCCCCGTTTTTTCTTTTTTCTGAGATTCTGGTTTGCCTTGGTTTTTATTTTTTCTTGTTTGGTATCAGCGCCTATTTCCTTTTGTTTGTCTTGTCTCTGCCAATCTTTCGCTTTTGCTTTTGATGGATAAAATGTATCTTGTCAAAAGCATTGCCTAGCTGGAATAGCTCAGTTGGTTAGAGCGTGTGGCTGTTAACCACAAGGTCGGAGGTTCAAGCCCTCCTTCTAGCGTTGGTTTTAAACTTCCAATCGAGTTAAATATATCCAAAATCCAAACACCTCTTATTTTTTTTAATTTTTAAGAGTTTCTTTTAAATTTTTTTAAAAAAATTATTTATTATCTTTTATTTCTTATTTCGTTGAAATTTAAAATATATGTAAAAACTCAAACACATCTGACTTCTTTTTAAAGAGTACATCAATATTATATTATGTTAATAGTCATATTTTATAATATTATATTATGTTAATAGTCATATTTTTCTATCGTTTACATATCTTAGAAGTAACATGTATTTTTTTTTTTCCATATGATAAGTTACATAAGAGGATTCTTTTGATATAATTCATTTTCTTACCGTATATTTGTGTCCATTGCTTATCTCCATGCAATCAGTGTATTTGATACATCTAATTTTGTATTTCATTATTACAATTAATGATTCTTTCCAATTGAAGTACCTTTCAATATTTCAATTCTACCTGATTTTTAAATTCTTCCCAAATTAAATATATAGGGAATTAAGTGATATTTTAAAAATAAATAACTATTATAAATATATAAGTAAAATATGTCGAGAAATTGTTCAATATTACATTGATTAGTAATTTTATTACATTCCCTATCAACTTCCCATAAATTATTGATAAATGATATCAATTTAGCTATATCACCGTGTCAAGGTCAAAAAAATAATTAAAAAAAAACGTGCTCCAAAGTATGATTTTTTGATTGAATTCTTTTAAACAAAAAGAAAAAACTTCTAAGTAATGATTAAATGGATATCAAGTTTAAAATTAAAATTTTCATCTGATTATTAAATAGACATCAAATTTAAGATTGAACATAATTGTGAACAATTCACTCCATTACATTTCATTGTTATAATTGTAAAACATCTACCAAAATAATTAAATACAGTTTACAAATAAAAGAAAACTATGAGAGAAATGATTTGTCATTACAAGACAAGGAGGGCCCACTTAACACACAAACACCTTATAACGTTTTTTAGTAGAGAAAAAAATGATGAATGTAATAAACCTCTTTTAACTAATCACATTATAGCCTTCTTTCTTATTAACAAAGCTTTTGGAACATGTAATTTTTTATAAATCACAATTATCTCACAAGTTTTACATTAATTTAATTATGTCGAGAAGCATTTTACAATAGCAATTGAGAGAGGAGGTGGTACTTTGTAATCACTTAACTCTGATATTAAATTTGACATCTATTTGACTACCACATACCATATTTTATTTTTTTAATTATAAAATTCAATCAAAAATTATAAAAACCTTGAGATTGATCTCTTAACATTTCTCAAATAAATATACTTAAGATATATGTACTAGTTACAATGTAATCATATATTTGTATTAAAGAATTGAACATTAATGTGTGTGTGCGTACGTGTGCACACATGCACTTAAGAGATGAGATTAATCGATTCAGTATCTTGAGTTATATAGAATAAGATTTTATATAAACTTTGGAGCGATGTGATGTGTACTCTCATCCCATATCAATTTAAATCGAAAATCAAATCCACAATCAAAACTACCTCTACAAACTACCAAAACCAAATAAACTACACCTTGAAACTTTATATTAACATATACTTGTTATATACTTGCAAAGTAGGTTAATTTGCAAAGTAAGTTCTATTAACCTATAGAATATACTCCAACTGAATGGTTAACCTTTTTATAATCCTTTTATTTTTTATAGATTGAAAATCGTCAAAATAACATATGGTGCAAATATATGTTGAAGCGGGATTGAAATCAAATTGAGAACTTAAATCCCTAGGACGATTTTTTTATAAAGAGGAGGATAAATGATTTTTTTATTTAATCCCAAACATTCGCATGACACACACCTGACTGACTTCATTTTTCAAAAATTGCATGAGTGAATCTTATGAGATAAAATCATTGCTATTATCACGTTCCTTGAATTTTAGCAACATCTGTTTCCATTTCAAATTTATTATTATAATATTTATAGTATTATTTTGTATATATAAATTATTAGTTCGAATTAATGTTCTTATTTTTCTTTTTTCTTTATGTGGTTTTATGTTAAATCTTTTTCTTTTATTTTCTCTTATGTATTTTTCTAATGTTTTGGAGACTCATCTGTCTATCATATCTTTTATATGCCCATGTCTTAATCAAAGGTGTATCCATTCTATTCTAGACATAATCGACTCTTTGTTGATTATATTCATTTTCTTTGTGTGGCTCCTTCTACGCTTCTCCCTCCTCTTTTGGATGTATAGACCGTGATTGTCTATTTCCTTGTATTTTGTCCATGTACATGAAAATATTCTTAATTTGAATTCAATAAATTTATATATAAAAAGTCTCATAAAGCCTTTTAATAAGAGTCAATAAAATAAGTAAGGCATTCCATAAGTCTTAGGTACATTTTTAAACTTTCAATTATGTTCTTCAAGAAATTTATTCAAATGATTTATATTTATATATACTTGTACCAAAATAAAGTATAATAAAAGTTAATTTAGTTTATTTGATTATCTCTAGAGAAAAGGTGAAACCTTATCTTTCACTTGTGTTGAGATTATAGTTACAAAGCACTATAACTATTTGAATCCTTGATTCCATGCATGTGCAATGTGTAGTTACAACTCTTCAATTGGTTTCTTGGGCTAATTAACTTATACCTTTTTATTCCTCTTAAACCATGATGGAGAATCAAAGAAAAAACAAGAGAATAAATCCACTTGAAAATATTAACGGTAATTAGATGTTTAAGTGTATTCTTCGTATGAGAATAAAGCCTTAGCAGGGATAATAGTTTTCTTGCGCTTACTTATATGAATGCAAATGAAAAAATTGAATGACTAATCATGAATGTGATGATTTCTTCGACTATTTCTTATCAACATCAATTATGTGTATATTTTGTTGTATGACTCATATTTATTTGGTGTTGTATTGCACTCACCTTTGTTGCTAGTATAATATTTTTTCAGCTTCCAGATTTGCCTACACGATTTTTAGTCAACTTGTTTAAGGTTGTTAAAGTCATTAGGGGAAATACACTTAATATATTTTCTAATTATGAGTTGAGTTGTTACATTTTTGGTGATCTAATCTCTCACTTTATAATATAGCTCCTTCATACTTTTTGACTAATCAATCAGTTAATGAAATTTAGGAAGCCCACTTTTTCTTTGCATTGTTCTCATCTATTAGGGTTTTTGTGCAATCTGTGACATTCAGAGTTCTTGAAGTGATCTAACATGGTATCAAAGCTATGATCTGATGATCATTTTGTCATTTTTGAAATTGTCGATGAGATCTTTCCTACTAGCATTCTTATTGGTTTTCTTTATTTTTGATAGTTTCATCAGTTTGGTGGCATTTCATGAAAATCCATACAAAATATATATTTGAAATATTCAATCATCAAATGGACAACACCATCAGATCCAAAAGGTATTAAAACTCTAAAATCACTATAAACATGACCTAGATTTGTGACAACCATTTTTAATCATTTTAAAAGAGTTTCGAGGCTTTTTAGTGATTTCATGCATTTTCATACAACATGATTTTCAAACTAGGAAATAATTTCTAGGTTTTTCAGTTCTCAAATAGGTCTTTGCTATTTTTTGGATAATCATACGAAATTTACCCCTTTAGGAGGTTTTTTCAACTTGGTGGCATTTCCAAACCTTGCAAGAATTTTTTTGTAGTTATAATAATCGGTAGACTTTCATCCCTACTCAAACACATGGTAGAATCCATGACCTTTACTTGCACATCTGTCAAACTCTGACGACGTTGCCAACAAGCCTACTGAAACCCTACACCCTTGTCAACAGTCATGTTGAAACCTAACGCCTCTACCAACATACTTATCAGAACTTGATGCCCCTATTAGCATGCCTATCAGAACCTGATGACCCTCCCAGCACATCTAGTGATAGTGATAACAACCCCCACAGACTCCAACCACATCTTTTACATGCTTGACATCTAGCGGATGCCAAATTTAACAAGGTAAAAAATGTTACTATTCATTTGACATATTTTTAGATGATGTCACCTTCACTTAAATCAAAAGAAGGAAGCGGGGAGCACCTACAAAAGGTCTTAGCCTCTGGTCACTTTTAACCTAAAAGTGTTAACTTTTGTTCCAAAGGGCCTTAAGTTTTTTTTAAGAAATTGATTAATAATTTTTTTAAGCTTTTGCTCCAAGGGTGCTCATGTTTTTTTGGGAAGATGATTCAAAAATATTTTCCACACTTTGTCCAAAATTTTCATGTGAGCTTAGATTTTTAAATGGTTATAACTTTTAATCAATAATTTAGATTTGAGTGTCGTCTTCTTCAAAAGTAAGTTTATGTTTTCATATTCTATGCATTGATGGTAATATTGAGTCCACTATAACTCTTTTTAAACTAACTATTGTACACTCTTAGATACATTATCAGTTGAGCTTGATGTCCTTCTAGTTCTTTCATACTTACACACATATTACTCAAGATGAATTCTCGGTTGTGATTGATGTCTCTACGAGCGTGATTATATTTATAACTTTGGGGGGTTAATCTGATAGTTCTAAGGGGGTAATATGTGGTGCTATGGATTTATTTTTCTACATTTCTTCTTTACTTTATGCAACATTTTTTACTTCTAAGTTATGGATTCAAGTCCAATAAGTCTGCTTATACCTTTTAATTATCATGAATGGAAATCATTTTGAAATCTAAGGGTTACCATCAAATTATAATGGGTACTAAGATTAAAATTTTAATAGAAGAAAAAATCAAATGGTTCAACCATTATGATACAGTTCATGGACTATTGTGTCTTTTCATTTCTCTTGATCTACTCTTTCACATAGAATTTTAAAAAAACACCTACTCAAATGTGGACCACTTTGGAAATGCTCTTCGGGAAGTAGGATGTGATTAGAGGCCATGAGCTAGAGAATGAGATCATTAGTTTGATCCCATATGACTGTGACACCCTACAAGACTTTTTCACCAAGTTTAGACTTATGAGGTTATAGTTGAAAGAATGTGGAATTGACAAAAAAGATGAACAACTTGTTCTATTGATACTCTCCAAACTGGGTCCAAAGTATTATGTATTTGTGTCCACTTTCCATGCCACAAAAATTGATATTTGATTTGTATGGAAGGTGCCTTATTTAGATACCTTTGTTTCCAACTTGATTTGGGAGTAAGATAAGTTGATATAGATGGGCACAATGAAGTTCTAAAAATCTCATGCATGTTTTGCTAAGAAAGAGTAGGATTCAAACAACAAAATGAAGAAACACAACAAAAAAGATGAAGAGAAGGATGTAAATCCTCCCACCTACTAATTTAATAATGAGACCTCTTCTTCTAAATAACTAAGAAATATAGGATCAAATGTGGGTTTTGCTTAAGAAATCATGATGAAATCAAATGTTTACAAAAGAAGATTCACCAACTAACTAAGATGCTTAAGAAACACAATAACAATGTCTTTAATTCTATCAATCAAAGTTCATCAACCCATGAATCCTCTAAGGAAAATGACTATGGTAAAGAAAAGGCAAAAGGGAATGGTGTGGGAAAACCAAAGGGCAAGGCCCTAGTTACTATTGTACCTTTGATTCTTACATGGGTCATTGACTTTGGTGATTCACATCAAATGCCATCTTCACATATAGAGTTTAATTCCTTGGAACCATGTGACATGTACTCTATATAAATGGGTGATGACACTTTTAAAAAGGTTCTTAAGAGAGGGTATATTGAAGTGAGTGGTGGAACGTTCAATAATGTTCTAAGTGTTCCCTCACTTTCAACTAATCTCCTGTCAGTTTACCACATCACTCACCTTGGTCTGGGCATGTAATTTGAGTTCACTCTAAATTTATTGTATGTTGGAGAGATACACAATGATACTCTATTGGTAGTGGGAATGGTCAATCATCAAAATCAACTATATACCTTGTAACACTTTGCTCTTAACTCTCCTTCATATTTTTCTTCTTTAGACTCATTTGAACTTGATGACATTTCTGAGCCTAAGAATTCATATGATATTAATGACTCTTATTATAGCATAATTGATTATAATAGTGATGGGTACACACCTCCACAATCTCATTATCACCTTTTATATGTTAAGCAATTATTTACTAATCAACCTATTTCAAGTCCACTTCAACCATTACAGGGAATAGGTATATTGATCTAGGACATCAGGAAGTTTATTCCATAGTTTCAGGGCATTCCATAGTCCTTCTTAGTCTCTGCTTCCACTGCACCTTCATTACTTATAGAAATTGGATCATTTACCTTGCATGAGGAAAACAATCCCTTGTATAGGAATCACACCTCAGTTGAAGATCCATTTTGCACTTGGCAGATACATTCATTGTTCCAGGCTAATCCAATCTTCACAGCATCTACTTCTGATCCATAGTCACTCCTTGGAAATCCATTGCAGGATACATGATGGCTGTAGGTAGTTGTAGACTTTAGTGGGTTTTTTAATCCCTCTTCTCTTCTTTGCTCTCTTTTTGGAGAGGAGTTTTATCCTATGACTTTTTTCCTTTTCTCCATTTTATGGGAGTTACATTTTTCTTGGGTACCTCATCTAGCCTCGTTATTGGGACCCAATTATTCTACCTACTTAAATTATGCTTCAAGGGGTGTTAGTGTAGGTTTTTTTTCCCATTTTTTGTTTTATCTACATGGTTTTTAGTCAACTTGTTTAGGGTTAATGTCATTACATGAAATACACTTAATGTGATTTCTAATTGTGAGTTTAGTTGTTACTTTTTTGGTGACCTAATATCTCACTATAAAGCACCTCATTTGTACTTTTTGACTAAACAATCAACTAATGAATATTTATGAAACCCATTTTTACTTTGCATTTCTCTCACCTACTCCTAGAGTTTTCACGCAATCTGTGATATTCAGAGATCTTGGAATGATCCTAAAGTGTTACACTCACCTTTAACCCCATATATATATATATATATATATATATATATATATATATATATATATATATATATATATATATATATATATATATATATAAATATATGCATAAATTATGGGCATGAGAAGACAATGTGTTCTAAATCAAAGGAAAACTATTTTTGGACGTGGATGCAAATGATGGATAACTATATAACATGTAAAACAATAAAAAAAAATACCTTATCTAATATATGAGTTATCGATTATTTGATATATGATAAATAATTCATGATTTTTGAGGCATGTTAAATGTTTTATTCTTGAGGTTGAGGATGGATTTCCACTAATAAAATAAAATAACAAAGTGTGTCACATAAGTTAATCATATGGAGATAATCAGTGGTGGACACTAGTTTAGAGTAAGAAAATGCAATACACAAATATAATCCTTTCTTATACATTATCATGTATAAAAAGTGTACACATTGTTAATTATTGGCCATAGATATTCAAAAGAGATAAAATATATAATTTTTGGTTTTTTAAAAGGTGACAAATTAAAAATAAATGTATATTAAAGTTAAAAATAATTGATATCAATTAGTGAGTTATAAGGTACAGAGATTGTAAATACTCAAATTTAGTCATGAGTACTTGATAATGTAAATTTTGGTTCATTTTATTTTAATTGACTTGAGCACTAAGATTGATCTTTTTTCACTTCCCCACTTTATCCTAAGTACTTATATGGACCTATCCTTTCTAGATTGATTGTTTATACTTTTAAAAAAAAAATTAATCATTAAAAACCTCTTTAAGCATATGCACGAACATTCATATTTCTAAAATCAAGCATCACCCTTCCCAAGACAAAATTAACTTATACATAATGAGACTGACTTATAGTACTATCTTTATGGGTTGGTCATGTCTACCCAAAAAATGACTCTTTTTAAAAATTAATTCCTCTCTTATAGGTTGGTCCATATTTTAGGATAAGTAGCATGAGGTTTTAGCTATTTGGATTCCTATAAAAGCACCTCTAAGCCATTTATTATACTAATTGAAAATTTCACTATTAAGTCACACTTATACTATTGTACACTAAGTAAATCTTCCTTATTCTTCCCAAATCTGATTCTAATTATTTGAAGCATCCTTTAGCCAAGTCAGTAACCTATTTTATCCAAGTCAAGTAGATCATTATCAAGTAGTCAAGCCATTCCTAGATATATACATGTAGCAAAAGGAACATAATCGCACTAAACAATATAAATGGGAGAAATATGTGGGCATGATTTCCTTCATTGGAGTATTGGATATGTGGACAATGATCAGTCATCATGGGGGTGATTGGGATCATCTCATCCCATTATACTATCCCCTTTTTTATAGGGTTTCAGCTATTGAAATCCCTATTAGGGTTTAAAATTTAAATAAGTCATTTTCAAGTCATACATGCACAACCAAAGATCAATTTTTTATACACAAGCATATTTTAAACATGCATAGGTGATTGTGCTCTCATTTTCTTTTTTTTTGTAGAGGTCATGATTGACCCACAAAGGGCAGTACGAACAATTGATCCTAACCCACTCCAGTTGATCCTAACCCAAAATAGTGATAGTCCCTGAATCATTTGCACATACATAATCAAATATTACTGATCTATTCCAATCATCTCTCAATCACACACAATAAGGCTATCGATAGAAAACAACTTATTTTTCTTATATTTTTTATAGTTAGAATTTTACATTCATTCAAACTTTGTCTATTTTGATGGTTTTACCTTCATTATGGTAGTTATGAGTTATTTTATAATATTTATTACTTTTCTATTCATTTTATCTTAATTAGAGTTAATACACCAATTAATTCTAAATTATAATAAAAAATATTGGTGAAAGCATACATTTTAATCAAGCATTATTTACATTTTTTGAGCATTTGACACTAAAAGAACTATATTTTACCTTTGGGTCAACATAATATTTGACACTAAATTAATTTGATTTTGACCTTAGATTTTGATAGCTAACATTGAAATCACTTTATTTTGACTTCTAATAAGATATCTAATGTTGAAAGCACTTTCTTTTAACCTTGGATTTTAGGGGAATTTACTAGCCTCAATATTTTAAAAAAAATCATTTTTCTAGAACCTAAAATTTAGCTTTCTATTGATTGATTTTTAATTTATAAATAATATATGGTGATATTTGACAAATATTTTATGCTTCAAGCTTTCTTGTATTTTACTACATGTTGTCTTCCCTTAATTAGGAACATTATTAAAAACCATGTAATAAAATTAATCAAATCACATGCTGAGACAAAAGAACCATAAATGTAATTTTTTGTAAATTCAAGTATGACATGGGAACAAGAGCAATCATACATTTAGGATGTTATAAGGCTTATTCTACAACCTCAGACGTTATTTGATTTTTATTGCTTCAACATTCAATCAGAGGTTTTACCAGATACTACCAGATGCTAAAGGGCACACACATCTCATTTAATTGCTCCTCCTCCTAGACCTCAAGATTGTAATAGCCACCATTCTGATCTTACTATTCACCCACAACTTAAATTTTATTCTATGAGCCATGCTATTAATAACCTAAGAGGTTGGCCACCACATAATGGAGGAAGTCAACATGTTCCTCTTTAACCCCATCCACTTCTAATGAGGAAAGCAAGTCAACCTAAAGGGTATGGTATCATGGATCAACTAAAAAATACCCATGCTCAAATTTTTATTTTAAAGTTACCAGGAGTGCATCAATCGATAAGGATATTTTAAATGTTTCATTATGTGATAATACTATTTATATTGACATACAACATGTTGTTTGTGCTTATATAATGAGCACCTTCAATGATACTAGAAATATTATCATTTTTAAGGAAGAAGAATCGTCAACACATGTAATAACATACAATATTCCACTCTTTATTCAATTTTATAGTACAAAATAACAAAATCAAATGAGTATTAACTGATGTTGGTTTTGGAGTAAACATTTATAGTAGTCATTTCTTACAACAATTAGGTATTAACATTGAAATTATCTAAAAATAAATTAAACTATCAAAGGATTTGATGACTCTTCATGATAAGTACTTGGAATGATCTTTAAATGTTACATTGGGACCTAAAATAATGTCTACTTTATTTCATGTTATGCGCAATCATCTACATTATAATTTACTATTGGGGAAACCTTTGATACATAATATGCTAGCAATACCATCTACAATACATAAGTGCCTTAAATTCATGCACAAAGGATACTAATGTGTATTTCATGTGAATGATAACTCTTTTAGATATTGTAAAATCTAATCATATCAATCAAAGTTATATGATCTATTTATTATCCCTCCTTAAGTCATCCCTTGGGACCAAAAATACACATGAAATCAGAGAGTCGAGTACTAATAGCAATCAACCAAAAAAAGTGAATTTATGAATGGACCAAAAAGAGTTAAATCAAGATAAAAATAAACTTGAGCAATTAAAAATAGCACAAGCAAAGGTACAAATAGAAATCCAAAAATTACAAGAGGGTAAAGCAAGATTTCATAAAGAACACTTACAAATGAAAAAGTAAAAAAGTAAAAAAGTTACAAAAGGAACCAAAAATATTTCAAATGAAACAAGATAATTTACATAAAGCATATGTGGAGTAATAAAATATACATAAATAACATCAAGATAATGTGAATAAAAAAATCCTTATTCATTTGTCAATTTAGAAGTGCAAGATAATAATGCTTCAGATTATTATGATAGTGGTGATGATGAAGTCAACATGGTTAATATGATAGATTATGAACTACGAAACTTAAATTTCAACCTATCAATGGACTATTTATCTCATACTTTACTCACACCCATTAGTTTAGAGGTATATCGTGATAATTCAAAATTATTCACTAAAAAATAGATAGAATTAACGGGCAAGTATCTTTTAGGTATCCCTAAAGATGATAATGTAAACAATTATTGCAATAATATATCTTATAGGGCATTTTTGATAAATTCAAAGAATAATGTGGAAATACCTGATACATAGGTTTCATCACTATTAAAAATAATACATCAAGATACATCCACAACAATTTTTTAAATGTTTTTGGGTAACAAACTTATTACATTAACGACTACTAGACACCAATCAATGACATGTCTTTTATATGAATCTTGAAACCCATATTGTGATTATCATAGAAATATGGACATGATACAAAATATTTTGAAACACTAAAAAATAAAATGTATAAATACAAGCATGAGGGCATTATCATATTAATATAGACTCAACAAATATCTTTTATCGTACAGGTTCAAAAGACACCATCTATAGATATGACATGCAAAAAACATACTCGATAAGAGGATTTAACTAATATAATATACATGGAAGGAGATTATTACAAAAACAATCTTATTGATACTACTAAATGGGAAAATATTTATAGTGTTAGAGGATTACAACAAATGGGACATAATATCAATAAATTACAACATAGTGTGGATTAGGAAGAATCTCTTGGATATATCATATAACCAATAGCTTATGAACCAAAACTTGTTAATAGATAGGTGTGAGTTATGCCTCATGCACATTAGGTAACATTTACATTTGGATGGTCATGGTTACAACAAATTCAAGCTATAGTGGATACTAATAAATAGTACATCACTTTTTTGCATGAAGAAAGAATAATTCACATACCACATGATGACAACAATGAGCAAGATAATGAAATATCTTCAAAGATAACAAATAGAATAGAATATGAACATTCAAAGGAGGAATATGCCATGTTTTTACATAATTCTAAGGATTTTAATCCTAATGAGGATGACTTATTAGACGATCATTGATATCAATAATTTTAAAAAATATATATAAATAATTAAATAATCAAGCAATAAAAAATGATTGTATATAGCTCCTTGATTGCTTGTGCCTTATTTTATTATAATTTTTGCACATGTTATTTATCAGATTAATCTTATATCCCTTAGATCTATGTGCCTTTTAGCCTTTTGGCTCTCATTTTTCACTTCCCAAATTTGAACAATCCAAAAACATTAATATTATACTAGAAAGTTATGCCATTTAGTGTGTTGTCTCAACATTTTAAACAAAGCATATTATATTTTACCATCATATGCAATATTGAATAAAAATATTCAAGATCATTTGACATTACTTTCTTAAGCCAATCGATCCAATCCTATAGTAATTTGACATAGTCAAATAAAAAACTAAGTAAATGGAGTCTTAATGCGTCTAATTTTTTAATACTATACTCAATTTTAATTTACACAAAAATATTATTTCATGTAAAATCTTTCATTTGTGTACTACATTATTCATACATGTTTGCTACATACATTGAAAAGTATACATTTGATGAGATGAAAATGTACAATCATTCTTCTACATATCTATTCTATCTCCCACATGTCTTTCAGCTACAACTCACATATAAAATGGGGGCATCTTGCTTATACATGGCCATGCCATCATATTCAATGCATATTTTACCTTGACAACATGTTATAGATTGTTGAGATCCCTTTTGTTTATTCTAATTTTGTGCCAATGGTTTTACTTTCTAATTTCTATGATTCTTGTTCAAAATTCAAAAAAAGTATAGAAAGATTTAAATATTTCAAAAATAAAAAAAATTAAAATATTATAAAAATCCAAAATTAGGACTTGAGCATATTTAGACATATTTTACATCATTTTCATATGTTACTTTTCTCATGATTGGTAGATAGCATAATCCTTTCCTATCACACATATATTTCACTGGTATTCATGAACATTATGTTGGACATATAACTTTCACATGGAGTTAGATGTTGGACTTGCCTCTACCCAAAAACCATATCATCCTAGGGGCATCTTATCCAAAGGTTAAAATATTTATAGGTGTTACCATTTTATAACTCCTATACTATGTTGAGCTACACATTATTTAAAAATATTTTGCTAGCATCTTTATATTACATTTTGAACATATTATATGCTATTTTATAGGATATGATACATCACATATACATGGTGTAGAATATATTTATATTTTTATGCTCCATTGATGTTATTACTTATACATAGTAGATTATATTTTGCTTATATATTATGTATGGTCTCAACCCTTATGTGCAGATTTATTTACCACATTTATGATATATTTACTAGGTATGTGTGACGTTTGAACATTTACCTTATGTGAAATATTATTAATGTCCTTTGTGTGTGGCCCTTGGATTTTTATGTGCAACATTTGCTTATATGAAATTTGAACGTGTCATTTATATGTGTTATTACATTGTGCTTGTTATGATTGTGTGCTTGTTGATCTTATTAAGTTTGATGAGTGAATTTTAGGACACATACCTCACCTCAAAAGGGGGACATTTCAGTGAGATTTCTTATAGAGATAAGCCTCTAGAGTAAAAATTAGTTTTTGGGATTAAATATAGTTTCAAAGAATTTAGATTGATTCAAAACTCAATTATTATTAAATATTATGGGAACATATGCCATGCATATGTAGTCATATTATAATAATAGATTACATATTCATGTATTATGGGTACATGAAAAAAATCATGCATAAGATTCAAATAGAATTTGCTAAATTTACATCTACATATGTAGTTATAGATTTTACATCTCTCACATGGGGGCATGATACAGATTCATGTTATGATTTTAATAATATTTTATTATACACATTCATGGTAGAAGTTTCACTCAAGAATAAGGAACAAAGTGGTAATTTAATCTATATGCCATCTGAAATGGTTGATTTAGTTTAAGTGCATAACACATAACTTGGAGATTCAACACTCTCCAACATTATAGTTTGTGAATCCATTATAGATTCTAACCCATTTATATCTTGGTGTTATAAATACCAATAGTGAAAATTTAGGTTTTTTCATCCCTCAATGAGTTATATTTTCTATACATGTTTATTTCAAATTTGGGTTTGATCACCCTCGATTCACCATTGGTTAAAATAAAAACCAATTCTCTCCAAATGTCTCATGGGAAGAACCAAGTATTCAATGCTTTGAGGAAGCATGATCTTAAATAAAATTTAGTTTCACACGTATAATTGTAATCCTCCCTTACTCTCCTTCCAATTTTTCAATTTTAAAATTTCAAGCTTTTTCAAATTTCAAATGAAAAAATGATTACTTCATGAGTTGTTGCAATGTTTGTAGGTTAAAGTGCCATTTACCAATGAAGTATCCCCTCAAAGGCAAAGTGTGTTATATACACTCAGGTATATCTTTAATTTTACTCTAATAATTTCATTTTTGGACTAGGGGCAATTGTATATACTCAAATTTGGTCATGAATACTTGATAATGTTAGTTTTGTTCCACTTTTATTTTAATTGACTTGTGCACTAAAATTGATCATATTTCACCTCCCCACTCTATCTTAAGTACCTACATAAACACATACATTATAAATTTATTTTTTTACACATACATAAATGTTCTTAGTTATTAAAAACCTCTCTAATCAGTTATATATACATTCAAATTTCTAAAATCAAGTGTTACCCTTCCTAGGACAAAATTAATCTGTACGAGACAAGACTAATAATTGATAATTTGCTTATGGGCAAATTTTATCCTTCACCCTCATAATGAATCTTTTTCAAAATAAAACCCTCCCTTATAGGTTGGTCTTTAGTTTTAGATAGGTAGTGTAAAGTTTAACCCATTTAGATTGCTATAAAAGTACCTCTCAACCACTTATTCTGCTACTTAGAAATTTCATCATTGAGGCACACTTATACTAATGCACACAAATAAAATCTCCCCTATTCTTTACAAATATGATTCTAATTTTTTTAAGTATCCCTTTGCCAAGTCAGGAGCCTATTTTATATAAGTAAAGCATAACATTTTAAAGTATTCAAACCATTCCTATATACATACATGTAGCAAAAGAAACACATGTTGAAAAATATAAGTTAGACAAGTACATGGGCTCGATTCCCTCCTTAGAATTTATATATGTATGCAGTGATAAATATAATGCTAGTGATTGGGTCATCTCAACCCATTACACTCCCACCTTTATTTTTATAGGTTTTTAGCTATTCTAACCCCTATTAGGATTTCAACTTTGAAGAAGTCATTTTCAGGTCATCTAGACATACCCAAAGGTTGAATCTATGTACATAAGCATATTTAAATAAAACATAGGTGACTGTGTCCTTATTTTATTTTATTTTCAAAGGTCAATTTACTCATAAGGGATAGTAATTACAATTGATCCTAACCCATTCTAGTTGATTCTAACCTAGAGTAATGACTACCCATATTTTAGTTGTACATGTATAATCAGATCAGATCGATTAGTTTCAATCATATCTTAATCACAAAAAATCATCATACAAATTAAAAAATAACTAAATTTTATTATGTTTTTTATAGTTAACTTCTTTTATTCATTTGAGCTTTGTCTATTTTAGTTTTTTTATTTTCATTCTACTAATTGTAAGTCATTTTACAACAATTTTTATCCGTTATTTATTTTATCTTAATTAGTGTTAATACACTAATTAATTTTAAATTGTAGTAAAACAAAGTTATGATTTTTTTTTTTGACAATCAATATGATGAGTATTTGAAAAAATAGTGTGTTATTTTGACAATTCTTGATTTATTCTTTTAAATGTATTCATATAAACATTGTAAACGTGTATTTGAAAATAAAACGAATGTAACATAATTTAATGTAAATATAATTTTGAAATTTTTGATTGATTTAAACTATATGAAATATAAATAATTTAACCATATATTTGGATTATATTATTTAAGTTAGTACAATCTATTTTTATTTTGCAACTAAACAATTATTCCATTAATAACAAGAAGTATATGATAATACAACTTTTAATACTTAAGAGTTTTAAAATACATATAAATAAGCTCATTATATGTTAGCCACACCCATTAATATATTTATTGAACATCTAGGGAATTATTTGGTAAATCAGAGAAGAAGGGGTTGTGGAGATGATGGATATTTGTATAACATTACTAAAACAAAATTACACCTTATCTAATTTATGAGGTGATGATTATTTTCTACATGGAAAAAAATGTATAATTTAATTGAGAATGATTTTTATTTCTTTCTTGTGATTAGAGTCATGTGTAGTTATAATTAATAACTTAACATGAAAGTGGGGTTAGTAAAATTATGTTTAATCTTTAGAAATTTATTATTTTTAAGGTGAAACCACCAACCTAGAAATCTCACATCCTAGAAATAACTTGAGGACCTATTTAGTAAATGTAGTAGGGAATGGATCCCTCTTTTAACATGTATTAATTCACACAAAATATTATCATCTTATATTTATTTATTATTATAACAATTAAAACTTATTCAATCTCAATCTTCCATTGGATAAATTAATTCTATAATGATTTATTTATCAATTTTTATTTGACCTTCACATATAAGTTTAAATTTGTGTAGTAAGGTCTCTTCTTAAATGGTCACATGGATTATCAAAACTTGATCACCATCTTCTATGGTGAATTATGAATTATTTTCATCTTAATGTAATTTCCTAGGAATAAATCTTCAAACTCAAAAATATGTTATATGATATAAGCCAACTCCACATTTGTCTATGATGGTTAAGTTAGGTTCATCCTCAATACCAATATTCACTTGCTTTGGATACAAAGGTTATAAATAATATTTTATTCTTGTTACTTTGTGTATTTTCCATTTTTATTTCCCTTTCATTGATCTCATTAGTCAAGTGGTATGTGCCTTCTCTTAGTTCTTTCTCTTCTTCTACCATCCATAAATCTTTTACCTTGTTCTACTTTTCAACTTGCTTGTGATCCTTGTTAGAGTAAATTTTTAATTTTATGGAAATGTTTAAATATTATTAAAATATTTTACCACCTAAAATTTTCTCATCTTCATATATGATGTGAACCCTATCTTCCATTTACACATGATTCATAAATATTCATGTTTGCATTTATTGTAAAGGTTTTTTAGGTTAGACTCCCTTAATTGAAATCTAAAGGTTTATATGAATTCCTCTTTCATGACTTCATAATTAATTATCCCCTTTAGAGTCTCATTAATGATGTACCAATCGTAGGTTTGTGTTCCAAGAGTGTTATATATTACATGAATCAAAAGCCAAATAGGTAAAATAAAATTTATCAAAGTCCAAACCTATTCATATGGTTTTAAATGCTCCAGTGGATTTGTATCTCATTTTTAAAATGGCAACCATTTATTCTCATACCTTGTACACATGGTTTCTTTAACTTTCAATTATTCAATAAGGTTAGGCCTGAGTGTTTCCAAACATCATGCAATAATACTACACAACATGTGGATTAGTGATGGAAAATACTCACCCTTATTTGAAAAAAAAAAGCTTTTATATCTTGAAAATAAGTAATTACACATATTTATCAATCATATATAAGAAACTTATTATTTCTCTTTTTTATCGATTAGGACACCTTATTAAACACTTGTGTGATGCATGAAACCCTCTTCTTCGTCATTCCTATGTAGACCTTTTATATTTTTTTAGTGCCACATCTTATCATCTCACTACATAATGATTTTGTGCATTAGGTTTTCATCTTGCATGCTTTGAACCTATCAATTCATATGCTTCTTGAATCTAATTCTCACATACATGATTTGTGGTGTTTGAGACTAACACTCTGTATACAAGAGAAATTTAAGATGAACTACAAATCAATCCTATCTCAGAGAAGATAAATCACACTTACCCTTCAACTTATTGATACATTTATACAATCGAGGTCATGACCAAGATGGATCCGCTAGACCTAACCAATGGTTCCCTTACCACAATAATATCACTAGAGAGGGTTCCAAATCCTCTAGTCACACAACACCATGTGATAACCTTAGCTAGGTCCTATGTTTTCTTATTCGCAAAGTAAATGATAAAGTAAAATAAAATTTAACCTAGTGCTCACTAAAGCATGTCACACAAAATGGGGCTAATAAACATAAAATTAAACATGCATAGAAGATCTCTACTCAAGTCAATGTAGAGAAAGTCCTAATGCATGCAGAGAAAAACATATAAGCTATCAAATGCAAATATATATACTTTAACAAGGAGGAGCAAGAGTGTAGGAATACTTACCTTGAAGATGAACCTTGTTGTTTCCAAAATCATCTTGCCCATTTTTGGGAACAACCCCCTACGAAACTTGTCCATTTCATCTTTTGTCTCTCTAAGTTTGTTTTCGAGATGGGTTTTGAATTTGTTCTCATCTTGGTCTAAGAATGTGAGAGTGGTTACGATCTCGTTGCGACCAAGAAATTCTCTCCCCAGACTGCCTCTTCTAGAGTTGGTCTTTTCTTCTGTTTTCATGCACGGGCGGCAAATTTTGTCCCCAGTGCATTTTGACCTTTGTAATGCAAAGGCGACAAAATTTGCCGCCCCTGCATTTTCTTACAAGGGCAGCAAATCTTGCCACCCTTGCATCTTGACCTGCAAGGGCGGCAAATTTTGCTGCCCAAGCATGCCTCAGTTTTCGTGCACAGCATTTATTGCCTCACATGGTGGGTTGTTGGGGTTGTTTTTCACCCCATATAAATCAATTTGAACCCCATTTCTTCTCATTGCTTCCTCCTCTCCTCCTGCCCTTCACATTTGGATGATCCAGCGGATGACTTGAGGTGCGATTTGGCAGATTTCACCTTGTGATGAGTGCGGATTTCTAGGTAGGTCTTGCATTTGCTTTTCTTGTCCTTCCTTTCTTAGCTTCTTTCCTCTTTTATGGATTTATTTGTTTGTTTTATTGCGTTTGGGTGTTTCTATTTTTGTTTCTTTTCCTCTCCCCTGCCTTGCTCACGTTTTTCCTCTTTAAACTCTCTAAGGCAGTGATTTTCACCGTACCTCCTTATTACCGACAGCTTTCCTTCAAAATCCCATAAGGGTAGCAATTTTTGCTGCCCATGCATCTCGGCCCTCCCTCCACCTTCGCAGGCAGCAATTTTCATCGCCCGTGTTGACCCATTCGTGCACGGGCGGCGATTTTCGCTGCCTGCACATCTTATTTGCTGGACATACATTGGCGGCGATTTTCACTATCGAAGCATGTCCAACCTGCAGGGGTGGCAAATTTTGCTGCCCTTACATTCTTTCACTTCTGGATGCATGGGTGGCAATTTTCATCACCTGTGCATCCCTCCTCTAGATTTTTCTAACTCCAAAGGATTTTCTGTCTTGTCCCTTTCTTTCCCTTTCTTCCTCGTTTCTCATGCCTTTTTTCAACCTAGCCTTTTTAAGTGACCTCCATTGACCAGAATCACTTAAAATGCATTTTTCCCATTCGTCCACTTTCCCCTAATCTCGTGATCATGTCTGCAGTACCTTCAGAGAACTCTTGCTCATCGACACCTGTCTAACCAAAGCCAGTTCCCATGTCTGAAGCATCTCTGAAAAAGGTGAAGACCATGAAATATAAATACTAGGGCATCTTCCTGCTCACTTTGGTCTCCTCAAATGTCGACGACATTCGGGACACCGAAATTGGACACGTGGACATGGTCGAGTTCATAACTCGAACGAAGGCGATGAATCCAAGCACAGAGATAAAGAGGATTTTTGAAAGCAACATCCACCTATTTGCCACTTTCCCAGTGGCAACACATCATACAGAGTTCATCCTTCAATGTGCCCGCTTCTACAACAAAGAGACCAGGTCGGTCTCAGATGCCAGCGGTAATGTGGTGATTCGGTTGGAACCCAAATTCATCGACAAAGTCTTCATGTGCCCTCCAGCCACCAAAGTAACCAAGATTGACTTCTTGAATGCCCAAAAGGAATATGATAAAGACCCTGAGAGGGCAAAGACAGTGATGAACTACAAATGGCTAAAGACCCCCAGGACCAACCTATCTAGATGGCTGCAAAACATTTTGAGGAGTGACTTCATTGAGGGAGTTGGTGACTTGATCACCCTTCTCAGCAGAGTACGACACCTCCCGTCTTCCTCATTATTTCATGAATAGATGTAACCATTCATTAAAATCATCCTCCAAGGCAAGCAGGTCATCTTTTAGGGAGAGCAGATCAGCAACACTCTCCATGAGCAGCTAACCAAGGTACAGACTTCTTCCAAGTTTTATATGACTTCATACCTTGTGTACATAGCTTTTGTAATGCGAACTTTTCCAGGTTTGACAATCGAAGGGGATAGAAGGACAACCCCAGTATACTCATATTATCCCTAGTTGACACTTCAAGGGTCAACCCGTCATTTCAAAAAGATAAATGATGCCTTCTTCACCGTATTTCTATGTCTCTTCAACCCTCAGCTTGAGCAGAAGAGAGTATCAGACGAGGCTTGGACAGTGGTTAATGACTACAGCTGCATGTTCCTCCAATTTTACACCTTCTGCTATCTTCGGGTTGGCTTTTTCCAAGGCTACCCCTATATGCTCCCCAGGTTCCCTTCAGATAAGTTGGTATTAATAGAACTTTGTTGACAATTGATTGTCATGCATAACAGACAAATGGAGCTAAAGAAACTAGGTTTCAGGTTTCCAATCAAAATTGGCAGGTATTCCATTGCAACAGTAGCCAAAGCCAAAGTCATGGAAACAGAAATGCAGATGGTCACCCTAAAGCAGTTCAAGAGAAGAGATAAATTTGACTATAGGGGAGTCAAGGACAAAATTAGGTGGAAAAATCAGTTCCATGAGCCCATGATTGAAGATATCTGGATCGACCTGAGGACGGCCAAAGAAATCAAAAAATGGACTATTGCAGGCTAACCCTAGAGCAGATCGAATATCTGGGGCTTGTAGAGATCCCCTCTGGTTTGATCAATGATAGAAATATCATCAATAACAGATACCTAGCCAAAAAGGTTGTTGGTTCCCCTCTTCCTCCAACTCAGTGGTCTCAGAAAGAACTGACTTCTCTGAGAAAAAGATTCGAACTAATATTGGCTAACACCAATGATTGGTTAGTAGCCAAAGGGATCATCCTGAAGGAATTTGTCACAGGATCAGATGCTGAATACCAAGCAGAGATGAAGAAGAAGGCCTAGAATAGAACTAAGAACAAAGGTGATACACCTTCTCCTTCTAGGCCTCACAAGCCTAGAATCATCTTTGTATCTAAGAAACCAAAGACTACTGAAGAGCCTAAAGCAACAGCTAAAGGAACTGAAGAACAGAGCCCTCAGACACATGCAACTTAGCCAATGGAAACAGATGACTGGCTGACAGGACAGCCAAGCACTGAACCTCTACTTTCACAAGAAGAAGCACAACCACTCAAGAGCGTCTCTTCTTCTCCACCTCAGTCTCCTATGGCACCCTCTTCTCCTATCTCTCCGATCAGTGTTCTCTCTTCTGGAGCCACCTCTCCTTCCAGAGTCATATTTGGCGATCCTCAGGGCACTTTTGGAGGTTCTCCTTGCTCTTCTAGATCCATTCCAAGTTTATCTTCTCCCTCTTTCAATCTAGGGGAAAGTTCTACACAAGAGCCAGAATCAGTAATTGGTACAATTTTGCTTGTTAATCCAACTGTGACTACTGTCACCACTAGCAGTGTAGAGGCTGCCACGGTAATGCCAGCTGAGACAACCATCGCCATGACAGGTACTTCTCTCCTGCCTTGGATGTCAGCATTCACCCCCAAAATAAAGAAGTTGGACATCTCTCCAGATGACTTTGACTTTGGTAAAATAGTGCCAGTGAAAGCCAAGGCTTCGAAGAGGCCAAAGATCCTCTCCAAATTGGTCAAAAAAAAGGACAAAAATTTCTAGAAATTGTTAAGCCTCCATAGGATGCAACCCTTGAGGGTTTTGAAATGAGCAGCTATTCCATCTCTCGTGTTGAACTTGGCAATGTTAATCACGAAGGTGTGAAAAGTGACCTTCAGTCTGCTATGGACATCATGGTCCAGAAATTTGATCGAGAGAAGGAGATGAAAGATTATTACAAGGCCAAGATAGAGTAGCTAACGACAGTAATAAGAAGGTTCACTCTTCCCCCTTAAGCAGCAACTCCAGAGGCCTTCTTCGTAGATGACCCTGTCATTCAAAAGGCAGAGAAGACTTACTTAAAGGGGAAAGTCCTGGAGGATTATATTGAAAAAATGCATACTCAGGGAGTTTTCTTGCTTGCAGAGGTTGCAGAAAGGATGGATAAGATGAGGAAGGTAAGAGCAGAGTTAGATGACTTTGTCTCTCTTATTTCTCAGGAGGTTGATAGTTCAGAAAATGATCTTAGCAGATGGAAAGAGATGAAGGATTTAAAGAAGAGCACCTTGATATCTATCGGTGTCATCTCCAGCAAGGACTCTTATGTTGAGATCAAAGAATCACTGATCTTCAGGATCCAGGTACTCAAATATTTAATTGAGGATCTCAAAGCTTTCAGGGAGGCTAGTGAGAAGAGCGACCTAAGCCTGCTAAATAAACTAGAAGAGCTACCTAGCGACCTAACCTCCAAAGACAATCAATTCCTCTCGGCAGAAGAAATGATTCAGAGTTTCAAAGAGATGATTCAGAGAGATTTTGAAGAAAAATCCTTCTCAATGTCTTTTGTGGATATTATTTTAGACACCCAGTTGACTTTGGAGAATCTAAAATCCAGGTTAACTGGTCATGCTAAGGCCATCATAGCATTGAAAGACGCATTAATCAGAGCCAAAATCGTCTTCAAGAACATAGTTGCGCTAGACAGCATAGGAATTCAGGCATCCACTACTATGTACGATGTTCATCTGAAGAAATCTGGCAGCAAGAACTGAATTTTTCCCCTTCTTTCTTCTTCTTTCCTTATGCACTTTTGTTTTGTGAAAAGTGCATGCAATTTTGTAAAATGTAATTACATGTAAATATTTCAGAAAAATATCTCAAAGTCAAAGATGAGTCATCTTTGACTGAGATATTTTTGTATTTTATTATTTTCTAGTTTTTGAGGATTTTCTCCCTATATATAGTGGAGACCTCATTTGTAAATGATCTTGGAAAAATTGAGAGAAAACACTCTGCCGAAATTGAAGCAATTTTTGAGACTTTGTGCTCAAACTTGTAAATCATATTTTGTTAAATGAATGAGAAGCAGGTTTATTTCAGACTTTGTGTTGAAGTTATCTATGTTGTCTAGGAAATAGTTTCTTATGTTCTCTTTCCTGATAATCTCTTGTTTATCTAATTTAATAAGCAAAGTGGGTGTGTTAATATTATTTGAGAGCGCTTCTAAAAGGTAGAGGATAGACTTTGAGCTACTTTTATCTTTGAGATTCAGTTATCTTTTGTAGTTTCAGGTGAAGACTTTGTGCTTCGTTTCACTCTATGGTTACGCCTGTTCTAGATTGGTGAAGGAAACTACGGAAGACTTTGTGCTTGTGTAATTGTTCTTGTGGACTTTGTTACTTCAGGTGATCTTTTTCTCTCCATTTGATACCATTCCTGAAAGAAGAGGAGTGTTGTTAGCTGTAGACCAGGATATCCCTCTTTTGTTCTTTATACATTACCTCTGAAAAAAGAGAGGTAGATGCTGTTATACCATCCCATGTGTTATTTTATGCTTAATTATATATGCATATCTAGCATATAAATATTTATAGGGAACCTCCCCTTGATGAGAGGAGAGATTTACTTTGTCTAGATCTGGTAAACCCATACTTTTTGTGGTGTAAATCTCCCTATGTTGTGGTTGATATACCCATTTTGTCATCAGTTAGTTGACAACAAAATATTCACCCAACAAACTTGTCAAGCCTTAATCTCTCTTTTGGCTAAGGTGCTTCATAAGAGGTTATTGTGGTTTGTAAGGATAAAAAATATAGGTCAGATATAGGCTACATGACTTCTCCCATGCATCCAAAAGACTTCTCCATAAGACAAGATTTGTATCTCCAAATGTAGTATTAAAACCCTAAGTAATTATCCTCAAGTAGAATGGTGGATAAGCAAATCCACAATAATGACTTACTTATTCTCTCTCTATGAAATGGTATAAATGGATGTGTATTATAGTTAGATCTAACGCTAAACCCTTTTGAAATTTTAGATGACAGAGTCAGCCCAATCGGCCCTATATCATTAATTAATAAAAATTGTTAGGTTTTGGATTGGGTCGGCTAAGGTCGACATAATCCCATAACATGCTCATAAATTTTAAGATCAAGGTCAGCCCAGGTTGACATTATTTTGGAAAACTTAGAAAGAGGTTTTAGCCTAGGTAGGGGATGTTTGAGGCGGTGATTTTTTTGGAGGAGTGTGTAAGGGAGGTGCCAAAGCTTAAGGAAGTGTAGATGAGAGGTTTTTATTGGTTACAAGTAGTGGTATATGGTATAATAATATTGTGAAACACCAGTGGTCTACCCACCCCTTTTTTGGTGCACCTTTTAAGGCATGTACTTAGAGAGATTGAGACTCGATCGGTTCCTACAAGAGAGAAAACATCAATAATTGATAAAGTTTGAAAATATTATGGATACATATGCCCCACTTGAAGCTCATCATGTGTCACACACGTGTAAAAGGGGATGGTGCTTTGAAAAAATAACATAGCAACACACAATGCTAAGCTAAATAAATTACAGTAAAAAGTGAATATGATAAATGAAAGGGTAGAATTAAAAATTACATATCTTTACTTACCTCAGGTTATAGTTTCTCAATTGGTTCATGTCTGATTAGTTGGTTAAACAAGAATTATAATGTTATTACTTTATCATCTATTAAGGTAGAGTACAGTGGGGATTTCAATGCTACCATTGAGGCCATTTGGTTTCAGGGGATTCTTATAGAGTTTAGTATCTAGTTTAGACAACCTACCATCATCTATTGTGACAATCATAGTACTACTCAAATTTGCAGGAATCTAGTTTAGTATTAGCAAACCAAACACACAGAGATTCACATGCACTTCATCAGAGATGTCATTAATGGGGGCATAATTGATTGGATCTATTTCTAGATGATAAAGCATATTATAGACATATTCACCAAATCTTTCATGAAGAGCAAGTATCTTCACTTGCAGATGCTTCTTGAGGTTTGGGATACTACACATCATCTTGGGGGTTGGGGCTTCTAGCCTCTTTTTTTAATGTCTCTCTAGGGTGGGGGAGATGATTTTTTTATTTTATCTAGTTTATGAGAGATTGATTTGTATATGGTTACCCCATCAAGCCTAGTTGTTGGGACCCATTTTTTATACTACCTACCTAAGTTGTGTTTGGGGGGTTTTTAGAGTATGGTTTTATTATTTTCAAATATTTATTTATTATTTGTTTTTCCTCCTCACTTGGACTTTTCCTAATTTCATGGAGAATCTTGATTAGGTGTACAGGTCGATCAGATCACTAAGAAGTAACTCCCTTGATCGACTATTATAGGGATGGGAGTTACTCATCTATTTTTAGATATGTTTACCACCTTTTGTGGAGAAGTTACTCAATACTTTCTTCTTTGTACTTCTCACATTTGTGAGCGTTGTTTAATGCAAGTTTGGTTTTGGCTCTAATCTCTTTATGCAATATTATCACATTATGTATTTCATTTGCTTTCAACTACTTCATGTCGTATATTTGTTTGGCTCCTGTGTTCTCTCTACTTATGAATTAAACTTATGTAGACCTTGGACTTAACCATGATAGTTATTGGCAATTATATTAGTCTAATTATATGATTTTGGATTGTTAGATTAGATTAGGCTCTTACTGGGTTTTTTGTACAATTTCGTGATACTTACAACATATTTATTCCTTTTTGTGACTCTCTATTCCTCTTTGTGTTACTATGTTATTTCTCTCTATAAATTATTCCCATTTTCTCTATCTTTAGTATTTTCTTATTTTATGTTATTTTATTTCTTCCTCTATTTTTATTCACATTAAAATTTATTCTTAACTGAAATCAAATAGTCCAATCTTTGTCATGATCAATATTGAGGTGTTCAATTTTGGTTCTATCCAAGATCAAAATTTTGATTTTGGTCAATTCACTTTTATGTGCACCTTGGTCTTTATTTCACTTTTATTGATATTTGTGCCTATTAATTTGGTTGTTCATAACAGATATATGTTAGCTTACATGTTGGTAAGGTCTAAATTTGAACTAGAAAGTTCTATAAATACATGAGTGCACTAATACATTTAAAACATGCATTCATTAGGAGAAAACACTTTGATTTATTGATAAACAATGTATTAAAGTGTAAAATAAAAAATCCATTGTTAGGGAAATAACCCTTCTACCAAAATATGAATTGAAGTAGTGAAATAACATATATAATCTACTAGTTTCTTACATCTCATATATAAGGATAAGGGCCCAATTATTAATATTGTAAAGGCTCATGGATTGAATGATTTTTTATTTCCAAACACTTTAAAAATAGGGGTTTTATTAAGTCAGGACTCTCATAAATATTTCCAGTGTTTATTCTCTTACAAGGTCTCTTCGAGGTGATTTAAGGTGTGGACCAAGAAGAAATTTTGGAAGATTTATGCATTAATCTAAAAAATTGGGTGAAGTTTTTATTAGAAGTCACACAAAACTAAAAAAAAATATTTATATTTTGACATTGTCTAATCAAGATTAAATCTTGTTGCAAAAATAAAACCTTAGATTACTAACATTAATAGTACAATTTCAACCATTAGCGAAATCAAGCCATTTGATTTTGTCCATTATTTGGGACTTCTTTGATATGTATCATATTTCATGATTTGATTCAAGACCAATTTTTAATCACATTCATCCTTTGATATTGCACCTTTAAGTCATGATCTAGGTATTTCTCTAATAACCCTTCTTATCAAATTTCAAGAATAGTAATTCCCCATTTTGAATATTTTAGATATGTTTTAATTATTATACTTGTGTATTCAATTTAGATTTGTCTTATGCAACCTATTTGATGATTTAGTGTCCTTTTAATATCTTATCATCCCATTTTTATAGGTCTCATCAAAACACACATCAACATTGCAAATTTTGATTTTTTTCCCCCTAAACACCTTGCCTTTTGTTTAATCTTGTATTACTAGAATCATGCATTTTCACATAAGTCCCTTCATATTTTTTAGGAAAGGGCCACAAGAAGATTTTGTGAGAACCTAAAATTAAAATTTCATACCAAATTAACTTCATGGAAATGTAAATGGTTACATTAGGTGGGAAAAATCTAGTTGACCTAAGAAAATTTTAGGCCATACTAATGTACATGTTTTCCATTATGGAAACCACAACATGCATTATACATAGACTTACCTACTTGATGAAGAGCCTTATTTGTAATGAATCATAAACAAAGAGTAAAAATACCTTAATGAAATGGGAGGAGGTTTGTAATCGTAAGTCAAAAGGTGGATGTGGTATTAGAAAATTATCTCAAGTGTATTTGAATTTGGGAACAAAACTTCTATGGAGAACCTACAGAGGAGATGATAGTACTTGGAACATAATTTTGAGGAAAGATTAACTAGACTCCCTTAACCTAATCAATCTCTTTTCTTTAGATATTTATATTAAATTCGCTTACATTTGAAACTTCCTCTATAGATGTAGGGTTTTGATCATGGAGTATCTTCATTGGAAGGTCAATAATGGTAGGTTTGATGACATTTGGGGAGATGTTTGGACCCCTATCTTCCTCCTCATCACCATCACATTCTAGGGACCATGAAATATGTCTTTTATAAAAGTTAGGATTCAAACATGGAAAACTATTGGATGAAAAATCTTGAAAGTTAAGTTATGGAAATACATTGGAAAGACCCCAAATTTGTAGGTCTTAACCATGATCCAATCTACTTCAGTTTTTTTCATAATTTCCTTTTCTCTCAATTGATTGGAAATTATTTAGATAATAAAAAACACATATAAAATGGTCACCCTATGGGAGAATTTTATATTAAAATTTGTTATCTTAAATTGAATGCTAATGTAAAAAATCTCCTTTGGAAACCTATCAAAATTTAGTGTTTAGTAAGCCTTCCTAATGTACTTATTTATTATTTATTGACTTAAGAAGAAGGATCTTATAGATGACAAGTTGCAATGTGGATTTAAAGTACTTTCTAAATGTGTTCTTTGTAATTCCTCTTTGAAAACCTAATCATAGTTTCCTTCATTGCTCATTGTCATGAAAGGCACAAACTTATTTTTTAATAAAATGAATCATCCATGGATTTGCCCTGGTGACTTAAAATATTTGATAATTAATTGGAAAGAGGTTAATAGTGATCATTTTGGCAACATGTGGAGAATGGATACAACTATGATCATCTAGAACATCTGGAGGGAAATAAACGTTAAAATATTTAGAGAAACATCTAATCTAAGGGAGAGTTTCTTAATTAGACTTAAAATTTCTTGTCAAGAAGTTTTTAGTGCCAAAGTTCCCCTACCCAAAATAAAAATTATGTGGTAGACAAACATATCCTTAACAAAGTGGTAGACAAGCATATCCTTAACAAAAGGGGACTTCTCATAAATGGTGAAACTAAGGTTTTAGATTAATGAAAAGAAAATAATAAATCTAAATGGAAAGATTTGAAATACTAGCATGCCAAGCGTAACTTTAATGGGGCATCTAAAGGTACCCTAGGTATATCAGTAGCATGGTGTGTTTTGAGAAATATGTAAGGGAGTTAATTTTTGGTTTCTATATGAACATCCATTTAGCAAAAAATAATATGATAGAAGTTTGGGATTTGATTTAGGCCCAAAAATTAACCATTAATAATAACATATCTCAAATTGAAATTAAAGTAGATTTTGTTATTAATGTCATTGATAATAAAGGCTATATTAGTTGGAATATTAAAATTTTGATCGATAAATTTTTTAGGCTTAAAATTCACTTTTACTACATTTATTTTAAGGATTGCTATAAGTAAATCAATGGTTTAGTGGACCTGCTTACCAACTTTGGATGAACATTCTAATGGAAGGGGACATTTAAATTTCCTCTTAACATGGAATAGACTTCCAAACCTTTTGATCAAGGATTTTAATGAATAATATTTTTTCAAAATAAATTTTTAGTGTCATTATTAGTCTCGAAGGGATACTCTAGTCTTCATTTTCCTCTCATATTTGATTAAACTATGAGTTTTTCAACAAATCAAATAACATTTATTATGTGGATTGAAATATTTAAACCTTTTAAATAGATAAGTTGTACGTTTTTTAACTATGGAATATAATAATATAACTTGTTATTCATTGGTTGGCCTAAAATTTGGCATGTTATTTTTGCCTTCATGTGAATCGAGGTAATATTTATGGAGTTATTAATGTTTTACATTAAACTAGTGAGAGTTCATTTATTAGTGATGTATTATAGTACATAGATGACTAGACAACTGATGGGGTATCTTCCATTTATTTGAAGGTATAAGATTAAGCTAATTGATAGAAATGATATTACTAGTATCACTTTAAGGGTCATCAATTCACTAGTGGGAAGAGAAGAGGTGCAAAGAGATTAATTGTTCAATTCACTGGAATTTCAAGATAGATCTACATGTGTACTTAGGCAAGAATAAGGAGATAAGGGATCAGGTAGTTCTCTTCCACATATTGGTAATTTTGTGGACCAATTTCAAACCTTGACAATGCTTGGTGTTTGTGCATGGCATCTCATCTTGACATTTCTAGATGTCTTGAAGAAATGCTGGAATGTGTAATAAAAATTCAAAATGATTTTTTAATAGTCATATGAATGTATCCCAAATGCAGGCCTGTAATATTATGGCTATAACAACATTGATGAGTTAATTTCCTCTTAGTGCAGAATGATTTAACCAAGCATGATTCACATTGAGTGTTAATTACAGGCACATAAAGACATGAATTATATGTAGCATCATTGATTATAAAATGAATAGCAGGGATAACCATGGATTAGAATTAAATGATTAAGGCCACTTGCATAAATGAACAATTCTAAGTTTTTATCATATGGATTAGAATTCTATTTTAATGTCTTAAACTATCAATATAGTTAAGCCTAACTTAAAAAAAATAACCTTTTAAATATTTGATTTGGATATTTCCTACTTAGTATGATAGATGTTTATCAATGTGGACTCAAAGTTTCATGTATTTAAAAACATCTGCATATAATGACAAGTATACTCTTTCATTCAAAACATAGATTCTTTGCCATTTAGCATGACCACCAATTCATTACATATGGCCAAATGATTTCAAATGTTTTTAGAACACTCATAGGAATAGAGATGTATTGAATAGTTAATTTATTACCCTCAATATCTCACTTATTCTAGCAAGTGCCACTAGATGCCCCCATAATTTCTTGAGTAATCCATTCTTGGTTGATTGTGCAATGCTATTAGTTATTTTTTAAGGTGAAAGGATCAAATTCAAAGTGTTAATTACTTCCTTTGATTTTACATTGAATGCACATGTTGAATCACTCATGAAGGTTATGAATTCTCCTTTGTATAAGAATAATTGAGTAATCCTGCTTAGTGTAAAGATGCCCTATGATTGGTTCAATTTTGAAAAGAGATTATTATTATTTACCACTTGTTTTAAGATTATTATCTTGATTGAAGATGTCACTTGTGATGCCTTGGGACTCTTTCCTTTGAATAGGAATGTGATATTCTTCCAAGCACTCATAATTTAATAAGGCAATGCTTCATCAACATATTGGCACCAATTTGGAAATTTATTGTGTTCAAATAGTACCTACCCTATATTTTCTATGAATAATTATTCTTACTTTAGTTATAAAGTTTAATAATCCAATCACAAAGAAAAACACTAATGTGAAGTTTGATATATAGAGCAAAGGGGCTCATAAATGAGCTAATTTTTTAAAAATTAGCAAAACTTACCACTAATGTAGAGCTGTTAAATGGAAATCACCACCAAAACCAAAGATACACTTTTCCTAAACATGGAGTAAAAAAGTGCATATAGATAGTGGCGTATTAGGCTTGGGCCTTACTCTCCCCATTGTGTTTCTTGCTTAAACCTAACTAGTTTTACCTATACTTTATTAATTATCACATTTTCATAATTTCCATTTCTAGAGCCTCTCCCCTTTCTTCATTTTCAATTTTTATCTATCAACATAAAATAAAAAATGACTAAATTTTTTATGCTATAAAATATTTTATTTTACAAAGATTTATTGGAAAGAATGTGGCAAATGTACCAAAAAATTATAGCATGTAAATCTTGGATTTATAAACAAATCATTGTGTTTACATCGAAGGGCTATGCTTTGGAGTAAAACCCTAGTCTACAAATAGGATCTCCATGGTAAGTTTTGATTTTAAACTTCAAGGGAAACACTTGGAGAATTGTAGGTTAGCATTAATATTTCCAAAAATTAATTTTACATAACTTCAATTCCCATCTTCAATATCATTATAACTCCCATAGGAACTTGGTGATTAATACCATTGTTTAATTTATTTTCCCCATCCATATACTCTTGGTTAGCTTATCTTTATTGTAAATGATATATGCATGTTTCAAGGGCTAGTTAATGATTACAAATGACACATTTGAGGTGGATATAATTTATGGTTTTAATGACCTTGATTCATGTGTAAATATTTATAAACACTAAATCTAAGTTATATAGCACCCAAGTCATGTTCATTTGGAAAATACCTATCAAGATTATACCCTTCAGTTCTAAGACCTTCATGCTAACAAAGGCTCATGTTTGCTAACTCTTTGTGCCAAATGTATTATCTCTTAGTTTGAATAATGACCTTATATACTATGTGAAATTCTCCAAACCTGATCATTATCCTTCTCTACCATTTTTGGATCTGTACTTACTTTTTATCTTCTCAGACACTTGCATCCCAACCAAACACCTACATCAATGTAAGTGTCCCCTTTCTAACTAAGTGTCCAGTGCCCAAAAATCATCAAATTTACAAATGAAACATATCCTTATGGTTGATCGAAGTGAATTAGTGTAATTTATTTCAAAAGGGATTGGTATATATATATATATATATAAAATATAAACCTTAATTCATTCCATACCTAACAAATACTAGGAACTCACAAAGCAACTTACTAAAAATCACTCAATAAAGAATTTAAGTGAGTAAACATACCCTATTCATCCCTATTTCTATATCAGTCATAGGATCAGTATCCCTACAAGTCTAAAGTACTAAAGGAGCATCCCATGAGCCATATTTTCCAAGTTATAAGATATGTCACTGTATATACTTATTTATCACACATTGCATCCTTATACACATACAAGCCAACACATATGGGAGAATTACATAAGAATGAGGCCCTCTTTAGAGTATTGGATATGTAGGCAACCCCCATTGATATAGAGGTTCTTGGGGAAACTTGAACCATGTTCACACTAACCCATTTTACCATAGTCACTCTAAGGGTGAGGAAGCTATTATTTGATCATTCGGTGAAAAGCAAAAGCCTATGTGCACAATATCTATAAACCAAAATAAAGGTGATACAAACCCAGAAGGCCCTAGTTGGTCATATCTATATCTAGTCACTATTCTATACTAGACACTTATGTCTAGTTCAAACACCAACATTGATGCAATTATTTAGATATGATGCAAGCATCTAAGGCCATAAAGTGTAATATTCCAAATTATGATGATTGTTATAGGATCCTGATCTAGTCCACTTACAACTTATTTCAATCCAAATCTGCATGCACATAGTAAATTGAATTAAGCACTCATGTTTTTAATTCATTGCAATATCAATCAATAGATGTACTTTATATTTTTATTATATCTTGATATTCAAACTCATAATATTGTTTATCTAAGTTTGGAAATTAATTGGCTTACTATAAATCTATTTATCACCCTTGTGTTTATTCATTTCTATATTCTTAACCCTAGATACCCCATATCTAAAATATAGGGTTAAATATTTTGTGAACTCGACCTTTCTGTCTTTCCATGCAACTCCTAGTGTGCTATGGGGTTTTTGTTGTCGTTTTTATCTCAATTGTTATAATTTATTTCAAAATTCAAAATTTATTTTCCTAAAATCATGTTTAATATGCATAAAAAATAACTTGTTTATTTGCATAACCCTAAGGAGGGTGATAGTTACCATCCCTCTAACTAGCTCCACGTTATCACTCCTTTAAAGAATAAGGTGGCCCATCCTATATTGCCAAATGAGGGTAGCCAACAAACCCTTCTTAAATCCCTAGATGGTACATGTATAAACATTCAATCCAAATCACCTAGGTTTTATGCTTGTGAACCCATAAAATATCAAATCATCAGTATGATAAAGTTAATAAAATATTTAAAATACTAGATTACATATGTATAAAATATAAAATATGCTAGTGTTAATCATGTTTTTACATCTTCATCTATCAATGTTACACCCATCAAGGTTTCTTATCCAAATGAGAAGATAAAACATAATACATCCAAAACAAGTGATTCTAAAAGTGAACAAAGGATAATAAGAGTCCAAGTTAAATCCTAATGGAGATGCTTATAAACAAAGTGATCCAACTACCTCATCTACATCCTATATGGAGATCCAAATAATATTTTGCATATCATAGAATGCATGGAAATCATACAAATTATTGTTTTGCATTACAGAACAAAATACAAAGTCACAAAGGTAGTGGTGATCCTATCATTAATACATCTCTCAAACAACCCTCCTAAAACACAAGTGTCAAAATAGAAATTATGGGTACCGAAGGATAATCTAGAATAAAAATACTTGTAAATGCAAAAATTATAGAAATATATGTTACAAAAATATCAAGAAGATAAAGCACATATTAATTTTTTTTCCTAGTGTTCAAGCAAACATACTTCAATCTTTTTTAGTTCATAATGAGATGCATGTTTATAAAAATGATAAACATACTCAAGAAAAATAATATTTAAAGAAGGAAACTCCAATCTATGGTATAGTTTGTTATTCATATACATAAGATCAAATGGACATATCACATGTTTAGTAACAACCTAAGAAGTTACATCTTGCCTATACTGATAACACAAAATATTGGGATGTTCCTAATACCATAGAGGATTAGTATGATCCTAATGATACTAATTATATTGAATATGAATATGACACACATGATACAAAACCTTCACAAAGGAATTTCCTTGATGATTAACTTATCTTCTAGTAGCACCTTTACTTGTACATAACACATTTAATCAAATATTCCCTAAAATACCAACAACAAATTAAAACACTCAAAAATTTAAAAATATTCAACATGTCCACGTCTTATTAGCTCTTTGGCATCTATGTTGTTGGTTTCATGTTGGCAGATAACAAATAATTTCTTTCTATAGACACACATATTTTTCACACATCTTTTAAGTGTGATACAGGCATACCCAAGCACATGATATATGCACATACGGATGTTGGGCCTTCCCTCTACTCACATCATCAATATATTGGAGGCATATAATTCTTTGATCATAATATACTCATGTTACATTATTCTATAATAATTTTCCATTATCATGATTGATTTTATGTACTTACACATGCCTTTATCCATGCTCATATCTTTCAAAGTGTACTCAATATGTTATGTACCTAACATTTTTTTCTAACACATATATCTAGGGACTACCATGATATGCTTATGATTCGATGCATTTCCTTTTATCACTTCCTTGAGTGTGTTATTTTATTATTATTATTATCTTGCTTTGTATTACTTATTCAAGCATTGTGCTCTATTACTTATGGCCCACATGCCTTTATTTTCCTATTGTGACATTTGAACATGTCATAGTTAGTTTATATGGAGATTTAAACACATAATTTTATGCTGTGTGGAATTTTGACTAAGTCATGTCCCTTTGATTGTGTAGAATTTGAACATTCCCATTGTATGAGGTCTCCTTGGACCATTTCCTTTTGTTTTGCCTTTGAGTGCTCTTAGGTGTGTTTTTTATTACTTGTTGAGCTTGTATTGTTACTCTTTAGACATTACATGATCTATATCATGCATCTTAGGACTTGATGTGATCACATTCTATTGTGGAAAAGTTAGTTATTCACTCCATCAAGTGTTTACCTGGCTATCTAAGTTGGTTATAGACTGGCTATAACTAGGCACAATTATATAATAAACCCATGGTGCTCAACGTTAACACTCGAATACACTGGCATCAATTCACATAAGGTATAAGCCTTATGCACTCACCTAAAGTGTAGCATCAAAATAATTGGGGCCCATGTTGGGCTATTTATGCCATGGTGTAACTCAATATTTAAGAGGTTTGGTCATTTACAAGTTCATCGATACGAGCCATTTCTAGGCTAGGTTGAATGTCTATATGCACAAAACCTATTTAGGTAGCTACTTTTGGTCATGTGGGCACAAGCCTATATTGGGTTATTCTATGGTCTCATGGGTGAAAGCCTATGTTTTATCATGCTTAGCATCCTTCAAGTGCTTGGAGGGCTCAATGGAATATCTTGGATCAAGGGTTCATGTTGGTTAGTGATTTAAACACAAATATCATGGCCTGGCATGAGGGTCTTCCTATACTTAGAGTATTATAACTAATATGTTGATGTCATCATATATTGCAAAAACACCATTAAAGTTGTGGATCAAAATCTTACTATAACTTAGTATTCATATATTAAAGTTAAGTATTGCAACTATCATGAACATTGTGCAATTGAACCTATTTAAATAACATAACTATAACCATCTAAACCAATTCATAACTTGAATAAGGTACACCATTATTCATTAATAGAGTTTACATATAAAGAGTGCATAAAAAATGAGACATAGTGAATTCTCATCTATGCTACTAAAGGCCTAGAGGCTCACAAGTGAGCTTGGAAACTACAATGCAAAGCCTCAAAGGCATCCATACTAATCCTAGTTTCAATGGAGATCACTTCACAATGTCTAAAACCAATTCTATAGAGCTTCATTATTTCAAAGTCATATTGTCACATACTGGTTTGAGCTTGATTTTATAACCTACAAAAGCACTTTCTACTAGGGTGGAACTATGAATGATGATTACCAAGTTGGAGCTTTTCTCAATCTTTCCATTGGTTCCATTACTTTTTGCCCTTCATGTTATGATCACCACATATTTTCATTCCTTAAAGATGTCAAAAACATTATAGAATTTGTTATCCACCTACCAGATGGCACAAAGAGTACGTTGATTCTTCTAGTTGGAACAAAGATATCAAAATGGCAATCATCTCAAATTATTGCCTCGCATCAAGATGTCTGTTGAATTGGCGCATATCCAAACATGGCCAAAAAGGGGCCCAACATTTACCCCATATAAAATTTCTAGTCCATCCTCAAACTAGTCTTTCAATGCCCTAGGTGTGTATAACTCTGGTGCATTTTCATTCAATTTAGCATTGAAGTCCTCAAAACCTTTAATGGTGAGCTTGATTTCTTCAATGGCATTGTCAATCTCTATTGAGGTGGCACTAAGAGTGAGCACATAGGTTTTCTCTAATTCTTTTCTAAATTCCTCTAGCCTTTCCTTTGCCCTTGTCACTCCTCCATCTAAGATTGTTCCTTGTTTTTTGGCCTTTATTTACAAGGCATGGAAGAGTTATTCCAAGTTTTACTCTTGGTTCTTGATTTGGGCAATTAGGGTGTTGACCTTTGCCATGATATGTGTGCGTTGAACCTACTAATAGTGTATGCCTTTTCCATCAACTCTTCCCTTCCCCTTTGTTTGCTTAAAGTACACATCAATGATTGATAATTGGTTGGATAAGTTCATGCAGATGGCATCAACTACTTTTGTGCCTTCTTCTAATTTCATGAAGAGGTGTTCCACCTCTTCGATTTTCTTAGCTAGCTCTTGATTTATTAAAATGCATGAGTCCTCCTTTTTTGGAGCCGGATCTACCTTTAACCTTGAGAGTATCTACTCCACTAGTGCATATACCTTATTGACCTCCAAAAAAATTTAAGTGTCAACACCATCTAAGAGGGATGGCTGAGCTTCCTTGACACACTCTACCAGTTATTGTAATTTGAGATTCATGGCCTTTACCTCTTTCTCTACTTTTAGCATGATCTTCTTCCACTTTGAATCCCTAACATCATTGATAATGTTATTCCATCCTACTTTAAAGACCATTTGAATGAGTGTATTGGCTGAATTGACAAGATTCATTGCATAGAGTTTTAATAAAGGGGAATCATATGCTTTTTCTAGTTGATCTACACCTAGGATGGCCTTCAGTGACACCTCAAAATGAGGCTCATCTATATAATTGTCAAAAGTGAAATATAGTTGCTATCACATCCTTGTTGTGAAAATTTTGGGGGGCATGTAATCTAACATGTAGTAGTCCTCTTCGATCCACCCCGTCTACACCTTTTCCCTCAGACATGGCTTAGTTTTGAGTTGTGGAGCTAAAAGCTTCACTAAATGTGTAAATGTGGAGGTTGTTGGGTTACACAGTAACCGACGTCAGTCAGGCCAACTGACATCGATCATCTCTAGCTACACAATAACTGACATCAGTTATGGTCGGCCAGCATCAGTCAGACAAGAACCGACATCGGTCACCTGTGTGTTTCCAGAACTGTTCTAATTATAGATGAACAATTAGTTTGCATGTAAAGACTAATTTTAGTCTTGAGTCTGCTTTTATAATTATTGTTTGTTTTGGGATCTATTTAAGAGACCCATGGGGCTGTATTGTAATCAGGATGAGATCCTCAAAGTGTAAGATCTAAAAGGTCTGCAAGAGTGCAAGATCAAGAAGATCTACATAGTAAGCAAGACCAGTTAGAACTGCAGGGTGCAAGATCAAGAAGATATTCTTGGTGAGCAAGATCAATTAGATCTGCAAGGTGCAAGATCATGAAGATCTACTTGTAAGTGTAGGTAACAACAATCGGGTTGATTGTCACACTTGGTAGTAGGCAACAACAACCATTGGGTTGATTGTCACTGGAGGGAACAACTCGGTTATTGAGTTGGGTTATAATTGATTGAGAGAGAGAGAGAACTCTTGAGGGAGAATTACTGGACATCCAAGAGGTGTGAGGAAGAAGAGTGAGATTTCTTCATTGTATTTCCTTCTAGAAGAGTTTAATATAGATTTTATTATTTATCGTATCTCCTATTCTTTGTTTTTTCTAATTTCTAGTTACTTATTAATTTTAGTTTAATTCTATGTTTAGTTGCTTATACAAAAGTAATCAATTGAGCTCTAGAGCCTAATAAGTGGTTTCAGAGAGCTACAGGATCTTGACAGTTAGAATTAGAGTCAGGTTCATCAGAGCGGGTTAGTGTTTGTTGATTACAGGGTCACTCTCAGGGGTTTTTGATTAAGTGGGAGTAAAGCAATGATAGAAGAAAGTAAACTAAGAATGGAGAAATTTAATGGCAATAATTATCAATTATGGAGGATGCAGATATAAGATTATTTGTATCAAAAAGATCTATACTTACCATTGGGTGGGGTTTCAAGAAAACCCACACATATGCAAGATGAAGAATGGAATGTTCTTGATAGAAAGGCTCTTGGATCTATAAGGTTGAGCTTGGCATCGTCTGTGATTTCCAACTTATCACAGGCAAAGACAATGGTAGAGTTAATGGATACTTTGGCAAATTTATATGAAAAACCCTCAGCTTCAAATAAGGTATTTCTTATGAAGCAATTATTTAATTTGAAAATGCAGGAAGGTGGATTGGTATATAGTCATCTTAGTGATTTCCATGGATTAGTAAATCAGTTAGTTTCAGTTAAAATAGTTTTTGATGATAAAATTAAGGCTCTCTTAATCTTATGCTCTTTACCTGAAAGTTGGCACAGTTTGGTAATGGCAGTTAGTAATACTGTGTCTGCTTCAAATATCTTGAAAGTTAATGATGTTGTTAGTGTAATCTTGAATGAAGAAATTCACAGGAAAAGCATAGGGGAAACATCAGGTAATGCTTTAAGTGTTGAAAGTAGGGGAAATCAAAGAGAGAAGAGCAAGCAAGGGAAATCAAAGTCAAAGATAGGCAGTAGATCTAAATCCAGAAATGGAAGAATAACCTACTGGAATTGTGTAAAGAAAGGACATGTAAAGAAAGATTGTTGGTTGAAAGAGATTATCATGAAGGTAATGAAGAAGCAAAAGTTGCAGGTATTGTTGCATAAGATGCTCTCATATTTTCTTTGGATAGTCAGGTAGAATCATGGGTTTTAGATTCTAGTGCTTCTTTCCATGCAACCCAAAATAGAGAATTTTTTCATGATTATGTCCATGGAGACATTGAAAAAATTTATTTAGGGGATGGTGAGCCTTGTCAAATTGTTGGCAAAGGAAAAGTGTAGCTGAAATTGCAGAATGGCAACACATGGGTGTTGAAGGATGTCATGCATGTACCCATCCTGAAGTGGAATCTGAATTTTGTAGATAAGTTGGGTGATGAGGGTTGCACAATAACTCTCACAGTGGAATCTTGTAAAGTTTCCAAGGGTGCACTTGTATTATCTAGAGGTAAGAAAGTAGGTACACTTTATCTATCTACTTGTATTACTGATTCTCCTTTTGTTTTATCTACTTCAGATGTAGATGTAAAGATGTGGCACTGTAAGCTTGGTCACATGAGTGAGAAGGGAATGCATGTTCTTAAGTCAAAAGGTAAGCTTTCAAATTTGATAGATCGAGATTTTTGTGAGCATTGTATTTTTGGGAAATAGGAGAAAGTGAGGTTTCTCACAACTGGGTCAACAAAGAAGAAGCACAAGTTGGAGCTTGTTCACATAGATGTCTGGGGACCAGCTCAGGGAGCTTCTATTGGAAGATCACAGTGTTATGTTTCTTTCATTGATGATGCTACAAGAAAGGTATGGGTTTATTACATAAAGAGGAAATTTGATATTTTTGACACATTTAAAAACTGTCAAGCCTTAGTTTTCAAGGAGAAGGTGATGGATAGTGATCAGCTCAAGAGGCTGAATAATTTTGAGCAGGGCAATTTGGACGAGGTTATGATCCAAAATGAGCTTGCAGATAAAAATCATCACTCACAAGAAAACATAGACACCAATGTTAGTTAGGCAGAGATCGATGTCGATCAAGTAAGAACCGACATCAGTCTGATAGAGACCAAATTTAGTGATGTCAGGCAAGTGGAAACTAACGTCAGTCAGGTGAGAATTGACATCGATCAGGTCAGTCAGATGGTATCGACATCGGTCAGGTGCAAACTGAGAGATGACTGGGATCGGTCACTGTTAGAATAAAATTTGGGCAAATAACAAGTTGTCAATGAGTCTCAAATGCCCATGAGGAGGTCTGAAAGGGTAAGTAAGCCTCAAATTTATTATTCCCCTTCTTTATACTACTTGTTGCTCACTGATGGTGGAAAACCCGGAAGGTTTGAAGAGGCAATGCAGGTAGAATCCAAGAAACAGTGGGAGCATGGCATGAATGAGGAAATTGATTCCTTGGAAGAGAACCAAATGTGGGATTTGGTAGAGTTGCCAGTCGAAAAGAAAGCACTAAAAAATGAATGGATTTATAGGTTAAAAAAAGGAGAGAATGGACAAGTGAGACATAAGGCCAAGTTATATGGTCTTGAGCAAGCTCCAAGACAATGGTATTTGAGGTTTGATAGGTTTATGACAAAGCATGGCTTTAGTCAATGTCAATGTGACCATTGTGTTTATTTTACCAGGTTGGATAATAGTAGCTACATTATCTTGTTACTGTATGTAGTGTATATGCTTGTTGCAGGTTCACACATTCAGGGAATTACTGAGCTAAAGGTAAAATTAGTTCAGACATTTGCCATGAAGGATTTAGGATCAACAAAGAAAATCCTTGGCATGAGTATTTTTAGAGATAGGGAAAATCACATGTTGATTTTGTCTCAAGAGGATTATGTGAATAAGGTAGTGGAGAGGTTCAATTTGCAAGATGCAAAATTGGTAAGCAAACCTATGGCTAGATAGTTTAAGTTGAGCTTAGAACAGTGTCCTAAATCACATGATGAGGTTGAGTACATGTTATGTACTAGACCTGATATTGCCCAAGCAGTGGGAGTTGTCAGCAAGTTTATGGCCAATCTAGGAAAGGAGCACTGAAAAGCAGTTCAGTGGATTCTCAGATATCTGAGAGGGACCAAAAGTAGGTATTTATGCTATGCAGGGTCAAACACTTCTCTACATGGGTATGTAGATTCGGATATGGCAGGTGACTTGGATGGCAGGAGAAGCACCACAGGATATGTGTTGACTATTGGTGGAATGGTGGTTAGTTGGATTTCAGAGTTGCAGAAGGTTGTTGCAGTCATAGAGGCTAGCAAGGATAAGAACCCTGCTAATATTTTAACAAAGCTAGTAACAATGGAGAAGTTGAATCTTCATTCAAATTTTGTTTGTCTTCAATATTAAACTTGAAGATGGAGATACAAGCCAAACATAGATTAGAGGATGTTGTTGTACAGGTACAGGTGCCGCTGTTTATCTCCAAGTGGAAGATTGTTGAGTTGTGGAGATAAAAGCTTCATTGAATGTGCAAATGTGGAGGTTGTTGGGTTACACAGTAACTAATGTCAGTTAGGCCAATTGACATCGGTTAAGGTCGGCCGGCATCGGTCAGACAAGAACCGACATCGGTCACCTGTATGTTTCTAGAACTTTTCTAATTATAGACAAACAGTTAGTTTGCATGTAAAGACTAATTTTAGTCTTGAGACTACTTTTCTAATTATTGTTTGTTTTGGGATCTATTTAAGAGACCCATGGGATTGTATTGTAATCAGGATGAGATCCTCAAAGTGTAAGATCTAGAAGGTCTGCAAGAGTGCAAGATCAGGAAGATCTACATAGTAAGCAAGATCAATTAGAACTGCAGGGTGCAAGATCAAGAAGATTTTCTTGGTGAGCAAAGTCAATTAGATCTTCAAGGTGCAAGATCAAGAAGATCTGCTTGTAAGTGTAGGCAACAACAATTAGGTTGATTGTCACACTTGGTAGTAGGCAACAACAACCATTGGATTGATTGTCACTGGAGGGAGCAACTTGGTTATTGAGTTGGGTTATAATTGATTGAGAGAGAAAGAACTCTTGAGGGATAATTACTGGACATCCAAGAGGTGTGAGGAAGAAGAGTGAGATTTCTTCATTGTATTTCCTTCTGGAAGAGTTTAATACAGATTGTATTGTTTCTCGTATCTCTTATTCTTTGTTGTTTCTGATTTCTAGTTACTTATTACTTCTAGTTTAATTTCGTGTTTAGTTTCTTATACAAAAGTAATAAATTGAGCTCTAGAGCCTAACAAGTCGTTTCAGAGAGATACAGGATCCTGACACTTAGTGCCCTCTTCTTCAGTGATGAAGAGCTCCATCTGTTTTTCATCTTTGACACTAACACTTTATTTAGTGCCCTCCTTTGAGGTCGCACTTCATTTCTCCTTTAGGGGTTATTCATACTTATCCCCTTTGTTTGATTCTTCTTCATCAATGCCATCTTTGCCCTCATGTGTTTATTTGGTTTCTTCTATGCTCTTCATTTTCTATTTTAAGGCACTAGTATTACCTTCCTTGTCTCCAGGTGCCCCTTCATTATTAAGCATGCATATGGTGTGACTTCTTCCACTATGTTGGTGGGGGAACTAGGTGCCTATACTAATTTTTACCTTATGGGTTTCATGATTGAGGCAACCCTTTTTTATTCCTTTTCTCTCTTGGCCCTTTCTTCTTGGGCCTTCTTTTTCTCTACCTTCATCTTCTTTGTTATTGTAGTTGTCTTTTCCTCCTCATCCACATCATTATTAATCTAAGCCTATGTCATACCAGCTTCCCTCATGTCCTCTATTTTTTTATCTATCTCCAACATCACCTCTATATGTTCCTCACTAAGGCCCATTTCCTTCCATTGGCTCCTATTTTCCTTCTCAATTCATGGAGGATGTGCGAAGGGATCTTTTAATGAGGTGCTAGGCTCACCTCTTATTTCTTCTTTTTGGATGATGTATACTTTCATCCCTCCATCTTATTCCTCTTCTTCCTCTTTCATATCTTCACGTGCCTTCTTTGATTTTGCTTCCTTGTGAAGCTCTTGTACTTCCATCTCTACCAAGGTTAGCATGGGCATTGCCACTGGCCCCTTGGGCTTATTATTTTTCTTCTCTCTTGGCTTCAATGAAGCAATCCTTAGTGTGAAAGCCACATACTTATTCTCTGGTGTAGAAGGAGATACTTCATCACTGAAGGCGATCTTCAATCTGATGTGCTCCTACATCTCCTCAAGTGTCTTCCCCTTCTTCTTTTGGGGACACTTCTTAAATGCTACTAGTACCAGCTTCCCTTCATCACTAATCTAGAGGGGAAGGTCATTGTCCTTCTTAGAACTCATGCCCTTATTTTTTTGCTTCATCTCATAATAAAACATATGGATGTGCCTGAGAATCACTTATTTTTAAAAGGGATGGATTTTGGTATGATCTGAGTCATCCTCGTCATCATTGATCACTTTCCCTCTTAGGTGCACCTATTAGTATTACAACCTACTCTATTCTAGATCCACGTTCTTGATTAGGATGTCTAAATGTTGTGCATTTGGGATTATTCAAAGTGCCTCCCTAAAGTATTTAGCTAAGAATGCATAGGGGAGCTTCAGACAATTGGATGTATTTCCATCTATGAGTGCCAATCACACTACATATAAATGTTTCATTATGACAAAGGTTATCATCCCAAACATATTTTGAGGGAGATCCTTAGGAATGTGATATTCCTATTTTAATGCCTTGATGTACTAGGCAAACCACCCCATCATGCAAGTCTTATATTTCTAGGAGAAGGCTAGGGTGTAGGTGAAGTTTTGATATTTTAGTGATGGGGAGTCCTTGTGCACTAGGAAGACCCAAAGGTTGTCCTCATTGCCATCTAGAACTCGAATATCCTCCATGATAATTAGGATCAAAATTGATCCCCTCTAGAAGGTCTCCCATGTTATATGACATTTTAGTGTGTTCTTCACCATTTCCTCCACTATGAACTTGGAAATGTTAAATTTAAACTCTACACCATGTGATAGGTGATGCACAAGTAGGCCTTGGTGATGTCTACCCATCAACCATCAAGGTATATTTTTGAACTTACAATGTGTGCAATTACCATCATTATGGAGTCATTAATGTCTTTGATTGGGAATAAGAAACTTCCCTTATATTAGCCCAAGAGTTTTCCCACCCTTTCAACTACATCATCATTTACCATCATTTGGTGAACATTTGTGTTAGAGTCTAAAAGTTTGATAATTTTACCTATTAGGCATGTTGATATTTGCATGTGCCTCCCTAAAAAATAGATGTGATCTCAATGGATGCATAAGAAGAAGAATTATATGAGTTCTTATATATTTTTGAAACACAAAAACTCATAGAGTTGAGTTTCATTGGTATTTAAAAGTTTGTATTAGATGGAGACATCATACAATTCTGTGATTGATTCTATTTTGGTCCATGTGTCCACCATCTAGTCTTCTACTAGATCTTACACATTACTCAAAGTGCAGTGGTTATATTCCTTGAGCCAGTAGGTGTACACAAAATATGCCTAACTCTCTCCTACCAAGACTTCCTTTGGGAACTAAATTTCCTGGTATGACATTTTTACAAGTGCCTCTAGATCAACCTCGATTATGCTAACTCCTTCACCCAGCTACACTTTATTTTTCATCAGGGCCATTTCTTCTACCAATCACACCCTCTTGGAATCCTTTTGTGACTATTGTAGGTCAAAAATCATGCATTTATTCCCCATCCTAAACCAACTAGTGTTGAAGAATGGTATATTTATTTTTCTAAAGCCTTTATTTTTTTTGACACTTCTTACAGTCGTGAGGTCTACGACTGTGTCTTCAGATATTTGAGCTTCACTTGTCATTAATGGTAACCTCAACATCACTCCAATTTTCTTTTACATAGTTTTTACATAATTCATGCCTCACACTTCTCTTGCCAATCTCAAAGTGAACGTGATTCCTTTTTATATTCAATCATTCACTTTTGGCATCTATGGGAGCTCAAGGGTTCACTTTGGTAGTAGTTATTTTCTTCAACTCTAGTTCATTGGTCTATATTTTAGGTGCAAATTATCTCAAGGTTTGTAACCTAAACCAGTCAACCTATCATTAATTTATATACTTAATTTCATATACTGTCTTAAGTGAAGGTGATTAATGACATGGTGACATCTAAAACTCTTAGAATGAAAAAAATCCCACAAAATCTATAAAAATTCATTGCCACCCATGTATTCAATGCATATCTTTATCCCTCTACCATCACCTCAATAAATCCTCTAATGGTATTTTTGGGAAGTGACATGTAGTTCAAACAGTCACTTCCTACCTTAATTTGGGTGGATTCTAGTGTGTACTGGTGATCTTTATCCTAAGCTTTGTTCACTTAGCATGACCTTCTCCTTTATTATGGTAACCTAGGCACATTTTATCACATACACATGATTCAACCTCCATGGTTCCATCTTATTTTCCAGCTGCACTTTTATTTCAAGCATGCTTTCCTATCTTGGTCTATTTCTATGCACTTTCATCTCTTTGCCTTGGCCTATCCTACCCCATAAAAATCCCTTGCACTGGTCCTTCAACACTTCATGCTATAATTGTGATATTTTACGCATGATCATGATATGCATCTTCACTGTACCACTTACACACTTTCATGCTATGTGATACTTTTTCATCTTTTGTGCACAAACACCATTTATACCTCTCTTTCTCCCTTGGTGCTCATATGTTAAAATTTTGGCAAATTCTATGTGCCCAAAAACTTAGGTGTCTGGCCTCAAGTGCTTTGGAAAGCATCTGTGCTTGAATCACCCTAATGGAGTTATGCATAGAAGCACTAGACTATTTCTATTGTGGGCTTAAAAGTGCACTTATTCACTCTAAAAAATAACAATCATAAAATACAAGGAAACGTTTGGCTTGTGTCAAACATCATTTGGGTCAGTACAACATAACTGACTTATGATCAGGAAGTCAATGTCTGATGGTGCAAGTGCCATATTATTACCTATATGGCTTCAATCTATTGCCATTGAAAATTCCTATGGAGTATTTTGTCAGCCAACATGCACAACTTACATCCACCTATCTCCAATATGTGGTGGATGACATATGAGCCCATCCACCTTATCTACAACTTGTCCAAGTGCCTTAGGTATTTGGAGTTGTAGAGCAATACCAATACTCCTTTAGTTAATATTTTATGCTTAATTTACCCATAATTTCATAATTTATGGTGTGATTTCTCAATCTATTTGCTCCATCTTGCTTGGGTGTATACCTCATCCAATCACTCCAAGTCTTCCAGCCTTATAATTAATGAGGATTGATCATCCATGCGACCAATTCATGTAATGAAAAATGATGGTATCAAAAACTCCATTGATAAAATTGCCTCAGTGCCAAACAGTAGTTGGAATGGTGTAGCTTTGTTTAGGCACTTGTAAGTTGTGCGGTATGCCCATAATACCATTGACACTCAATCATTCCAATCATTGCAACCACCATTACATATTTTTATGAGGCATGTTCCCAAAATTTTAATGAATGCCTAGGCTATGCCATTTGCTTAGGTATGATATGGCATGGTCTTGTGGTGCACCACCATGTACTCAACTAGCAATATTTTCATAGTTTAATTGAGGAAATGTGTTCTTTTATCACTAGTTAAATTATGTGGGCACCCATAGCAACTTATAATGTTATCCCAAATGAATCATATAATTATGGTGGTTGTGAAATTTTTAGTAGGCACTACCTTGACCCACTTGGTGAAATAGTTAGTTATGACTAGAATATGCCTTGTGCCTATGCACCTTATTTTGGGAGTAATTGGCCTAAATAAATCAATGGCCCAATGAAATCAATGGCCCATTTATTGAATGGCACCTTGGCAAAGATGGGGATGAGAGGCATCTCATCCTAGTGGTTGGGCTTCCCTATGCATTGGCATATGTCACATGCCTTAGCATAATACTTTGCATCTTGAAATAGGCTTGACCACCATAAGTTTGATTACAACACTTTGCATCCATTGCATCTCTAGTGTAATCACCTCCTATGAACCCCTCATGCACGTCATGTAGAATAGAGTCCCTTTCATGTTCCAAAAAACATTGGTGCAGGACTTCATCTTGAATTAATTTATACAGATCCCCACTAATGATCTAAAAGGGGGTGAAATGAATGATGAGTTGTTTCTTCTCTTTGGTGGTCATGGTCTGGGGTGCAAACCCATATGTTAAAAATGCGACTATCTCTACCAAGTCTTCAATAATACACTAGACTTTGTAGAGTTGTGCATCTAGTATGAAATATGCAATGGGCATTATTGCATCAATAGAGTTGATGCTAGATAAATGTTCTAGTCCCAAGTTCTGCTTCTCAAGTTTTATCATAACTGAGAACTGGAATTCCTAAAATAGAACTATCTATCTAAAAATATGCCCATAGAGAATGGGCTTATTCACAAGGTACTTAAGTGCCTCATGTTTGATGAAAAATATGAATGGGGTGGCCAATAAATATTACCTAAATTTTGAGTGGGGTGGGGACATAGACCATTGCCAATGCCTCACACTTAGTAGTTTTATAATTCTACTCTATTGGGGTCAATTTGTGACTTGTGAAGGAGATAAGAGGATCCATCTTACCTTCATCAGGTTGTGCTAAAATTGCACAAATTATAGATCCAGATGCATTGATATGGACATGGAATGGAATCATCTAGTCGAGAAACTAAAAAATAGTTGTGTTAGCCAACTTGAGCTTCAAATTTTCAAATGCATCATCTTGTGTTGTGCCCCATTATAATGGGTCATCCTTATATGATAGCTCTTTTAGAGATATTACAATCCTTGTATAACTCCTTATAAACTTTTTGTAATAGCCACAATGGCCAAAAAAGGCATGAATGTCTCTCTATGTGGAAGGAGTTTGGAGCAAAATGATAATGGAAATCTTCATGAGATCGACAAGCAGATCATCTTTGTAGATGATATGCCTGAACAATGTGTTAAAATGTCTCAAAGACACACTTATTAATATTCAAGAATATATGTATCTATTTTCAACTCTCAAACATGAAGTGTAATTTATCATAATAGTCCCTCATGATACTATATATTCCAATCATCAAGGTACACTTGGAGGAACTTATGGATAAAATCCTTGAATGTGGTGATGACCATTTTGGAGATTATAGTTAGTGCATTTTTTAGCCCAAAGGGCATCAAATTATAGGTAAAAAAATCCCATTCTATCATAAAGGTTGTCTTAGGCATGTCCTCCTCTTCAATTTTGACTTGATGGTATCCAGAGAAACCATCAGTGAAAGTATATATTTTTTAGCCTATGATTCCATCCAAGACTTCATCAGTGAATGGAGTCAAGAAGGGGTCAGTGACACAAGTGGCATTTAACAAGTGGTAATCCATGCAAATGTAGATGTGCCCATCTATTTTAATGCTTATTACCATTAGGCTTACCCATTCTACCTCTTACACAAGGTAAATTACTCCTATGGATAGTATACTATCAATCTCCATCTTGATCTTCATGTGTAGATTGGATTTCATTCTGTAGGGGCGCTTCTTGATAGGGCATGCACCATCCACTAGATTTATACTCATTTTCCCAAGGGATGGGTGGGTGTCCTTCATGTCATGATAATTTCATAGAAACAAATCTTGAAACTATGTTAGGAGATCTATAATTCATGTTAGTTCTATGTTAGCCAATATGCACCCATAGTAGCCACCTTTGTTTCTCCTTTGGCACTAATATCAACCTGGGTGGTCTTGAGTGACACATGGTAGGGTTTTTCTCTCTCCTAATGTGTGTCTTCAAAATGCCTACTCCTCGTAGTTGTTTTGATGTGGAGATGAGTAGGGTCTTCTTTGTTAGGGGAACTATCATCCACTTAACACATGATCTTCCTTTTTCTTATCAAGGACATCTAATTTCATGCTTTTTACACAACCATATCTTCATCACTCGAGTCACTATTGAGTTTCTTCTCCTTGAATAAAGTTGGGAGTGATAATCCTTTCTCCCTGAACATATCTTGTAGGTGCTCCTCTGAGATGGTAGTGTCCTCAAACATTGCCCTTTGAATGACTTGCAATAGCTCAATCAATTCCAAGTTATGTGAGGAAAAGGAGGTGTACACAAACTTATTCTTCAAGAAATCCCAATTGGTTGTCTCATAGTGTGTTTTTTTGACCACATACCAAGCCCTTGTCCATGTCTTCAAGGTTTTTTATAAGGTGTGCACCCATAGTTTCCTTAGGGCATTTACAATACACTCAATCTAAGTTTCTTCACATAAGCGCACATGCACTATAGGGTCAAAATCAATAGATTATGCATAGATGTCTAAATCCTCATTACTTTTTTTGAATCTAGTGCATATTGCTACTTTTACATCTTACCAAGCTAGAAAGCTAGACTTTTGCATTGCCCACCAATGAGCAACATTACTTCTCAAAGTATACACCAATGCACCCATTCTATCTTTGTCCTTTGGTATGCATGACTATATATCATGGGCATACTCTTCTATAGGATTGCTCCCCTCATATCACAAGAGTGTTACAAGTTTACCTTTGCTTAGGCAAAACACCCTATTTCTCTTCTTCTTATTGTAAGGGACCCTTATTTACAAAGTATGATCGATCTTGACCTAGCCAATCCTCATAGGCTTCAGTGCCTTAGCTCTCACTATGTGGCACCTTTGACCAGTGGTTTCATAAGATTCTTCAACCCATCAATCACAAGTTACAGTGGTAGTGTCTAAGGTTGATTGTCCATCATCCCAAAAAAGTACTCCTTGGTCATTGGGGTTGATAGTTTCACCACCTTGCACCATGATGTTATATATATGGTTGATATCCTCTTCAAGATCAACATTTTATACATAAGGGGGTCCTTGGTCACTTGAGAGGGGGATCATGACCCTCTCCTTGCCATTTTCAAAATTCATATAGTGCTTCTTGAAGCACATGTTGACATTATTTATGTAGCACCATGGCCTACTCAAAAGTACTAGATAATTATCTTGCTCAGTCAACTCAATCACTTTGAAGTCAACATGGAACTATGTACCCATAATATCTACAATGGTACCTTTTAAAATTTTGATTGGTTGCATCCTGTATTTGTTGGCCATGAAAATTATATGATATGAGGGACTTAAGGATGGCCTACCCATCTTCTCCCATGTGTTCCTTGTCAAGATATTAACCTTGGCACCTGTGTTAACAAGGACCTCACATACATACCATCCATTAATAGTGGCATTCAACAGGAGCTCTTAATTTTATTTTGCATTCTGTATATGGCAGACCTCTTGCACCCTTTCCATGCATGGTGTAGTAATTTCAACTATGTGGGGCATAGTAATTTCAACTGGATTCTACCTGGCATGTTATAAAATAAAATTGTTCAATAAGGGTAGTATCCCTTCTATTTGTAAGAGGTGCATGATCTTTGTTAGTTCTTATACCTCAACCTCTTATTTATTTTACTTTTTATGTGAGGTAGTAGCTTGCACTTTTAAATCTTGTACCAGTTGGATTTCTCCTTGTAGGTTTTGAATGACATTCATGGCCTATTAAAATACATCCTTCTCATGTGCAAGGCCATGGTAAGGCACAACTTTGGGTTCTAGTCATGTGATGTGCTCAGTGTGACTTGGTTCCCCATATTCTAGGTGCAATTTTGGTACTAGAACAACTGGTAGTTGAGTGGTGAATCCACTACAAGTAGTTGCTTGTACTTTGATTAGCTCTGTGTGGGTCGATTGCACCTTTGGAATCCATTTCTCTACTTTTGGATCATGCCAAATCATTCTTTAACCTTTGTCTACATCAAGCCATCCTTGGGTCAAATTTTTATGCAATTTAGGGAATTCCTCAATCGGATGTGGTCCTTGATACTACTTGCACATTGGATGCATTGGACAGTCATACTGATAGTGCTCAATTGAGCCATACTTGTAACATGATTATAATGGGAATATTCCTCTACCATGTCCTCCACCTCACCATATGTCACCACTTTGCATCCCATAGCTATTATTATGTTGGCCATATCCCTCATTTTTTAGGTTCATTTTCCCTCTAGCTATTGTATTTCCCTATCATGCACCTATTTCCATAGTTTTGTGCATCTCATCAATTACTTGATTGTCAGCTATGGGATGAGTGTAGTCATCACACAACTTGTAATAATGGGTTATGCTAACTTGACTAGCATGTTGTAACAATGATAAAATTTGAACATAATGTCCCTCATGGCAAACTTCACAATTTAGAATCAATATGCACACATTCCTTCGAGAGAAATTATTTATGTTATGGCCTTCTATCTCATAATCAGTGTACGACAATCCACTTCAAACATCTTACAATGAACTAGTGGTCAAATTTTGTATTTGGGAGGCCATAGATATAATTTGTGCCTCTATGCAAGTGCTGATTCATGTGTCGGCACTCTTGACTGCCTCAAATTGAAGCATATCTTCTAGCACTTCATGGGGGGTTCATGAATGTATTCATAGATAATGCTCTTCTGAAGGTACTAGTAATCCTCTGAAAAACCATTGCATGCGCTGGGAGGGGTGAATATCATATGGGATCTTGAAAAAAAGAGTTTTAAACCTATCATCATACAGGTGGATGATATCTAAGAGCCCTTGGTTAATTTCCTTGAGCATGGTGATGCTCTGTTGCTCAAACACAAGTATATCAAACTCCTTCAAGAATACCTCCTTCAAAATGTCATAATCAATCATGGTCTAGTTAGGATAAAATTTCCTATAAGAGGTATGAGTGCTATCAAGTAGAGTTGTTACAAATTGAGTTACCTTATGCTCAGATTGGGTTATACCCCAAGTACACCATTGAAGCTCACATTTTAACACATGTTCTATGACATTTTCCATGCCATAATATTTTTTCAAGTGCATTACCATCTCTTAGTATATTTATTGTGGGGGGGCATTGACATCTAAGGCACTTTTCCCCTAGCACTTGTCTTGGTGGTGGTCCTCCAATGCCTCTATTCAATGGGTTGGGCATCAACCCTTTGGTTGTTGTTTATGTTGTTGAAGTTGATGGGGTTGTGCTACTCACTTGTGGCACTAGGCCACTCCTTATGGGTTATCGCCCAGTCTGCATAGTTGATATTTGCTGAACTAGAATGCTTGCACTTACGTTTTATGTTTTTGAACTAGTACCCAAAGGCCTAGAGGTACCTTCACTTAGATCCTCATAAGGGAAAATTTGTTCAATCATAAAATTGCAATCTAAATCTACAAATTGGTTAAAACCAATATTGATAACAGGGTTAGTTATCACTCTTCTTTCTTCCTTAGGGGGATCCAATGCATGAGATTGCGCCATAGGTTTAAAGGGGGTAGATGCTTCTAGTGCATCTTCAATGGTTAAATTTGATAAGAACCTAGAGAATTATACACCTATCAATTGATGAGATCAATTTATGGCTTCAATGTTTCTATCTTCTTAGTGCTTCTACAATTCAATAGATCTTTCCCTATGTGTTTCCCACTTAGTATGGGTTCTCTCAACACTTTCAAGTTCTAGTTCTTCTATCAACCTACACCTTCTCTTATTATAAGTCTATCACCTAAGCTCTCATGTGTTAATTTCGTGTACACTTCCATTATGCTTCACTAACACATCTCCTTCTTCCATGTTACATTGCTTATATGGGAAAGGATTTTAGCCTTCCATTATTATGATTTTAAAGTTATAATCCACCATTAGTCTCTTAATCTCAATGTCAAGTTCTTACATAAACTTGCCTATAGGATCATGAAATAATTGATATTATGCTTATTAGGTTAGGAGTACATTGATACTATGAACTCAAGCACTTAGTTATTTAGCTCTCCTTGCCACCATATGTCTACAACTGTTGTACAAGTGGCATCATAGTTCTTAAGCCTTTCTAAGTACTCCTTCATCTACTCAAGGTGTTGACCATAGCTTCATCTTCTATGGGTTGAATAAGAAGCCAACCATCATTACACATGCTCAGGTAGTTCATATAATAAAACCTTATATAGAGAATCATATAGGTTATTATGAACCCACTTCCTTAGATTTTGTTCTTTACAGGATGGATGCTTTAGTGCAAAGTTGTCTTCCACCTGTTCTAGCTAGTGCTCAATGTTCTCAAGGGAGAGGTGGAGCATTATTATTTTAACCATCACAACAAATAAATTCAACATGGGTCCTAGCAATGAAACCAAGATATTGTATAAAAGTTATTTATTCACTCCATCAGGCACTTAGTTGGTTGTCTAAGTCAGTTCTAGACTGGCTATAACTAGGTGAAATCATAAAATAACCCTATGGCACTCAACATTTATCACTCAACTGCAATGGAATTAATTCACATAAGGTGTGATCCTTATGCTCTCACTTGAAGCATGATATAGAAATAACTAGGGCCCACATTAGGCTAGTCGTGCCATGGTGTAACTCAATCTTTAAGGGGTTTGGTCATTTTCAAGTTCATCAGCATAAGCCATTTTTAGGCTAGGTTGAAGGTCTATATGTGCAAAGCCTATTTAAGTAGCTACTTTTGATCATGTGGGTGCAAGCCTATATCAGGTTGATTTGTGGTCTCAAGGGTGAAAGCCTATATTTTATCATGCATAGCATCCTTCAAGTGCTTGGAGGGCTCAATGGAATATCTTAGATCAAGGGTGCATGCTGGTTACTGTTTTAAGCATAGGTATCATGGCTTGGCATGAGGGTCTTCCTATACTTAGAGTATTCTACCCAATATAATGATGTCATCATAAATTGCAGAGATGCCATTAATTTTTTGGATCAAAATCTTGTTAGAACTTAGTATTCATATATTAAAATTAAGCATTATAACTATCACAAACATTGTGCAATTAAAACCTATTTAAAGAACATAACTATAACCACCTAAACTAGTTCAAAACTTAAATAAGGCATGCCATTCTTCATTAATAGAGTTCAAATATAGAGAGTACATAATAAATAAGATAGAGTGAATGCTTGTCTAAGCTACTAAAGGCCCAGATGCTCACATACAAGCTTGGGCACTACAATGTGAAGCCTCAAAGACATCCATACTAATCCTAGTTTTGATGGTGGTCATTTCACAATGTCTGGAACCAATTTTGTAGGGCTTCATTATGTCAAACTCATATCATCACAAACTGGTTTGAGCTTGATTTTATAACCTATAGGAGCACCTTCTACCAGGGTGGAGCTATGCACATTGATTACTAAGTTAGATATTTTCTTAAATATTCCACCAACTCCATTACTTTGTTCCCCTCATGTTATGATTGCCATGTGCTTCCATTCCTTGAAGATGCCCAACACATTATAAAAAATTTTAACCACCTGCCAGCTAGTTCAAGGAGTGCATCGATTCTTTCAACTAGCATAAATATATCAAAATAGCAATCATCTAGAATGATTGCCTCATGTCACGATGTCTGTTGAGTTGGTGCAGATCCAAAATTATCCAAAAAGGGGCTCAACACATTAGTGCATATCCAAACTTATCCAAAAGGAGGCCCAACACATTCTATGTGCTTTAATTATATATCTACCTAAACATGTTCCTCATATATGCTACATGATCCTCACACAAATTATAAAGTTATCTTATTATTTTGAGGTGACATAACTACTAGTTTATACTTCCCCACACCTCAAAAGGGGGGCATGTCATAGAGGCATGGCTTCCACATTTTTCATAGTTTTAGATTATGGTGGGGGCATGTTATGAAAACATGTTCTCCACACTTATATCATCTCTCAGATTCTTTAGATTCAGTGGGGACATGTCATGTTAACATGTCCTCGACACTTGATTTTTTTTTCAAATTTGGACTCAAAATTATTTCTAAATAACCTTGAGGGAATATCTCTTGATTGGTATTATCACCTACTTGAGGGGTATATACATTCTTTTCACCAAGTCATGGCCGAGTTTGTCAAATCCTTTGATATGAATAAGCTTATAAAGACTAGAATACAAGAGTTCTTTCACATCAAGCAAGATCATGATGAATCAACTACCCATTTCATTATGAGATGGAGAAAAGTCTTATAATCATCTCTCCATTGGTTTCATAGTTATATGATTCAAATACATATTTGTGGCAACATTCTATGCATTGGTACCATTATTATAACCAAGGTTTTTATTTAGATATATACAAGGTACATATCCCATGAAAAGGGCATCTTAATTGAAAAATAAAATCAACTTTTATATTTCAAATACTACTATGGACTGTTATCATACCTAGGATGGACTTTTATTGAGCTAATCTACTACAGTAGTTGGTTCACTTTTTGTCAAGGTTAAGGTGATTAAATCAATCATTCTTACCAAGTTTATAATTTAGACTTGATTAAATCATCCAAATTAATCAAATTTATAGGATGGATTGATTAAATCATCCACCCTCATCAAATATATAGTGTGATTTTATTATATCACTCCTACTCGACAAGTTATAAGTGTGATTGGGTTGCATAATTTAAATAAACTTAATGGCCATGTGGCAAATCACCTTTTTGCCAATATTGGTGGCATGTTGTCCTCCAACCTCTACAAATATATATGTTCTTTCAGCTTTCTAAATTTTCCAAATCTCAACTACAATGCTTCATAATAAATCATCTCTTAAAATCAAATTGCTAAAAGGCAAGATGGTTGCATTGGCACACAAGTGGACTCCTAACCTTGCTCTCTTTACATTTAAGCATTTCAAATTATTTCAATTTCAAATTTCATACACTAATTATATATTGTAACATGTTCTTGGTTGTAGGTCAGTCATCAGGAAAGCACATAAATGGGGTTTGCACCAAGACAAGGTGTGTTATACACACCCAAGTATGCATTTATTTTCCTATAGAGTATAAATTTCATTACTAGATTAAAGTAGGGAAAAATGTAGACACTAAATCTAAATTATTTAACACATTAGTCTTATACATTTGGAAAATATCTATCACGGTTCTACCCTTTAGTTCTAATACTTATCATTGCCAAAAGGCTCACATTCACTATCTCTTTATGTCAAATTGCTTATCTCTTAGTCTGACCACTATTATTCTAATGACTTAGCCTTCTATATTGTGAAAAATTCTCTAAAATTTATCATTGTCCTTCTTTGATAGTCTTGAACCTTTACTTATTTTCTAGCTTCCTGAACAATTGTGTCATAGCCAAATGCATACGTCAACATAAGTGTCCTTTTTAAACTAATTGTCCAGAGCCCAAAAGTCATCTAATTTTCAAATTAAACATATCCTTATAGTTGGCCTAAGCACTTCAGTGTGAGATATTTTTGAAATAGATTGGTATATATATAAGATCAACCATTATTCACTCTAAACCTAGAAAATATTGAAAAATCACAAGGTAAATTACCAAAAATCACTCAATCAAGCATTCAAGTGAGCAAACCAACCCTATTCATCCTTATTTATATATTATTCATAAGATAAATAGTCCCATAGGTTTAAAGTACTAAAGGAGAATCCCATTATCCATATTTTCCACGCTATAAGATAGGTCATTATATGTACTTATTTATCACACATTGCATCCTTATGCACACAAAAGCCAACATGTAGGGTAAAACTACATAAGTCTGAGGTCTTCTTTAGAGTATTGGCTATGTGGGAAATTCCCATTGACATATGGGTCCTTGGGGTAGCTTGACACCATATGACTATTAACCCATTTTCCTACAATCACTCCAAGGGTGAGGAAGCTAGTGTTTGATCATTTGACAAAGAGAGAAGGTGCATGTGCATGATTTGTATACACCAAAATAAAGGTGCATAAACCCCATAAGGATACAGTTGGTTGCATTCAGATCCAATCATAATTCCATACTGGACACCTACATCTAGTTTAGACACTAGTGTCGACATAACTATCTAGATTTGACATAAGTGTTCAAGGCCACTTGGTGCAAAATTATAGAATTTGATGATTGTTCCAGGATCCTGATCCAGTCCACTTACAAATTGTTTCAACCCAAATTTGCATGTGCATAATAAAATGAACAAATTAATATTGTTTTCAATTCATTGCAATATCAATCAATAGCTGCTATTTTTAGCAAATCTTATTATTTAAATTTAGAATTTTTTTTTTGAGTTTGTAAATTAATTAGCATGTTGTAGATCTATTTATCACCCTTGTGCTTATTAATTTTCATATTATTAACCCTAAATACCCCTGTATCTAAAATCTAGGGTTAAACAATGTTTTATTAATATATAATGTGGTAGTTATTCATGAAATTCATTTTTCCCCCTCCCCATGTGTCTTATGTGGCTTCTCATAGTGTCTTTACATCTACTATGATGGTGGAAGGTGTTAGGATATTTAGAAAGAAGGAAAAGGGAAAATAAATCATGGCATATAAAAAAATATATAAGGTCCACATATATGGTATGGAATGGTCATTGTCAAATTCAAATAATAGTGGCCATGTGGATGATTCCATTTTGTAAGAAGTATTCAACCCTTCTCTTGTGGTGTTGATGTCCATTTGAGAGACACTAGGTGAGGCAATTCTAAATATGCATATGAAAAATAATTGAAATGTTGACGAACTTCATTACAAATTTAATTTGAACCTATAATCAAATACTTTTGATGGTTTAACCATTAGTCTCATCCAACATGATGTGCATAATAGGAGGAACATAATTGATGTTCATTTGAGAGACTATGGGTGAGGTAGTTATATATGCTTAGGAAAAAACATTGGAATGCTAACGAACTTCATTCCCATTTCCATTTGAACATGTAATCAAGAATTTTTTATGGATTTACCACTAGTCTAATCCATCATGATGTGCATAATAGGAGGAAGTACACCTCCAAGGCCATCCTTACACACTAGGGAGTTAAATTTCCTTTTGGTTTTGGATCTTGACAATTATTTTAAAGGTCTTGAGTCAAAATTGAATGATATTACAAGAATTTTCAAGAAAAGTGGGATATCTTTTGACCCTACTGGGTTGGGGATTCCTTAAAAGGAGGTTGGTTTGGACCCTAATGTCAAACTACTATGTAGAATCTTTCCCACCCTCATCCTCCAATGTATGTGTGGCGATATCCCAAAAAAATTGGATAACACGAGTGGTGCTTCAAACTGGATTAATGCTCAACACTTTAATTTCCCCATTTTGATGTGTGAAATGCTTAGGAAATTAGTGTTAGAAGGTATAAAATTGCCTCAATATAATTAGATCATGGGTGTCCCTATCACCTATGTGTTTATGAGAAAAAATAACTTGGTTGGAATGGGGACTGAAAACCTTCTTTGACTTTGCAAGAAGTTTATGCAGACATGTTATGCTCAAATATTTTTATAAGAAAATTTCCTAAAGATCGCTTGGGTTATTTTTTTGGATTTATAATAAACTTTCATAAATATCTCTAGGGAAATTTTATGGTTGTGGTTATTCTCCTTCATGGCCAACTGATTTATATTTTATTTTTTGTAGTTTTTGATAGACTATGGTGCATATACTTATCCAAAACCCACTATGTTGGTGAACAAAGTATGTGTATGTATATATATTCCATTTTTATTTTATTGTTTGTAGTTTGTGGTAGGCTATGGCACATATACTTAGCCAAAATCCACTATTTTAGTGTGTGGTGCTTGTACTTATCCAAAATCCACTATGTTAGTGTGTGGTGCTTATACTTATCCAAAATCCACTATGTTGGTGTGTGCAATATGTGGAGGTATATATAGTTTTTAAGCTTCATTTTTTTTATTGTTTATAGTTTATGATATGCTATGGTGCATATGCTTAGCCAAAGTCCACTATGTTGGTGCATATAGTATATGTATGTGTATATATTCATTGTGTTTTTCATTATCTATAGTTTGTGATAGTTTATGGTTCACATACTTAGCAAAAATCCTCTATGTATTATCTTTTATTTTTTGTAGTTTTTGATAGCCTATAATGCATATACTTGGCAAAAAACCACTATGATGGTGTGTGGAGTATGTAGATGTGGTTGTATATATATTTTTAAGCTTTATTATATTACATATACTTAGCTAAAATACATTATATTTATACGAGGAGTACATGAATTTGTATATATTTTTTGAGTCAAAATCCACTATATTGGTGTGTGGATGTGTTAGGTGTGAAGTAACTATTCATAGTCACTATTCACAATTATTATTCATGCTGACATGGTATGCAGGTGATGTGGCATATAGTGTTAGGATCTATAACATAAAGCTCTGATACCACTTTGTCAGGATTAGGAGCACAATTTATTACCTTTGTATAAGCAACTAAACACAGAATTTAACCAGAATCAACAAGTAACTAGAAATCAAAAACAACACAGAATTTGAGAGACAATACCCAATTGTATTAATACTCTTCCAAAAAGAAAATACAATAAAGAAGATGCCACACTCTTATTACAACTCTGAGGCTTCCCACACCTCTAGGACTTCCAGTAATTCTCCTTCAAGAGTTCTCTCTCTCAATTACGGTCACAACAAACAACTCAAACACAGAGCTGTTGTTCACCTCCAACTAGTCAGTAACAATACTACCAGTACGAAGTACTCCACGTACTCCAAGTAGATCTCCCTGATCTTGCAACAACCTGCAAATCAATGACCTTACTTACCATGTAGATCTTCTACCTGATCTTACACAACCCATAGATCAACCTAATCTTACAATTGAAAGGATCTCTTCCTTGTCCTTAATTACAATACAATGCCATGAGTCTCTTAAATAGACCTCATGCAAACAATAATTAGACATCCTAATTACAATAATTAGACACGCAACTCAAAACTAAAATTAGCCTTTAACATGCAACCTGGCTATTCAACAAACTAACTGTTCGTGTAACTAACAGTTCTAGAATGCACAGGTGACCGACGTCGATTGACTCCTGACTGATGTCGGTTGTTGTGAACACTGAAGATGACTGCCATCAGTTGCGCTACCAACGTCAGTTTCTCTGTAACTTGGAAACCTTCTCCAATTTGCATCCTGGTGAAGCTTTTAGCTCCACACCCTAACAATCTCCCACTTGGAGATAAATAGATGCACCTGTACCTGTACCTGTACATCATCTAATTTTGTTTTCTGGCTTGTATCCCTCTTCAAGCTTAATCTTGAAGACCAACCACCACACAACTTGTGGTGCTCCACCTGTCATCCAAGTAACATGCCATATTTGAATCTACATATCCATGTAGAGAAGTGTCTGACCCTACATTGCATGTATACCTGCTGTTGGTCCCTCTCAGATACCTGAGAATCCACTGAGCTACTCTCCAGTGCTTCTTTCTCGGATTGACCACAAACTTTCTGATAGCACCCATTGCTTGGGCAAACTTAGGTCTAGTACACATGTACTTAACCTCATCATGTGATTGGGGACACTGTTCTGTGAACTGTCCATCCATAGGTGCGTTTGCCAGTTCTACATCCTGCACTACCTTATTCACACAATCATCCTGAGACAACATCAACATGTGATTTTCCCTGTCTCTAGGAATACTCATGCCAAAGAATTTTTCTGCTTCCAAATTTTTCATGACACACCTTTGAACTAACTTTACCTTTAACTCAACAACTCCCTGCATGTGTGACCTTGCAACAAGCATACACACTACATACAGTAACAGGATAATGTAGCTAGTATTATCCAACCTGGTAAAGAAACCACAATGGTCACACTGACATTAACTAAAGCCATGCTTTGTCATACCCTTGTCAAACCTCCATTGTCTTGCAGCTTTCTCAAGACCATATGCCCTGGCCTTCCATCTCACGTGTCCATTCTCTCTCTTATTTAACTCAGCTAGAAATTTTACCAAATCTACCGTTTGGTTCTCTTTCAAGGAATCAACTTCCTCATCCATGTCATGCTCCCATTGTTTCCTAGATTCTACCTGCTCTGCTTCTTTAAAACTTCTTAGTTCTTGACCATCAGTGAGCAACAAGTAGTGTAAAGAAGGGGAATAATGAATTTGAGGCTTACTTACCCTTTCAGTCCTCCATATGGGCGCTTGAGACTCCTTGATAGCTTGTTGTCCACCCAAAATCTATTTTTTGGCCGACCCTGGTCTGCACATGACCGATGTCGAATCCTCCTGATCGCCAATGTTGGTTCTCTGACCGACGCCGGTGTCCTGTCCGTCGACGTCGATTCTCTTACCGACATTGGTGTCTACCTATTTGCCAACGTCGGTTCCACTTGACCGATGCCGGTACCTGTGTTTTCCTATGAGTGATGACTTTTTATACATGAGCTTACTTTGAATCAAACCCTTGTCCAAACTACCCTGCTCAGAATTATTCAGCCCCTTTCGCTGATCTCTGTCCATCATCTTCTCCTTAAACACCAAGGCTTTCCTATTCTTGCCAAAAACATTAGATTTCCTCTTTATGCAATAAACTTGATCCTTTCTTGTAGCATTAGTTTCAAGAAACCTTACTTTCTTCTATTGCTTACAAAAATCTTGATCTATGCCTCCCAGATCTAAACTCTTACCTTTTGACTCAAGAACACGCATCCCCTTCTTATTCATGTGACCAAGCCTACGAAGCCACATCTTTGAATCTACATCTGAAGTAGATAAACCAGAAGGAGAATCAGTAATACAAGTAGATAGATAAAGTGTACCTACTTTCTTACCTCTTGATAAAACAAGTGCACCCTTGGAAACTTTCTAAGATTTCGCTGTGAGAGTTATTGTGCATCCCTCATCACGCAACTTTATTATAGAAATCAAATTCCACTTCAAGACTGGGACATGTATGACATCCTTCAACACCCATGTGTTACTCGTCTGCAATTTTAGCTGCACTTCCCCTTTGCCAACCATTTGACAAGGCTAACCATCCCATAAATAAATCTCTCCAAAGTCTCCCTAGACATAATCATGGAAAGATGCTCTATTTGGGGTTGCATGAAAAGAGGTACCAGAATCTAAAACCCAAGATTCCACTTTATCCAAGGAATATACAAGAGCATCCTGTGCAACAATATCTGCAACATCTACTTCTTCATTTCCTTCATGCTGATCTTCAACCAACCAACAATCTTTCTTTACATGCCCTTTCTTTCCACAATGCCAACAAATTTTCCTGCCAGGCCTGGATCTAGATCTCCTGCCTATTTTTGACTTCCCTCGCTCGATCTTCTCTCTTTGCTTTCCCCTGCTTTCAACACTTAAAGCATTCCCTAATGATTCACCTGTGCTTTTCCTATGAATTTTTTCATTCAATATTACACTAACAACATCATCCACTTTTAAGATATTTGAAGCAGACACAGTATTACTAACTGCCATTACCAAACTATCCCAACTTTTAGGTAAGGTGCACAAGATTAAGAGAGTCTTAATTTCATCATCAAAAACAATATTGACTGAAACTAACTGATTTACTAATCCATGGAAATCACTAAGATGACTATGTACCGATCCACCTTCCTGCATTTGCAAATTAAATAATTGCTTCATAAGAAATACCTTATTCGAAGCTGAGGGTTTTTCATATAAATTTGCCAAAGATTCCATTAACTCTATCGTTGTCTTAGCCTATGATAAGTTAGAAATCACAGACGATGCCAAGCTCAACTTTATAGTTCCCAGAGCCTTCCGATCAAGAACCTTCCATTCTTCATCTTTCATATCTATGGGTCTGATTGCAACCCCACCCAATGGTAAGTATAGATCTTTCTGATACAGATAATCTTCTATTTGCATCCTCCATAATTGATAATTTGTGCCATTGAATTTCTCCATTCTTATCTTACTTTTTTCTGCCATTGCTATACTCCCACTCAAACAGAAACCCTTGTGAGTGACTTATAATCAAACACAAACACCTGCTCCCTGTAACCTGGCTCTGATGAACCTATCCATCGAACCAACACCCTGGCTCTGATAAACCTGTCCACCGAACCAACACCCTGGCTCTGATAAACCTGTCCACCGAACCAACACCCTGGCTCTGATACCACTTGTCAGGATCTAGAACATAAAGCTCTGATACCACTTTGTCAGGTTTAGGAGCACAATTGATTACCTTTGTATAAGCAACTAAACACGAAATTTAACCAGAATCAACGAGTAACTAAAAATCAAAAACAACACAGAATTTGAGAGACAATACCCAATTGTATTAATACTCTTCTAAAAAGAAAATACAATAAAGAAGATGCCACACTCTTCTTACACCTCTGAGACTTCCCACACCTCTAGGACTTCCAGTAATTCTCCTTCAAGAGTTCTCTCTCTCAATTACAGTCACAACAAACAACTCAAACACAGAGCTGTTGTTCACCTCCAACCAGTCAGTAACAATACTGCCAGTACCAAGTACTCCACATACTCCAAGTAGATCTCCCTGATCTTGCAACAACCTGAAAATCAATGACCTTACTTACCATGTAGATCTTCTACTTGATTTTGCACAACCTACAGATCAACTTGATCTTACAATTGGAAGGATCTCTTCCTTGTCCTTAATTACAATACAGCACCATGGGTCTCTTAAATAGACCTCATGCAAACAATAATTAGACATCCTAATTAAAATAATTAGACACGCAACTCAAGACTAAAATTAGCCTTTAACATGCAAATTGGCCGTTCAACAAACTAACTGTTTGTGTAACTAACAGTTCTAGAATGCATAGGCGACCGACGTTGGTCCCTGTCTGCCTGGAGATGACCGACGTCGGCTGACTCCTGACTGATGTTGGTTGCTGTGAACACTAAAGATGACCGTCGTCAGTTGCACTGCCGATGTTGGTTTCTCTGTAACTCGGCAACCTCCTCCAATTTTCATCTTGGTGAAGCTTTTAGCTCCACACCCTAACATGTAGGTGATGTGGATAATTGGTGATGTGATAGAGGCCCATGGAGGGTCATTCACATGTGATCAGGTTGATGTGATGGGAGTGGGGCGTAGCAATCTACCAAGGCATATGGATTTGTCCTTGGTAGTCACATGGAGTTTGTCTTGTGGTGAAATTAGTCAAGGGTTAGGTATAGGTCAAATTTTTAAGGGACCCCATGGTTCACATGTGTGGAGAAAGTCAAAAGGTGATTGAAACACATTTTAGACGTTGGTATGCACATGGAAGAAAAAGGTAAGCTAATACTATTGCTGATTGTCCTCACATGTGGAGTGGGGGACAATGTTTGGAGTTACATGGAAGTGGCTTAGATCTTGTCTAAAGTGGATGGTCCACTTTGTTGACCCTTTCACATGAAGACATACATTTTACTATTGATCACTAGTGCCCACATGGAATGTGGCGAATTTGTTGGGCCATCTATGATGTTACTCTCTCCCTCTCTCTCTCTTTTTGTAATGTTATATAAGCATGTGTTCTCTTTTGTATTTCTCACCCCATCCATTATTGTGGTGGATCCATGAAAGCTTGAGCTTGCATTCTTGGAGGTTGGATCATAGAGGCTATGTTAGCTTGGTTCACAAGATGAATGCTTTAGGTTTAAACATTGAGTGCTTGGTTTGTAAGCACTAAAAGGAGTTACTAGAGGAGCTGTGTAGAAGAGATTGATGTTGTTAATAATGAAGTATGGAAGCTACCATTTTCCCCATGGTTTTTACTTTCACATTGAAAGGTTTTCCATCTACATCTTGTGTAATGTGTTCCCTCTTTTCTCATGTTTTTGTATCTTGTTTTCACTTTGCATTTTTACTTGCACTTTAGGATATAGCTTATTGATCCTAACATATAGTATCAAAGTTATTTTTTGTTAACATTTGGTATTAGAGCCATGGTAAAAAAAATGACTGTTTGTGAGTGTTCTCTATAGTTTGTTGTTTTGTGCAAGTGGAAGCTACTGTGCAGGAGGAGAGACCAAGTTGAAGATTAAAAATACAAAGAGATAAAAACAAAAAGTTTTATGGTAGGTAGTTCTCTCTATGGAGCTCTAGAGGATCTCTTGGTGAAGATCTCATTCTCTTAAATGTTTCTAAGGAGAAGATCATAGAGAGTTGGAGGAGAAAGTAAAAAAAATTTGCTAGACAACTCAATAGCCTACACAGTGTCCCTATAGATGATGAAGCAATTGTATAGCTTGAGGAGCAAGTTGGTCTCCTTTGGAGGAGATTGAGGACAAGGATGACCTTGTTTTGGTTCTTGGAAACAAATAAAGGGGTGTATGATGTGGTATCCTACTGACCACATGTTTTTAGCTGAGATGTTACATCCCAATCTTGAAAGGATCCAAGAGTGATCCATCTAAGGATGAACAAATACAAAAGAGAAGTCATGCTTAAATAATATTTACAATGAGAAGAGAGAGGGGAGAGAGAAAAATCATAGTGGCCCCAAAAATTCAACACATTTGAGTGGGGTGTCATGTGATCTTCAAAGGTGCTTTTATTTATGTGCAAAATTCATCAAATTTGATCCTCCATTAGACAGGAACATGTGTCACCTCTATGTGGCTCTAAAACTTGCACCCCTCTTCCACAAGTTTGTCAAAAAAACACAGTGTCCTTCTTGTCTTCATAACCAAGGGTCAACAAATTAAATGCTCCACTTTAGACAAGATCCAATCCACTCCATGTGACTCCAAGAAGCACACCCCACTCACACATGTGAGGTCAATCTGTAAAAGTATCAACTTGTCTTTTTATTCCATATGCACACCAAAGTTCAAAAGGTGTTCCAATCACCTTTTGAATTTCTCCACACATGTGAACCATGGGGTCCCTTAGAAATTTGACCCATACCTAACCCTTGACCAATTTCACCATAATACAAACCCCATGTGACTACCAAAGACAACTCCATGTGCTTGGTGGAGTGTTATGCCCCACTCCCATCACATCAACCTGATCACATGTGAATGACTGTCCATGGGCCCTTGCTACATCACCAATTAGCGACATCACCTACATGCCACATCATATGTTTCATCACTGGCATGCCACATCACCCACATTCCATGCCACCATGAATAGTGACTATGAATAGTAACTTATGAATAGTGACTTCACACCTAACAAGATGGAGTACATGGATGTGTATATATTATTGCAATAAGTACGTGGATATGTATATATTATTTGAAGTTACATTTGATAAATCCACTATATTAGTGATTCTAATCCATTATGACGGCATGTGGAGAATGTGGATGCATGTATATATATTTTCTAAGCTTCATTATAGTACACATGCTTGGCTAAAATCCACTTTATTGTTGCATGGAGTATGCCAATGCATATATAATTTTAAAGTAAAAATCCATTGTATTTAATTATGTTAAAGTTGCCATATAACATCTAGTTGGCATTTAACAATGACTAGATATCTTATTCTCATTGTTTGCCCTAAACAGATAGGGTTCATACATAATAGGTACATCTTGGATAACATCATCATCATTTGGGAAGGAATGGAATGGGGCCGATGGTCTTACCAAAAGGTTCTATTTGTCAAGATTGATTTTTAAAAATCTTATTAAAAAATTAAATGGCCTTACATTTTGACTATGTTGAAGCCTTATGGTTTGGCCCTAGGTTTATTAGCATAGTTCATATGTTTTTTCAAGATGCATGCATTACCATTAATGGGGTTCAATCTGACCAGTTTGGTCTCTTTTATTCTATTGATTAGGGCTGCCCACCACCTCCCTCCCTTTATGTGTTAGCCACTGAAAGCTTCAACGACATGTTGGCTAATTACTCCTCTAGAGGTCTGGTCAAGGGTATCTCTCTTCCCAACACTCATTCTCAAATGGTTAATGGGCACTTTCATGATGCCTCCTTCCTTACATTGGTTAAAAATGAGTAATCCATATCTAATGTTGTGAAATGTTTTGAGGTGTTTTGTTTAGCTTATAACTCCTCCATTTAGTGCAGAAAATCACAATGCTACAAATAGTCCCTCCCCCTTGCCTTCTTTGTTGTTGTAGTACAAGTGGAATTGGGTTCAATGCATAAAATGAATTAAATTTTTGGGCATCCCTTTCTCCTTTCAAGATAACCACTTTTATTTTTGGTAGTGTGTGGTGCAGAGGGTTGAAAAAAAACTACCAAAACTCCAAACTACTATCGTTAGCAGGAAAATTCTAATTTTTTTCTAAGGTGTTGGCTGTCAATTATGCTTATTAATCATCTTGTTGGGCCCCCTCTAAGGCTGCCTATGCTAAATTGGAAAAAAAAATAGATGGATTTTATGTGGGTGAACTCTGAAGGTAATTGAGGGTTCTATTGAGTAGCTTGGGATATCTTCTACAAGCCAAGATCTCTAGGAGGGCTTTGTGTTTTAGATATTTGTATCCAAGGCCATGCTTTGTGTGCTACTGTATCACTCATGCTTTGGATGGTAATGAAAATTGAAAAATACTTCTTAGTAATTGTATCACTCAGGGCAGTCCCATGGGCACAAGAGCCTAGAAGGGATGGAATCTTCAAACTCTATTGCTCACTCAGGGCCCTGTCACCATTGTGGCTAAGAGTATCTAGAAGGCTTAGCAAAAGGCTTTTGGTTTTGGATGACGATGGGTTTAGGTATGGGCTATCTCTTAATTCTTAGTCTTAATAGTGGTCTCTAGTTTTTACTTATCATGAGGTCCCTTTTACTCTTGTGCTTTAGATAAAAAGTCTTTGGCTCTATAGACAGGGAATCAAAGTTATCTCTGACTTCTTTTGTAAACAAACTAGAGATTAGGTGCCTTAACATATTTTATGCCACTAATTTCAATTACAACCTAGTGATCAAGAGCCTATCACATAAAATTAGAATGCCATACCTGATATCCATCCCCACAAAATTGGTGTGTAAACTCCTTCTAGATGGTAAATTGGCCAAAAGTGACCTACTAAGACCCCCATCCACTAACATAAACCTCGATTAGGTTATCAACTCCTCTCTTTACAGTCTCTTCAAGTAGAAACTCTCAATTCCAAATGGAAAGTTAATTCCATTGAAAAGGCTTGGAGAAGAAAATTTGATCATGTATTGATGACCAAAATAAGTACACTTATATTTGGAGTATTCTCCACCAAGATCTCCCAATTCATTCACACTTTGTGCACCTAGGTATGGCTCACCCTATTTGCTTTGTATGCAAACACCCATAATTCCTAAAGCATATTCTCTGATTTTTCAAGCTTGCCCAATTTCCTTGGCAACGGATTCACACCCTCTTCCAACCCTTATATCTTAAGATGTTTAGGGGTCTCAACCATGATTCCTACAAAATATTCACAAAAAGGGTATATATTTCAAGCTAAAATTCTCTTTCAATTATGGAAGAATAGAAACAATACTACTTTTTACCAGGTTATTATGAATGATTATTTTCCCACTGTTAACATAATTAATGTGTTATCTAATGTTGTACTTCAGATTCAAGTTCAAATTGAAAAAGTTCGTCTGGGGCTTACCCACCTCTAAACCGTACTTGATCATTGAGACAACACCCCTTGTATGGTTAGTCTCCCTAGACTCCCCTTGTTGTTGGTTGCTCCCATGAGATTATAGGCATGGGTCATGAGAGAGGACTCGATCATGTAGCAAGGGTCGCAATGATTCTCCCTAAAGGTGGTTTCCACCTCTGTGTCCTCAAAGACATGGCCACGAAGGTGCTAGTGGTAGTGGTTGGGATGGCAGAAGGGGTGGTGCTAGTGGGGATGGTGGATGTGGTGGTGCTAGTCACTCTAGGTGGTTTGCACCACTGCAAAGGAAGATCCCTCATTTGGCCTTTGTTATTTCTCCTCCTAAGTTGGACAAGTCTAAAAGATAAAGAAAAGGAAGAAGACCATTGGGGTGTTGTACTTGACTTTGCAAATCTTTCAGCGACTACGGGATGGGGAGGTTGGGGGTGATAATCTGATGATCCCCCACCTCCATCCTTTATCATTGCTCCTAATGTTTAGTGTGATTTGTAATATGTGGCTTTGTTATATAGCTCTTTTGTTTCATCATTTTTTTGGTTGAAAATTGTTTTGAATTTTATTAAGATATTGATGTAATTTTTTAATGTTCTCCAATATGACTTTTGGAATGTGACTTCTTCCACTCTCGTTTTGTATAATTAACTTTTATATCTTATTAATTTTTAAAATAATTCAAAAATATTTGAAAAAAAAAAAGAAGGAAAAAAAAAAAGGAGGAGAAAGTACATAGATATGTATGTGTGTGTATATATATACGTTTCATATGATAAATTCACTATATTGGTGATTAATAGGGTAACAAAACTATGAATTTTCCACAAAGCTTCAAACCTCGTACCTTTTGTTTAGGATCGAGACGTTTTATAATGAGTAATAAATATCTTTGTTGGCAAAACGAACTTCGAGTTGCGAGCATTTTAACCTGTTAAACTGAAATAAAAGAATCACATACCGGCCCGCGATTGATCATTCTACAAATGTATAAGCAAAATCTGAAATTCAGAAAAAGGGGCATTCCGAGAATCGAACCTCATACCTTCTGTTTAGGATCGAGACGTTTTATAATGAGTAATAAATATCTTTGTTGGCAAAACGAACTTCGAGTTGCGAGCATTTTAACCTGTTAAACTGAAATAAAAGTATCACATACCGGCCCGCGACTGATCATTCTACAAATGTATAAGCAAAATCTGAAATTCAGAAAAAGGGGCATTCCGAGAATCGAACTCGGGACCTCTCGCACCCAAAGCGAGAATCATACCACTAGACCAAATGCCCTGTTTTATCTAAGAAACCTTGTTTATGAGATTACAGGCAGATATTGACAGAAACAGATTTCCGTTTTCAGTGGGCATCTTGTTTCTCCTAAATTGGTATTAAAATAACGGTAACAAACTCTGCCTGTAATTGATATTCTATTCTATTCTATCCACACTCGGTTTTGGACTGAGTAGAGTAAACACACATAAAAAGATGCCACCCAGATTCCAATTCTGGTTATTAGAATTACAATCCAATGCCCTAACCTTAAAGGGCATACATTAATTGTTTTAACGATATATGTTTATGTTCACCTTCCACATATCTAATTTATGGTTCATCTTCTTACGGTTCTGCAATTATCTATGTATTACAATGGTTGTATTTGCTTAGAATAATTTAAAATTCAATAATTTAGTATGTTTTTCACCTGATTCGGTGTCAAATCCTTATCAAGCAATTATTTCAAAAGTTGATATACACAAATTTTGTTTGAAAATATTTCATAAATTAATGAATTCATGTATTATATTGGAAATTTACTATTGGATTTATTTTTTTATTTTAAATGTAATTTTATCAGAGTATTAATTTATGTTCATTTGTTTGATTAAAATATTAGAAATTAACAATCACTTCCATCAATTAAAGTGCCATTACGTAAGTATTAAGTAGATATAATCACAACCACAAGGCAGTGCAATACATGAACCATAATATAGCGTAATGCATGAAATAAAAGTTAAAAAAAAAAAAGGAAGAGGTTTCTATGATATGATAGCTCTTTTGTTTTTTCATATTTATGGTCATATTTATGATTGTGATCATATTTAGAAAGACAATGATAATTCTCATGATGATATTAATCTTTACAAAATTCTTAATAAATAATCACTTGATGATGGTGAAAAGCTCAATGTAGAGGATGAAGGCATTAATTATATTAAAAACTTCAATACTCAAACTCTGAGACGCTGGGACAACAATGTTGAATTTTTATTTAGCATTGATAGGATTGAAGGATATTTTCATGGCCAACATTATTGTATTATCTAACGTAAGAAATAAATAATATTTGTAAAATTATGATTGTATTGAAAATTATATTTTTAATAGATATATTAATTCTAAAAATTATGTGCAAGTTAAAATTAAATGTTATTATACACGTGAAAATTACTAAAAATGTTCTTTAACTTAAGGAAACATTTTCTACATCATATAGGGTAACACAAAAATATCATCTTTCTTAGAAAGTTTGTTTAAAAATATGATTCAAGTGCCAATGAATGTGTACTATTATGGAAAGAGTATGTGAATTCTAGAGTTTGTCCCAATTCTAAGTGTAACAAATGCCATTTTAATAATATTGTTCATGGATATTAAATTTCAAGGAAGTTTTGTGGAATTTACCATTAATTATTACACTACATTTTTTTTATCGTTACAAACTACTTGAAGAACTAATGACAAAGCATTCCAATAATAAAGTAGTGATAGGGTGCTGTGAATACCAACTGATTGCCAAGCTATGAAATATATTGAGTAGAATTGGCTTGAAAAACTAAAGTTCAATGCAAAAGTGTGAGGATAACTCTTGCAATGGATTGGGTTGATCCATATTATAAATTTTCAACAACATATATAATTTCACCTATTGTATTTATAACTTATTGAATTTCCACATGGATAATGTTACTACAATAACATATGATTTTTTTGCTACTAATTCTTGGAAAGAATCATGTGAAAGAAATGAATGTTTGCCTTGAAACTCTTATAGGTAAGTTGTATAATTTTTGGAATGAGATTTATATGTATGATGTTTTAAGACCATTTAAAAACATGTTTTTCAAATGCAATGGAATTAATTATTGGACAATCCATGATAATTTGGGCTTATAATATTGTTCAAGTTTCAATACAAAAGGAGAGCATGTATTCCAAAGGTGTGATGATGAAATATCTTCAAGATAATCTTGTGATTTGGGATAACATGATTATGAATGGTATAAAATATTTGTAAGTATGGACCATGAATATCATACTAAAAAATGTGAAGTTCAATGGTCTAATGGAAATGAGGAAACCATAAAAGTAATCATCTCTTAAAGATTAGTGGTTCAATGTTCCAATGGAAACGAGGAAACCATAAAAGTAATCATCTCTTAAAGATTAGTGGTAGCATTATAAGGATGTTTCTAATTTACAAGAAACTTAGTGGAGATTAAAATTGTAAAATGAAGGCATATGCCAGAAACACATATATTTAATTTTTATGAGAATGAAAACATTATTTATATTATATAGTTTTTCATGCTATAATGATTTTTTAGTAGTACATTGATCCAAAACTCAGAAGTTTTGGTTGACGAAGATTGCAATAGCACAGAAACAACACAATAACAATGAACTCTCTTGGAAGAGACGTCGTATTACTTACGGCTCACAATACAAATGTAGGCTTATCTCTGAGAAGAGATGTCTTGCCAAAACACACGCTTATCTCTAAGAAGAGATGTCTGTCCTCCCCTTTTTGGGTTACAATATATTTATACATGTTTTGAAGGCCATCGCGGGAGATTGCGTGGCTCAAGGAATTAATGGTCACGACTGAACAAAATATCACTCGAGGATATAGTCGTTCGCAGCATTAAAACAATACAATGTTCGAGGATATAATCACTCACAGCCAAAACAAAAAGAAAACAAAACAACAGTCGAGGCGCTGATTGCCACCTGACTGCCACTGAGGACAAAACATAAGAAAACAAAGCAAAAGTCGAGGCACCGACTACCACCTAACTACCACCGAGTGGTCACCTCGAATGGTTGCTTGGGTTGCCTGGATCATTCCTCCATCATTGAAAATCAATGGTCTCCATTACGTCAAGATTCCCCATTAGGTGGGGTAGCTGTGTCTTGATGTGATTCACGATGAGCCACTCACCTTAGTGGCTAAGCTGGCCTCGCCTGACCACTTGATATAGTGGAATAGAGTGTCCTCTTGTTGTCTTCATCCAAGTGTCCACAATCTGATCCTCTTCGACCGGAGCAAGACTCTGTGGATCAAGTTCATTAATGTCTAGTTGTTCTGCCATAACTGAAGTGTCCAATAGAGGTGGGTGATATGGTTTGGCTACAACTTGTAGGCCCACACAGAAAGATTCAGCCTCTGCGATGGATTCCTGTGGCTTGACCACCATGCAAACAAATTTCTTGGCGCTAAGCAGAGAGACAGATGTGGAAGGTGGTACTTCTGGTACCCAGTAGCGTCGTGTTCTAAGAGTGAGAGTGATTCATCTCATTCTTGATTCGTATATACCATGTCGATCATACATGAATGGCTGTCCAAAGAGTACATCACAAATATCTAGATTGACCACATCACATAAGACCTTATCTTGGAAAGGTTGTATTGCATATGAGAGAAGACATTGGTGGGTGACACGGAGGTCTCTTCCTGGGCTCAACCATCCAATACTGTATGGTTTTGGGTGAGGCTCCATGGACAGATTTAGGCTTTTCACAACATTAGTAGAGATTAAATTCTTTTGACTTCCGCTATCAAGAATGAAATGCAGAGGCTTACCTTTCACCCATAACTTAGAGTGAAACAACCTTTCCTTGTCATCTAGCATCTCGTCGTGTGTCTGTGATGAAGCTACAATGGCTTCAGGATCAGCATCTATAATTTCTTCCTCAACCTTTTTGACTGCAGGGTTTGTATGAGGTAGAGCAGTAGATGTTGAGGATGGTGACTCAAAAAGCAGTGATTTGATAGCTTAACATTCTTCTTTGGAGTGAGTTCCAGATTTGTGCTAACCACACCACTTCCTGGTCTTTCCTTCCTTTTGCTTCCAATTTTGACCTTCTTTATCACTTTTCCACTTTGCAGACTGATTCTTTATATCCATTCTTCCATGCTTCTACTCAATCTTTACTGCGAACTTGTATGCCTCACCGATGGTTTTCAAATTGAAGAGATCCATCTCCCCCCATATGTACCATTGTAGTCCACCACGATATTTGAGAGTTTTATGTTTCTCACTGTCTTCAATGCCCAATCTTGCAGACAAAGAATGAAAAGCGTCTGTGTAATCTTGCACCGATTGGTCCTTGCCTTGGCAGAGTTGTTGCCATTGTATGTACAGATCATCATACGCGCCGAGGGGATAGTATTCTTCTTTTACTGCTTTCGTAAAATCATCCCAGGTGGGTTCCACCCTAAGGCCAATGATATTCGAATTGAACCTCTTTTTGTACACTTCCCACTAGTTTTTCACAGGCAATGATGATTTCAGAAGAGCAAAAGTGATCTTTTCTCCATCAGTGAACTTATTTACCGAGAAGTAGGATGACAGTTGGTCCAATCAATTTTCCACCGCATCAGCATTGATTTTGCCTTCAAATGTGGGAATATCAAAATTTACCTAAACTTTGAAGGGTGTTGGGGCACTAAAAGGAAACTCCCTCTATGAGGAGCCCGACTGTGTAGCTATAGAGCCAGAATTTCCCATTGGGAGTGTTTGAAGAATTTGAGCAAATTGTTGGAGCATCTGCACTTGTTGCCGCTGGAGGGCTTCATTCACCATTTCCTTGAAAGGATCGGATGTCTCGGTGTCATATGCCATTTGAGGTTGTTTGGGGCGCATCGGGTGAGCGTCTGGAAGCTCTGTCGCTTCCCACCCAAGTCTCTTGTATCCTGACCTCGTCCTTGGGAACATACACTTCTCAAGACACACCGCTCTGATACCACTGATCCAAAACTCAGAAGTTCTGGTTGACGAAGATTGCAATAGCACAGAAATAACACAATAACAATGAACTCTCTTGGAAGAGACGTTGTATTACTTACGGCTTGCAATACAAATGTAGGCTTATCTCTGAGAAGAGATGTCTTGCCAAAACATACGCTTATCTCTGAGAAGAGATGTCTATCCTCCCCTTTTCAGGTTACAATATATTTATACATGTTTTGAAGGCCACTGCGGGAGATTGCGTGGCTCGAGGAATTAATGGTCACAACTGAACAAAATATCGCTCGAGGATATAGTCGCTCGCAGCATTAAAACAATACAATGCTCAAGGATATAATCGCTCGAAACCAAAACAAAAAAAAATAAAACAACAGTCGAGGCGCTGACTGCCACCGAGGACAAAACGTAAGAAAACAAAGCAAAAGTCGAGGCGCTGACTGCCACCTAACTGCTGCCAAGTGGTCACCTCGAATGGTTGCCTGGATCATACATCTTCTTGACCCATGTATATATAAAGAAATATTATTGTGTTAATGTAGATGCTTTTTTCATTGAAAGAAAAAGATAGATTAGAATCACATAGAGACCCTAAAGTTTATAAAAATAATAAAAATTTATAATCCAAAAATAATGGAACATGCAAATGCTCCATGAATTCTAAGTAAACATGATGTTGCATATGTCACCAGGGTAATGTGTAAAATATAAACGCCTTGACGCAATGAGGCATTCATGTTCAAATGTATATATGCCCTAAAATACATCCTTAGATATATTAGCTCGAATTGTACACACTCAAATGCATGTTAAACACACACACACAACATAAATAACCAATTATATTTATTAGATAAATCCTCTCAATGAAAATTGTAATTTCGTTATTACAACATTAGCATGGATAAGTTTTACATACTATTTACCTAATATTCTTAAGCCACAAATTTACTTTATAACTTAATCTTCTTTTGTATCCATAAAATATTTAATATATAATCTTTCCTTTGTAAATTACTAATTCTATACAACTAAAATCTCTCTATATTGTTATTTTGATACCTTTAGTAGATAAAATTATATTTATAACTTATTCTTCAAATTGAAGCTCTCAAATAATATATTCATTATTTGAACTGACTAGTATTCATTATATGAGAAATGACATCTCATTTATCTGTTAAATTATCATTCAAAATTCTTCATCTATATTTTTACTTGAATAAACATTGAAATTTTATCTTATATAATATAACCATTTTTCCACACTTTTAAATTCTTAAAATTAATTTATTTCTCTTTTATACCCACACTAACATCATTATCTCTTACTCGAACTAAGTATATCTCCATTTTAGGTTGTGTAGGTTTTTCTACACTTGTCATGCCTAGCTGAAAACTACATTCATTGAGGAATGACCTCCAATACACATGCATTACAAATATTATAGTCTATTTAAAAAGAGATATGTCATCCTATGTTGTTGATATATGCATAAGTTCTGAAACACCTTATATCTCATTGCACATATGTATGTCTCCATGCATACACTCTTGAAATCCATGTTAATCATTTCATTAGTGGTATATGCATATCGAATATCTTGACTTGGAGTATCATCATGATTTTTTGTGACATCATCTCACTTGTCATAGAGTTCTATTGATCGGTGTAAAAATCTACACATCTCTATGCAACCTCAACATCCTTGTGTTAGATCTCTTTTGTCAAGTGGCATGGCAGCCAATATTTTCCATATCTTTAATTTCTCAAGGAATATTATAGCATCACCAAAAACTTGGTAGTCTAAATGTTCACCTAAAAGAATAATTTCAACCGTCACATGCTGAAATATGAATTGCCACTCTTCTCAATTTTCAATATATGTAATTGCTTATTGTAATGATCTGTTTATACATGTATTCTAACCATCCTCCTCATACATTGACATACACATATAAGTAAAAGATAAAGTTGAGAGAAACAAACATACCATAAGGTATATTTTCATCATCATTTATATCTAGTATTCAAACACATTTTTTTCTCTATGTTCTTTTATATTGAGACGAGATATATTAGTAAGGAAGTTTATTCCTTCTAATCATATGAAATAGTTTTCTTAATTTTAGTAAATATTTGTACACATTTGTATTTAACTTCTAAATTTGAATATAAGTTACAATTATGCATATCAATGTTTTACATTTGATTGTGTTATTGAGAGAAACAAACATACCAAAAGGTACATTTTCATCATCATTTATATCTAGTATTCAAACACATTTTTTTCTCTACGTTTTTTTATATTGAAACGAGATATATTAACAAGGAAGTTTATTCCTTCTAATCATATGAAATAGTTTTCAAAATTTTACTAAATATTTGTATGCATTTGTATTTAACTTCTAAATTTGAATATAAGTTATATTTATGCATATCAATATTTTACATTTGATTGTGTTATTGGTATTCTTATAGTTAGATTACATTTCACACACTCTTACAATATATATCTTGTCACCAATCATAACATTTTCCACTACATCATGTCCTAAATCCCATGGTGTAAATTAATTCCTGTAGACAAGTGAGAGAAATGTGAGATAAAAGTATTATTAGTTGATCCAATTTTAACTTATCTATAAGAATGCCATAGTAAAAAATAAGGTGTATTATGCCCAAAGAAACAATGAGGCATCCTTAAACATTTGGAGGCTAATTCATAAATACTTTTAAGAATTAAAAAAATGACTTTTTTTTTTAGTTTTATGAACACACTTTGAAACTCTAGAGACAAGTAACTCCTTTCTCCATGGAGTATGTGCATCAATTGTTTTTTTATAATACCTCCTTCAAATTTCAAGTCAATCATGACATCCAATTAATTGAAGGAAAAATAAATTCCATGACATTAGATAAATAGGTTTAAAAACTTGAGGTTTAATTTATAGTTATAAATTCATTGATATTGAGAAGATTACCTTCTCTATGTTGAAGATATCCATTTGCATGTCTCATTAATTGGAAAATCTTAGTGTGTAGTGTGTACAATATTGCATACCAATTAAGTTTTGGGAAAAAACCATTGATATGTTAAACGATGAGTACCACGCCCTTAAGTCCTTTAAATTTGAACACACCAAGTTTCATAATTTGTGACAATGTAATAAGTATTTGGTATAAGACTACACAAATGTGTTCCAAGACTACAATACACTTCTACACAAGGATTTGATAGATAAATGTGAAGAATTTAAGTACATCAATCAAATTTGACCTTACTTTCACAAAATATGGAGTTACTAAATTTTGACACATTAGGATAATAATACCACAATGCTTGCAAGCTCAAATCCAAGGAAAAGATGAAGCATTTTTTCTTCATATGATGCCACATGTAAACCATATATGATGCAAAACTTGCCATCTATGCTTGCTAGGCTTAAGAAAAACATGGTACAGAGGTGTGAGCATCCTAAGAAATTTACTCAAACACGAAAGACTACCATGTATTTTACACTAGATAAAGGAAACAAAGAACCAATGTTAAAAATGGTGTCATTGCCACCATAAAAACTCAGACAATGAATCCAAATTTTGCACATAATAATCTTTGCTCACACAATCTACCTCAGGCCATATACAAATGAAAGACATTGATATAGATGCCACTTTGATTAGTGATAACACCATCTCTAAATAATGGGAGTATATCTTCCACACAAATTTCTAGGTGAAGGCCTAGCCTCTCCATGTTAACATTTAAAATATAAGCTAACGAACATCATTTCATAAGGTGCAACCTAATGTATTGACCTTACCATTACTACACATATAAAACCATGCTTATTGGGTTGGTTGTAGAAAATAAAGAATATGAAAGTCTAATGAGAATGCAACTTCTAGTACAAAGTCAATCCTATGGAGGAAAATGTCACCTTTCATATTGCACCACTTAAGGTTTGAGTCATCTCACTAGGAAGACAATAATTTTATGATTGTGAAGAGCTACATAGTAATCTAATCTACAAAAATGGACTGTTCATATCAAAGTTCCCTTCTTTAATTTCATAGAGATAGCTCCATCGACCAAGTTCACTTTGGTCTTTTTGTAATTATGAACTGTAAAATCACATTGCACATGTATACTTGTGTGCTACTCATGGTCTACTTAGAAGCACCTATGTAGAACATCAAGCATGCATTGTAAATGCACCATACCTATTAAATATCATTAAAGCAATAATAACTCATTAAATTACTACAATAGTATAGGTATGCCTTTAAAGAGCTAAAGGGTCTACCCATACATTGAGCTATACAATAATACATTGACTTGATTCTTGGATCACACTTTAAAAAATGCCAACTATACTGCATATCCATTTTGGAGAATGATTAATTCTAGCATCAAATACACTAGCTTCTTGATAAGTAAATATTTGGCCTAATGTTCCCCATGTGGAAGCTCGATAGTACTCATCCAAACAAATATGGCATTTTTCACCTTGTATAGAATATCACACACTGGATAAGATCTTTATGAAGAACCGATACCCAATTTTACACATTGATGGCCTCGTAGACCTTCTCCGAGGTAAGTAATTATTCACCAATATTAACTTCAAGTCAAGATAGAAAAAAATACTAGTGAACCTTGAGGATGTTTGGAAAAAAATATTTCAAAACTAGGGACGGATTGTAGGAATGGTTGGTTATGCCTTTTAGCTTGACCAATGTGCCAAAAAATTTCTTCTACTTTATGGATGACTTGTTTTTTCCATTTCTAAACTCCTTTTCTATTGTTTACTTGGATTCTAATATCATATTTAACAAGACTTGTGAGGATTATGTGTATCAAATATCATGCATCATAAACACTCTATGATAATACAAGTTACAACTTGAATTTATCAAGTGTATCATTGCCATCACATAGATTCAATACCAAGGCTACATCATTGACTGAAATGACATCCACGCAGATCTAAAGAATTTAAATTAATATAAGATTGGCCAAATCCAAAAACTCATTGAATTGATTATTTTTATTGGAATTTCTAACTTCTATTGTAATTTTGTTCTTTGTTTCTCACACATTGCATTTCCTATTAGTCAAGTTATGCACTTAAAGGAAATATTCCAATGGACACCTACACAATACATGATTTTTAAGATCTCAATAAGTGTCTATACACAACACTTGGTCTAGAGATACCTAAAATTTTTCACTCCTTAAATATTCACACCGATGCATCTGACTATGTACTCGACATACTAATTATGTAACTACACATCTAATTGCATATCATTTATCAAATTTAACATATGATAAAAAAAAATGTTTGCTATTTTTAAATTAGTAAAGAAATGGCGACACTACATCTTAAGTAAGGAGATGGTCCTTCATTCTTATCATAATTCAATTTAATTCGTACAAATTTAGAACAAGATGTAGAAGGTGAATGACATGAATGGGATGGCATACTTGAAATAGTTCCATCTTGTGATTAAACACAAGAATGTGAAAAAAAATAAAGACAAATATTTCCTCAATCAAAAATTGGTTCATGCACTCATCATAGTGATACACTTAATCAACCAAAACTTATTTGACTGGGTACCTCTCTACTTAGAAAATATGGAATTTTTAGTAGCATGTACTACACTTGCAAGGGGTGAATAGATTCATGAGCTATACTTGTTTTAACGGATTCTCTACATGCTTAAGAAACATTGTGTTCCTAATGGTGCCCCTCGTTAGAGACTTAGATGGGAGACACATTACACCAAGACAACATGACACTTTGGAGTTAGTAAGACACATATAACATTGTAACATCATTTCTACTAGCTACACATGCATGCACATGTTGAGTGCCACATCAATTAATATATAATTATTACATTCCAAAACTCAAAAATAAAAAATAAAGAATCTATACATCTCTTTTGGTTCCTTCTAGGACATGGGAATCCATCACCATGGATTTCATGATTGGGCTACCTCCAATGAAACACTAGCTATACTCTTATGTTTATTTTAGTGGAAAGGTTCTCTAAGATGGACATATTAGGTGTCTAAAAAAGGAGAATCAATGCAGTGGAAACCACATGCTCTTTCTTTTACCATGTATGGGTTAATTTTAAATTTATAACCTCCATAGTATTTCATTGTAACCCAAGGTTTTTTAGCCAGTTTTGGTAGGCTTTGTGGGACATAATGGATACACATTGCAACTAGTCAACTGCATTTTATGCCCAGACAAATTGATATATGAAAGTTTTCAACTACAAACTTGTTCATTTTTTTACGCATGTACAACAATGTGCATCCGCACACTTGGGATAATAACTTTTTATACATTTAGCATGACTATAATATATCTTTTCACAAATTTATAGGGCATACTCCATTCCTTATATGTTTTGGATTCCAACTAGTACCACCTTGGACATATCTACTGCACACTATCCAACACATAATTGAATGCAGATGAGTAGGAAATAGAGAAAGCACATAAGTTTTTTCAAAGCATCCATAACTCTCATAAGTAGGTTTAGTAGATACTCTCATGCCAACAACTAGAGTATAAATAACACCACGATGACATCACACACCTCCTGAGTTCAAAATCAATACCAAACTCTAGTAAGACCTTCAAAAAAATCACTTCAAGAATCTACATAAGAAGATCAAACCTTTGCACTATGGTCCATACACCATCTTGTTTGTGATTAGTTATAACACCTTTGTTCTTGACCTATCGTAGTACTTGGGTTGGCATAGTGTTCATGTGGAAATTTGATATCCCCATTGCCCTCCTTTTATTGAGCCAAAAACCACACAACATCGTTCATATTTGGATCCTAAACATTTAAATCTAACACCTAAGGATCTGACAATCAAACTGACAAAAATAACTGACTCCTGAGATGCACATAGATTATTCTAAGTGGTTAAGGTCGGGTAATACACTGATCAACATAAGTGGCATAACATTTAGCAAATTCAAGAAAATGCTAATGATTTATGTGCAACTTCCATACTAGTATGCACAGTTCTTAAAGTGCATTTTTATTTTCTATGCGCACAACATCTCATAGATTGCACACAAGGTAGTGATCTCTCTCCAAGTTTCTACAACACTTTTTCTCACCACCTAAAATTCTATTTTCTCAAAAACACTGCTCAACTCTATGCACAACCTTTTCATTAGTGGTACATACACCTCATATGGGTTGGCTTGTAGTATCTCCACGAGTTGTTACAACAATATGTAATATGCCACATAGATCTTTGGGTGGGTGTAAAACTCTGCACATCTCTGCATAATCTTAACATCTAAGTGTCAGACCTTGTCTACCATACAACATTCCAACTAAGCTTTTCTAGATTTGTGGCTCCTTATGGTATCTTCCCTAATTGCTACACAAGTTCAACTATCACATGTCCAAGAAATGAACCGCTACCCTTCTAAACTATTCATAATTATAATTGCGTCTTATAATTTTTTTTTAATAATATATTATAACTATCTTCTTCATGCGTGCACGTGTATATATATATATATATATATATATATGACAAAGATGAAAAAACCACATAAACTAGAAAGGAGACTTTTAACATCAAATCTAGAGTTCAAACACATCTTCTACTCTGCATTATATGACTTTCAGCCTAAACAATTAAGCATGAACATTTATCCTCCTTTGAACACAAGGATTAGTTTTTCTAGTTACATTGAATCTTTCTACACATTTGTATTTACCTTATTATGTATTTAAATGAAAGTTATAACTATAACAAATTGCAGTCAACCATGTGATTAATCTTTTAAATTATAATAAATTGCATTCAACCATTTAATTAATATTTTGCTAATTAAATTACTTTTCGTGCATTCCTAAAGTAACTTTCCGCCTTGGGGCATGTGAGATCCTCTGCCTTTTTAAGATTTCCCATCTATTAAATCCAATATGCCACTCCACTTATTAATTTCCATACTAGTTTCTTCGTTCCTCATGTATGCAGTGAGCTTCTTGCTAAGGAAGTTGACCATTATTATCCTATCCTTAGAACTAGCTTGAGGGTGTGCCACATGGGCAGCTAAAATTATCTTTCATAGCCAAAGCTGCTTACTCATTTTGCATTTTCCATCACCTGCGTAATATGCTGCCACTTTGCAGTGATTGATAGTCTCTAACTTAGCCATAAGCCACTTAACAATGTAACTAGAGGCTGCGTGCTGCTACTATGATCCATGAATTTAAATTAATCTAAAAACATTTATAAATATATGTTTATTCATTTTAATTTATTATTTTTTAAATAATTATGGTAGCTGTAAAAAAACTATAAATATATGTTGATCCATTTCAATTTATTATTTATTTAATAATTATGGGGATCATATAGCACCCACCAAAAAGTGGCAAATAACTTGTGATGTCCTTTACCTATTAAAGGCATCTCAACTGTATTATCACGCCCAATGCCATTCAGCTTGTAAAAAGTTATCATGCTAAACAATTATAACTATTATTTTAATCTTTTGGATACAAATTTCATGTTTGATAGGTTTAACACTAGAATTGCATGGAGCAAGTGCATTTTAAATGTTCGATAAAACAAAAAAATTGTCTTATAAATGGTTTTAAAAAAAAGGTAAAATATGAATAAGAAATTCTAAGATGCTGTTTGATACAAAGGATTTTCAAATTATTATTTTTTTATATAATTAAGAAATGTTAAGGAATAAAGTAAATATAGACAATGAATGCAAAATACTTGTAATTAATTAAGAGGGAGTTCTGATAAGGAATACAATCTTTGCCTTACTTTTATCTTAACATGGATATGTACACCATTTTGCATTCTTCTTTATCAATCAAAAGAGAAAGGAGGCAAAATACGAAAGTCTTGTAAGGATTGCATTTTTGATAATACAGTAAAAACTAGGCCTCTAACATTTAATATTATCAGTATTAATTATTATTTTTTCCAATGTTAATCCTTGTGATTTGTGTATTTTCAGAACTCTAATCATTTTGAAAGGAAGTTGTTTAAGATTGCCTCGACTTATGAGAGGGATTGACACATTATGAGGATTTTCTGGATGCCATATTGGACCTATATATTTTTTCATGTGTATAACCATAAACATTGGTAGTTCAAGCGATTTGGTACCAGTTTTATAAACCATAGCATGAATTTTACAAAGAGCATCATTGACCAAGCCATACTTAACCTACAAATTGGATGGAAATATAATTTATTATCATTTTGATAAAATAAGCTTGATATCTAATTTCTCATCATCTAGATTTCCAAAATTCCTTTTCCTCATACATTTTGCATTACTCCATCTAATCAACATATTTAATTATTTAAACATTTCCTTGTTATATGTTGAAGCCAAAGCTTTTGTTACATATAATTTTGTTTATAAATAAAATGATAGTTTTTCTTCAAAAAATAAATAGGTATCAGTTTGAGACAATAATAAATTCTAATTTCAACTTTTGGTTCAACATTTTACACATCCAACAATAGATTTCAAAAAGTTTCCTAATATGGATTAGAGCCTTTTTAACCAAAAAAATATGCACAATGTAATAACAATATTATAAATTCAACAAAAGGTCGAGCCATGTGATTTATAAACATACATTAACATATCATGTATCAGAGGGCGTTCACCCAAATCACCAACGAGGATAATATATATTGCACCAAATAGATCTTTTTAATGATGTGGAAAGGCTTCTCGTAAATGTTGATCAATATGTGTTAATAGTTTTGTTCCTTTGAAATTTATTTCATCAATTAGAATGTATTGGATATATTGCAAAGACTGTTGTAAAACTGTAAGTGCTTTCCCTTCCAATATTTTCATTTATTTTATAGGTATGCCAAGGCATGAACGGACTATTAAAGCATTAATATTAAATGTTGCAATACATTTTGAAACAAGAAATAACAATGGTGAATTATTGTGAATTGCTTGTGAATTCAATACAAATCTTATTTTGATGATAAGGTAGGATTTCTGTATACCATCAATACCTTGAATAACCATCTTCAATAGAAGCATTATGTCCTATTGATTGTAGTGATTCATTAAAATATCAATAGAAATTTGTTGTTTTGAAGAAAATGCATTTAAAAGAATGCATTTACTGATTAATATTCATAAATTTGGTAACTTGCTTGATTTATTTCTATAAAGGAAGTCACCATTTCTTTCAAGAAATCTAAAATATCAATATCATTCTAATTATGATGTATATCAAAGTCATGATGACCAAGCATATCAAGTTTATTAAGTTGAATATCATTATTGGGATGAGCTATCACACATGTTGGCATTCATCAATTTATTCGAAGTTATGAAAAATGATAGCATTATATGAAACTTTATCATGTGAAAGCATCTCATTTTTTATAAATTGTATGGTGAATATGTCATGGGTGGTATGAATTTTTCATGTTTTCATAGATTTTAACTAACTGTTCACTTGAATAACTAATATCTAAAATAACATTATAAAAAGGTTTGTACAAAATAAATTCACTCAAATATAACAAAGCATATGTAGTATAATATTTTAAAGGAATTTCAAATAACATGAGGAAGACATGAACAATAACTGACACATCTGTTTTCCATTTTTCACCATGACTATATTTGTTATATGACCAATGTTTGTCAACTTCTATAGTTATAGTGAATCTAATGAATATGTCTGATTCATTTATGCATCAATAAATGTTGAAGTAGAAATTGAATTGAACGTACTATGGGAAACATGGTGCAAGATTGTTTTTCCAACATTTAATGAGATAAATGATCAACTACATATAACAAGCTAGAGCTTTTTTAAAAGATGGAAAAAAAATTGTATACTAATGTCATGATCAACAATAATATCAATTAAAAGTTTTCTAAAGCCATTTGAAGATGGTTCATGCGAGATTTAATTTTTATATAATCTTGTTAGCATATATATGGTGATAGCTTTTAGATCAGCTCTTTGCTTTCAAAACATACTTTGTAAAATATTTCAATATAGTTTTATAGGAAAGAACAAGTTGGAAATTGACATTCGCTCTTAAAATAGAAAACATGGTTAGATTGTGAGTATTGATTTTATCATTTTTGTGAGAAGGATTCTATTTTTAGCTCCATTATTTTTAATGGTTATGGAAGTTTTTTGATGCAATTCCCAAAGGGCTTGGTACCGACATTGAAAAATCATTATTTTTTTCATAAGTATGTTGCTTTTATGCACTTTACATGCCTTTAGGATTTCTTGAAAACATGCCCATTTTTATGGATATTCAAGAATAGAATGATGAACTATTTTATTTATATGAAATCCATTATGTTGATTCAAAGCTAATATATATTTTTCAAAATAAATTTTTATATTTATAATTATAGTTTGATTTTCCCAATCTAGTGTATAAATATTGGATGTATATTTTAGCCAGAGAAATTTATGATTATGTGTAGAGATTATATATTTCCATTCGTACCTTAAAACAAATTATTTTTATGAGGTTTAATAGAACAAACTATTTAGGTTTTAAAAAAATGAACAATTTATTAATACATAACTATACCAATAATCTTTTTCTTACAAGTGATTTTATAATACTTTGTCATAAAATATTAAAAATCTATGATGCATATAAAAAGATGTACAATGTGAAGTGGAGATAATATTTTTAATTATCAAATGATATGTTTGATGAGAATCTTTAAGTGTCTCGGAAGGCATTGTACCATGCAAATCAAACTATTTATTGCTCGCAACACATCAATGTGAAAAAATAATAATGCCAATTAGTTAATGAAGACTTTTTGCCCAATATAATCTTATTCCCCACAAAGTGGAATCAAAGTGTATCAAGCCTTCACCAAATTTATCATTATGCATTGCATATATCTATTCTCAATAATCTGCAATAGTAATTAGAAAATTGTCCTCAATTTTTTTTAAAAAAAAGGTTGTTATTCCTTAGATAGGATGAGCATCATTAGATTAAGTAGAAAATAGCTAAATCTTTTATGGATACCAAGTATGATATCATTTTAATTTATCAAATCAATTGCATATTCATGCATCTAAATTTTTTTAGTGAGGTACTTTAAACATAGTTTTACTTATAAGAAGCAAAGTAGTAAATGCTATAAAAAACAAACCTCTTGTATTGTATTCATTTAGAGGAGACGTGTCAACTGTTGGTCATGGCATATCACATGGTGTTTATCAATTTACTGATTGCAAACATTTTTGTATTTATTATATTTAAGTTCCTTTATTTTCAAAAACATGATTAATGAGGAAAATGGTTATAACATGTAGTTAGGACACGTTTTTTTCTAATCCGTCTAAAATTGGGTCGATTTACTAAATTTTTTCAATATTAATACATATATATGGAAGCATAGACCATAAACCATACTTAATAGGAAATGATTCCAATGCATCATCATTGAAAATGAAATTTTTGTAGCATGGATCATGTGCTATTTTTAATTCTAAAGCTTTATTAATGTGCAACCAACTAACATAAAAATATTATGTTTTTTTCTTGAGGTCCTTATGTTTTGATAATAATATTATCTAAATAAAAAATATTTTATGAGAGAAGATTTTTCAATGGAACTAATGTCCCAATAGAAAATAATTGTATGTTCACTATATTTGTATTGGCTTCCATGAACATGTTCAATCTTAAAAATTGAATTAAAATGTGTTATAAACATTTCTTCATCCTACATTAACACTTGTAGAACTGCATGTTGTTATTTAAAATACATATTGTACCATTTCAAAAAATGATGACCTTTTTATTTTTAAAAGCATCTACAACAAATGAATACTCTGTTTGATAATTGAGTTTTTATGTATTGATAATTATCCATGCATATATAGCATGTTCAAACAGACAATAATATATCCATTATATAAATAAATTGATTTTTTTCAATAAGACTTGAATTATATGAATTTCAATAAGTGTTTGTTTTTATTTTATTTTACCATAAGTAAATGGATAATCAACATGAATTTACTTTAATATACCATTTAACGTTTGAGATGATGTGCCTTCAATTTTGTTATAATAAAATTATTATGTAATTGAGGTTTTTTTTTCCTACAATTATGAACATGTCAGTTGTGTGATTACAAGGAATAGCTTGAATATTCATTGAAGAACCACATATGTATTGATTTACGAGAAGTAGCACTTCATTTACAATGAAAAAGTGTTATTGGTTACTTGAAAAATATATTTTATTCTTTCTGCTTTTATTGATAATATATATTTTGAGTTGGTATCAACACTATTGATTTTGTTTAAGATGTTATTTATTCTTCAGGTATATTTTTTGCACTTTTGTTTCCTTTGTAGACTAGGCATATAAAATTTTAATTTATTTTTTATATCAATAAAATATATGTAAAATTTACATCAAATAAATATATTATTATATGAAAGCATAATAATTAAATGAAATATTTAAAATACAATTAAATGGAATGTTGCATTTAATAAAATGTAAATAGATAAGTGAAATATTGACAATGGTAGAATCATGAATGGTTGTTGGTTCAACTGGTGAAGTTGCTTGGCTCACAAAGAGCCCATCAAGGATTAATTCTTGGTGCTAGCAAAACCTGACATGTGAAAAGGGATGAGGTCAAGATTTTGCCATAGGTAACGAATGGATACCCCTTGGTCCTTGGCTCTTAGCTTAAAATCACCACATAAAATAATGATTCATTAAATAATAATAATAATAATAATGGTAGAATATTTTAAAATATATTATAAACAAAGTAAAATAAAGTGAAATATTTAATATTGTTTCAAATTATAATAAAAAAACATAATTTTTGGTTTTCGTATTCATCAATTACAATTAATAAGGTTAATTATCTATTAAAAAAATTGGACATCCAAACATGAAAATAATCTTTTATGATTTAAAAGCTAAATTATATTAAAAAAAACAAAAAACAAAAAATATTGCCAAACATTATCACAATAATATAATACATAATATCAAGTTTAAAATTTTGTATTTAGATGATCAAATAAAGAGTGAAAATAATGAGTGAAATGACATAATTTCAACTTATATGCATATTTTTATACATTTAAAATGACATTTTATTTGATCCATATCATTGCAATTTTCTATAATGATTGACATTGTAAACATGAATTCATGCCCCATAACATGACCAATTATTTCTTGTGTAGCCTTCTCATCAACAATAAGAAATTAAATATTTTACTATACTGTTTATAATTGGCTCTATTTTTTTTATTAAAGGTAATTAGTGGCTTTAATTTTCTTGTTGAACCACTATTGGGTAAGTGGGGACCAAAAGGGGGTCTTAAATGGATATGTTTTTCTTGGAAAATAAGAAACCTCATCTTTTACAAGTTACTTGAGACATCTACACTCAAAATTTGAAGATGCTATAAGAATATGAATTGTAGCATTTCGAGTCTAGTTTCTAAACTACTAATATTTTTTAAATGGTCAAGTATAAATAAGTACAACATCATAAATTTGAAGAGGTACTACTATTTTTTATAAAAGTTATAGTAGACATCTTATCGTGCACCCCGTCATTTTTTAGCATAATTTATATTTATTTAAAATATTTTGGTAGAAACTTAAATAAGATCATCTAGTTTATAACCTATATATTTTTAAAAAATAATGAATATATTTTTTAATAATTTTACAAATCAATATATCCTTAAATATGATCAATAATGCATAGTTGATTGTATGTTCCCTACCCTTATCCCTCCTCCCTTCCCCATCCCAAACTACATTAAAATATCTTGTTATTCCCAAAATCTGTCACTCCTTTTTGGGACAACACATGAACTATTTTGCTCCTACAAGCCAAAATTCTCTTTTCCCTTCTCAAAAAATTGTTTTGAGTATTTAATTTCTCCATTATTCAAGATTTTTTAGATAACTACGGACTCTGTAGGCTTGAAACTACGGACTCTACAGGCTCATTTCTATGGAATCTACAAATATGTTTCTACCGACTTCGCAAGTTGGATTCTATGGACTCTTTCAAAGCTCGAGAGAATTAGAGAAAACTACAAACTCTGTAGGCTGGTTTCTATGGGTTCATTCTACGGACTCCACAGGTTCTTTTATACAGACTCTGCAGGAAAGAAACAAGTTCCCCACTTAGGCAATTTCAAGATTGGTTCAACGCCAAGGTTCAACCAAAAATGGCTTCGACATCAGCAAGCTTCAAACAAAGGAATGAACCATTGAACCTTAAACCAAAATGGTTCAATAGGTTCAAAGGTTCAACGGGTTCAAAGGTTCAATGGCATCAGCAATCTTAATGAGTTAAGCGTTTCGACAAGAGTTCAAAGTTCAACCGCTTCAACAAGTTCAATGGCTTCAAAACACTTAACAAAAATAAGAAGGCTTGAATCGCTGAACCGTTGAACCTTGAACCAAAATGGTTCAAAGGTTCAACAGGTTCAACGATTCAAAGTTTCAACGAATGGTTGGTTCAATGCAGTTGGTTTAAGCGATCAATTAAATGAGCAGAACACAAGATTGAACCGTTGAACTGTTGAACCAAAGTTGGTTCAATCAGTCAGTTCAAAGGAGTGCCCCAAATCTCAAAGGACAAGTGCCCTTGTAGAGAGCACTTAGGCAACAAAAGGACCTTTGTGACTTTTCTAAAAGGCAGTTTTAGAGGCCAAACAACCCCTGCGGAGGGCCAGAAATCACTTGGAAAGAAGGCCGAAAGGATAAGTTTTCCTTTGGATTTGTTCAAGGCAAAAAGATACCCTTCAAAAAGATTTTCTGTGGCAAAATGTTAAGGCAATTCCTTCGAACAAAAATTCCAAAGGAATTCCTTCGGACTTTTGTTTGAAGGAATTCGCCCGAAGGGAAAGCTGACCAAAAGCAAGCAGGGAAGATTTCCTTCAAACAAAATGTCTGAAGGGATTATTTTAGACATTTTGTCTAAAGGAATTGAAGCCGAAGGAACTCGAAGACCGCCTGAAGGCCACCCAAAGAACCCCGAAGTGTAGGTACCCTTGCGGGGGGCTCTCGCCAAACAAAAAATGGGCCTTTCTCAAAACCCTAAAGGGATTCCTCCCCTTCGAGAAGGATCAAACAAGAAAGCTAAAGGAATTGCCAAGGAGGGTGATGGGCCCGAAGACGTCAAGATTAAGCATCGCGAACTAGCCATTAGGATCCAGACGTCTGATGACGTCCCCACAGATGTCAAATACGTGGCAATGAAATAGTCGTTGATTTTTAAAGGCTTGAGCACAGACCCGAATGCATTCAAAGGCCTTAAGGCCAAAAGGAAGGACCGCTTAGAGAAGAACGCAAGGAGCCTGCAAAGCTGGGAATTCAACCTCGAGAGCTCAAATTCCAATAAAAGACAAAACCAAGAAGAGACAAAGCTCGAAAAAGATAAAAGTTAAAAAAAGAACTCAGCGACCAGCTGAAGAGGGAGCCACAAAGCCAACCAGAAGGGGAAAAGATATCCCGAGAGTTCAAATCACAACAAGAAAGAGGGAAGACCAAAAATATATGCGTAGGAGTTATTTTTGGTAGGTGGAAGTATCGACCAAGTAGATATTTGAGCTTGCAAACATTAAAAGCACGGCCTATTTTTCTCCTTTAGAGTAAAGGCAAAGTGGACATCTGCACAGACAACAAAAAAAAGACCAGATGACCCAGACCCAAGAGAAGACATTTGAGATGAATCAGCATGCCATAGTTAAGGCAAATGCCTTGTTCTAGCATGACGTTCTTTGACAAAACTAAAAATGCATTCAAGGCATTGAATACAGCATGGGTTGTTCCATGAAACAAAGTGCCAAGTCTTTCTAGGTGGATATATATTGTAAATATCTTCTTTTCATGGAGGAAGATCTTTTTTAATATAGAAGCAAAACTCTACCAAAATTGAGAGGTGATTACTGAGACTTTGAGCTCAGATTATTGATCATATTTCTTTGTTTGAATGAGAAAGCGGGTTACTTTCAGACTTTGTGTTGTTATAGCTTGTGTCATTTAGGGGATTGTTTTTATGTCTATTTCTTGAATGTGTTCTTGTCCATTTTAATGAAATAAGTAGAATTAGTGGAGGTAATCATGAAGGTGTCCTGAAGCCAACTGTGGGAGACTTTGTGTTGCTACAATTGCCTTTAGTGTGTTTGTCTATTTTTTGTTTTTGTGTAAAGGACCTTGGGATGACTTTGTGCCCTTATTGTCCTTCGTATTTCACTCTTGGGCAGTCGAGGTGGAGACTTTGTGCTACATCTCAGTCTGTTGGTTACTACGCCCCCTATTACCAGTTACTTGTTACCTACATGAAAGGATTCTTGATGTTAGCTGTAGGCCACTTTTGAAAAAAGAGAAGTGCCTCCTGTCGTTTCACCAAGATTCGTCCTTTGTATGTGAACATCATCTATGAAAAAAGAGAGATGGATGGTGTTGTCGTACACCTGAGTGTTATTTTCTGCATATATATATATATATATATATATATATATATATATATATATATATATATATATATATATATATATATATATATATATATATATATATAGCACATCGTATTTATAGGGAACCTCCCCTTGATGAGATAAGAGATTTGTCCCCCTTTGATGTGGTAAGCCTACACATTTGACTGACCAATCTACCTATGCTGTGGTTGAAGAGACCTATTTTTCCCATCAGTCAGCTGGTGAAAAAATATTCACCCAACATATCTAAAATTAGTTTTTTTTTTAATGTGTATAGAATTAGATCTAATTTGTAACCATACATTTTTTTTCCTAGTTTGAATCAATGAAATGAAAGATACATAAATAAATATAAACATGTATAGTTGTGGCATATAGCACTATAAAAATACATACTTGGAAATAAATATAAATAAAACCTTAAAAGTTATGTATGTATGTATATATGTTGTTTGTATGTATGCATGTGTAAAGAGGAGAGTGTGTTTGATGTTGTACTCATATTTTTAAGAATTTTTTTGATAAAATTAATATTTTTTAGTATGGCAAACATTGTATTTTTTTATTTTTAAGTGTGTTTCTAAGCTATTCCCAAACTTTGAGAAATGTGTTTGAAATTTCAAACATTAGAACCATGTATGGGGAATATTTTACTATTACATCGACATGCATTTGACAATCTTACTGATTATATATATATATATATATATATATATATATATATATATATATATATATATATATATATATATATATATATATATATATAATTTCCAAGTTCATGCATGGGCTTAGTCAATGTTAGTTGTTAACATTAAAATTTTGTACATCAAAAAATTGTAAACCTGATTTTGACTTGAATCTTGATATCATTTCTATGGCTAAACAAATTTGTGACTACATAATGTTATTTTTGGGCTCATTTAGCCCCAGTGTCATCATATATTGAACCATTTAGTTAATTTAAAAAATTAGTGATGTAATTTGGGCCAAGTTGAGCCATGTGAACTTAATTCTTATTGTAAAGAATGTAAGTTGGAGATAAATCAATTAGTTTAGGGTTTAGGGATTAGGGCTTAGGGATTATGGTTTAGGGTCTCGAGTTCAATTTTGAAGGCAATTAGGGATAATTTGAGCTCATTAAACCTATTTGTGACTAAAAAACATGATTTTGGGCTCAACTTTCCTTAATGTCATTACAAATTGAGCCAATTAGTTAATTGGAGCAATCAGTGATGTGATTTAGACCAAACTAAACCTGATGAACCTGATTCTTACTCTAAAAGATTTTAATTTAGGTAAAATTGATTGGTTTAGGGTTTAAGGTTTACGATTTAGGGTTTAGGTCTTATGGTTTAGGGTTTAAAGTATAGGGTTTAGGGTTTGATGATGAAGGAAATTAGGAATAATTTAAGCTTGTTAAATGTATTTCTGACTACATAATGTGATTTTGGGCTCAATTTTCCCTAATGTCATCACAGATTGAGCCAATTAGTCAATTGGGGCAATCAATGATGCAATTTAAGCCTAATTGAGCTTTATGAACCTAATTCTCACTCTAATGGATGTTAACTTAGGTTAAATCAGTTGATTTAAGGTTTAGGGTTTAGGTCTTAGGGCTTAGGAAATACAGTATAACATTTAGGTTATAGGGTCCAATCACAAAGGTAATTATGGATAATTTAAGCTTGTTGAACCTATTTGTGACTACAAATTGTGATTTTGGGCTCTATTTTCCCAATGTCATTAAAGATTGAATCAATTAGTCAATTGGGGTAATTAGTGATGTAATTTTTACCAAATTTAGCCATGTAAAATTATTTCTTAATGTTAGTTATGGATTGTGTACACTAATCACTCGCATATATGAACGTGCCACATGGACAGGGATCATGGTTTCTTTTTTGTTAGCAGTTATTCTACAATATTATTATGAAGATATTCTATTTTTAGCTAGGATGATGTACATGGAATATTTATCAATAAAATAGAGGTTGACATACCTGGATGCCAAGTATAGACATCATGGTTATAACAATATAGTTTTCAGGATTATATATTCCTATAGATTATAGTAGAACGTGTTGGATAGTGTTAGGTAATATTGTATGAGGGACTTTTGAGTAAATTTTCTTATAAATGTTTGAAGGAATGAGTATAGCCTTGGATATCTAGAATGAAAGTGTAATGAGTGCTTTATAATATGAAGATTGTAAGCATATTTAGTAATTGAATATTAATATGATAGCTTTGCACTTCCTATGTGAGATATATATTTTGGGTACTGATATGTGTTATAACACTATCTCTTACAAAAATGGTTTTGTCTTCTACTTGATATTTCTACTCATCATGAAGTTGGGTGATATTGTATAATAACTCTATGAATTGTTAATCTTCCTTTGTAGATGTCTACAAATTACTTCTAATTGTTAAAAATCTTATTATATTAAAAAATAACAAAAGGTCTTTTATCTACAAGTTTGATAACTATGTCATCATACCTGAGTATTACTATTAAATATATATCTAAGTAGATAATCATAGGATTACTCAAGATTGTGTAAACCTTTACAATCCTATTATAGAAATTGAATACCAAGTAATGATTTTTTCTTTTTTGTAATATTTTCATCAAATTGTAGGAGTTATCCCTATAATTAGTATGTTTTGGTGAACCCAAGAACCTCTATTAACAATGGTGTGGTGAACATGGAGCTCATTGTTTAAAGATATGCTAAGGTGGTTGCCTAGTCAAAGAGGCATGAAACTCTGGCTAGATCAAAAAATAGCTGAGTTTGCACAAAAGGAAGCTCAAAAAATAGGGTGTTTATAACAACAAATTGTGTAGGAACATATTTATGATGAAATTTATGGGATATTCTGGTGTGAATTATCTGAATTTCTAGCTGAATGGATGGCTCATCTAGAACATCATTGTTTTAGATATCGTGTTACTGATGACATTATGTGGTCTTAGTAGAACATTAAATAGCTTTAGGCCTTAGACAATAATTGGACCCATGTGATAGATCATTGGTTGGATTCCACCATTGATGGGTATATCACAGAGTTCGTAGTACAAGGTTATGTAGCATTTGAAGTGGTAAAGGATATGTTTATGAGAGTTATAAGAGGAAAATTCTTGTAATGATTTCCTACACTCATTAAGATGTTAGTTGTAGACAAAGCGATGGTACTTATTCCTTTCAATATGTAATAGTCCCTTTTCGAACCATGGGGGTGTGTGCAACATAAGGGAGAATGAATAAAAGATGAAAAGACAGAGCTTGAACCTAAATCTAGCATGGAGAATCTAGAGGAAAAGGACCAGAAGAAGACTTTGGAGCTAGAAAGAGAGTTTGACAATAGAGGAGATGGAATAAATAGCATGCATTTCAGAAAGCTGTGAATAGAATGAGTAGTAGTAATATTGATGATTTGGATAAAAGGAGATAACAAGGAGAAGTGTGTGGTGAGGAGAGACAGAACGAGGAGCCCAAGAAAATTAAATATAGAGCATAAGGAAGTGAAAAAATTTTAGCATGGATGAAAGAAGAAGGTAGTAGTATAGAAGTAGAATAGATGGTTAAAATTTTATAGTTTTTAGGAAGACTATTCCAAAAAAAACCAAGGATTGCCTTATAGTCACAAACATAGTATAATTTCAAGTTTTGTGAGATACATATTTTGAGGTAAGGATCATTTCCCAAGGGAGAACACATCCCTTGATCCCATTTTTTTCAAAATCCCATTAATTCTTACATAGATTTAGAATATGACACTTGGTAAGGACCAATTTCAAAAGATGTTCATAGAAAACCCTAAAAGTATAAAAGATTGCATAATGTGAAGTTGCCCAAAGTTTCTCAAACCAATATAAGAAGAACATAATAACATTGATATCTATAGAGAGAAATCCTTTAAATATTGTGTAGACTAAGGATTTCATTACACAACTTTAAATTTTAGAAGAAGAGGAAGGAGATGATGGATATATCTATACAACTACCACATCTACATAACTAGAGGAAACATTGCAATTGCCACTAGACCAAGAGGCACCCCAAATTACATTGAAACCCCCAAAACCACAACCATCCCTGACACTGGTTATAGAAAATCAATTATGATACCTAAAGGAAACCCCACTATGATATCTCAATTGTTATCACTAACCCACTTGGCTCCATATGATGGTTTTATGGACCTAGAACAATACGTACTCACTTGCACTATGAAATGGCAAGATAAAGGAATCACTGATGAAGCCATGATGAAGTCTGATTTGATTGGAGCATTGGCTGGTAGAGCAATAGAATTTATATTCCACAAAGGTGTTGACCAAGCTACATTACAAAAATTCAAAACAATGTTGATCATATAATTTAAAGTATAGAAATGCTCTAGTCATACTATAAAAGATCTCAAAGAAATTAGGCAATGAGCCAAAGAGACTATTTTTGAATATGATCATAGATTTTTAGATGTAATGAACAAATTCAAATTTGTTATGGAAGACAAAGACATGGCTACTTGGTTTTTAGAGGGACTGTGACCAAGGATAAGGTTTGTTATTGTACAAACCTAGTTCACTAATAAAGTAGAAGCTAAAATAGCTACAATCCAAGTAAAGAATATTTAAGATTATGGGGGAGCTTCAAATCCTAGTTTATAGATAGAGAACACCTTAAAACTCCTCATAAAATGATTAAAACAACAAGAAGTAGTGTAGATACCTAGGTCAGATCTTTGGTGTATGGAGTACAGAAAAGAAGAGCATCATAGGAATGAATTCACAAGAATAAAAAATGATTCGTATGATATTTGTCACGTAATAGGATATGCAACAGCTCAATGTCATCTACTACAATAGTATGTAAGGAACCTGCAGACTTTGTATTGCAACTTATAAAAATCCCACAATCACAATGAGAATACCACTAAGAACTACAAGAATTGAGAGATGTCATAAAAAAATGTCTTTTTAATAGCTATATAAAAATAAAATATGACAACACAAGCTATCATCAAACTTGAAGCATATAGGTCTGAAATGAATCTAATTATTTCACCTTGGAACTGACAGTACTAGCCTACCAACTTACATACATACCTAATTGAAATCCATATGTTCAGAATTAGACAACCTCTATAAAGAATTAAAATTCATGGAATCCTATGATCTTGTAGCTAACACAGTCTAACTAGGCATGGTAGCCAACTTAGGCTGAATATGGAGGATATGGGGCAACCAACAACCACAAGTATGGAATCCAAAACATAATTCTATGAACTATGGACCACAATAGTTTAGTAACTAGGTTTTCTAACCAAATAGAGGAGGACACCATGGAGGAATAAGGGGAGGTTACCCAGGAGGACCGTAAGGAAGTAGAAGAAATGGACCTCGATCTCTAATTCATTCCTATCTATTCATTGAATTAAACCATGCACAAAGTAATCACCCTATGAATCCACAACATTAATACTACTACACCTACTGTAGGGTTTGTGAACAACATGATACAAAGTATTATCTGGTGTTGGCAAAGTAGCATGAGGACAAGGCTGTAAGAAATGTAAATATGGTAACCACATAACCTCGAGAGGATGCATTTTTATGAGTCATCACTCATCGGTAACATGTAGATCAGGGATTACCCCCTTTATAATTTCCATAGGACCGAAGGATCAAGAAATCGCAACCAGATAAGTATCCAAAGCTCGTCATAGAGAAAGGGTTAATGTATGAAGTAACAAGATTTTGAAAACAATTCAGCAACAAGATACCACTAAAGATGATGTTGAAGCCATAGATGTGCAAATGTATGGGTATATAGTGTGCATCATTCAACAAGATGGTGTTGTCACCGCCTTGATGAAATTGATGAAGCTCCTTAGTACACTATGGAATGAGGATATCTCACAGAACATAACCAATTTACTCCATAATTTGATAGAGTGTGCACAAAAGGCCCAAAAATGAGTAGATAAGATGATATGATATGTAAAAATAAAAAAATCATGGGATGTTGATTCAAAAATGGACATTGAAATAATAAGGTATGAGGTACATAATGCAATTTTTAATTTTGACAACACTATCAATATGATCCCTTGGTCAACATGGGTTTCTATTGGCCAACTTGCCCTAAATTACATCCCAATTACATTGAGTCTTGTAGATTATTGGTGCATTGAACCAATTGGGTGATTGGAGGACATGGAGATCAAATTTTTAGAACTAAGATTGCATGGTGACTTTAAAGTCATAGATATGAAGATGGATGAGATGCACTATCCTACACTCATTAGGAAAAAATGGGCCTATGATGGTTAGATGACCATCAATATAGTAAGGAACCAATTTTAAGCTCATTAAGGAGATAAAATTATAGTGATACATTTAAATAAGAATGGATAAAAGATATAATATATCCCTAGAGATCCAAACATTCCCTATGTCTATGACGAGAATAGTTGGATGAAGGTGAACATTGAAGACATATGATAGGCCTTGTGAACCACTGAATGTGACTTCTTCTATAATAACACAAGCCTACCGAAGGTACCATTTTAGTTATAGGAGTTACCTTTCAAGTATGTATTACCACATGTGTATATTCCACCATTATTGGCACATAATGTACATTCCATGTCCATAAGGTCACCAACTCAATTAGACATAGATTTTTTATATTAGGCTAGTAAAATAGATCAATATTACATAGAACCAATGAGAGAAGGCATTATACCTTGGGATCAAACTTCTTTGGCAAGTGGAGATTATGACACTCACATTCTCAATTGGATGAAGGGTGACCATGAGATATTACCTTTGTGTATGGTTTTTGAAATGAAATGGAAACTACCACACTACTTTGCCACTGAGGATGTTGGTTAGTTTATTTTGTGATTCCAATAATATGTGCCTGACATCAACTAGAGAGCTAGTTCTCTCACACATGCATTTAATGGGATTGTTGTGAACTAGTGGTCTATACATAAGGAGGTACATATGCAATGGGATAAAACCTTTGAATCCTTTTAGCTCGATTCTAGTTATCAAAATGAGTAAGGAAGGACTAACCAATATTTTATGAAGGAGATTGCCTTGAGTTTCATATTTATTGGTACATTGAGGTCTGGATTACTAAGGGTATCACCCCCAAGTATTGGGTACATACATTCTATTACACTCTGGGTACCCTATCTACTGCTTGGTACATCTACTAGGAGCACATAAGAGAGATAAGACATTGGGCACAGGTTCAAGGCGATTTCATTAAGACCTTTATTTTTGAAGATGATAACCCTATGACACATAAGGTATTGAATAATCTAAAGGTTTTTATATGTTATGTGAGGATTGAAGAATTAGATGGACTAACTGATTCATCATCCTCTTGCAACATAACCTATAATTGAAATAAAGCTCTGCATGCCTATAAATTAAAAAAGGACAAGGCAAAGGTATTTATTCAACCATGTCATAGAATCTAAGACAAATATGAGTGGACACCATATTAATCTAAGGAGGATTATCTAGTTCTCTCATAATTATTCAAATCAAAAAAGGAAGTTGAGAGACTTCGAGGTCCAATCATAGAATCATCTGAAGAAGAAAGGTTGTGGTATCTTAACATTCTAGAATAGGAAGCCAAATAGATACTGCATGATTCCATTTCTGAGGAAGAATGCAATATTTAACATGAACCCTTGGAGGAGCACATTAAGAACATTAGAATCAAGGATGTTCTAAAATTAGCATATATTGGTTATTACTGGTCACAAGAAGACATATCCGAAGTACTATAGCTTTTGTGGGATTATTCAGATGTCTTCCCAATGAAGTTCATTGAATTCAAGAGTGTGGACCCATATCTAGGGGAGATGAGCATTAAATTGAAAGAGTGTGTATGATTGATTAAGAAATTACCATGCCGTTTAAACCCAAACACAAAGTTAAAGGTCAAAGCTAAACTAGACCCTATGCAAGAGGCCATAATTATCTTTCCTGTGGAGAAATATGACTGGGTGAGTCCTATGGTGGTTCAACTAAAGAAGACCAATGAGATAAGAGTTTGTGGTAACTATCATCTTTTAAATTAGGCTTGTGTTAATGACCCTTTCCATATCCTGTTTACTTATAAAGTTTTGAAAGTGATCGTAGGCCATAGGGTGTATTCCTTTACTAATAGTTTCAATGGGTACCATAAAATTCTAATCATAGAAGAAGATAGAGACAAGATAAAATTTGTAACAAAATGGGGTTCTTTTGTATATAAGGTAATTTCATTTGGACTAAAAAATGCACCTATGGTTTTCTTAAGGGTTGTTATAGTTGTGTTTAAGGATTTCATCCATGATTTCTTAGAAGTATTTTTAGATGATTGGGAAGTCTTTTAAATATTTTGAAATCATTTGTCTAAACTAAGATTGATGTTATAAAGATGCAGAGTGCTATAGATAGTGCTAAACTTTAAAAAATGCTTATTTTTTATGCCTTTTTAGGTTTTGTTAGGTCATGTAGTCTGTGAAAAAGTATCTTGGTAGATCTAGCCAAGATTGCAGTAATTATGGGAATGCCACCACCCATAAGTGTAATAGAGGTGTGATCCTTCCTTGGACATACAGGCTAATATAATTTTTTTATTAAGGGGTATGTTGCAATATCTTCCCCTTTGTAGAAGTTATTAAGGAAGGATACATGGTTCATCTAGATAGATGAATGTCAGGTGACATTCATTGATTTAAAGTAGAGGTTAGTAACTACACTAATACTAATTTTTATGGATTAGATTAAGTCCTTCCACATACATGTGGATGCATCGAGGATTGTAGTTGGTATTATGTTAGCATAGCCAGGAGAAGGTGGTTTGGATCACCCCATTCATTTTTCCAGTTGGAAGTTATTTGTGGCTAAAAATAATTATAATACCACTTAGTGTGAAGCCCTTGTGATAAGATTTTCATTGTAGAAATTTATTTGTTACTTATTAAAGACACCATATGAGCTATTCATCGATCATGAAACCCTGCATTACCTAGGAAATAAACATTTTTTGAGAGTTCATATATCTCGATGATTAATGTGTTTTTAGGAGTTTTAGTTACACATTAATGTCAAACCTAGTCTAGAGAATGTGGACCTGGACCATTTGAGTTAGTTATAAAATGGTGAAGAACAAGAGGAAATTCTCAATGAATCACTTGATGCACACTTATTTTAGGTGTCTATGATTCCTAAAAAATTGGAAGAGATTCACAATTTATGGAATAGGGGATATTTCTAAAACACTACATAGAGTGAGAAAAGAAGTATTTGATTACTAAGGCCCTTCCTTTTAGTATCATTAAAGGATTCCTATACTATTTAGGTAAGGGCAAAGTACCATGCAGAGTAGAACTTGAACATGAACGACCTCAAGTACTTGAAGAAGCACATCAAGACATTGTTGGATGTTACTTCACTAGAGATGTTATTGAAAAAAAGTTTTATATTGTGGGCTGTGGTGGCCTTATTTATTTTAGGATGCACACCAAATCACACAACAATGTGATGTTTGTCAAAATATTGAAAAGCCAAACCATCAGGATGAAATGCCACTCCAATCAATGCTTACACAATAACCCTTTAAACAATAGGGTATTTATTTGGTCAAACCTATCAATATTCCAAATAAACATAGTCATGCGCACTTTATAATCACTACAACTGACTATTTTACCAAGTGGGTCAAAGTTGCTACAACAACTAGCTACAATGCACATGATACAATGAAGTTATTATATGAGAACATAATCACCAAGTTTGGGTGTCTAATAAAGTTGGTAAATGATAAAGGTACTCATTTTTTAAATAAATCCATAGAAACACTTATTGATGAATTCAGTACAACCTACCACCCTCAGGCAAATGGTCAAGCAAAAAATGCAAACAAAATATTAGGTAAGATGCTTATAAAAGTATGTGATGTTCAACGAGATGACTAGGAGGATAGAATTCCATCAGTCTTATGGGCATATCATATGCATTAAAAATGTGCCTCAAGGTTTACCTCCTTTCAAATAGTCTATGGTATAGAAGTAGTAATGTCTTTAGAGTATGTTGTACCCAACCAATGAATCACAATAATTATGCCTATGGAAGATCAATAATATTTAGGGAGTAGGATATTAGACCTAAACATAATGGATGAAGACTACCATAGAGCAGGTTAGACACAAGAGGTAAATAAGTGCAGACAAAAATCTTGGCATGAAAATAATCTATACACTAAAGAATTTTAAATAAATTAGTCTATCCTACTATATGATAGTTGGTTTTGAGATTTTCCAAGAAAATTAAACATCTATTGGAAGGGACCATATATTATTCATGCAATACTATAGCTAGGAATGGTAGTCCTTCAAGATTTACAAGGTACCATTTTTCATAGAAAGGTGAATGGCAGTAGACTCAAACCCTAACACCAATAAGTTGTGTACCTAAGAAAGAATAGGTGCTCATTCACATCAGTTTAACATAGGATTCATTTTCATTCATGTTGTGTGGATTGGGTTTAGTTTTTTTTATTTTTGTGTATAGTTTAGAAATATGTGTAAATAAATTAGCACCAATAACCCACAAGCAGGAGGCATTGTGCATAATTTGGAGGAAAGCATCTACACCAAGGTTAAATTGGGTAGCAAGGAAAGACAACTAAGTTTGGGAAAGTTATGCATGACACATATCTTGATGATGGCTAATGGTTAAAGGAGGGGTGTTAATAACCATGCATGTGAGATAGGCAACATAGATCCCAAATCATCGTATCAATCCACATCAGTTTATAAAATAATCAATTAATTGATTTCATGGGTCACATCATTCCACTGATAGTCATAAAAAGATGCCACATCGGCAAAAAGCATGCTAGTTAATCAATTCAAAGATTTAGTTAATAATGTTTTTCAAAAGAAGATCCTAAGCTAATTTGGCACATTTTAATATAAAATATAGTACCGTGTGTGTGAAGACCTCTATATATCCCTTTAGCCAGTTGAATCATCTCATACTTATCTATTTTCAAATAATTTGGTGAACATCCTTTCAAGTCTCTCACACCACTCTATACTCCTTTTATTCTAAATATATTAGCCATATTGTAGAGATATTCATGATGGTTGCCTCTACACAACCATAATTCATCAAAATTCTCTCCACTTCATAACTATAAGACATCAGGGTTAGCATAAACATATGCTAGGTAAAATTTTTAGATCTTGAGGCATATCTTTATCTCAAATGCATTGAATAAATATTGTTTGTCCCTGAAGTAGCCCTGGATGTATGATCTTTGGTGATTACACCATCACATAAGTTACATAGAACCAATATGGAATGCCTAATTTGGCTACCTACATTAGACCAACTGAGTAACATCATGAAACTTTATTGGGAAGGTATAACGATGGGAAAATCTATTTATTTATGGACATCAGTATATATGTGAATGAGACTACGATGGCAAGGGCCATTGGCATCATGACGACACGTAAACACTCTCTTGTGCCTTATAAATCAAAAATTCCTCCAATTTTACCTAATATTAAGGAGGCCTATACCCAAGGAGATCTCATAATTCCTTTGAATGACATCCTAGATGAAGTTGTCTGCATAATAGTAGAGTGTATTACTACACATTTTTGGCAAACAACAAAAGCTACAAAGGAGGCCATAAAAGGGTTCATTGATTTTTCTCATCACATGGTCCATCACGGGGAACAATTTAATTGGCTAGAATTTTTAGTGGCCAAGCTTATAATTAATATTATAAAAGTCATCACATTTTTAAAACAAACTTTTCAATATCAATTTTGGGTGTTATTGCTTGTGTTTACATAGTGAAAGTCTCCATAATGCATTGTAAATCCAAATGCAGATTACTGGTTAGACATTAAATTCTATAAATTCATTTGGAAACACAGTGAAAGAGGCTACCTCACATATCAAAAACTATTCAATGCATGGTGGGATGAACTCATGGAATTAGTGCTTAATAACCCAAGAATCCCACCACTTGTGATGTAATTTCTTGGCCAACATGCAATGGTTGTGAAGCTTTTAGAGTGAATTTTTTTTGCATTCATGAGCTTCCAAAGGCTCCATTTGTACCTTTACCCTTCTTTATTGATATGCATATGGCATAGAAGAAATTCACCCAACATAAAACTTTGGTCGCATGTAGAGTGACCCATTTACAGATAATTCCACCTGATGTTCCTATTCCATTAGACACTACACAAACTTCCACGATGATGTCTGTTCCATAAGATTGATGGAATCACAAAGCTCTTGTGAGTTGTTGATCACCTTCTCCTCCATAAAGGAAGACTTGTAGTCAGAAGACATGGTTAGATGACCCACATGTTCCTCATGTTACTATGGAATGTGAGTGGAATAAAATTTATATAGACAAACAAGATTTCTATCAGACTATGCTTGTAGACATGGCCAGTGTTCTATATGAGAGGAAAAAAGAAAAATAATTTTTATTTTGGAAAGCAGTGCGTATAATGCAAGTTTGCAAGTAGGTGCCCCAATATTTGTGGGTAGAATTCCCATCTTGTCTACAATATATTATTATGGATATTATGGACGAGGAAGCCAAACTTTAATGGCTACAAGTAGATATTATAGTAGAAGGCAGATTCAGCGTGCCCTCTCAAACCCATCCAATTGATCCTCTTGTTGAGAGTCTCCCAACATTGTTCCAGTATAGGCATCGCACAGTGCAAAGATATAAACCTACTATTGAGGAAGAAGAGAAGGAAGTTGCACCCATAGCCCAATAATCCACATCCTATATCTTTAGGAGGGATTGTATCATCATTTCCTAAAGACTCACCTAACTTTGGGCACTAGAAAGGACATGTATCATATTAAATAGTGTAGGGATCCATTATGATTTCTTCTTCATTGTAGTCAAATGATTTCCTCACTAATATTGATTAGGTGGAGTTGGATGCACAAAAATTAGAGGAAAAATAGGTTGGCTAAGAAGAAGCACGATAATTTATTGAGTATAGAAGAAGAAAAGAAGATAAGAAACAATAGAAGGAAATGGAAAAACAAAAGGCTTTGGAGATAAAACAGCCACAACATACTGAGGTGCCCTTATAAGTAGTGAAGCCACAACCCATTATTGAGTTGTAGAAACCAGTGGCTGTGGAGGAAATTACCCAACTAACTGTGTAAATAGTTCATATGCTAATGGATATCCATATCATATCCACTCAAATTGTAGATACAGAGGCACAACAAAAGAAGCTCACTAAGGCCAAGGAAGTCTACAATCAAGACATTACTAATGATCTTGAAAATAAGCAGGTTGATGATGGGGCTGAGAGTAAGCTTGTGGTAGAGGTAATACCAACATAACTTGACACTCCATCTAAATGCACTCAAGAGGTCATGAAATATGGAGATAAATTGACCATACAATCTACGCCTCTCACTCTTCAACATCCACCAAAAACTGTAGAGACCATCATTGTGCCTATGTTGCCTAAGGACCCCCCACTCTTCCAAAGCAAGTTGAGGACACATAGACTGGTTGTCCATAAATACCATTTGGGACTCCACCTCCTACCTCTTTTGCTTCTCAATCCCTCCCAACCCAAGGTCAGGTCTCACCAAGACCTGATCTCACTATGACATCTAGGTTTTAGCATTTAGCCCTCATTGATGTTCCTTTCGCACCCTCCCATTGCACTATATTTTCATTCCCCATTATTATGTTGTAGCATCTTCCTTCCATGACCTCCATTGTTATCTCCATTATGCTCCCACCCATCACTAAATAATATCTCAATGTTTATAAGCCTTCTTTGTCTTAACAGTTGGAAGGTGCTTTGGATTTTTAAGAGTCCATCACATAAACTATTGTTTCTTTAAAAAATAGGATGTCCCAATTGCAACACGATAACTCTAACTTGCAGAGTATGCTCAAAAATATTGTTAATTTGATTAAATAATCATACCACACCCTTTAATCCTAACTTGTGGGCCTTAGTTTTATGTTGAATCGCATGAAAATTCCAAAACTAGTGTTCCAACTTACATAAGATTGGGTGAGCATTCAACAAGTCAATAATCTTAAATTGTAAGGTCAATATATTAAGGAGGATTAGAATGAATTATGTGACTTCTATAGATTTATCAAGCTGAACTCACTACCATTATCATCTAAGCCATGACTATAGCCCATCGATTGATAAACTATAAATCCCAAGTAGATGTAGTATAAAACGATGTGTTCCCTGAATTTCACACTATGAGTTATTCCAAATCCATAATGTGTGATCCATCTATCACTTATATTAGATTTGAATCCATATTTCAAGTGTCTGTGAAAGATCGAAACTCCTTTATGCACTAGTTGTAGGCTTGGCAGACTCAGATGTTGTGTAAAAACTTTTCTAGGATCCAAGCATAGTGCCATGTTGAGAATCTCCCCCTTTGCATGTGAATATATATGGAAAAATGACTACGACTAAAGTCACCCTCCTTTCTACTATGGACAATGCTATTTTTCAATTATTGTATGCTCAGATTCCTTTGCGAGAACTTTTACACAACATTCAAGAATATTTGATTGATTTGAAAAATTATAAGATGGATGTGGTTGAGTTTGATAGTACTGTCACTTTGCTCATTGATGTCCTTGCCATTATTCCTCTTAGTCAACTACAATAATAGTTGCACCAGACAAAGATTGTTGCTTCTAGTTCTTCACAGAGTGCTCCATCTACTTTGTAACCATCAGTTGTATTTGTTTCTCTATCAATGCCTCCTTCATCTAGCTAAGTTCCTTTTTTTACAGTGGGGAATTTTAAAATTTTGCTTATTAGATTTTTGTTCAGTAGGACCATACGAACCCACAGGGATAGGTTGGTTGTAAACCCATAAGGGAAACCCTCTAGTTTTTCTAGTCTATTTAAATCTTGAAATGGTGGTAGATTGGCTTACTCATTATTTGAAAACCCATGAGGGTGGCTAAGTAGTGCACAATGGGTGAAAATCGATAAATGGCACCTTGAGCGATCTATGATTTATGTGTGTTCTATCTAATTTTTATTCTGCACACTCCTAGTTCTTTTTGGTCTTGTCTTGGGATGAGACAAGAGTTTTAAGTTTGGGAAAATGTTAGATGAAAAATGTTTACACTAATTGCTTGCATATATGAGTGTGCCATAAGGACAGGGATCACGATTTCTTTTTAGTTAGCATTTATTATACATGATTGTTATGAAGATATTCTATTTTCAATTGGGATCATGTACATGAAATATTTAATAATAGAATATAGGTTGACGTACTTGGATGCCAAGTATAAACATCATGGTTATAAAAATATAGTTTTTAGGATTATATATTCATGTGGATTATAGTAGAACAAGTTAGATAGTGTTGGTTAATATTGTATGAGGGTCTTTTGAATAAATTTTCTTATTAAATGTTTGAAGAAATGAGTATAGCCTTGGATATCTTGAATGAAAGTGTAATGAGTGCTTTATAATATGAAGATTGTAAGTATATTTAGTAATTGAAGATTAATATGATATCTCTATACTTCCTATGTGAGATATATCTTTTGGGTGCTGATTTATATTACAAGACCAATCTTTCACGAAAATGGTTTTGTCTTCTATTTGATATTTTTACTCATTGTGAAGCTAGGTGATATTTCATAATAACTCTATGAATTGATAATTTTTTTATGTAGACATTTGAAAATTACTTTCATCTATTAGAAATATTATTATATTAATGAATAACAAAATGCCTTTTCTCTACGAGTTTGACAATTATGTCATCATACCTGAGTACTACCATTAAATATTTGTTTAAGTAGATAACCATAGGATTACTCAAGATTGCGTAAAACTTTGTGATCTTAATATATAAGTTAAATACTTAGTAATGATTTTTCCTTTCCCCAAGCTCTTTCTCAAATCACAAGAGTTATACCTATAATTAGCATGTTTTGGTGAAACCAAGAACCTCTATTAACAGTTACTGTAAATAATATTAATTAAGGCTAAAATGATTGGTTTAGGTTTGAGGTTTAAAATTTAGGGTTTAGAGCTTAGGGATTATGGATTAGCGTCTATGGTATAGGGTATAGGGTCCAATCGTGAAGGAAATTAGGGATAATTTAAGCTTGTTGAGCCTATTTGTGACTATAAAATGTTATTTTGGGCTCAATTTACCCTAATGTCATCTTAGATTGAGCTAATTGGTCAATTGGGGAAATCAGTGATGTGATTTTGGCCAAATTGAGCCCTGTGAACCTAATTCTTATCTTGAAAAATGTTAATTAAGGCTAAATATATTGGTTTAGAGTTTAGGGTTTATAATTTAGGGTTTAGGTATTAAGGCTTAAAATAGGGTTTAAGGTCTAATCATGAAGGTAATTGGGGTCAATTTGAGCTTGTTGAACCTATTTATGACTTCATAATGTGATTTTTGGTTTAATTTGCACCAATGTCATCACAAATTTCACCAGGTAGCCAATCGGGCTAATCAGTGATGATTTGGGCCAAATTAAGCCTTGTAAACTTAATTATTTCTGTAAAGGATGATAATTGATGCTAAATTAATTGGTTTAATGTTTATGGTTTACAATTTAGGGTTTAGGGTTTAGGGCTTAAGGGTTAGGGTTTATCATATAATTTCTAGGGTTTAGGGTATAACATCCAATATGAAGGTAATTGGGGCTAATTTCAGCTCGTAAACCTATTTGTGTAGAATATGATTTTGGGATCAATTTACCCCAATTCCATCATAGTTAAGAAAATTACTCAACTAGGGCAATTAATCATGTGATTTAGGCCAAATTTAGCCTTGCAAACCTAATTCTTACTATAAATGATGTTAGTTGGTACTAAATCCATTATTTAGGGTTTATAGTTTATGATTTAGGGTTTATGGATTAGGGTTTAAGTATTATGGTTTAAGGTGTAGGGTATAAGGTCCAATCATGAAGGAAATTGGGGCCAATTTGAGCTCATTGGACCTATTTACGACTATAGAATGTTATTTTGGGCTCAATTTTCCCCAATGTCATCACATATTGAGAGAATTAGTCAATTACAGAAATCAATGATGCAATTTGGGACATATTAATCCATGTGAATTTAATTATTACTCTAAAGGATGTTAATTGGGGATAAATTGATTGGTTTAGGTTTAGGGTTTTAGATTTATGGTTTAGGGCTTAGGGCTTAGGTTTTATAGTTTAGGGTTTATGGTGTAGGGTCTATTTGTAAAGGTAATTAGAACCAATTTTAGCATGTTGAACCTATGTGTGACTACAACATATGATTTTGGAATAATTTTTCCCTAATGTCATCACAGATTGAGCTAATTAGTCAATTTGGGCAATCAGAGATGTGATTTGGGTGAAACTGAACCCTAAAAAGCTAATTATTATTATAAATGATGTTGATTATGGTTAAATTAATTTTTATATGTTTAAATTTTTAGGGCTTGGGGCTTAGGGTTTCGATTTTAGGGTATGGGGTTCAATCATGAATGTAATTAGGGCTAATTTGAGCGTGTTGAACCTGTGTGACTACATAATGTGATTTTGGGCTCAATTAGTTCCATTACCATCATATATTAATCTAATTAGTAAATAGGGGTAATCATTGATGATATTTGGGCTAAATTGAGCCATGTGAACCTAATTGGTTTAGACTTTAGAGTTTAGGTTTAGGGTCAACTATGTAATCAATGTATATATTAAGTAGTGTATTACAACTTGTATGATAATTTTTCAAATAAGGAAAAATTCTTGATTTGATAAATAAGTAGAGCATTGAACATAAAAAAAAAAAAAACAATAATGAAAGAAATCGGGAGATGTAGAAGAATTGATATTTATGATAAAAATGACTTGTGGGTGTTCTGTGGTAGACTCCAACAAAAATACAAGGCTATATTTGAATCCATAAAAAATTGCTTACATAATTTTGGAAAAATAACACAAGGGTATCACCCAATATAAAATATGTAGTGAAAAAAAGAGTTGGTTCTCATAACCATAAACCATATTTAAAACATTTTTTGGATATGACTCAAACATAATTATACTCTAAATTTATTCAAAAATGTCCACAAATTTCTATTAGTCAAAGATGTTGTGAAATGGTCATACCCTTATATGTGAAAATTAATCACACACTCACCACTTACTCTTGTAGGCAACATGTTGAATTTTTGATGCATTATGATATTTTTCATCATGTTCATTGTACTTTACATACTAACAATATTTTGTAGGAGTGTAGAATGGAAGCTCCACGAAAATTAGTAAGGAAATTTATTTCTACCTTTTTTAGTGATATACCAAATGGATAATTTTGTTTTAATAAATCATTTTTGGATGAGACTTGCATCAATTGTGGTAGATTGCAAAAATTAAAAAAATTATATCCATGAGGAGAGTACACATAGAATTGGATAAGAATTATTTAGTTTTAGTAAATATAAATTCGTGACATATCAATTAAAATATGGAAAGGGATATAATAGGTGGGATCTTGTACAAAGCAAATACATGTTTTTTAATTTATGGTCAAATTCAGGGAGGAAATTGATTATGAGTATGCAAGGCACACATAAAGAGTTTGGTGGTTAGATGAACAATTCAAGTTAAGTGAGGACACATTCCACTTGGTACTATTATTTCAGTAGTTGAATTTACAAAGAATTACATATTGCAACCATAAATGGAGGTTCAATCATAGTACTAAAATTCATTCCATTTTCCATGTATATAACATTCATGCATGAAATTGATAGTACAAAGCATGATCAAAAAAAATATTAAGGAAGTGTCACTTCTATGTCAGTGATGATCGAATGCATTATATAGATTATGTGAAATGTTGTTTTTAGATGTTTTATGTCAATTTGAGTGAAAGGAACATTAATTTCAATCAAAATTATATTTTTTAAGATAACTACGCATCACAATTTAAGAATGTAGAGATATTATATTAGTTGAATAGGATGCATGTCACCACTAATGTATAACATATTCTGAGTTTCATTGAAGTAGGCCATGTAAAAGGGGAGCACGACAATGTAGGAGCATGTGTCAAAAGAGCGCTTGGAAGAGAGGAGTTGAAATTTGATGATGTCATTAATTTTATAGATGCAAAAAAATAATTGAATGGTGTAATGAGAAAATGGCCCATAATGCTCAAGAAACCTCTATGTTTATAGATATTTTTGGTTGATGAAGGAAGAACAATTGGAAAGCTAAGAATATTATATGACAATAATAGGATTGAGGGAGTTGCACTCATTATTTAGCTTAAACATAGGTTCTTGGATAGCTCTTATGAATCACATGGCATGCTTTTGTTTTGCATGCATAGAATTTGTTTGGAACGAGTGCAATTTACAAGAGTGGGTGGATGAACGGATCTATATACCTCTAAGTCCAATTGATGCATATCAGGTTCCACTAGCCTTACAACTTAAATATATGACATCATCACATAACTTTGACCATGTATCTAATCTAGTGCTACTAGGTATGAATATAATTTTTACATTTAAAGTATATATGAAATTAAATTAAAATCATGTGTTATTGACTAAATTTGGTATACATATCGATAGACCATTATTAAAGCATGTTTTATTTTGTGATGCGGGGCATGTTTACGCAATTATTTCAAATTAAGATAAGGATGAGGGGACAAACTACTACTTTTGCCAGTGCGTAGATGAAAAAAATAAATTGAATTCTACAGTCACAAATGGGGAAAACATTTACTATCCCATTGAGTCACAGTGGTTGTTAATATAACTTTGGTTAGATGATATCCTGTTAAGAATTCAAATGTATGATTGTTTGAAGACTATGAAATACAGTGGAAGATACTCTTGATCCAAAACTTAGAAGTTCTGGTTGATAAATATTTCAAGAACAAAGAAATAACACAATAACAATGAATTCTCTGAGAAGAGATGTATTATTACTCAAGATCGCAATACAACTATATGCTTATCTCTGGGAAGAGATGTCTGATTTTCCATTTTGGGTTACATCTTTATTTATACCTATTTTGAAAGTAGGGGGAGGATGTGGAAGGTCACCAATCTCAAGGGAGATTAAGTGGTTTGACTTCCATGCTTTAAAACAATACAAAATTCAAAGAATTACTATTTTTAGACTGCACTACTAAAATTGAAATTTGGGGCACTTCTATTAGGTTTTCAAGGGTCAAAATTCATTGAAAAAATCTCCATGCCATCTCACGACATTATCCTCATTCTTAGATTTCCAACGATTCAAACGGTGAGTCAATTGGAGTTACGATGCAAAAGTTATGGCTCTTGGAAGTTTCGTCATCAATTGGAGTGAAATTGTCACCCGAATTGTCACCTAAATTGTTGCCCATATCAACTCCACTATTTAAATTTGATTCTCGTAAAAAATGCTCAATTTCACAAATATCATGAGATTTTGTCAAACAAGACTATGGAAGGTTCGTGAGTCTGACCATGAATATATTCTTGTTATAACTAAGAGTATTGTTGATCGTAGTTGTTCCTTGGATTGAACTCCCAAGTTATGTTGAGTTATTAAATGTAAATGTGTTTAATTTTATCAATTTTTATTTATGTTTAGGTAGTAAAAATAAATTATAGTTTAATTACATACTAACATATCTTTTCTAGGTTAGTGGTGCAAAATTAGCTTCCACCTTCATGTGGTTAGAATTATTAGTAGATAATTCCATATTTTTGAAGCTTAGAGAAGTTTTTGGTTCATATGGATGACTGGTGGTTTTAACATAGGGGAGAACATTATTAAGGTCATAATGGGTGCTTCATATTTTAATTGAGCATTATTTGAGGCCAATAATGTGATCTTAGAGGTTATTCAACACCTCTAACATGGTGGCGATGTTAGTTTTCAACCATAAGGCCTTGGAGGTGGAGATCTCCAACTGCAACTTAAATGTTGACAACATTTCTTGTCAATATTTATTGATACCAAAATTACTACAAAAAACATGTATCCACATGGATTTGTAAGTCATGGTGGTGGTAAAATATGTAATTTTCATATTCCAACATGTTGGAAGTGATGTATTTATAAGTAGAGTTCCCACAAGTGTAAATATATATTGGAGGCAAAGAACTTGTCTCTTAACTACATAAAAATATCATTTCAAAACTGATCACTGAATCAACTACTACAAATTTGTCTCTTATTTTATATCCAATTTACTTAGGATGCAAGTATAAGGACTCGATAATAATGTGATGGTTCATTCAATTTGTGTCTATGACTTATGATTTTTTTTTGAAATTATTTGAAGTTTGCCTTAAAAACTACAATTTTATTATATAGGAAAACACCTTCTTGAGGTTAGAACGGGTGTTTCGTTTCCTAACCGAACATAATATAAGGCCAAGAATTTGTTCCTATAAATTATTCGACACCCATGATGTGGTGGTGATGCCATTTTTTAGCTACAAGGCCCAAGAGGTGGAGATATCCAACTACGGCTTAAATGTTGAAAATGATGTGGCCTACAACCATAGCTCACACTTCTCACATAAAAATTCTCATCAACACATAAATCCAATTCACAAATTCAATAAATATCTCATTAATCTTCACTCTCAATTACATAGCTTTCTCAACAAAGCATTACAAACTCAAAGGCCATGCCAACAATGCATGCCATTAATAAGCTTAAACAAGCTATCTTCCCAACCCACATTACTGACTTGGTCTCAACACTAAGGAGGTTTGCCCAAGATTCTCACTAAACTTCTCTCTTCTACCTATAGCCTAACTAAACCAGCAAAGGATACAAGTACTTATAGAATTTTCAAGAGTAAAACAACAAAAGGGGGCCCAAGTTGGTACCAACACTTCACACGGGGGAATCTTGCATCAAGCACACATGAAATCACCAAGAAATCCATGCCACATTCCTCATGGGATGAATGATGTCAAAAGACAACGACTTCACCAAGAAAAAAGCACCAACTTCACATGGTCTTCACATGACAAGCCAAAAGCTAAAGGAGATTCCAATTTAGAATAATGCACCTTGTCTCCCCATCATCACAAACTTTCAAAGGCTGATTGATTATACTTTTGACCATTATTTCTTGTCTTCACATGAAAATGGTTCCCCATGCCACATATGCAATCTAGAATAGTGATTAGATGCCAATCATGAATAGTGCTAGTAAAAAATAGTGCCAAAATAGTAGCAAATAGTAAAAATAAAAAATAGTGTCCTCGACACCTCACCAATGTGACTAGTGCCTCCATATCATCAAGAAGCCTCATCACCATCCTACATCATCATCTACCACATCATCATGATTAATACTCATGAATATTTTTGCATGAATAGTTTTTTGACACCACATCATTCTTCTCTGATTGAAAAACAATTTATCTCCTACAAGTTTTTCTAATTGTATTTGTGCCACTTATTCTTAAAAAAAAGAAAATCACACCACTCTATTTTTGGGTGATACAAGATTGTCCAATCCCATAGATACTCCTACATTAGACATCCAAGGTAATTGATGCGATCTCATGATAGCATAGAGGGGGTGAGTGATAGAACCACCCTTTCAGTCACCAAGCATAATAACCTTGACATCCCCTTCCAATACACCATGTGCACTCGAAGAATATCTTTTTTCCTCCTTTGCTTCTAGAATCTATGTACTGGTCTCAAAACAGTTCTTGTGAGACCATAAATCATCGTCCTTCAAAAACATATCCATATATAGATGGATTTAAATGTGGTCCAAATCCCACCATCATAGACACTTATGAGATCACACTCATCGTAAACTGACCTCCTCCACCAAGATACTTTATCATGCATCTTATTATCCCATATGAGCTATAGCCCACCACTATTCGTCCACCTCCACTAAAATCCTATATGGCTTTATTTTTCCACCATCTAGCCACCTATTGGATATTCCACAACATCTTCAATCATCATCATTTGCATCTCCTCTCTCATGGTTGCATCATCATTCTCTCCACTCTCATCATGTGCACATACATTAGGGAAAACAAAAATCCCCTCAACAACTTCATCATGCTCCAAAGACATGATATCAAAATCTTCCACATGGTTGAAATCTTGAATTTTTTGCAACTCTCCCTCTATCATCAAATCATCTTTTAGCTCCACAACAAGCCTTGGATCATCAAATCTTCCCCCCCAACAAATTTTTGTTGTTCTTCTCTTTCCACACTTGACTACAAATGAGCCTCCACCAAACTCTCTTCACGTGCATTAGATTGCACATTCACCACTACCAATGTTTCTTCACAAGAAACATTCAAATCCTCTTGACTCTCCTCTTCCTCTATCTATAACTCTTTATTGTTGCATTCCTCATTCTCCTTCAACCTTACAAGGCTGAAATCCTCCTCCACATGCAACTCATCTTGGCTGCAATTTTTTTCATTATTTTCTCCCTTATCCTTCACAAGGATGTATTCAATAATGGGCTTCTCATGAGCCTCTTCTTCTTCTTTGATTTTAAAATCATATTTGTTGTCCTCCATGACAACCTTCTTCTCCTCTTTCTCATTGTCCTTCATGGCAATTTTTTTCTTCATCTTCTCTTCCCTTTTCTCTTCTCTCTTCTGCAACTCTCCATGGTTGCATTCTTTCTGCTTCCACGTGGTTATCTCTCTCTTCCATTCATCCACCTTTGATCTTAGGGAGTTTACCATCTCCCACATTAAATCTTCTTCAATGTCATAATCTTCAACGCTTTCCAACAACAACTCCAATAGTCTGCTCCATGTCTTTAACTTCTTCTCCCATTCTTTTCTGGTGGAATTCTTCCACTCTTCTTCTCCATATTCATAACCTACAAACCACACAAAATTCACTCACATATTCAACTATTGCAAGGCTTATCTCATGCTTGAATTAAACTCTCTCACACTCTCTCTACCTAAGGAATCAGAACTTGCTCCTATACCACTTGATGTGGACTACAACCACAACTCACACTTCTCACATAAAAATTCTCATCAAAACATGAATTCAATTCACAAATTTAATAAATGTCTCATTAATCTTCAATCTCAATTACATATCTTTCTCAATAAAGCATTACAGACTCAAAGGCCATGCCAACAATGCATGTCATTAACAAGCATAAACAATCTATCTTCCCAACTCACATTACTAACTTGGTCTCAACACCAAGGAGGCTACCAAAGTTCTCACTAAAAGAGATTCCACTTGATGGAGTCAACACTCCATAGAGCTTAAAATCCCAAAGCTTTGATACCACTTGATGTGGCCTCCAACCACATATATGGATTCACCAATCCATATACCTCTCAAATAACATTCACACTCAATAATTCCTCTCATAAAATCAATATTTTTTCATTCACTTCTCTCACAATTACAAAGGATTTCAACAAATCATTACACTCAACATGTCATGCCATCAATGTATGCCATACACAAGCTTAAACAAGCTTTCTTCCCAACCCACATTACTAACTTGGTCTCATCACCAAGGAGGCTACCGAGATTCTCACTAAGCTTCTCTCTTCTACCTCTAGCCTAACTAAACAAGCAAAGGATACAAACACTTATAGAATTTACATGAGGAAAACAATAAAAGGGGGCCCAAGTTGTCGCCAACTCTTCACATGGGGGAATTTTCCATCAAACACACATGAAATCACCAAGAAATATATGCCACATTCCTTATGGAAAATGATGTCAAAATACAAAGGCTCCACCAAGAAAAATGTGCCAACTTCACATGGTCTTCACATGACAAGCCAAAAGCTGAAGGAGATTTCGATTTAGAATAGTGCACCTTGTCTCCCAATCATCACAAACCTCCAAAGGCTAATTGATTATACTTTTATCAATTATTTCTTATCTTCACATGAAAATGGTGCCTCATTCCACATATTCAATCTATAATAGTGATTAGATGTCAATCATGAATAGTGTCAATCAAAAATAATGTCAATCAAAAATAGTGTCAAATAGTAAGAAATAGTAACAATCAAGAATAGTGTCCTTGACACCTCATCAATGTGACTAGTTCCTCCACATCATCAAGAAACACCATCACCATCTTGCATCATCATCTACCACATCATCATAAATAGTACTACATGAATAGTGTTTTGCTACCACATCATTCTCCTCTTTTTGAAAAACAATTCAGCTCTTACGAGTTGTCCTGATTTTATTTGTGCCACTTATTCTAAAAAAATCACACCACTTTATTTTTGGGTGATGCAAGATTGCCTTATCCCTTAGATGCTCCTACATCAAAACATCTAAGGTAAATAATATGTTCTTATGATCACATAAAGTGGGTGATTAGTAGATCCACCCTTTCAGTCACTAGGCATAATGACCTTGGCATCCCCTTTCAGCACACCACATACATTCAAAGAATATCATTTTTCCTCCTCTACTTCTAGCATCTGCGTACTAGTCTCAAAACAGTCCTCACGGGACCAAAAACTATCCTCCTCTAAAAATATATCTATATATCAATAGATTTAGATGTGGGCCAAATCCCACCATCGTACACACTCGTTGGATCACTCCCACCGTAAACTGACCTCCTCCACCAAGATGCTCTATCATGCATCTTATTATCAGATGTGAGCTCTAGCCCACCACTATCCATCCACCTCCACCACAAGCCTATCTGACTTTCTTTTTCCACCATCCAACCACCTATTAGATATTACACAATATCATAAATCGTCATCATTTGCATATCCTCTTTCATGTTTGCATCATTATTCTCTACACTATCATCAAATCATCTTCTGGATCCACTACAAGCCTTAAAACATCAAATTTTCTCCCAACAATTGTTTGTTGTTATTCTCTTTCCACACTTGACTGCAAATGAGCCTCTACCAAACTCTCTTCATGTGCACTAGATTACACATCCACCACTACCAATGTTTCTTCACAAGAAACATTCAATTCCTCTTAACTCTCCTCTTCCTCTATCTGTAACTCTTCATTATTGCATTCCTCATTCTCCTTCAACCCTACAAGGCTAAAATCCTCCTCCACATGCAACTCATCTTGGTTGCAAAATTCTTCATTCTTTTCTCCCTTATCCTTCACAAGGATGTCTTCAATAATGGGCTTCTCATGAGCCTCTTCTTCTTCTTTGATTTTAAAATCATATTTTTTGTCCTCCATGACAACCTTCTTCTCCTCTTTCTCATTGCCCTTCATGGTAATTTTCTTCTTCATCTCCTTTTCTCTTTTCTCCTCTCTTCTGCAACTCTCCATGGTTGCATTCTTTCTCCTTCCACATGGCTATGTCTCTCTTCCATGCATCCACCTTTGATCTTAGGGAGTCTATCATCTCCCACATTAAATCTTTTTCAGTGTCACAATCTTCAACACTTTCCAACAGCTCCAATAGTATGATCCATGTCTTTAAATTATCCCATTCTCTTTTTGGTGGAATTCTTACACTCTTCTTCTCCATCTTTATAACCTAGAAAACACAAACAATTCTCTCACATATTCAACTCATGCAAGGATTTTCTCATGCATGCATTAGACTCTCTCACACTCTCTCTACCCAAAGAATCATAACTTGCTCTGATACCACTTGATGTGGCCTACAACCACAACTCACACTTCTCACATAAAAATTCTCATCAACACATGAATTCAATTCACAAATTCAATAAATCTCTCATTACTCTTCACTCTCAATTGCATAGCTTTATCAACAAAGCATTACAAACTCAAAGTCCATGCCAACAATGCACGCCATTAAGAAGATTAAACAAGCTATCTTCCCAACCCACATTATTAACTTGGTCTCAACACCAAGGAGGCTACCCAAGCTTCTCACTAAAGGAGATTCCACTTGATGGAGTCAACACTCCATAGAGCTTAAAATTCCAAAGCTTTGATACCACTTGATGTGGCCTCCAACCACATAGATGGATTCACCAATCCATATACCTCTCAAATAACATTCAAACTCAATAATTCTTCTCATAAAATTAGTACTTTTTCATTCACTTCTCTCACAATTATAAAGGCTTTCAAAAAATCACTACACTCAACATGTCATGCCATAAATGCATGCCATACACAAGCTTAAACAAGCTTTCTTCCCAACCCACATTACTAACTTAGTCTCATTACCAAGGAGGCTACCCAATATTTTCACTAAGCTTCTCTCTTCTACCTCTAGCTAACTAAACAAGTGAAGGATACAAGCACTTATAGAATTTGCATGAGGAAAATAACAAAAAGGGGCCCAAGTTGGTGCCAACCCTTGGCATGGGAGAATCTCCCATCAAGCACACATGAAATCACCAAAAAATCCACGCCACATTCTTCATGGGATGAATGATAGAAAAAGAAAAAGGCTCCACTAAGAAAAATGTTCCAACATCAAATGGTCTTCACATGACAAGCCAAAAGCTAAAGGAGATTCCAATTTAGAATAGTGCGCCTTGTCTCCCCATGATCACAAACCTACAAAGGCTGATTGATTATACTTTTGACCATTCTTTCTTGTCTTCACATGAAAATGGCACCCCATGCCACATATGCAATCTAAAATAGTGATTAGATGCCAATCATGAATGATGCCAATCATGAATAGTGCCAATCAGAAATAGTGTCAATCAAGAATAGTGCCAAATAGTAATAATAAAAAATAGTGTCCTTGACACCTCACCAATGTGACTAGTGCCTCCACATCATCAAGAAGCCTCATCACCATCATGCATCCTCATCTACTACATCACCATGAATAGTACTCATGAATAGTGTTGCATGAATAGTGTTTTTCCACCACATCAGAAAATATTTCTTATCAATGTTTCTTGACACTAAAATTATCGTAAAAATGCATATCCGTGTGGATTCAGAGATCTTGATGGTGGGAATATATTTAATTTTCATATCTCAACATGTTAAATAAAAGCGATGGATTTGAAAGTGGAGGTCTCATAAGTAGAAATGTCTACTGGAGGCAAAGAACTTATCTCTTAATTACATAAAAATAAAATTTCAACATTGATCACTGAATTGGCTGCCACAAATTTGTCTCTTATTTTCAATCCATGTAATCCAGGGTGAAAGTATAGGACTTTGATAAGCAAGTGATGGTTATTTATTTTCTTGTATATTACTTATGATTTTTGTTTGACGTATGTCTGAAGTTTGCCCAAAAAACTATAATTTACTATATAGGGAAGGACCTTCTTGAGTCTGGAAAGGGTGATCCATCTTTTAATTAGGCACACTTTAAATCCAATAACGTATTCCCATAGGTTATTGGGCACCCTCAATGTGGTGGTGATGCCATAGTTTAGCCACACGGTCCTAGAGGTGGATATCTCAAACTATAGCTTGAATGTTGACAATATTTCTTGCCAATGTTTATCGATGCCAAAATTGTTGATAAAACACGTATCCACATGGATTTGGAGGTCATGGTGGTGGGAACATTTATAATTTTCATATCCTAACATGTTGAGAGTGATGGATTTTCAAGTGGATGTCTCGAAAATGTAAATGTCTATTGGAGGCAAAGAACTTGTCTCTTAACTACGTAAAAATAACATTTTAGGATTGATCACTGAATCAACTACTATGGATTCATATTTTATTTTCAATCCAAGTGATTTGGGGTGTAAGTAGATGGAGTTGATAGGCACATGATGGTTCCTTTTGTTCATGTAGATGACTTATAGTTTTTGTTTTATTTTTTTTTAAGTTTGCCTAAAAATTGTAATTTTACCTTATAAGGAAGGACATTCTTGATGATTTTGCATAAAAATTATAATTTTACCTTATAGAGAAGGACCTTCTTGATGATGAAACGGTTGCGCTTTATCCTAATTGGGCATACTCCAAGGTCAATAACATGGTCCTAGAGGTTATTCAACACCCCAAATGTGGTGGAGATGCCAGTTTTCAACCATGAGGCCTTGGAGGTGGAGATCTCTAACTACGGCTTTAATGTTGAAGACATTTCTTGTCAATGTTTCTCGATGCTAGAATTATTGCAAAAAATGTATCTGCATGGATTCAGATGTCGTGGTAGTGGTAAAATAGGTCATTTTCATATTATAATGTGTTTTAAGTGATGTATTTTCAATTAGACATCTCAAAATTAGAAATGTCTATTAGAGGCAAAGAACGTGTCTCTTAACTACATGAAAATAGTAGGTCTAGGACTCATCATTGAATTGTCTACCACATATTCATCTCTTATTTTTGATCTAAGTGCTCTGGGATGAAATTAGATGGATTTTACACACACGTTATGGTTCTTTTGGTTGTGTATAAGACTTAAAATTTTCATTTGACATGTGTCCAAAGTTTTCGTGAAAAACTACAATTTTACCGTATAGGGAAGGACATTCTTGAGGTTGAAACGGGTGCTTCGTCTCTTAATTGAATGTATTCTAAGGCCAATAGTATGGTCCTAAAGGTTATTCAACACCCTTGATGTGGTGGATATACCCATTTTTAGCCATGATTCTCAGAGAGTTGAGACCTCCAACTACGACTCGAATGTTGATAACTTTATTGTCAATGATTCTTGATGCCATAATTGTTGCAAAAACATGTATCCTTTAAGGAGCCTAGATGTTTTATTGTCAATATTTAATGCCAATAGTGATAAGAGTGGATATATTTTTAAAATTAAATAACGTGGATATATTTTTAAAATTAAATAAGGAGTGGGTGAGGGCAACTCTACTTTTCTTCTTGATCTTCATTTGCATTGTGTTATGGATGAATTTTATTTACTCATTGAGTGAAGTAAATAGGAAAATTTTAACAAGGCCATGAATTAATGATTTCAATTTTTTTTTAAAAAGTGATGAACATTAAGTGACATTTACCATAATGGTTATTTAATTATATGGGAGAATTGATTATGTCCATATTATGTTTCCTATTTGAGGGATGTAGTATTTACTTAGCCACCACCATCCCCCTTGTACTGATAAAGTATGTTCATTGCACAATAACCTACTCAACTTTATATTCAGTCTTTGTTCAAAGATAGGGGCACTGGTCAACATTAAACTCTTACAATAATCACTGAGATAGATAGGTAGAGAATTTGTCTTTTTATGTGAATGGATTGAATATGTCTCTTTAGTGAACTATCACAACTAACAAATGGTATCATTGAAAGATTAAACATATGTTTGCTTATATGAGTAGAGTTTTCATGTCTCAATCAATTGCCTAGATAATAATAGTGACAAGCAATAGAAATTATAATTGAATGATACATCATTTGTGTCACAGTATACTTCATTAATGTGTTTTCCCAAGGGTGTGAAACCACTAGAAATTCAAACTACATTTTATACTATTGAACTTGCTTCTTAGGTAAATAATTTTTTTGAGATATGCCAAAGAATTCTTGACGTAATTTTCAAACATATTCTCATTGGAGCAATGCATGTTGGACAATTATTTTTATATAAGAGGTATCATTATTAGCGATGTGTGTCTCTTGAATTATCATTACAATTCATGTCTATAAGACTAAAAACACAATCTTGACAAAGATAAAAAACAAAATATGATATATAATTATTGGAAAGCAGAAACTGGTTGCTCAAACATTCCATCAATGCCTTGAGAACAATCCAAACATTCAAATCATTGTCTCAATAGAAATACAGGGAGCGGAATAAATGAAATAAACTCTTCTAAAATATAATGGGGAAGGGGTGGGGCAAGAGAGTGGGGGTTGGATTGGTGTCGAGGTCCTTGTACATATTTTCCAGGCAAAGGCCATAAATATTTAGATTTAGTGACTCATCCATTTTGTAGTATTACATTTTTCTTTCAACAAGCAATATTGAAATCTAGTCATCTACAATCTATTACAAATTATTATTTTTTTGAGATTCCTAAAAGCTAAGGCTTATTTCATTTATTTATTTGATGGAATAATATCAATAAATTTAATGATGGCATAATATCAATGTTGGCCCATTTAATAAATTACAACAAAGCCATAAGGTGAAATAAACGAGAATATATATATATATATATATATATATATATATATATATATATATATATATATATATATATATATATATCTTAGGTCAATTTTTATAGGCATACAATGCAAACCAACTATACATCAAGTTATATAGGCATTAAAAAAATGTCATACGACATGATCCTAATCATCAAAATGCATCACTCTCTTTGCCTTGTTTGTAGAAGGCTCTCCCTCAAATGCCTTGTTCATAGATGGAGGCCTCTGAGATGAATGGCTATAGGTCTTATTCTGATCAAAACTTACCTATAACTCAACTTGTTCATACAAAAATATTGTTAGAAACTTTACATATTATAACAAGATGCTTTAAAAAATTCAAGTTACTTTTAAAGTGATACAAAAATCGTTCAAAGGTGCACTTACCACAATCTGATAGTCTTGGTTAATTTGCATTTGGCACTCAATAGGGTCAATGGTAGGTTGAGGTTGGTGAACATGAGTGTGAAATAGAGGACCAACAAGAGTCAGTGCCCTACTCCATATAAGGGAAGGGGTAGGACCCTGCAAACGTATATTTAAAAAAGAAAAATTCAAAATTAGCTCATAAACATTTAAATAAAATGACCAAATCATTGAAATATAATAGCTAAATTTAAAAATTAAATTGTCTTGTACCACGTCTTGCCTATGAATCATTTAAACATGACTAGAAGACGTCGCCAAAGGAGTCTGCATAGATAATTGTTTTGTGAGTGTGTTATTTGCATAAGTATAGAAGAAAATTAAAAAACTAAAATCCATTTTTACACTCAAACATTAAACTAACTCTCATACCTTCATGAATTATAGTGTAGATGAAATCACATCACCACTTAAATTTTCTCCTACTCGAATAGATGGTGTAGTGTCTAGCTAGTCATAACTGAACAAACAAAATATCATTGTTAGTCACTTGAGCACATATATATACAAACTTACATACATGTAATGAGCCATAACATTAATTAATCTTTAAAAATTACCTTTTTATATGTGTATATGGGTGCAGTATCAACAATATACGTGCTCGTGTAACATCCACAATCCTACTATAACATAACAAATTACATATACATTATTGATATTTCTATCAAAAATAATTATTACCTTTTAAATTGTATAAATATTTAAAATTTAACAGGTCTGATAAGTTTTTTTGCAACATGTAAAATATATAAGATACATGGGAAGATGTAGCCAAGGTGTCTAGACCAAATGTAGATGATTGAAACACATAAGTAAGATCAATATCATCTAGGCCTTAGAAAATACCACCATGAATGGGTTGCATGAAATCCTCCTTATCCTCCTCAAGTCCAATGCATATAACACCACATGATCTACAATGGTGAGGTTGGAAAACAAAGTTACATGAATCCTCTCCATGTCCACCCTCGCTAGTAGTAATACGCGAAACTTGGATCGCATGTTGAATGAGGGTGTCAATAAGCACCTTAAGGGCATGCAAAGTATCAATCTCTACAATATCTTTGACACATCTAGAATTTGTTTGATCAACTCATGGGTGAACCGGTGGACTAGAATTGATTTGGTTGACACATCTAGTGGCACATCATTTTTTCCATCATTAAATAGTGTGCAAATTAGGGCTTTGGTTATTTATCTTTAATAATGATCGTAGATAATTTTGTAAAATAGTATGCCTTGCATCTATATTTATAATTAGCCCACTTATCAATTTGACCCTTTAACGAGTCAACTTCACCTATTAATGTCTCTAATGTATTTGCTAAATAATCTCAATAAGGGTTTTTTGAATGGGGATCCCTCATTTCCTTAATTAAATTATCAAATTTGATTTTTTTCTATTTTTTAGGCTACTAATTCATATTGAACACATTGGTGGATTTGAGGAACTATAAGAGGGTTAGGAGGATTTTGCATGTTAGGAGGGTTGAGAAAAAAAACTAAAATAAAAAATCTTTGCTTGTGTACTTTACACGTAGAAAGCAACACACGAACTTTCTTGTAATTGACTTCCTGAAGTCAAGTAGAGATAATCGATGAAAGAATGATGTGATGGGTGGTTTATTGGTTTGGCTAATTGGGTCAGTTTGGCTAAAGATTTTAAAAGGAAAGAACTAAAAGCGCTGGTTGGTTAGGACAAGCTACTGACACGAGATTTTGAATGAGTGGTAAAGGATGTTCATGTTTATACCAAAATAGTTTTAACTATGTCAAATTAATTGTTGAGGGAAGTAAATTGAGATGTGATAGCATTCCAACAAATTTGGAGTTGACAAGGAAAAGACAACAAAGCTCTTAGTCTACACTAGGTTCTAAGAATTGGATAAAGTTAAGATAAAGGACTCTAAGAATTTGTCTTGCTATATCAAGTTAGACTTGTCCAAAAAATATAATCTAAAAAGTGAATGAAATATAACAAGGCTAAATCTAAGGATAAAAAATGCAGGAATCAAATTTGTAAGTTATTGGATTGGCAAGCTATAAAACATGTTTGTCTTGTTAATTGGACTTTTGTTTGTCAAGTTTACACAACAAGAACATTTAATTAACTGAAGATAAAGTTAAGAATAGGATTAGAATGTAATAATTGAATCTGAAGCTTTGATGTCTCTTTGAATATTTATTGTAAGTATAGTGTTGGCATTCTTGGAAATGTTCCTACTATGAGTAAATGAATTTGTTTAATAAATATTATTCAAGAATGAGTATACTATTGGTTTTAAAGTTTGAAATCTTTGTTTGATTTGTTTTGGCATGGTTTTGAAGCATATAACTTTTATTGTTTTGTTTATCCAAACATGTACTTGTTGATTTGTTTTGGCATGTTGTTTTGAAGCATATAACTTTTTTTTTTTGGGTTTGTTTATCCAAATCTATACTTGCTGATTTTGAAGTTAAGTGTTTTTGTCTAGCAATGTCTTGCTGGGTTTTTTTTGTGTTTGAATAAAACTTTTTTGAACTAATATTGAACTATGATACTTCTAAAAATTAATGCATGCAATGCTAATAAAATTGAATTTACTCTAAACAATGTAATTGCTGTTTTTTGTTCGTTTTCTAATTTAAAAAGTATAAATCTATCTATATTCACTAGAAATGATTTTTTTGTTTCGTTTTGGCATTTTGATTTAAATGAAATGAAAATATAATATATATTTTAAAACCCAGATAATAAAATGGAAATTAAACCTATGGTTTAAACTGTGTATGATTCACTTATTGAATTTTCTAAGATCTAGTATGTAGGTACAAAGCTAAATGTAAGTTTTCTATTTTGATTGTTATAAACCTCATATGATACTAAATTTTGTGTGACTAAATGAATTATAATTTGGATTCTAATATATATTTTTTGGAAGAATTTCCATAACATTCAAAAGTTAAATTGATTCAAAATGTAATTTATCCATTTAGGTTTTATATACAAATGTATATAAAAGTTGTTTGTTTGTGTGGTGCATGAAATTGCCTAATTAATTTCTTTTTGGTGTAATAACGATCAAATTTAACATAACCATATCTAATATATAATGCATTTTTTTTTTCTCTTAGCTTGAGTCTAGATCACCCATGACCCCGAGCCCATGGAGATGGAGAATGAGCTTGAAGATGCACTCAAGCCAAGAGAGGTTGGGTAGGAAACTCATTTTGGACAATGAAATTAAGGACCGCACACATTAGAGCAATCTAGTTTGAACCCTCTCAATACACACCTAGCCAATAGGCCCCCACCTAGGACCCAAAATCTTGAACACGTAAGGGTGGGTTTAATAATAGTCTATTAGACTCGCACCCTCATAGAGATAACCTATAAATGCATTTGAAAGTGGTAATAAAGAGCTCAATGCCAATACCACATAACATTTGGAACCAGTGTTTGGGTACAATATAGAAGTTCTTGATAAAATATACAAAGCAACAAAAGACAACGGAGGACTGTTGTCACACCTTCTCAGTAATAGTTTGGCAAGTATAAATGTTATTAATAGTCTAGAACATTCCTTTGAAGCCTAGAAATCCTTCAGCCAACCAACTTACAACTTCAGCAAGATAATTACTTGTAGTGGTGAAATATATTCCTATGTATTTATGTAAGACATTTTAAAAAAACCTTGACTTTTGGTATTGACATAGAACACTTAGGCCCAATACTCCAACCTAAGTATGAGTGAGGCTGCTTAGTGTAAATAATTAGTGATGTAGAGTTTTACTTGGACTTCGCTGAACACAAGAAATGAATAGACACATGATCATAGTGGCACAATGCGAGTAGTTGTCAAGGAGAAAAATTGGCAGCTGTAGTTTAGAAACATGAGTCTACAAAGATTAGGACAGTCTATGACTTAAGTGATTGAATTATTTATCTATATAACTTCCCATTTCAACAATGCAGTGTATGAATGCTATAGTTGATTCAATATCAATATTCTTTCGGGATTTACATGGAGACTTGAATGTAATTCTCCTCTGGTGATTTTTAGATTGATATTCCATGTAATATGGGTTGACCTGAAGAATAGTTTGCAGATGCATGTCTGTCAAACATACATCCACCAACACATGGATGCATGCATTTGTATATTGAGAACCATAAATCATTATTCATATTCCACAAGTAGGTCATGTATTTTCTTCGAGTCCTCTGCATTGAGAATTGCAAATTCTACAAAATGGATATGACATTGAACTTGTACATATATGCAATTTTGACCAAATTAAGGCAATATCAAGTTGTTAGTCATATTTTTGCAGCTCCTGAAACTCCACATGGAGAGAAAAAGCTTGTCCAAATATTCCTCTCATTCATTCAGAAGCATGAAAGAAGTTTCTTGATCTGTGAAATGTTGACAATCAAAAAATATAGCTTGCAATTAAGGAATAATTTGTATAGAACCCCAATTGATTTTTATCATGCTTCAGAAGCTCCTGGTCCTCTTAACCCCAAAGTAAAACATGTTTACATCTGTCTTATGTTATAATTGATCCTTGTTCCTGCAAAACATGGCAAATTCAGAAGAGGGACTCTCCCTCACCCTCTTCCTCTCCTCTCTCTCTCACTCTCTGTATCTTTCTATCTCACACTACCAAGCATTTTCTCCATAATGGACAGCAAGCTCACTTGCATATATGCATGCCCGTGCATAATGTAAATCGTATGCAATTGCATGCCAAAATGGATATGCATACAATTCACGATGTTTACATGCAGCTCATCTATTAGATGAACAGAATGTCAGTTTCCTTTTTTGAAGATGAAAAATATATGCTACCGTCTCCATAATATCAAGCAATAAGCATCTAAGGTAAAAAAAATGCTAAGATGTTTAACATTCCAATTTGAATCGCCACATCAACAATAAATGAAAAACAAGAAATACAAAAGGAAATCTCTAAATAAAGGCAGCTTTATGGGTTCACGGCATAATTTGAGATTGTGCAGCCTGTAACTCTTCTCGTGGTATAAGTGATAAGAACTTGTCAATCTGCTCCCTGGCAGCCTGCATTTACACCATAAGGCATGATCACAATCAAGCAGTTTGGCCATAAGAAACCGTCGAACTGTAGATAACATATTAATTTGAGGATGAAATTTACTGGAAAGCTATAAATTTGAAGATTTCCCAATATTTACTACATGGAAATATGACTTACCTGGATTGACCTGAGACTGAATTTTAAGAAGTCCAATCTGCAATCATTATGTTTGAGTTATTAATGAATACTATTTAATTATGCTGTATAAATGAGTTGCAACTTGAACCCTGTGTTTTCTCCTACCACATATTTTGCATGTACATTTTCCTGTAGAAATACAACAAGTAATGAAGATCACAAAAGCACCTGATGAAAGATAAGGGTAGTAGTCTGGATATAATGGCAGAAACATACATAATATTTTAATGAAATAAAATACAGTATTAATAATGAATAATATTATCAGTATCAAGAACATCTCCTAGCAGCTACTCTTACTCTAGAAGAACGAGAGCAAGATCAGGCAGAAAATTTAAAAATGGAACATCAACTGTAAAGCACGAAATTTTGTGCTGCAGGTTAAAGCTGTATTTGGTGAGATATGGTATTGCCAAGGCTAGCATAGATCTGGAGTGATATCATATGATAGATGTCATGTTGGCTAGCTGATGCACCTGTAAAACTCTATATGTCTAGGCAAGTGTATTGGGATATAATGTTGATCTATTTAATTTAAGGCTGTTTATGCTGGCATCTTAGATGCACTTTTGCTTTGCGCATTCTAGAATGCTTATATTCCAATACCAAGGCTGTATGTTTGAACCTGGGGAGAAAATTTGGGGCACGTCTAGCTGGAAGTTCATTTTTGTGAATGTGAACTCAAACCAAGATGGCAAGGACACGTACCTAACTTGGATCTTGAAATATACCTTTTCAGGATTTTGCTATATTTTGATTTTTTTTGTTTTTATGAATATGATAATTGAAACCCTAGGTAAATACCCAATGCAAAATTACACAAAACGGGGAAAGCTCAACTGAAGATTTTTATTTAAAACTGCTGATTACCATTGATTGAATCAAACCCTAACTGAAATTTCATAAATAACAAAGAATTCAATAAATAAATACCACACACGGTCCACCAAAATGAAGTACAACAATGATGGATGGCCTGGAAATGAATATTGGCAACCCAACAACACTGAATAGGGTGACGCCTAGGTACAACCATGAATGGTAATGCCATTGCTGGTTATGCTCAAGTACCTCTGTAATCCCTTTTCAAACCCTATGCCCTAGTTGAAAGCTAAGTCACAAGGTTCGAGTTTGAGTCTGAATTCGATGAGGATAAAAATTGGTTCGAATTCGAGTTCAAATAAAAAATCGAAAAAAAATCGCCATTAAATTCGAAACATAAAACATATAAAAATAAGTCAAAATAAGAATATGAAAGATGTTTTTTGAAAAACTAAGTGTCTCAAAATATAAAACATATAATACTAAGTTCTTAGCTTTATACAAATTCAAAATTATACATCAAAAAATTGTACATCATAAAAAACCAATACACTCTATGGCCTTATAGACTACTAGCTATATAAAAAAGCTCCATATCATCAAAAACACTTGGCTCATTAACACCATTGTCGTCACTAGATTCATCACAAAAGAATTTGGGATCATCTGCATCCTCTAAAGTCCGATGCAACTAGTTGGAGCTGTGAAGAAGATTATATCTCCATTTTGCTCATGCATATCCCCAAATTGTTGTGAACATAAACAAAATCTCCTAACTTTCTTAAAAATACCCTATTTCTTTTCTTAGATTATATGTGGTCAAAACTCCTCCAATTTCTTTCACATGTTGATATACTTGCTCCTTGACTCAAAACTCGAATGGCAAAGTGTTGTAGTTTCTTTTTACTTGATCCATAATATTTCCACCATTGGTATCATTCAAGATACACCCTATCATACTTGGTTGCAGTTGTTGCAAATATCTCTTCTTGTGTTCAGAATGCCCTTATTTGGTTCTTAATTATACATGCAAGTTTTGGATTTAGAACAAGTCTGTCAATGGCTTCATAAAGTCCACTCATGACTTTTGCATCACTTTCTCTTTCTAGATGAAAAAGCCTAGGCTCTAAATAACAAGCCACTGCATATAATGGTGTGTGCATCATTTTCCATCTTATATCAATTACATCCCATATTTCTTTGAAGTTTGTCTCCACATCATTGAATGCCTTTTGAATGGATTCCTTGCAATGATCCATATCTTCATTAAGCATGTCAAGGCAAGGGGTGTCACCATCAACCATGCGATGCACATCAACAATAGGCTCACATTTTGAGAACCTTATTTGCACTTTCCCAAAAGCTCAGGTTTATGATGATTTGTTTAGCTTACTTTCCCTTAGAGCTTTTTGAAAGTGCACAAATTTCCCACTCATTACTACAAATCACTAACTTTATCAATGTTTTCTCTTCAACCACTCTTTTCAAAGTGATATAAAAAGAAACAAATCTTGTTTTACAATGCCTCAACAGCTTCGTGCATGTTGTCGATAAATCCTCAGTGTGAGGCGATTCTTTATGAAGTTTGCAATTGTCCTCCCCCTTTGAATTGCTTCATGTATTCATGGAAATTTGGCTAAGTCCTATAATATCAAATTAAGACAATGAGTTGCACAAGTGCTCCAATAAATTTTTGGATATTTGTCCACAATAATTTTGCCAATCCCTACACAATTTGTGGCATTATCAGTGACAATTTGAACTATAGTTTCCTCACCCACTTCAAGAATTGTTTCATCTAAGATTTTGAAAATAAACTCTAATGTCTTCTTCTGATTCATGGTGTCAATCACTTTCAAAAAAGATATTGCTTGAGGGCCATACACCAAGATATTAATCAATGGCCACTCACACATATTAGACCAACCATAACTCAATATATTGCAACTTGTTGCACTCCAAGAGGCTTTGACATCTGCCATGCTTTCAATCACCCTCTATTTTGACCTTTCCAAAAGAGTAGTCCTAAGCCTTTCAAAACTAGGTGAAGTATAACTTTTGCCAAATTCAGATATTCTTTTAATTGCATTAGTAAAGAACGGACTCCTAGCCAGGTTGAATGGAATGAAACTTGAATAAAACAAATCGACCAATGCGTCATCCACATCTTGCTTTTGCACTATGTTGACTAATTTTGATCTTGCAGGCCAAAATTGGGCACCCCTCTTTCCTTTTCCTTGCAGGGTCTTTTAGCCCAGGGTCTGACAAGTTCATCCCACAGCTGCCTTGTGGGCTTTTCTTTGATAGGGCTCTTTCCATGGAAAAACGAAGTGTTTTCTCCCTCTGATTGCCAAGTGCTTTCGGTCCGGCAAGCAAGAGTTCGACTTGAAACCCATTTTGATCTTGAAAGCTTAACAAAGCAAGCTAGTTACTTCGGAGGGCCTTTTATCGGCAGAATGGACCAAGTTCAAAGGGCCAAGGGTCTTTTACAAAAATTTCGAAGGATAGGTCCCCTTCCGGAGGGCACTTAGGTGCCAAACAAGGCCTTTGCAATTCTTCCAAAAGGTGACTTAGAGGTTGAGAAGCCCTTGCGAGAGGTAGGAAATTGACGAAATGGACCTTTATGAAAGCCCAAAGGGCAACCTTGGCTCAAAGTGTCCTTGCAGAGGGCAAATGGTCAAAGCAAAAGGCCAAGGTAGAAACCCTGAAGGGAAGAGTTCCTTTAGGAAACTTGACAAGCCAAAGAGAGATTTCCTTTAGACATTTTGTCCGAAGGAAATCCAAAGAGGAATGCCCAATGAACGAATTTATTGGAACAAAATGTCCTAAGGAATTCCTTCGGACATTTTGTATGAAGAAATTTGCCAAGTGAAGAAACCCGAAGAAATTCGAAAGACGAGTCCGAACGGTAGGTAACCCTGAAGGGAAGAGTTCCTTTAGGAAACTTGACAAGCCAAAGAGAGATTTCCTTTAGACATTTTGTCCGAAGGAAATCCAAAGAGGAATGCCCAATGAACGAATTTATTGGAACAAAATGTCCTAAGGAATTCCTTCGGACATTTTGTATGAAGAAATTTGCCAAGTGAAGAAACCCGAAGAAATTCGAAAGACGAGTCCGAAGGGTAGGTGCCCTTTCAGAGGGCACTTGGCCATGAGAAGAGGACCTTTCCATTTTTCCTAAGGGTCACTTTCCCTTCGGAAAAGTCCGTTTGCAAAAAAGCCGAAGGAATTGCCAAAGGGGGATGACAGGCCTGCAGACATCAATTTTAAGGTAATAAGCTAGCCATTGGAGTTCAAATGTTTGGTGACAGGCTCGCGAACGTCAAATTCAGGGTAGCGAAATAGCCGTTGATTTTCAAATGAGATGACAGACCCGCGGACATCAAGTTTAAGGTGATGGGTTAACTGTTGGAGAGAAGCCAAAGAACAATTCTTTCGAACATTTTGTCCTAAAGAACTCATGAGCGGAGGCCTAAAGGGTCATCAAAGGCGGGTTGTCAAAAGCGGCAAACATAAAGGAAGAATTCCTTAAGGCAAAATGCCCGAAGGAATTCCTTCAAGCATTTTGCCCGAAAAAATTCAAAGGCCCAAAAGCCCGAAGGAAGACTTCACGACCCGCCAAGGAAGGAGCGCCGAGAGACAAAAGATAGCCTCGAGAGCCCTGAATGGCCAGGAAAAGGACAAGAAATAACAAGAAAAAAGAAAAGCAAAACGGGTAACCCATAACATGGCCACGCACATATAAGACAAACGCTTAGAACACTCCAGGTGGCGTAATAGGTCAAGCGCAAAGATGAACCAGACCAAGGCAAGTGGCACAAGAGGTGTCGACGAGAGAAGTAAATGCTTTCAGGGGGAATAGTCTCCACCAAATAGCCATTAAGAGAGCTGCGCAAGCATTAAGGGAGCGGCCTGATTTTTCTTGTGTTGACATTAATAAGTAGCCAGTTGCGCAAGCATTCAAGGGAGAGCATGGCCCTGAACGTGAGGAGAGGTGGCCTTGTTGGTTGATGAGAGAAGCGACCCATGCTCTTGCAAGAGTGTTTGATGCGGCCTGGGCAGCAAAGTCAATCTTTGGGACACCTACAACATGGTCTTCATAGGCGCATTTAAGGAGAGATGACAACATGGGCGAATTCTTCGCTGTAGGTGTGTTTAATGCAATATGAGCCTCTTTTTGTTGACTGGTCAAGGATTTTTTTCCAAAAGTTCTCTATATATTGTAACCTCTCATTTTCAGAAGAGGGTTCTCAGTTTTGTATGGCAAGGCCCTAAAGGAATTTACTTTTAATCAAAAGAAGTGTTTTACCTCCATTTGAGCTTGTACTTTTGCATATCCCTGTGTATTGTCTTATGTTCAGTCATTTATTTTAATGCTTTCATAGGTTGATGCTAGCATATTTAGTGTATTGTAGATCTTCTGTAGGTCAACAAGAAGTGTCCAGGTTGAAGTATAGGCGCAGGTGAGCTATTGTCCAATAGTGTCTCTAGAACACCTCTGGTAGGTTCCTCCTTATACCTCCATAAAACCCCTTGTTAAAGCATTGATGTAGTTAGTTTCTTATTCAAATGGACTGTCTGTTTGCTCCTTTTGGTGCAAAGTATAGGTAAAAACAGAGTAGACCAATCAATTTTGGTGCATCACCACTTTAGTTAGGTTCTGTTCCATAGTATCCTTCTCTCTTTTCACCCCCCCATTGTTAGCAGTAGAGTTTCAGGCCCTCAAGGTGCATCAAGGGGAGCTAGCCCCTAATCTAGAGATTCATTCTTCACTTTTGCCACCCACAGCAAGAGGAATGTCTCCATTGTGCCGCATGGAAGAAGGGTGCTGAGTTTCTTTTCAAAGAGTGCAATCCACAGCGTCAACAGTTTTTGGCACGCCCGGTGGGACAAATTTTATGTCCTGTGAAGTTTTAGGATTGATGTTGGTCCTGTTATTGTGAAAAATCCAAAAGAAAGACCTATAATCCAACATCTAGCGACTCCATTTTAAGAACTCAGTCTTTGGATAGCGATCAGCCTGGCATCCCATGCCTAAGGCCACCACAAGATCTTCTAAGGGTGTTCCTTTCGAATTTGTTGAGCTGCTTTTGAACTTAGGAAAGAGGCTAAGGTTTGCAACAACTCATCCTTACACAACAAACCATTTTCCCAGACCTGCCATAAAATACACCTACACAAGGAGACCTCGGTTGAATCCTGTCACAGCTATGGCTTTGCCTTTTGTGGCTTTCAATGGTCAGAGTCCTTTGAACCTTCTGCAGTATGACCCAATTCTAGGGACAGCTCTCAAGAGTGTTTCTCCCTTTAGTGGAGAGGCCCCAATCACTGCTATTGAGCATATCAGAAACATAGCCATCCTCTGCAACATCCATAATATCATTGAGAAAAATGTAGCCATTAGGTTGTTGGTCTTGTCTTTTAAAGGGAAAGTTTTGGACTAGTATGGGATCTCGCCTATGAATTCAGTCGGCTCATGGAATGAATTAAGGACCGTCCTAACTAATAGGTTTGGAGAGAAAAGTGACCATTTGTCTCTAGCTGAGCAATTAACCACTATGAAGAGGGCCCCACATGAATTTATGCAGGATCTTAACACTAGATTCCAAAAGACTTGGGACAGAATCCAATTTTAGTGAGGCCAACCCCAAGCTATGCCTTCATTTACTACTTGAAGGCCTTGAATAGTGACATTGCTGTCATGATACAGTCCTTGGGTTGACATGTTCTACCCGCTGCTTATGAAATAGCCATAGCTGCTGAAAGTTGTTTGGTTCAAGCAAGAAAGATAGCTCTTAGATCTCATATGCCACTCTTTCTTGATTTGCAGCCCTCAGTTCAGCATGCTGCACCCACTTTAGCTCCTTTGCCTAGTGTAGAAAGGCCGGCTGCTACCCTTGAAAATGATCTCCATGAAGTTAAGAGCCTACTATAGAGTGTTACCAACGAATTAGTTGCCCTCAAGAGGCAACAAGCTTAGAGCTATCGGCTGAATCAAGGATACTAGCATTTCAGGCAAACAAATAGACCTCATTTGCAGAACTATAATCAAGGGCAGGGTTAGATTACGCAAGTTAGGTCTTATCGGAGTTACAATCCAAATGCCCCTTCATCTTCCAAGTCTCTTGTCCCCACTCAAAATAATTTGGTACAAGAACAACGTAATTATCCACCCCTAGGGCATGGTCAAGAACATGTTGCTTATACCAATGAGCTACCAAATCAATGTATGACTACACAAGGTGATCAGGTAGCCCAATTCTCAAGTTTTGAGGCATCAACACAACTTCACATGGACAACAGGCAGGCTCAATCTGATTCCACTCTTATGAACCACTTGGAAGTTCTACATAGTCAATTATGTGGGGAGCACAAATAATCAAGATGATTGTGTTGCAGCCAACACCAGGTCCAAGAAGAGATCTATGGATGAAGCTCAAACATCTGTAGCATCTCTTTTATCACAAGTATATCAGAAGTTCCCCAATTACAGACCCCCAGTTACAGCTTCAGCTCCTCGAGTTGCACCACAAGTTACAAATGTTCCCAAGGAGAACCCAAAAGGGGGCAATCCTTCAATCAATGTGGTGGACCAAATGAAGAAGCTGCACATGAACATCTCATTGTGGGATTCCTTAGCAATGCCAAGACAAAAGGATATACTCCAAAAGGAATTGCACTAGCTGAGTGAGCAAGCTGTCCCAACAAAGGCCAATAATGTGTTGATAGTGAATGGGGCTCCTCCCATGGGAGGTCAAACAAAGAAGGATGAAAAGGTCCCTCTTTTTTTATCTATCCTTGATTATTGGTGATTTCTTGGTCCACAATTGCATCATTGATAGTGGAACACGCACCTCAATTATGTCCAAATGCATAGCTAACAAGCTAGGACTCAATTATCAGCAAATGACCAAGGGAGTTCTGCAGTTGGATGGATCACCAGTCAAGACATTGAGAGTGATAGGAAGCTTGAATCTTACTCTCCATGCCTATCCAACCTTTTCCATTCCTGATGACGTGGTAGTGGCAGATGTTCCCCCTTACTTCGCTCTTTGCTTATCTAGGGACTTCACATCTAAGATAAGTGGGTACTTGAAAACAAATTGGTCTTACATGGGTCTTTAAGACGAAGTATGGAACCAAAGTGAAAATTGAGTCGGAGCCCATCCACAAAGATCACTTGGAGCCATACTCGCCCAAGGCAACGAATGTCAGCTACGCCATCATTGATGAAGAACTCCAGGGAGACCAATCCCCATCATCTTCCCTTGTAGGAGTTGCTGACCTACTCTTAGATGAATGGGGAAATGACAATTTTGAACATGATCCTTACAAGTTCATCGAAGAGGCAAGTCTTGGAGTTTACTGCATGCATGAAAAAGATACTTTCATGCCAAATTTAATGAAGACAAACCAAGAGCCCTGTGGTTTGTGGCAACTTTTCTTTGACGGATCTAGAAGCAAGCTGGGAGTTGGTGGTGGAGCAATGCTGGTTTCACTTTCAAAGGAAAAATACTTCTCAACTTTCAAGTTCCAATTCTCTTGCACTTGCAACGTAGCGGATTATGAATCTCTTATTCATGGTTTAGAGTGGGCAAGAAAAAGAGGAATCAAAGAATTGCAAGCGTTTGGAGACAACAAGTTGATGGTGAACCAGGTGAGGGGTCAAAACTTGACCAAAAACTCCTTGCTCAAGTCTTACAAGCACAGGGTGTGGGATCTAATGGAGAGCTTCATTGGTTTCAACATCACTTCCATCCCAAGAGAGGACAACAAGCATGCAGATAGACTAGCAACAGTTGGTGCTCAGTTTGATATTCCCAAGGGAGTGAGATATGACAGCGATCAACACCATTTAAAGGTGATAGTGAGGCCCTCCATACCAGACACTGTCATCAATTGGTAAGTGTTTGACAACGACCAACAGATAGCACTTTTCTTACAGGAGGAAGCTGAGTTCGCTTCTAGGAATCAATCCAAGCTGAAACAACAGTATGAAGGGCAAATCGTTCAGCTGAAGACCAACAGACTTCCTAAAGGTTTGATCACTTTTAAGAGCATCTTCAATGAGGATGACCAACTCAAGAGCGACAAAGCAAGCATGTCAACCAAGAAAGAGAATTACGAAAGGGTAGAGATACTCAAAGATAAGTTGCTTGCACTTGGGAAGGTATATACCAATGAGGAAAGACATTCTTTCATTTTGTTATGCCAAGAGTTTGCCGATATTTTTGCTTGGGAGTATGGCGATTTGAAGGGGTTTGACCCAAGCTTGGCCCAACACACCATTGAGTTGGAAGAAGGTGCCAAACCCATCAAGCAAAAACAAAGGCCAATCAATCCAAAGATTCACCCTCTCATGAGGAAGGAACTCACCAAGCTGATTGAGTCCAAAATCATCTTTCCTATCAAACACTCTTCTTCGTTGGCCCATTTGGTCCACGTTAGGAAGAATGGGGATATCAGATTGTGTTGATTTTAGAGACCTGAATAGAGTCTCATTAAGAGATCACTATCCCCTCCCAAGTACGGAACAGATTTTCCAAATGGTGACAAGCAGTGAACGATTCTCCCTCCTGGATGGGTACTCTGAGTATAATCAAATTCTGGTGCAACACTGCGACTAGTACAAGAAAACCTTCACCACCAAGTGGGGAACTTTCGCCTACAGAAAGACACCTTTTGGACTATCAAATGCTGAAGCTACCTTCCAACGAGCTATAGATATGGCTTTCCAAATTTTGATAAATGACATTGTACCGGTTTATCTTGGTGATATGACAGTTTTCTCCAAGGAAGCAAGACAACATCTAAAGCAAATCTTCGAGAGGTGTAGTGAGTTCAGCATCTCTCTCAACCCTAAGAAATGTGTGTTTGCTGTCCATGAAGACAAACCCCTGGGTCATGTCGTTTCAAAATAGGGCTTGACCATTGATCCGAAAAGAGTGCACGCCATCTTAGCATTGTCCTTGCCTAACACAAGAAAGGCCTGCAAAGCTTCTTTGGCAAAATAAACTTTATTAAGAGATTCATCTCTAATTTTGCTGATCTGGTCAAATCACTAACTTCCATGCTGAGGAAGGACAAGACGTTCACATGGACAGCAAGGAGGAGAGATAGCTTTGAAGGCATCAAGCAAGCTATCACCCAGGCTCCCACCCTGACTAGTCCGGACTTTTCCAAGGACTTCAATCTCTACACTTTGGCAATGAAGAGGTAATCTCTGCTATGCTCACTCAAGCAAATGTTGAAAATTTGGAACCTCTCGCATTTTTTAGCTAGGGCTTAGAGGGCTATGAAATTAGGTACACATATGTTGAGAAGCAAGCACTTGCAGTCATATGAAACTTGAAGAAATTCAGATATATGTTGTCTAATAGCAAGATTCACATCATGGTGCCACATCCTAGTGTAAAGGATTTCTTGCTAAGCCGTGACTTGAATGAAAAAAGGGTAGGGTGGATCACCAAGGTAATGGAGTACGATGTGGAGATCAAGACCACCAAGCTGGGAAGGGGAAGAACGCTGTGTAAACACCTCGCTACAGACTTCAAAGAGTCGAAGGAAGGCATTTTGGTACTCCATGATGAAGTTGTAGTGGAAGTACCTACAATCATAAAGAGCTGGGCACAAGACATGATTCATTTCCGTTGAACTGGTGAGTATCCAGAAGGTCTTGATAGAACTAAGAAGAGATATTTCAGGCTTCAATCTCTTCCTTATGTCCTAGTTGATGTTGTGCTGTTTAAAAAGGATTTTTCAGGAGTACTCTTGAGATGCATCGATTCAAATTAGGTCAATAGGGTACTGTCTGAATTTTATGGACCAGCTAGTGGTCACTTTGCTCCCAAGCCCACAGATGCAAGGATTATGAGGGTTGGCTACTTTTGGCCCACTTCGTTCAGAGACACTCATGCTTGGGTGAGGAGATGCCAGAAATGTGCTCTCTTCGATGGGAAGCAGCGGCTGGCGTCAATGCCTCTACATCATATTCAAATGGAACAGTCGTTCATGCAATGGGGTTTGGATTTCGTAGGGATGATTAACCCTCCTAGTGCTGGCCACAAGTGGGTCTTGACTGCTACAGATTATTTCACGAGATGGATAGAAGTCGTCGCTTTGAAAGAAGCCAATGAGAGCGCAGTCCTGGACTTCTACGAAGGCTTGGTGACGAGATTTGGGGTCCCAGCCACAATCATTTCGAACAATGCATTGGCTTTCTTGGGAACAAAGACAAGTGAGTGGGCATTAAGATATGGCATCTATCTCAACACTTCTTCCAACTACTACCCACAAGGAAACGCGCTGGTTGAGTCCACAAATAAGAACCTGATCAGGATCATTAAAATGACAATGGAAGAAAATCAAAGGACTTGGCATGCCAAGCTGAAGACAACTTTGTGGACAGACATGATCACTCCAAAACGGGCGGTTGGCAATTCACCATACACACTTGTGTGTGGAAGGGAAGGTAGACTTCCTATTTCACTTGAGTTACCAGTCTTGGATCTTGCTCATCAGTTGCAATTGGAGGAGAGCGACAGCCTGGAGGTCAGATTTTGTGAACTAATGGAGCTTCAAGAGGTAAGAGACCAAGCCATGGATGCCATGACCAGCCGCCAGTAGCAAACAAAAAAACATTTTGACAAGATATTTTCGTCAAAAGGCTTCTCAGAAGGTGACATTGTCTTGAAGTGGGATGAGGACCGAGCCAAACTTGGAAGGCACACGAAGTTTGACGTCTTGTGGAGTGGCCCATATCTCATCACCCAATGCAAGCAACATAATGCATTCCAACTCTCCAAGTTGGATGGTGAAGAACTACATATCCCAGTTAATGAGATATATTTTAAACATTGTCACTAACATTCTCTTGTTATGTACATAGTTTCCCTGTTTTTTCCTCATTTTTCCTAAGTGTTTTTATGCATGTCTATAGTTTTTAGCCTTGTGTGTGTTTTCTTTACCATTTGGGGTGAAATCTTTATTGGTTCTTAAGTTTTTCAAGGTTATTGCCAGCCTTTCAAGTTGCATCCTGACTCCATGCCCAATGGACCTTTAAGCCACCAGTCTTCTCAAGCATAGTAGGCATGCTTTCCCTGTGAATCATCAAATATGTTGACCAATTTTGGTCTTGCAAGCCAAAATTGGGCAACCCTCTTTCCTTTTCCTTGCAGGGTCTTTTAGCCCAGGTTTTGGACAAGTTCATCCCACAGCTGTCTTGTGGGCTTTTCTTTGACAGGGCTCTTTCCATGGAAAAACCAAGTATTTTCTCCTTTTGATTGCCAAGTGCTTTGGGTCCGGCAAGCAAGAGTTCGACTTGAAACCCATTTTGAGCTTGAAAGCTTAACTGAGCAAGCAAGTTGCTTCGGAGGGCCTTTTATCCGCAGAACAGACCAAGTTCAAAGGGCCAGGGGTCTTTTACAAAAAGTCCGAAGGGTAGGTACCCTTGGGGAGGGCACTTAGGTGCCAAACAGGACCTTTGCAATTCTTCCAAAGGGTGACTTAGAGGTCGAGAAGCCCTTGTGGGAGGCAGGAAATCGACGAAATAGACCTTTATGAAAGCCCGAAGGGCAACCTTGGCTCAAAGTGTCCTTGTGGAGGGCAGATGGTTGAAGCAAAAGGCCAAGGCAGAAAGCCCGAAAGTGAAGAGTTCCTTCGGAAAACTTGACAGGCCAAAGAGAGATTTCCTTCGAACATTTTGTCCAAAGGAAATCCAAAGAACGCCCAAGGAACAAATTTCTTCAGACAAAATGTCCGAAGGAATTACTTTGGACATTTTGTCTGAAGAAATTCGGCAAGTGAAGAAACCCAAAGAAATTCGGAAGACAAGAGTCCGAAGGGTAGGTGCCCTTTCGAAGGGCAATTGGCCATGAGAAGAGGACCTTTCCATTTTTCTGAAGGGTCACTTTCCTTTCGGAAAAGTCCGTTTCCAAAAAAGCCGAAGGAATTGCCTGCGGACGTCAATTTTAAGGTAATAAGCTAGCCGTTGGAGTTCAAATCTCTGGTGACAGGGCCGCGAATGTCAAATTCACGATAGCGAAATAGCCGTTGGTTTTCAAATGAGATGATAGGCCTGCGGACGTCAAGTTTAAGGTGATAGGTTAACTGTTGGAGAGAAGCCAAAGAACAATTCTTTCGGACAAAATGTCCGAAAGAACTCATGAGCAGCCCGAAGGAATTGAGCCCTAAAGGGTCGTCAAAGGCAGGGTGTCAAAAGCGGCAAACATAAAAGAAGAATTCCTTAAGGCAAAATGCCCGAATGAATTCCTTCGGGCATTTTGCCTCAAGAAATTCAAAGGCCTGAAAGCCCGAAGGAAGACTTAGCAACCCGCCAAGGAAGGAGCACCGAGAGAGAAAAGATAGCCCCGAGAGCCTTGAATGGCCAAGAAAAGGACAAGAAATAGAAAGGAAAGAGAAAAGCAGAGCGGGTAACCCTGAACATGGCCACACATATAAGACAAACGCTCAGAACGCTCTAGGTGGCATAGCTAATCAAACGCAGAGACGAACTAGACCAGGGTAGGTGGCACAGGAGGCGTCGACAGAAGTAAATGCTTTCAGGAGGAATAGTCTCCACCAAATAACCATTAAGAGAGCTGCGCAAGCATTTAAGGGAGCGCCCTGATTTTCCTTGTGTTGACATTAATAAGGAGCCAGTTGCACGAGCATTCAAGGGAGAGCATGGCCCAAAACGTGAGGGGTGGCTTTGTCGATTGATGAGAGAAGTGACCCATGCTCTTGTAGGAGTGTTTAATGCAGCTTGGGCAGCAAAGTCAATATCTAGGACATCTACAACATGGTTTTCACAGGGGCATTTAAGGAGAGACGACAAGGGCGAATTCTTCGCTGCAAGAGTGTTTAATGTAGTATGGGCCTCTTTCTATTGACTAGTCAAAGATTTTTTTTCCAAAAGTTCTCTATTTATTGTAACCTCTTATTTTGAGAAGAGGGCTCTCAATTTTGTATGGCAAAGCCCTGAAGGAATTTACCTTTAATCAAAAGAAGTGTTTTACCTCCATTTGAGCTTGAACTTTTGTATATCCATGTGTATTGTTTTATGTTCAGTCATTTACTTTAATGCTTTCATAGGTTGATGCCGGCATATCTCGTGTATTGTAGATCTTCTGTAGGTCAACAAGAAGTGTCTACGTTGAAGTATAGACGCAGGTGAGCTACTGTCCAACAGTGTCTCTAGAACACCTCTGGTAAGTTCTTCCTCCTTATACCTCCATAAAACCCCTTGTTAAAGCATTGATGCAGTTAGTTTCTTATTCAAATGAAGTGTCTGTTCGCTCTTTTTGGTGCAATGTGTAGGTAAAAACTGAGTAGACCAATCAATTTTGGTGCATCACCACTTTAGTTAGGTTCTGTTCCATAGTATCCTTCTCTCTTTTCACCCCCCGCATTGTTAGCAGTAGAGTTTCAAGGCCTCAAGGTGCATCAAGGGGAGCTAGCCCCTAATCTAGAGATTTATTCCTCAGTTTTGCCACCCACAACAAAAGGAATGTCTCCATTGTGCCGTGTGGAAGAAGGGAGTTGAGTTTCTTTTCAAAAGGTGCAATCCACAGTTTTTGGCACGTCCGGTGGGACAAATTTTACATCCTGTGAAGTTTTAGGATTGGTGCTAGTCCTGTTACTGTGAAAAATCCAAAAGAAAGAGCTATAATCTAGCATCTTGCGACTCCATTTTAAGAACTCATTATCTGGTTAGCGATCAACCTGGCATCCCATGCCTAAGGTCACCACAAGATCTTCTAAGGGTGTTCCTTTCGAATTTGTTGCGCTGCTTTTGAACTCAACAAATAGGCTAAGGTTTGCAACAACTCATCCTTACACAACAAACCATTTTCCCAGAGCTGTTATAAAATACACCTACACAAGGAGAGCTTGGTTGAATTCTGTCATAGCCATGGCTGTCTTTTGTGGCCTTCAATGGTTAGATTCCGTTGAACCTTCTGTAGTATGACCCAATTCCAGGGACAGCTCTCAAGAGTGTTCCTCCATTTAGTGGAGAGGACCCAATCACTGCTATTGAGCATTTCAGAAACATAGCCAACCTCTGCAACATCCATAATATCACTAAGGAAAATGTAGCCATTAGGTTGCTGGCCTTGTCTTTTAAAGGAAAAGTTTTGGACTAGTATGGGACCTTGCCTATGAATTCAGTCGGCTCATATGTAGGATTTTAACACTAGATTCCAAAAGACTTGGGACAAAATATCAATTCTAGTGAGGCCAACCCCAAGCTATGCCTTTACAATTTGAAGGCCTTGAATAGTAACATTGTTGTCATGATACAGTCCATGGGTGGACATGTTCTACCCGCTGCTTATGAATAGCCATAGCTACTGAAAATTGTTTGGTTCAAGCAAGAAAAATAGCTCCTAGACTTCATATGCCACTCTATCTTGATTTGCAGCCCTCAGTTCAGCTTGTTGCACCCACTTTAGCTCCTCTGCCTAGTGTAAAAAGGCCGGCTGCTACCCTTGCAAATGATCTCCACAAAGTTAAGAGCCTACTGCGGAGTCTTACCAACGAATTAGTTGCCCTCAAGAGGCAACAAGCTCAGAGCTATCAGCGGAATCAAGGATACTAACAGTTCGGGCAAACAAATAGACCTCCTTTCCATAACTATAATCAAGGGCAGGGTCAAATTACGCAAGACAAGTCTTATCGGAGTTACAATTCAAAATACCCTTCATCTTCCAAGGTTCTTGTCCCCACTCAAAATAATTTGGTACCAGAACAACTTAATTATCCACTCCTGGGGCATGGTCAAGAACAGGTTGCTTATACCAATGAGCTACCAAATCAATGTATGACCACACAAGGTGATCAAGCAGCCCAATTCTCAAGTTTTGAGACGTCAACACAACTTCACATGGACAGTAGGCAGACTCAATCTGATTCCACTTTTATGAACCACTTGAAAGGGGAGTTCTACGTAGTCAATTATGTGGAGGGCACATATAATCAAGATGATTGTGTTGCAACCAACACCAGGTCCAAGAAGAGAGCTATGAAAGAAGCTCAAGCAAATACTCAAGCATCTCTTTTATCACAAGTAAATTAGAAGTTCCCTAATTATAAACCGCCAGTTACAGCTTCAGCTCCTCGGGTTGCACCACAAGTTACAAATTACCCCAAGGAGAACCCAAAAGGGGGCAATCCTTCAATCAATGTGGTGGACCAAATGAAGAAGCTGCACATGAACATCTCATTGTGAGATTCCTTAGCAATGCTAGGACAAAAGGATATACTCCAAAAGGAATTGCACGAGCTGAGTGAGCAAGTTGTCCCAACAAAGGCCAATAATGTGTTGATAGTGAATGGGGCTCCTCCCATGGGAGGTCAAACAAAGAAGGATGAAAAGGTCCCTCCTTTTTATCTGTCCTTGATTATTGGTGATTTTTTGGTCCACAATTGCATCATTGATAGTGAAGCAAGCACCTTAATTATGCCCAAATGCATCGCTGACAAGCTAGGACTCAAATATGAGAAAATGACCAAGGGAGTTCTGCAGTTGGATGGATCACCAACCAAGACATTGGGAGTGGTAGGAGGCTTGAATCTAACTCTCCATACTTGTCCAACCTTCTCCATTCTCCATGACGTGGTAGTGGCAGATGTTCCCCCTTACTTCACTCTTTGCTTATCCAAGGACTTCACGTCCAAGATATGTGGGTACTTGGCAGCAAATTGGTCTTACATGGTCTTTAGGATGAAATATGGAACCAAAGCGAAGATTGAGTTGGAGCCCATCCACAAAGATCACCTAGAGCCATACTCGCCCAAGGCAGTGAATGTCAATTACGCCATCATTGATGAAGAAAAATTCCAAGTAGACCAATCCCCATCATCTTTCCTTGTAGGAGTTGCTGACCTGCTCCTAAATGAATGGAGAAATGACAATTTTGAACATGAACCTTACAAGTTCATCAAAGAGGCAGGTCTTGGAGTTTACTGCATGCATGAAAAAGATACTTTCATGCCAAATTTGATGAAGGCAAACCAAGAGAGTTGTGGTTTGTGGCAACTTTTCTTTGACGGATCTAGAAGCAAGTTGGGAGCTGATGGTGGAGCAAGGTTGGTTTCACCTTCAAAGGAAAAATACTTCTAAACTTTCAAGTTTCAGTTCTCCTACACTTGCAACGTAACGGAGTATGAATCTTTTGTTCATGGTTTAGAGTGGGCAAAAAAAAGAGGAATCAAAGAATTGCAAGTGTTTGGAGACAACGAGTTGATTGTGAACCAAGTGGGGTCAAAACTTGACTAAGAACTCCTTGCTCAAGTTTTACAAGCATAGGGTGTGGGACCTAATGTAGAGTTTCACTGCTTTCAACATCACTTCCATCCCAAGAGAGGAGAACAAGCATGCAGATAGACTAGTAGTAGTTGGTGCTCAGTTTGATATTCCCAAGGGAGTGAGACATGACAGCGATTAGCACCATTTAAAGGTGATAGTGAGGCCCTCCATACCAAATAATGTCATCAATTGGCAAGTGTTTGACAACGACCAACAGATAGCACTTTTCTTACAAGACTCTGAGTTCACTTCTAGGAATCAATCCAAGTTGCAGCAACAGTATGTGGGGCAAATCGTTCAACTGAAGACCAATAGACTTCCTAAAGGTTTGATCACTCTTGAGAGCATCTTCAATGAGGATGACTAACTCAAGAGTGACAAAACAAGCATGTCAACCAAGAAAGAGAATTACGAAAGGGTAGAGATATTCAAGGATAAGCTGCTTGCACTTGGGAAGGTATGTACCAATGAGGAAAGACATTCTTTCATTTTGTTATGCCAAGAGTTTGAGGATGTCTTTGCTTGGGAGTATGGCGATTTGAAGGGGTTTAACCCAAGCTTGGCCCAACACACCATTGAGCTGGAAAAAGGTGCCAAACCCATCAAGCAAAAACAAAGGCCAATCAATCCAAAGATTGAGCCTCATGATGAAGGAACTCACCAAATTGATTTAGTCCAAAATCATCTTTCCTATAAAACACTCTTCTTTGTTGGCCCATTTGGTCCCTGTTAGGAAGAATGAGGAGATCAGATTGTGTGTTGATTTCAGAGACCTGAATAGAGTCTCATTAAGAAATCACTATTCCCTCCCATGTATGGAACAAATTCTCCAGATGGTGACAGGCAATGAACAATTCTCCCTCCTGGATGGGTACTCCGAGTATAATCAAATTCTGGTGCAACACTGCGACCAATGCAAGACAACGTTCAGCACCAAGTGAAAAACTTTGCCTACATGAAGATGCTTTTTGGACTGTCAAATGCTGGAGCTACCTTCCAACGAGCTATGGATATGGCTTTCCAAGGTTTGATAAATGACATTGTGCAGGTTTATCTTGATGATGTGACAGTTTTCTCCAAGGAGGTAAGACAACATCTGAAGCAAATCTTCAAGACGTGTAGAGAGTTCGGCATCTCTCTCAACCCTAAGAAATGTGTGTTTGTTGTCCACGAAGGCAAACTCCTGGGTCATGTCGTTTCAAAAAAGGGCTTGACCATTGACCCGGAAAGAGTGCACGCCATCTTGGCATTGTCTTTGCCTAAACAAAAGAAAGGCCTGCAAAGCTTCTTCGGTAAAATAAACTTTATTAGGAGATTCATCTCTCATTTTGTTGAACTGGTCAAGTCCCTAACTTCCATGCTAAGGAAGGACAAGACGTTCACATGGACAGCAAGGAGGAAAGATAGCTTCGAAGGCATCAAACAAACTATCGCCCAGGCTCCCACCCTGACTAGTCCGGACTTCTCCAGAGACTTCAATCTCTACTTTTTTGGCAATGAAGAGGTAATCTCTGCTATGCTCACTCAAACGAATGTTGAAAATTTAGAACAACCTCTTGCATTTTTTAGCCAGGGCTTAGAGGGCTATGAGATTAGGTACACATGTTGAGAAGCAAGCACTTGCAGTCATACAAAGCTTGAAAAAATTCAGACATATGTTGTCTAATAGCAATATTCACATCATGGTGCCACATCCTATAGTGTAAAGGACTTCTTGCTGAGCTGTGACTTGAATGAAAAAAGGGCAAAATGGATCACCAAGTTAATGGAGTACGATGTGGAGATCAAGACCACCACGCTGGTTAGGGGAAGAGGGTCGTGCAAACACCTCGCTACAGATTTCAAAGAGCCAAAGGAAGCCGTTTTGGTACTCCATGATGAAGTTGCAGCGGAAGTACCTGCAATCATGAAAGGCTGGGCACAAGACATGGTTCATTTCCTTTGAACTGATGAGTGTCCGCAAGGCCTTGATAGAACTAAGAGGAGATATTTCAGTCTTCAATCTCTTCTTTATGTCCTAATTGATGGAGTGTTGTTTAGAAAGGACTTTTCAGAGGTACTCTTGAGATGCATCGATTCAGATTAGGTCGACAGGGTACTGTCCGAATTTCGTGATGGACCAACTGGTGGTCACTTTGCTCCCAAGCCCACAACTACAAAGATTATGAAGGTTGGCTACTTTTGGCCCAGTTTGTTCAGAGACACTCATGCTTGGGTGAGGAGATGCCAAAAATGTGCTCTCTTTGATGGGTAACAGCGGCTGGCGGCAATGCCTCTACATCCTATTCAAGTGGAACAGCCGTTCATGCAATGGGGTTTGGACTTCGTAGGGATGATTAACCCTCCTAGTGCTAGCCACAAGTGGGTCTTGACTGCTACAGATTATTTCACGAGATGGGTAGAAGCCGTCGCTTTGAAGGAAGCCAATGAGAGCATAGTCCTGGACTTCTACGAAGGCCTGGTGACAAGATTTGGGGTCCTAGCCACAATCATTTCGGACAATGAATTGGCTTTCTTGGGAACAAAGACAAGTGAGTGGGCATTAAGATATGACATCTATCTTAGCACTTCTTCCAACTACTACCCACAAGGAAACGGGTTGGTTGAGTCCACAAATGAGAACCTAATCAGGAAAAAGGACAATAGAGGAAAATCAAAGGACTTGGCATGCCAAGCTGAAGATAACTCTGTGTGCAGACATGATCACTCCAAAAAGGGCAGTTGGCAATTCACCATACACACTTGTGTATGGAAAGGAAGCTTGCTATTTCACTTGAGTTACCAGCCTTGGATCTTGCCCATCAGTTGCAATTGGAGGAGAGCGACAGCCTGGAGGTCAGATTTTGTGAACTAATGGAGCTTCAAAAGGCAAGAGACAAAGCCATGGATGCCATGAACAGCCGCCAGCAGCAAACAAAGAAACATTTTGACAAGAGATTTTCGTCAAAAGGCTTCTCAGAAGATGACATTGTCTTGAAGTGGGATGAAGACTGAGCCAAACCTGGGAGGCACACGAAGTTTGACACCTTGTGGAGTGGCCATATGTCATCACCCAATGCAAGAAACATAATGCATTCCAACTCTCCAAGTTGGATGGTGAAGAATTACATATCCCAGTCAATGGGATATATCTTACACATTGTCACTAACCTTCTCTTGTTATGTACACAGTTTCCCTATTTTTTTCTCCTTTTCTCTAAGTGCTTTTATGCATGTCTATAGTTTTTAGCCTTGTGTGTGTTTTCTTTACCATTTAGGGTAAAATCTTTATTGGTTCTTAAGTTTTTCAAGGTTATTGCTAGCCTTTCAAGCTGCATCCTGACTCCATGCCCAATGGACCTTTAAGCCACCAGTCTTCTCAAGCATACCAGGGATGCTTCCCCTGTGAATCACCAAATGTGTTGAACAATTTTGGTCCTGCAGGCCAAAATTGGGCACCCCTCTTTCCTTTTCCTTGCAGGGTCTTTTAGCCCAAGTTCTGACAAGTTCATCCCATAGCTGCCTTGTGGGCTTTTCTTTGACATACCTCTTTCCATGAAAAAACCAGGTGTTTTCTCCTTCTGATTGCGAAGTGCTTTGAGTCCAGCAAGCAAGAGTTCGACTTGAAACCCATTTTGCTCTTGAAAGCTTAACAGAGCAAGCAAGTTACTTCGAAGGGCCTTTTATTGGCAAAACAAACCAAGTTCAAAGGGCCAGGGGCCTTTTACAAAAAGTCTGAAGGGTAGGTACCCTTGCGGAGGGCACTTAGGTGCCAAACAGGGCCTTTGCAATTCTTTCAAAAGGTGACTCAGAGGTCGAGAAGCCCTTGCGGGAGGTAGGAAATCAACGAAATAGACCTTTATGAAAGCCCGCAAGCAAACTTGGCTCAAAGTGTCCTTGCGGAGGGCAGATGGTCGAAGCAAAAGGCCAAGGCAGAAAGCCCGAAAGGGAAGAGTTCCTTCGGGAAACTTGACAGGCCAAAGAGAAATTTCCTTTGTACATTTTGTTTGAAGGAAATCCAAAGAGAAACACCCAAGGAACGAATTTCTTCAGACAAAATGTCCGAAGGAATTCCTTTGAACATTTTGTCCGAGGAAATTCACCAAGTGAAGAAACCCAAAGAAATTCGGAAGACAAGAGTCCAAAGGGTAGGTGCCCTTTCGGAGGGCACTTGACCATGAGAAGAGGACCTTTCCATTTTTCCGAAGGGTCACTTTCCTTTCAGAAAAGTTCGTTTGCAAAAAAGTTGAAGGAATTGCCAAAGGGGGATGACAAGGCCGCAAACGTCAATTTTAAGGTAATAAGCTAGCCGTTGGAATTCAAATGTTTGGTGACAGGCTGCGAATGTCAAATTTAGAATAGCGAAATAGCCATTGGTTTTCAAATGAGATGACATGCCCGTGGACATCAAGTTTAAGGTGATGGGTTAACCGTTGGAGCGAAGCCAAAGAACAATTCTTTCGGACATTTTGTCTGAAAGAACTCATGAGCAGAGGCCTAAAGGGTCGTCAAAGGCGGTTTGTCAAAAGCGGCAAGCATAAAGGAAGAAGTCCTTAAGGCAAAATTCCCGAAGGAATTCCTTCAAGCATTTGACCCGAAGAAATTCAAAGGCCCGAAAGCCCGAAGGAAGACTTAGCGACCCGTCAAAGGAGCACCGAGAGTGAAAAGTTAGCCCCGAGAGCCCCGAATGGCCAAGAAAAGGACAAGAAATAGCAAGGAAAGAGAAAAGCAGAGCGGGTAACCTAGAACATGGCCACACACATAAGATAAACGCTCAGAACGCTCCAGGTGGCATAGTAGATCAAGCGCAGAGACGAACCAGACCAGGGCAAGTGGCATAGGGGGCATCAACGGGAGAAGTAAATGCTTTCAAGTGGAATAGTGTCCACCAAATAGCCATTAAGAGAGCTGCGCAAGCATTTAAGGGAGCAGCCCGATTTTCCTTGTGTTGACATTAATAAGTAGCCAGCTACGCAAGCATTCAAGGGAGAGCATGGCTCAGAACGTTAGGGGTGGCCTTGTCGGTTGATGAGAGAAGCGACCCATGCTCTTGCAGGAGTGTTTAATGCAACCTGGGCAGCAAAGTCAATATCTGGGACACCTACAACATGGTTTTCACAAGCGCATTTAAGGAGAGACGATAGTAGCATGGGCAAATTCTTCGTTGCAGGAGTGTTTAATGTAGTATGGGCCTCTTTCTCTTGACTGGTCAAGGATTTTTTTTCAAATGTTCTCTATATATTGTAACCTCTCATTTTGAGAAGAGGGCTCTCAGTTTTGTATGGCAAAGCCTTGAAGGAATTTACCTTTAATCAAATTAAGTGTTTTACCTCCATTTGAGCTTGCACTTTTGTATATGCCTATGTATTGTCTTATGTTCAGTCATTTATTTTAATGCTTTCATATGTTGATGCTAGCGTATCTAGTGTATTGTAGATCTTTTGCAGGTCAACAAGAAGTGTCCAAATTGAAGTATAGGCGCAGGTGAGCTATTGTCCAACAGTGTGTCTCTAGAACACCTCTAATAGGTTCTTCCTCCTTATACCTCCATGAAACTCCTTGTTAAAGCATTGATGCAGTTAGTTTCTTATTCAAATGAAGTGTCTGTTCACTCCTTTTGGTGCAAAGTGTAGGTAAAAACTAAGTAAACCAATCAATTTTGGTGCATCACCACTTTAGTTAGGATCTGTTCCATAGCATTCTTCTCTCTTTTCACCCCCCCATTGTTAACAGTAGAGTTTCAGGGCCTCAAGGTGCATCAAGGGGAGTTGGCCCCTAATCTAGAGATTCATTCCTTAGTTTTGCCACCCACAACAAGAGGAATGCATCCATTGTGCCACATGTAAGAAGGGAGTTGAGTTTCTTTTCAAAGAGTGCAATCCACAACATCAACACATTGGCTTACACACGTTGAGAATTGTGCCACTCCCACAAATGTCTGATTGCATATGTGAGGATGACATGCTTGTAGAAAAACTTTTTGATGTGCCCCTAGATATTTATTTTTGAATTCTATTTTTTTTTTGGCGTTGTCATATGATTTACAGCCACTGATTATTCCTCTTCTTTCTCCAATATCACATCTTCAGGGCATTATATCTCTCAATATTCTTCCAGTTCTTTTGGATATTCTCAAATATGAGAACATGGAAGTAAGAGTTATATCAGCGTTTGTTCTTACTCTTTGTATGTGATCAGATGGAACATGTAGACATTTTATTTCTCAAAGAACTCCAATGGCACCAATAGTTCAACTTTTGCATGCTGCCAAAGGAAGATGCAGATCGGTAGCACTAGAATTTATTGTTGAAGTGATATGCTTGCATAGAGATTCTTCTATGGTCAGTATACTATGGAAAATACAACAGGGTGTCTTCAGCAACATACACATTTTGATGGCTTACATTCGTGTTCTCCTGGAATATTAACCCTTGTTTGCAGGCCTTCCACTTCCTAATTATATCAAATTAGCGCAGCAAAAGCCAATTACATCAGAAGGAGGAATAGAAGAAACAAAAAGATTGGTTTGGGATCCTAGTATTTGTAGAATGGTTCCTTTGGGAAGGGTGAACTGTCATGTCCCTTTTTTCAAATAAAGTAAAAAATAATAAAGTTAATATTTTAAGTTGCCTAAGTTTTATTAAAAAGTGACAACTTAATAAAACTTTATTATTATGGAAAATAAAAGAAAAGGGTGAGTAAAGGAAAAAAACGAAAATAAAATAAATTGGTAAAACCTAAATGCGTAACACTAACCCTAAAAGTCACAATTGAGTCTTTATATTGAGAGTTCTCTCTCATTTGGAGGATTGATTGATTCATTATTCATTTTTGATAATCAAACTCAAATCTAGAGCTTGAGCCATTGTGTTAACTCTTTTCCTCTGAGGACCAAAACCTTGTGATATATAGGTGTGGAGGACGAGAACCCTCTAATCCATTGAGGTGATTCCATCTAGGGATCATATTTATACTGACAAATCAAGATTTATTCTATTTTCAATTTGCTACAATGATCTGTACCATTGTTACAGTCAATCGTACCACTGTTACAATCATTTGCATAGTTGTTACTGTCATTTATACCATTGCTACTGTACTTCCATACCTACTAAGAACTCTAAGGAGGCTTTGGGTAGTGCATGTTGCTGACTTGCCCTACTACAGTGTTGCACGTGATCTATTTTGCCCTAACTGATTGGTGGCAACCCTGTCAAATGGGTTAGTTGTAAAAAAATCAATAAATTCAGTGTTATGTACTATTTAGTTGATCTAGGTTAGGGTTTCATATCAAAATCAGATTATTTTTACTATTTATGTAATCAATTCTATTTGTATGCCTCTATTTCATTACAATAAAAACACCTGTAAGATTTGTTATCAGAATGGTGTTTCCCTATCTAGTAGTCAGCAGATATTCTAGAATCATATATAAAAATCAGAATTTAGAAATTTATCAGAAAAGGGTTTACGTAAAAATCCAAAATTGTTGCTTTTTGTCCAAAAAGGGCCATTACACCTAACCAAATCCTTCTTCCCCCAAGTTACCTTGATTGTGATCCAACCAATTATTCTTCCCACAAGCTACCTCACAGGGGATCTAAACCAAGCATCTTTCTACGAATTGGCTTGACTAGGATACAAGCAAATTCTTGCCCCATGTGTTATACCATGACTGCGAATCAATCAAATTCTTGTCCAACAAGCTACCTTTTACTATTTTATTAGTTCTAGCTCTATTGTAGGTAGTGACATATCTGTCAGTCGTTTCTCATGTACACACTTTTCGGCAGCTTCATTAGTTTTATTCCTGACTACATGATGTCTAAGTAGGGATAAATCACAGAACACATAGTATTGTGCATTTAAGGGGATTATTTTTAGGTACTACCACAGCATTCTTGTCGTAGATTGTGTTATTTGTTAGCAAATACAAACACTAAAAGAATGAAGACGAACTGGAAGGCACACATTGAAATGCGTGTGCATCCTTCTTTTATCATGCAGGAGTTGCATCAGTTGGATGGGTTGATAACTGACCAATAGTTAATGTTTAACTAATAGCTAGTTAATAACTTTAATATTATTTTCAAATTGTATTCTAGCCTATAATTATTTCCTTTATAGAGCTTGATGATGTTTTGGCATCTTGGTTATTTGCTTGTTCCTCAACAATTTCATCATTTAAATACTAAGATTGTGTACACTTGAGACAATGTGTGAACTGCAACAATATCTTTTCTTTCTTTAAGAACTACATTTGGTTTGAATTGGAATACTGATGACCTTTTATAGTTCCTATTGCTAGTTGTCTTTGGTTCAAAGCCCTGCAGATTTCCCTTCTTTAAGCTCTCTCAAGTTCCCTTAGTCAGCCTTAGGTGTTTTCTGATTGAATTTAAAATTTGGATTTGCATGGAATTGTCATCTTTGACTAAATCCCATCATGTTTTGGTTGTTTTTTTAATTTTCTTTGTATATATTTTTTCCTCCAAATGCTTGCATTATTCGTGGCAATGTCTTCCCAACTCAGTATATTTTTGTCATTTTCCACGGTGTGGATGGGTGGGAAAAACAAATTAATCCTCTTATACTGGTGTTATGGTTTGAACTTTGTCTCACTAGGATACATGCACACAACAATCTATGTTAGTAACCTGCACATTTTATTTTATTTTGAAAAAAGGTAAACATTATAATGATATAAAAGGGTGGGACGTACAAACATGACTGCCAATCTAAATGTAGCTAAAGGCAATTCACCCAAAAATAAAGGATGAGATACAAAAGGAAGGAGTCTGAAGCAACACTTTCAGCATGATACAGCTTCTCCAATCTCCCCAAACAGAAGCAAAACCTAGACAAACTATTAGCAATGACATCAGTATATTATACTCATATCTAAATTTTCTGTTTTTTTCCTCAGCCCAATCAACTATGTACCATGTTTTTCATTGGCAAATAAGTACGAAAAAGAGATGTAGCGTCTCTCAAGCACTAAGTATTACTGCAATTGGCACCATCAACAGTTTGGTCAACATTGGCCAACTCACAAATGTCACAGTCACCTGCCCTGATGTCAGCAATATGGAATCCTATTTAGTCCCCTGTATTATCCTCCTTGTTGCTCAATAGAGAGAGAGCAAAATAGGGCCGATTTAACCCAGGTTGGCCTAAACAGACATCCAGAAGTCATTAATATAAGAAACATGGAAAAGCCAACATGGGAAGGAAAATGATCGCTTCTATATTGAGAAGATTAAAACTTCCATTCTAAATGTTAGAATGATGTGATCGTGAGGTTATGAGAATGTCATCAATTCTACTCGGTTTTTATTTCAATTCCCTATCATGTCATTGGTCTTATGCTTTCCTCTAGTAGTTGAACATGCAATAGTGGCTTCCATTGTAGTGAAGGCCTTCTTTGGGCCGTAACAAATAAAGACAAGCATCTCTGGTACATTGTGGTAAGTCTAACCCATAAAATGCTGGTATGAAAGCATTCTCTCTCTACAGAAGGGAATTTAAGGCCATGTTATCAGTGCTACAATGAATAATCTGGACAGACAATAAGGCCAGCAGAAACCCATAGGAAATGTTCTGCATTGGTTTCTTATCTCAAGTTGCTATCATTTATCAGATTATTTTGTACTTTTCTATCTACTATAATCTTCAAACTGTCGCTATGCAATAAGATTTTAATAGTTTGGTGACTAGTTATAAAGTAAGATAATTTCTAATAAGACGTGCTTCAGATCCTAGCTCTTGTATTAACTTTCCATGTAAATGATAATGCAGTTTTAGATGATAGTGCAGTTTTATTCTGTCACAGAAAGAACGCCTACTGAACCAATGAAATATCATGTACATAAACAAAAAATTTAGGAGCGTTAACTGTTGTGAAACTGATGGTTGTCCCATGTACTCAAAATATTTGTTGTAATCTGCCTGTCACATCAATCAAAGTGTTTTAAATCAGCACACACATCATATAACCCCTAACATTCAGCAGATTTTACAATATTTTATACGTTAAAAAATTCCTCAAAGACATAAAAACCATATATATTTATAACATTCAGCAGATTTCACAAGTTTTTCTCCATTAAAAGAATCCTCAAAGATAAATAAAAACTATATATATATATATATATATATATATATAGAGAGAGAGAGAGAGAGAGAGAGAGAGAGAGAGAGAGATTCATAAACAACATCATGGGCATGCACAAATTCTAGCTCATCACACATGAGAGTATCACTTAATGCAATGAGTTCCAAGTGGACTATTCAAACTCATGAGAGATGGCTTATTGTGAATCACAACTCATGAGAGACGGGTCATTGTGAATGACTTGATGTCATGTCCCCCTTTTTGGACATAAAGCAAAAGAAGACCCTTAGCCTTGTTTTCAATGTTTCCTATAGGCTAAGGGAAAGGAGGCTCAAAAAGAAGCACTAATTTCCCTCTTCAAATCGTAAAAAGGTACTTTTTGGTTAAGTTGTTTTAATTTGAGTTGAGGAGGGGCCTTTTTGAGTTCATAGGCTAATTTAACACTTAAGTGATTTTAAAGGGTACTAAGGAAAAGTACCCTTATGATATATTCTATTTTCCCTCCAAGTGGAGTACCCCACTTTGGGAAGGGTATTTAAGGAGGTTGAGGACTCATTTGGAAAAGAGGATGCTATTTAGAGATTTGATTTTGGAGTCTAAGCACGAAAAAGCTTAACTCACACCTTGAAGACGAAAACCTTCAAAGGTCAAGAGGAATTAGGGATGAAACCACAACATGTGACCACTGTGCTTAACCACCAGTGGCTAATCACTAGTGGTTTACTATAGCGATGGCCCAGGTTCGCCATGTGACATTGGGATTTAGCACCCATTGGGCCTAGTTTTTGAAGTCCCGTACTTCTGTGGCTCATAAATTTTGATCTATAAAGCCTAGAGAGAATATGGTTTTTTTCACCTTGGCTATGTTTTCGAGATCTACACAGTGGTGGGGTTATTTTTGCATTTTCATAACCCCAGATTTCCATAATTTTCATTTTTTTTCCTGATTTGCTAACTAAATCATATATTTTGGACCTTCCAAAGGCCATAATGTTTGACTGGTAACTTGAATTTCCATGTTTATTTTTTTGAAAGTGTGTTTTTCGTGCTCTTCACAACACATCTAATTAGTTTGATGTTGACTCATATTTGAAGTTTGTTCAACACAATGGTCTATTTTATAAATTATGAATCATATTGCTTAGCATTGAGTATAAGTACCACCTCGTTTTTAGAGGGAATCACTCTTCAGTGTTTTATACAACTTTTGGGTGGGGTTTTTAGATGTATTTTGTATCCACATTGATTTATAAAGTGCCAGAGGGGGTTTGCTATGTTTATTTTCATGTGTGTGTGCTTTGTTTTGCATGTCATTTTCAAATTTCAGTTGCTGAGTACTTTCATGTGGCATATTGGGCAGTCTCACTTGAGGATTTTGTAATAATTTTTCTATGTACTTATCACATTGACACTTTTGGAGATATTGACTTGCTTTGTCTTCACTCCCTAGTCAACATTACGAGGGGCAAAGGGGGGAAAGAGGGGGGTGTTGTGTATTGATAATGCTTCCTTGGTTGCTCGAGTATACTATGTACCTAGTGATTGCTCCTAGCAGATGCAGAGTCTGGTTGTTTTTTCATCCCAGAGCATGTTTGTGCCAACCCTTTTGGGGTTTTCAAAATTATAATGTATTTTGTTCGATGCCAAAACTGTAATCAAGCCAACCCTTCTAGGGTTTTAAAAATTCAAAAAAAATCTGCACCAGCCCTCTTTTGTTTTCACCATGCATTTCACTCAGATCAAACACGTATCAATAGTTACTCTTTTTCACACAACGAGATTCATCAAAGCTACTTTTGATTCCTTCTTCATTATGTTGGAGACTTCATCAAATTCTGCAATCATCTACATCAACATCTTCATTACTATTTTGCTCTATTATTGTACATAGGTATCTCATCAGGGTTAGTTGTTGGGACCCATACTTTGAGCTTAAGACTTATTCTCTTTAACTACATCACCTAAGATGATCTTCAAGGGAGGTGTTGGTGTGTCATGTCCACACTTGATATGAAGTCCACCTTAGGAGATGTGTTACCAAGGTTTGACATATTATAAGCATTGTTATGTACACAACATTATTTAAGTGGTAGTTATCTTCATGTGTGAGAAGGATGATATGTGACTTGGGGAACGATCACATCCCATCTTTTACTCAACCAATAACAATCTCTCACTCACCTCTTGTTTTTCCTATATAAGGACCTTTTGGGTTCTTTTGGAAAGTTAGATTGAAGCTTAGAGTCATCTCTAGAGCTGGTAGAGACATAGTTTGTTGGAGAGATCTGTTCTAGCATAACCATTGATGGTTGCACACATGTACATTGTATAGTCCATTAGTGTAATAATGTGTCTGTTGCTGGTGAATCTCTTTCTATGATTTGAGCACTGTTGTGTTAATAGATGTTTATTGCAGAGTTTTCTTGGGTCCTCCTCAATTCCTATATTGTTGAAACATTTGATTGGCAAGGCTGGGGATCCTATTTCTAAAATCTCGTCATTTTCATATAAATTGACATAAACAACTATCCAAAATACCCAAAAGGATTAAACCTGCTTTAATACCAGTTGAAATTAGTGTTCTTTAAGTTGCTGGAATGAAAATGATACTACAGATGCATAAACAAGATAGAAACAACATGAAACACAACAAGAACAGCAACCACAAGAACTATGACACAAGGATTTTAACCTCTAAACCCTGTTGTTGGGAAAACCAACTAGAAGAGGAAAATACTCAGCCTCCTCTTGCTCCTTTGGACAAAAGTAATTTTAAAGGGCTTTTGATAGAGCATTTATAGTAATATTCCTAATGTTACACATTGTGATTCTCTCTACCCCAAACTAATTCTACTCCAAAAACCAACTGAACTCCTAACTCTTTCTCTCACATTCTCTTTCCTTTTTCCAGACATCATACATGGAAGTGTCCTTTCATTCACTAAAGGACTTCTAACTTTCTAAGTGTCAAGGAATGTGAAAGGCCATTCTTACTACTATTACTCTACCTCTACGTTTGGAACTGGAAAACCCACCACAGGTAGCAGGATGAAAATGCCACACCACAAATGAAACTGCCATGACACAAACAAAACCACACTGTCAGTATCACAACTGCCACCATGCTGTTCGTAGCAGATTTGCCATTGTACAAAACCCTCCCTATTTCAGTTTTGTTTTTGGTTGAGTTCTTGGTTGTTTGATGAAGTAAATTGTTTTTTGGATCCTTATGTATCACCCTTTTCTTTCATTACTGTTAAAAAACCTAATTAACAGATCGCATTCTCTTTCACATGAAACATAATAGATTTTCTAAGTTATGCTGAAGATCATGCATTTAGTTCTGCTGTTCTGTGATATGAGAACTATTCCCTAATACTGTGTTGTTACTGCTGCTGCTATGCAGTATGTATCTATAATCTGAAATCACTTTTATTATCTAGGTTATTTTTTTCTAAAAATCATGCCTTGCTATGTATCTAGAGCTGCTGGTATATAGAATCTGTCTTTCTATATATAGACCACATATTTTTGCAATTTTATAAATCATCACCAGTTTTGGCTTTATATAATTCTGGCTTTATATATATATATACACACACACACACTACGAGTATTTATATACAAAAGGAATCCCTCCTCTATGAAGCAGAAGTCCATCTTCCCTTTTTGGCAGCTTGGTGGGCTGGAGACAAATTTTATTCCAAGGAACAAAACATTAGCACCAACAAACCATCTGATTTTGTAGGCTTGTTGGGAGTCCTAAATGCAGGGGAGGAAGTCCCCAAGCAAAGGAAGATGTAAAAGGTGATGACACGATTGACCTCAGCTGGAAGTTTAGCATATTGACAATGTAGGAAGCTGCCATTAAATGCACAAAAGGAAAAATAGTACTGAAGCTTGAATTGAATATTGAAAAACTTCAATTGGTAACCTTAGATGTCATGTATGCTGGTAAGTGGACGGTGTTGGATGGACATCTCTATGTGGATCTGACAACATATCAAAGGATTAATGAAGGGTGCAGCATATAACTGGGCACTCTTCTTAACGCAAAAAATCAAGCATATTCCGGACAAGTGAAAAAGGGCAAGCTTGCTCATTTCAAGCTTACGTTTTAGTTGCTTAGGTTCTTGTTTGAATAAGTAAATTAGGATGAAAAGAAGCATTTTCTGCCTCCTTCAAGTGTTTATAGGTTTGCAGAGCTAGTATGGAAGTGGAGTTGAAAGAACCACAAACTAAGGAAAAAGCAAAGAACATAAAAATACATATTCTAAAAAAAAATCTTCAAAGACATATGTCAGCAAATGAAAGAAGAGACAATTGTGAGAAGCACATGATATATTGATCTGTGCATTGATCTTATTTATTAAACCCAAAATTGGTTACAGAAGTTATGGTGGTTATTAGTCTAGACCGTAACTAATTTTAGTTAAGTCTTATTACATTATTTAACACCCCCTTTTAATGACTAAATTAGAGACAACTCCAAGTTTGTCTCGAAACTTTACAAAAAGAAGAAAACCAAGAGGTTTAGTCATTAGATCTGTTGGCTGCTCTGTAGAAGCACAAAAGTGAAGAGAAATGTCACTAGAATCAACCAACTGTCGAATGTAGTGATAATGTATCTCAATGTGTTTGGTGAAAGCATGAAAAACAGATTTCTTTACTAACTTCAATAAACTTTGGTTATCACAAAATAGTGGAGTAGGTGTAGATGAAGGAAGTTGCAAATCAACTAGAATCCATCATAGCCAAATTGCTTCACCACTGACACTGACTATTGCTTTGTATTCTACTTTAGTGGAAGAGAGAGCAATGGTATGTTGAAACTTGCTCTGCCATGAAACAACTCCTGAACCAAAAGAAAACATATAGTCGGTGGTAGATTTCGGAGTATCAACAGATCCTCCCCAATCAGAGTCTGTATAACCAATCAATCTGAAATCTGTTGTCCTCTAATAGAGAATGCCAAAGTCAAGAGTTCCTCTGACATATCGCAAAACATGTTTCATTGTTGACTAGTGTGCTAGCTTTAGTTGAAACAAGAATCGAGAGAAATAGCTAACAACGAAACATAAATATGGTCAAGTGGTGGTAAGATATATCAAGTTGTCCACCAACTGTCTATATAATGATTCATTGACCAGTGATGAATCATCATGAGCTAATAATTTCAGCCCTTCCTCCATAGGTGTAGAAGCAGAATTGCAATCCATCATTCCAAACTTCTTCAAAAGAGTAGTGGCATACTTGATTTGAGCAATGAAAATGGAGTGGTTATGTTGCCATAATTCTACACCTAAACAATAGTGTAAAAGGCCTAAATCAATCATATCAAAAGCAGTGCACAAATCTGATTTGACTTTCTAAATCGTTGTGTCTCTACTACCTGTGATGGCAAGGTCATCAACATATAAAATGAGTATCACAATGTCATCACCAATGCTTTTGATATAGAGATTCGGATCAGATGGACTTTGTCTGAATCCAAAATCTCGTAGACGCTGATCCATTTTGATGTACCAAGCTCGAGGAACCTGCTTAAGCCCATAAAGAGACTTTACCAATTTGCAAACCAAATGATCACGACCAGGTTCCTGAAAGCCTTCCAACTGCACCATGTATACTTCATCCAAATCACCATTAATGAAAGCGATTTTGACATCCATTTGAAACACTTTCTAGCCAAACTGGGATGCGATAGAAATAAGAAACCGAAATGTGATCATTTTTGTAGTAGGAGCAAAAGTCTTCTCATAGTTTATTCCCTCTTGTTGTGAAAATTCTTTCACAACAAGATGGGCTTTGTACTTGTCCAAAGTACCATCAACCTTGCATTTGACTTTGTACATCCATTTGCAACCAATGGGTTGCTTACCTAGAGGTAAATCCACCAGTGTCCAGGTATTGCTTCTCATCAAGGCATCATATTCTGATTGCATTATTGTCTCCCACTCAAGTTTGCCTTGTGCATCAGAATATCATTGGGGCTCTAAAATACTAAAAAGATCAAAAGCAACAGCAAAATACATATGCTCTTCATCATCAGCTAAATCCACAACTGACTTTCCTGGATGTCGAGACCGTGTATGAGATTGAGGAAGATCCCCCTCTCGTACATCCTATAGATTGGTGTAATACTACTTGAGTCTCTTTTGTACCAATGATTCTTGTACCTTCTGAACATCAGATGGAGGAGCGGTCGACTCAGGTCAACAACGTTGATAGACTAACAGAGTGTTAGTTGTAGATTGTTGCACTGAAGACTGTGAGGGTGTCTCCAAAACATATAGTTCCTCATCTTTCAGAGTAAGTACAATACTAGAAACCTCTGCATTATCAGAGATAGCTTGATGATTACAAACAAAAAATGACTATGTTTCTTTTACATCATCTCGACTAGTGATGATATTGTTAGTAGACACATATATTAGTCTATATGCTTTGGATTGTATACTATAACTAGCAAAGAAATATCAGGCACATTTAGAATCTAGTTTACTTCCTTGTTTCTTCGGAATGAGAGCATACGCAGAAGAACCTATTGGGATGTGAATAACCGGAAGCACACAATTGATTACTAAATACAATCAACTTAATATGCGAAATTAACCAGAATCAACAAGTAACTAGAATCCAAAAATAACACATGATATGAGAGACAATACACAACTTGTATTAAAACTCTTATAGAAAAGAATACAATAAAGAAGATGCCACTTTTTCTCCACCACCTCTTCAGACGCTTCCCACACCTCAAGTGAACAGTAATTCTCTCCTCAAAGCTCCCTCTCTTAGGTCCCAACACCCAACTCAAACACTGAGTTGGTGTTCACCTTATCTCTGTGCTCCACGCACACCACAAGTGCTTCAGGCACTCCACAAGTACTCAACGTACTTCAAGTAGATCTTCCCTGAACCTGCAACAACCTGCACCTCAATAGACCTTACTTATGGAAGGATCTTCCTTGCCTTCCTCTTTGCTCTGAGTACACACCTGTACTCCAAGTAGATCCTGCCTGATACTGCTCCCTGTTGTGTTGCTGTCCTCCCTGATCTTGCACACCTGCAAATCAATCTAGTTCTGCACACTTGCAAACCTGGATCATGCACACACATAGACCTGCAGATCAATGATCTTACTTACCATGTAGATCTCCTATAGAGGCCATGCACACTTGCTGACCAAGATCCTACACCCCTGAAGAATCCTGCTGACTCTCCAAAATCAGCACCCACCTTGGTACTGCTGTGGAACTAGGAGGAACACCCTTGCTCACCTCACACACAGAAGAAACAAACTTTCCTCAACTCAAACTAGAACAACTTTCAATACAATCCATGAGTCTATTATATAGATCTCATCCAAACAATAATTAGACACCTAATTACAATAATTAGATCCGCAGCTTTGAGTCTAAAATTAGCTCTTGACATGCAAACACTTGGTTCGTTAGCTAACTGCCCGTAACATCCGCAGTCCGAACCACACAGGCGACCGACGTCGGTCTCTGTCTGCCTATAGTCTGCTGACGTCGATTGATCTCTGACCGACGTCGGTTGCTTCTTGTCTGTACCCTGCCGACGTCGGTTGGCCTGACCAACGCCGGTGTCTGTGACACTCCAGCAACTCCTCCAATGGCCTTCTCCATGTCTGCATCAGTGAAGCTTTTAGCTCCACAACCTAACAATTTCCCACTTGGAGAGAAACAGCTACACTGTACCTGTATCTGTACCCCGTCTAATCTGTTTCCTAGATTATATTCCTCTTCAAGCTCCCACTTGAAGACTAACCACCACACATCCCGTGGTGTACCTCCTGTCATCCGAGTACCCTGCCACATCCGAACCTACAAACCCATGTAGTGAAGTCCTGACCCTGCATAGCATGAATCCCTGCTGCTGGTCCCTCTCAAATACCTGAGAACCCACTTCTCCGAATTGGCTCCTAACTCTCTGACAACACCCACTGCTTAGGCAAACTCAGGTCTATACCAGACCTCATGTGATTTCGGACACTGAACTGTCCAGCCCTTAGTGTGCTCTGGCTCTGCATCATGAACCTCGCCAACACCTGATTCACATCAGCTCCCACTGGAAACAAAATCAACCTGTGATCTCCATGTCTCCCATGCCAAAGAATTTCGCTGCTCCAAATTCTTCGTGACATGCCACTGAACTAATCTTACCCTTAGCTCAGCAAAACCCTGTATGTATAATCCTGCTAGCTAGCAAACCATCCACATACAGTAACAGAATGATGTTGCGACTCATCATCCCCCTGGTAAGACAAACCACAGTAGTTACCCTGACATTGACTAAAGCCATGCTTTGTCATCCACCTGTCAAAACCTGTACCACTGTCCTGCAGCTCCCTCAAGACCATATGACCTGGTCTTCCGTCTCACGTGTCCGTTCACTCTATTCTTCAACTAAGGAATCCATTCGTCTCTGTGCTTTCATCCAGCTGGCAACCCTACCAAATCTCCCGTTTGGTTCTGCATCATATTCCTGCCACGCTCCCACTGTTTTCTGGATCCTTCCTGCTCTGCAGTCAGCAACTAGTATAAAGAAGAGGAACAACGAATTTGAGGCCTACTTACGTCTTCAGTCCTCCGTATAGGCGTTTGAGACTCCTTGACAACTAGCTGTCCGCCCAAAATCCGTTACAGTGACCGACCTCGGTCACCACACAGTCTGCATCCGACCGACGTCGGTTCCCATGCGCTTGTCCCTGACTACCGACCCTGCCGACGTCGGTGTCTCCTGTTGCCGACGTCGGTCCTTTTGACCGACATTGGTCTTACCCTGCCCGACATCACCGGCTTCGGTCTGCACATGACCGACATCGGCATCTGTCTGCTCGACGTCGGTTCCCCCTGATTGACGCCGGTCCCTGTGTTTTCCTGTGAGTGACGACTTTTTACCCGCGAGCTCCTTTGAATCAAAACTCATGTCCAAACTGCCCTGCTCAGAAGTATCCAGCCTCATCCACTGAACTCTGTCCGTCATCTCCTCCAAGAACACCAAGGCTTTCCAGTTCTTAAGCCTGTCAAATATATCTGCCTTCCGCTTAAGAACATGCATCTCCTTCCTGCTCATGTGACCAAGCCTACGAAGCCACGTCTCCGCAACAGAAGAAGAATCAGTAATATAAACAAGTAGATAAAGAGTACCTATTTTCTTACTACCAGCTAATTCAAGTGCATCCGCTGTGAGAGTTCTTGTGCATCTCTCATCACCCAACCTTTCTGAAGAAATTCGCCATATCTCCAAACCTGGGACCTACATGACCTCCTTCAACACCCATGTGTTGGCCGCCTACAATTTCAGCTTCACTTCTCATTTGCCAATTCTTTGGCAAGGCTCACCAGCTCCTCTTCTTGGGGCTGCATGGAAAGAGGCAACCGAATCTGTTATCCAAGATTCAACTTTATCCAAGAAACCTCCCAGAGCATCTTGTGCAACAACACCTGCAACATCTGCATCTTCAGTTCCTTCATGCTGATCTGCTACCAACCAACAATCTTTTTTTACCTGCTCTTTCTTTCCATAGGACCGTAAGTGACCATCTGTGCTTTTCAACTCCTCCATTCTTAGCTTACTTTGATCTGCCATTGCTCTACTCCCACTCAATCAGAAACCCCTGAGAGTGATCTGTAACCAAACACAAAACCGCTTCCTGCAACCTTAGCTCTGATACCACGTGTTGGGATGTGAATAACCGAAAGCACACAATTGATTACCAAATACAAGCAACTTAATATGCGAAATTAACCAGAATCAACAAGTAACTAGAATCTAGAAATAACACATGATATGAGAGACAATACACTTGTATTAAAACTCTTACAGAAAAGAATACAATAAAGAAGATGCCACTTCTTCTCCACCACCTCTTCAGAAGCTTCCCACATCTCAAGTGAACAGTAATTCTCTCCTCAAAGTTCCCTCTCTTAGGTCCCAACACCCAACTCAAACACTGAGTTGGTGTTCACCTTATGCCTGTGCTCCACGCATACCACAAGTGCTCCACGCACTCCACAAGTACTCAACGTACTTCAAGTAGATCTTCCCCGAACCTGCAACAACCTGCACCTCAATAGACCTTACTTATGAAAGGATCTTCCTTGCCTTCCTCTTTGCTCTGAGTACACACCTGTACTCCAAGTAAATCTTGCCTGATACTGCTCTCTGTTGTGTTGTTGTCCTCCCTGATCTTGCACACCTGCAAATCAATCTGGTTCTGCACACCTGCAAACCTGGATCATGCACACACATACACTTGCAGATCAATGATCTTACTTACCATGTAGATCTCCTATAGAGGCCATGCACACTTGCTG